>JALAZF010000032.1:12455000-13055000 GCA_022829125.1 Lathyrus tuberosus
AAAGAATAAAATTAAAAAAATTATAATAAAAACAAATTAAAAAAATAAAACAAAATAAAAAAAATAATAAAATAAAATTTAAAAAATTAAAAAAATAATAAAAAAATAAAAAAAAATAAAAAAAAATAAAAAAAATTAAAAAAAAAATTAAAAAAATAATAAAAAAAAATAAATAAAAAAAAAATAAAAAAAAAATAAAAAAATATTAAATATTAAAATATTAATAAAAATGCCACGTGTGTAATTAAATAAATAAAAAATAAATAAAATTCCAACTAAGCAGCGCCATGTCATCAATATGGTTGACCAAATCCACTCAGGGGGCAAAACGAGAGAATCTACAAATGGCAGGGATGGAATCTGTGTTTTTTTTTTTACAGGGTTGTTTTTGGGATTTGGCCTATATGGCAGGGTCCAAAAGGGGTATTAACCCTTTATAATAATAATAAGAAATAATAATCATAATAATAATAATAATAATATACTTTCTTAATAACAATATTTTAATAATAATAATAATAATAATAATGGTTAGATTTTATTTATTAATATTGAAAATAATTTTAATTTAAAAATAATTTATTTATATTGGTATAATTTTTTTTGTTGAACTTGTTATGCAAAGTTAGCAACATTTTACTAATATCGTGTATCTTATAAAAAATAATAATATACAAATTTTTATAATAATTAAAAATTGAAAATAACCTATAAAATTAGAAATGGAACAAAGTTTACACTTTAAACATTTTAAACAGTCTAAGTTCACATTTAACTAAAAACTTTTCTTAGTATTATGATGGCTTCTTTATCATGACTTCTTCTTTTTAACATAAGAAGTCTTTTTCTTCTCAAGAGAAAACTCGAAAATATATTTGATTAATTTAATTCCAAATAAATTTTAAAAAGTAAATTATAAAAATAATATTAATACATGATTTCTTATTACTACATCTTAATATATTGTCTTTTAGTGTTGAGTCTTCTATTGTTGAGAAGAAAAACGATTTATTATATTGTTGAGAACAAGAACAATGTCGTTGCAAATTCTCTTGAGAAAAATAAGAATGTTATCTTGAGAAAAGGAAGAATGTTTTCGTGTTTTCTCTTGAGAAGAAAAACACTTATATATTTAAAAAGAAGAAGTCCTGATAAAGAAGCCCTATGAATATTTTTCTATTTTTTTTTTGTTTTTAATCATGCCTATTAATATTTTTGTATGACTAAAAAAGATATATATCATCTTTCAATTTAAAAATAAATAAAAAGTTGAACATTTTTTATAATAATAATAAATAATAATAATAATAATGATAATGATAATAATAATAATAATAATAATAATACACTTTCTTAATAACAATAACTATAATAATAATAATCAAGGTTAGATTTTATTTATTAATATTGATAATCATTAAAATTTAAAAATAATTTATTTATGGTTGTAAAGTTTTTTTTGTCGAATTTGTTATGCAAAAGTTAGCAACATTTTACCAATACCGTGTCTATTTTTTAAAAATAATAATATATATACTTTTATAATAATTAAAATTTTAAAATAACCTATAAAAATAGTAATGAAACAAACTTTATGCTTTAAACATTTTAAAGGGTCTAAGTTCGCATTTAACTAAGAATTTTCTTAGTATTATTAGGGCTTCTTTATCATGGCTTCTTCTTTTTAACAAAATAAGTTTTTTTCTTCTCAAGAGAAAACTCAAAAATATATTTGATTAATTTAATTCAAAATACATTTTATAAAATAAATTACAAAAATAATATTAATACATGATTTCGTAGTACTGTAACTTAATATCTTATCTTTTAATGTTGAGTATTTTATTGTTGAGAAGAAAAACGATGTATTATATTGTTGAGAACAAGATTAATGTCTTGGCAAATTCTCTTGAGAAAAGGAAGAATGTTATCTTGAGAAAAGGAAGAATGTTTTCGAGTTTTCTCTTGAGAAGAAAAAGACTTCTTTTGTGAAAACGAAGAAGTCATGATAAAGAAGCTGTAACGTCCTGTATAATATATATCTAGAATAATACCATACAAGCATTTTATTTGGTACCGACACATCAAAAGTTCCTAATGGCGTAGTTCACATACTTGTCCATATCTAAAACATAAATACAACACATGGCACAAGTCATGGAAACTAGCCAAAAATAATAAAAACTAAGAACATTATACAATATTCCTCATTGTACAAGAACAATAAAAATACACAGCGGAAATAAGCTTAACTAAGCTTCTCTTGAAACATCCCAGCATCGCTCCACTTGTAAATCAACCTGCAATTACCTAAAATATAGCAACTATAGTGGGGTGAGATACATCAAATCTCAGTGAGTTCCCTATCCTATAGATTCTCTCGGCTCTACAAGGTTCTAACAACCCTAACTCAAGTCAAGGGGAAGGGAAAATGACTTCGAGTACACAAATTCACAATCTCACACTATATGGAAACATGTCATGAGTTCATCAACTCAAAATATCACTAATCGATAACCGTACCAAGGCATCCCCTTTTCCCGTCCTCTTCTACGTCTAGAAGTCGGCCCGAGTCATGGATCCTTGTAATTACTTGACATACGAATTGGATTCGGGATCATCGGCCCGTACACCGTGATCCGTCACTTCACACGGCCCGTACACCGTCACAAGTCTCTTTACCCGTAGGCTCCAATCGTACTATACGCGGGAATCAAACCTGCCAAGTAATTATGTATACGTTTCAGAGGAGGTGCTCGAGTCTCATGAAACTACACCGCAAGATAATCTGGTTACGATTACGTGATAAAAAACACAACGTGATTGTATTCGACAATCACAAGGCCACACTCGCCTTAAGGCCTCTTTTGTCTTTTCTCAAAATAAAACATAACAATCACACATGTTCCATACTAGTGTTCACTCATTTCTATACCATTCGGTAATGGACACACGCCTCTGCCTCTTCTGCACTAGCGTTGTCATTACTCTATCTACTCTAGGCCAGAACTCGTCAATGAATGCACGAGCGTCACCATCCAGAGTTTCTATCACAATTCTAATCACAACCTAGAATTATACCATTTTGTTTTGGGGTAAGTTTCCTCACTCTTCCTAATTCATATTTTAAGCATGCATATTCTTTCATTCACAGTTCACAATTAAATAGACATGGTATAACACAATGTACACAAGTAAAACATTTAACACAACATATCACATAAAATATATTTCATCAATCCATGACATATAATCATGTTTCTCCCTCACCATCTCATAGAGCATAAAATTAGCTTTCCAACGCTTCCGACCGTACGTCAATCGGAGTTACGGATTAAAAGTTATGACAAAAATACGAAAAATAATGTTTTGCTGTCCCAGGCAAATTCGCCTGGCGAATCCCTGGCGAATCAGACTCGCCACCTACTCGCCTGGCGAATCTGGACGAACCAGAATTCTCCCAAAACGGGTTTGGGACCCAAAAATGATCCAAACCTTCAACCCACACGATATTAATGCATCCAAATACCCAAAACAACATGTTAGAACACATTTAGACATACATTTCATCAAATCATCCGTTAGATTTCATTGATTTATCCGTTTACTCATTTTCTCTCAAATCTAACCTAAGCTCTAAACTTATATTTCTAGAACTTAAAGTGTCTAACAAGAACCCACCTGATAACCGAAGAGGAGGTTGAAGAAGATGATGAGGATCCATGGCTTCCTTCTCCCTCTTTCTCTTTTTCCTCTCTTCTTCCTTTCTCTTCTTCTTCTTCTTTCTATCTTTTTCTTCTTTTCCCTTTCTTTACAAATATATATATATATATATATATATATATATATATATATATATAATACTATTATTATATAATATAATCCAACAGGGTAAAATATCTCCAATTGATATTTTGTCGTCTCAACCCAAATGATCAATTATCAGAGTTACCAAAAATTACTTTCTTGAATTAGTAAATATTAATCCGTCTCCTTAATAAAATAATTGATCTCTTAAGAGTTCTCCAGCTGCTCTATTGATCCCAAATGTCAATACTTAAAGTTCTTAGAGGATTAC
Organism: Lathyrus tuberosus; assembly: GCA_022829125.1. Taxonomy (NCBI): domain Eukaryota; kingdom Viridiplantae; phylum Streptophyta; class Magnoliopsida; order Fabales; family Fabaceae; genus Lathyrus; species Lathyrus tuberosus. The sequence goes on from JALAZF010000032.1 coordinate 12,459,079, forward strand.
ATTAATCCAATTACCCAAAGATAGAGCACAAAAATACTCATCTGATCTCCTCTGATATCAAAATGAGCATTTAAATAATATGGGGTATTACACTCTCCCCCCTTAAATTGAAATTCGCCCCCGAATTTCCTCTACTCGACAACAATTGCAACTTATAACCCTGTCTTAGATCCACACTTAACTTTACATCCGTCCAAATTTCTGACGTATTCCAATTCTCACTTGACTTCACAGACTAAAAATCCGTATTTTCACAATTTATCAAACTTCGTGTCCTTAGTCATACTCTTATTCCAATATTGGGTTAACTTCTAACCTTGCTTTTTCCATAATTCCTATCAACATTCAAACCACTTCACAATTAGTCAAACAACTTCTTTTACCAGTTCCATCTGGTCTGATGTTGTACATTATACTCATTCAATCCGATATTTCCCTTCTTTCGTATCACGCCAAAGGTAACACACTCAAAACAAAATCTCCTTATTTCCATACTTACTAGCCATAATCTTCAAGTTCTTACTAATGTGACTGAACTCTTACATATATTACCTTCGACTGCGCAATACGAAGTCTCACAATGGAAAGCCATGAATTCTTAAGTACTACCAGATAGCTAACTGTCTGCGGAGGAACACGCTTATCCATTAGGGTCCTTAATAACCAATGGCACAGGAAACTTACCGACGTCTTAGGGTAGAACAATTTCTTTACCAACACATAATATCTTAACATCCGTCCAACACTCTCTAGACGATAAAGATGCAGGAGTTACACTGTTACAACCACCACATACACTTCTCAATCCATTCTAAACTCGAAATAATTCATCCAAGAGTAGTTTAACAACCTTCGGTTCGGGTTACCACATTCCCAATCTATTATCCTTAGGGTTTTCCGACTTACTCAAAATTCCTTGTTGACATGAGATCTCAACCAATATTACATAACACCATCACGATACTTCAATCATACGTAAATCACCAATTATCAAAACTTTAACCACTCAAGGCACAAACGTGAGTCTCCATATTACTCACCAATTCATGTATAACACTCCACATACACACACACACTTCCGAAGTCCATACCACACTTCTCAGTTGATTCAACTCTTTTCATTCGTTCCATTTCATAAACAATTCCAAGTTACATGCTTAACTTCGGGACGTCCAATTCTTACTAGTACTTGGAAAGATAACCTACAATTCCTTCTTTGGTTAGAACACAACTGCACACAACTGGTACCACTTTCACGGGGTCTAAATCCAAAACCAAGGACTCACAGAAGATAACAATTACTAACTCCGGCCAACCGGTCGTTCCTTAATAACACCATAAATTAAATTACCGAAACGATCTTTTCGAGATCAACACTTCGAGAGTATTTTCCAACTTTGTCCTTAAGACTCGCAACAACAATAATACACTTAAGACTTTCTCATACTCAACATAATTCACAAGATTACTTCTCCAAAAATTAAACTCCCTCGTCGTCTAAACAAATGGTCGACTACGCAACACCATCAATGCACATGTTAATCAGTTAGCCACCTTGGTCAATCGGTTAACACTGCTGCAGAATCTAAAAAATCAGTTTTCCTCTTAATTCAAAGCCACCCATACTCAACCATCAATCTGATTTGTCCTAACTCGAAATATCATTTTCCAACTCGCGGTTCCTTAACTGGTATAACATTCACCAACCATGATCCACTCGGGTAAACCGACAAGGTCAACACATGCAGATGACACACTCCCACCAAGTGACAAGGTAGAATTCTAAATTCTGACGCGGTCACACGACAACTCTTTGGCGGGATAGTTCACTTTTCTACTCAAACAATTTCACTTACGGGAAACCAATAATGACGACATTCTGGGGTTTTTAATCACAATTCATACCTGATTCGTCCATAAGCAAAACCCAACACACAACTAGAAAACCATACTACAAAAGCGATGGACCTATCATGTCAGCATACAACCTTGTCCTCTCACTTGAATTTCCTTAGTGAGAATTAAAACAACAACATTCTTAGTTCAACAAAAGGTAGATTCCGATTATTCACAAATACAGGAGTTCTCTATACTTGAAAATAAATCGGGGTAATGCACCTTCTTGAAGGACCTTCCCATCACTACGTACACATTAACCGGGATTTCTTACCCTTCACTATCCATTAAACATCACACTTAGACCAACTTACTTAACGAAAGATTCGCAATCAACAATTCTCATCCACTATCTACAAAACCCTTCCGGTATAAATCGTCCATGATTTACACTTAGTCCATAATAAGTCCTGACTTGCTTCTCGTTGTTTTACCATAAACTTGCTTCTTACAATACTACATTCACTGCTTCACAAGGTACGTCCCTTCACACTTGTCTCAAGAATGAGAATCCATTATGTACAATTGCAACCACGATGCCACTACTACGCTTGTTCTTAATATCAAGGTGTAACTTTCTCATAACATACTGTTAATACCGTTTATTCCACATAACCAAATAACATCCACCTCATAAACAATATTTTCACTGTCCACAGCATAGAACACTTTCATAGCTTCATATCGATACAAAGAACGCTTAAATCGGACACCCGAGTCAAAAGATATGAATTTCTGAAGAAAGGAAAATTATTGGAAACAACCAGATTCGCCTGGCGGTTAAGAATTTCACCTGGCGAGTCCCCCCTTCGCCAGAACTTCGCTCGGCGAACATGCGGCGATTCCTCATTTCATAAAATCCCAAAAGTTCCAGCAGCTACACAAGTTCTGTTTCTTCATTTTCGCCTGGCGACTAAGTAATTCGCCTGGCGAATTCCTCTTCGCCAGTACCTCGCCTGGCGAACCCGCGGCGAGACCCCATTCGCCTGGCGATTTCCTGATTCGCCTGGCGAATCACACCAGAAGCAGAATTTTCTGCTGCGTTTTCATGGTTCCCAAGCCTCAAAAGTCCAACTTTTTCCAAACCAAAACATTTTCAAATTCCAAATTGGTCTCTCATCGAATCCAGAAAAATCCCGATGTAATATCTCGAACTTAATCTCTCTACATAACTGAATATACCCAATTTATCTCCTACTCTTCATCTGGCGTATACTTATTCCACTTGAAGCATGTAAACACATCCTGGTGTTCCTCCTCACACTTCTCTACTACTTTAGGTTCCCATAAAAGCCGAACTTCCTTAACTCTCAATCTTAAACCAAGTGGAAGATATTGTTCCGAACACCCTCCTTAAAGTACTCTCGTCCATTTAAGATACCATAACAACTTTAGAAACTAAAGTACCCAAAACTTATCTCACTTCCGGACCTTACGCCACGCGTTCCATAAAACAACTTTTCTTTTCCACGGAATGAGATTACTTGAAATTCTTATCCGTACTAGTGGTCAATCCAGATCTACTTAGCGATTTCACATATTCCTCAATACCTTAACCAATCATCCAATAGAGATCCTTAACTTTCGGACTCCATCCATTCCAAAGGATTACTTGAACAACACACCACTCTTTAATTTCCGTGCACAACTTCTACCAAGTTCTCGACTAAGCTGACCAAAACTCTTCACTACTAACTTTTGGCTTGATCCTACCCCCACAACACAAGTCACGACAACACTTCGGAGTCCTCGTGGTCGCTCAACCATGATTCTACCTATCACATACATAGCATTAGGTTGATCAGGCCCAACCCTACAAAGTATGATATTAAGTTTCGTGATGGCAAGACACACTTAAGAGGCAGGAATAGATTTACTTATGATGTTTCAAGGCTAGGTCGAGGATACGACCTGCTCGGATACCAACTGTAACGTCCTGTATAATATATATCTAGAATAATACCATACAAGCATTTTATTTGGTACCGACACATCAAAAGTGCCTAATGGCGTAGTTCACATACTTGTCCATATCTAAAACATAAATACAACACATGGCACAAGTCATGGAAACTAGCCAAAAATAATAAAAACTAAGAACATTATACAATATTCCTCATTGTACAAGAACAATAAAAATACACAGCGGAAATAAGCTTAACTAAGCTTCTCTTGAAACATCCCAGTGTCGCTCCACTTGTAAATCAACCTGCAATTACCTGAAATATAGCAACTATAGTGGGGTGAGATACATCAAATCTCAGTGAGTTCCCTATCCTATAGATTCTCTCGGCTCTACAAGGTTCTAACAACCCTAACTCAAGTCAAGGGGAAGGGAAAATGACTTCGAGTACACAAATTCACAATCTCACACTATATGGAAACATGTCATGAGTTCATCAACTCAAAATATAACTAATCGATAACCGTACCAAGGCATCCCCTTTTCCCGTCCTCTTCTACGTCTAGAAGTCGGCCCGAGTCATGGATCCTTGTAATTACTTGACATACGAATTGGATTCGGGATCATCGGCCCGTACACTGTGATCCGTCACTTCACACGGCCCGTACACCGTCACAAGTCTCTTTACCCGTAGGCTCCAATCGTACTATACGCGGGAATTAAACCTGCCAAGTAATTGTGCATACGTTTCAGAGGAGGTGCTCGAGTCTCATGAAACTACACCGCAAGATAAGCTGGTTACGATTACGTGATCAAAAACACAACGTGATTGTATTCGACAATCACAAGGCCACACTCGCCTTAAGGCCTCTTTTGCCTTTTCTCGTAATAAAACATAACAATCACACATGTTCCATACTAGTGTTTCACTCATTTCTATACCATTCGGTAATGGACACACGCCTCGGCCTCTTCTGCACGAGCGTTGTCATTACTCTATCTACTCTAGGCCAAAACTCGTCAATGAATGCACGAGCGTCGCCATCCAGAGTTTCTATCACAATTCTAATCACAACCTAGAATTATACCATTTTGTTTTAGGGTAAGTTTCCTCACTCTTCCTAATTCATATTTTAAGCATGCATATTCTTTCATTCACAGTTCACAATTAAATAGACATGGTATAACACAATGTACACAAGTAAAACATTTAACACAACATATCACATAAAATATATTTCATCAATCCATGACATATAATCATGTTTCTCCCTCACCATCTCATAGAGCATAAAATTAGCTTTCTAACGCTTCCGACCGTGCGTCAATCGGAGTTACGGATCAAAAGTTATGACAAAAATACGAAAAATAATGTTTTGCTGTCCCAGGCAAATTCGCCTGGCGAATCCCTGGCGAATCAGACTCGCCGCCACCTACTCGCCTGGCGAATTTGGACGAACCAGAATTCTCCCAAAACGGGTTTGGGACCCAAAAATGATCCAAACCTTCAACCCACATGATATTAATGCATCCAAATATCCAAAACAACATGTTAGAACACATTTAGACATACATTTCATCAAATCATCCGTTAGATTTCATTGATTTATCCGTTTACTCATTTTCTCTCAAATCTAACCTAAGCTCTAAACTTATATTTCTAGAACTTAAAGTGTCTAACTAGAACTCACCTGATAACCGAAGAGGAGGTTGAAGAAGATGATGAGGATCCATGGCTTCCTTCTCCCTCTTTTTCTTTTTCCTCTCTTCTTCCTTTCTCTTCTTCTTCTTCTTTCTATCTTTTTCTTCTTTTCCCTTTCTTTCACAAATATATATATATATATATATATATATATATATATATATATATATATATATATATATATATATATAATACTATTATTATATAATATAATCCAACAGGGTAAAATATCTCCAATTGATATTTTGTCGTCTCAACCCAAATGATCAATTATCAGAGTTACCAAAAATTACTTTCTTGAATTAGTAAATATTAATCCGTCTCCTTAATAAAATAATTGATCTCTTAAGAGTTCTCTAGCTGCTCTATTGATCCCAAATGTCAATACTTAAAGTTCTTAGAGGATTACATTAATCCAATTACCCAAAGATAGAGCACAAAAATACTCATCTGATCTCCTCTGATATCAAAATGAGCATTTAAATAATATGGGGTATTACAGAAGCCCTATGAATATATTTTTTTTTAATCATGCCTATTAATATTTTTGTATGACTAAAAAATATATATTTTATCTTTAAATTTTAAGTATAATTAAAAAAATTGAATTTATTTATAATAATAATAAGAAATAATAATAATAATGATAATATTAATAATAATAATAATAATAATAATAATAATAATGGTTAGATTTTATTTATTAATATTGAAAATAATTTTAATTTAAAAATAATTTATTTATATTGGTATAATTTTTTTTGTTGAACTTGTTATGCAAAGTTAGCAACATTTTACTAATATCGTGTATCTTATAAAAAATAATAATATACAAATTTTTTTAATAATTAAAAATTGAAAATAACCTATAAAATTAGAAATGGAACAAAGTTTACACTTTAAATATTTTAAACAGTCTAAGTTTACATTTAACTAAAAACTTTTCTTAGTATTATGAGGGCTTCTTTATCATGACTTATTCTTTTTAACATAAGAAGTCTTTTTCTTCTAAAGAGAAAACTCGAAAATATATTTGATTAATTTAATTCCAAATAAATTTTAAAAAATAAATTATAAAAATAATATTAATACATGATTTCTTATTACTACATCTTAATATATTGTCTTTTAGTGTTGAGTCTTCTATTGTTGAGAAGAAAAACGATTTATTATATTGTTGAGAACAAGAACAATGTCGTTGCAAATTCTCTTGAGAAAAGTAAGAATGTTATCTTGAGAAAAGGAAGAATGTTTTCGTGTTTTCTCTTGAGAAGAAAAACACTTATATATTTAAAAAGAAGAAGTCCTGATAAAGAAGCCCTATGAATATTTTTCTATTTTTTTTGTTTTTAATCATGCCTATTAATATTTTTGTATGACTAAAAAAGATATATATCATCTTTCAATTTAAAAATAAATAAAAAGTTGAACATTTTTTATAATAATAATAAATAATAATAATAATAATAATGATAATGATAATGATAATAATAATAATAATAATAATAATAATACACTTTCTTAATAACAATAACTATAATAATAATAATCAAGGTTAGATTTTATTTATTAATATTGATAATCATTAAAATTTAAAAATAATTTATTTATAGTTGTATAATTTTTTTTGTCGAATTTGTTATGCAAAAGTTAGCAACATTTTACCAATACCGTGTCTTTTTTTTAAATAATAATATATATACTTTTATAATAATTAAAAATTTAAAATAACCTATAAAAATAGTAATGAAACAAACTTTATGCTTTAAATATTTTAAAGGGTCTAAGTTCGCATTTAACTAAGAATTTTCTTAGTATTATTAGGGCTTCTTTATCATGACTTCTTCTTTTTAACAAAATAAGTTTTTTTCTTCTCAAGAGAAAACTCAAAAATATATTTTATTAATTTAATTCAAAATACATTTTATAAAATAAATTACAAAAATAATATTAATACATGATTTCGTAGTACTGTAACTTAATATCTTATCTTTTAATGTTGAGTATTTTATTGTTGAGAAGAAAAACGATGTATTATATTGTTGAGAACAAGATTAATGTCTTGGCAAATTCTCTTGAGAAAAGGACGAATGTTATCTTGAGAAAAGGAAGAATGTTTTCGAGTTTTCTCTTGAGAAGAAAAAGACTTCTTTTCTGAAAACGAAGAAGTCGTGATAAAGAAGCCCTATGAATATTTTTTTTTTTTGTTTTTAATCATGCCTATTAATATTTTTGTATGACTAAAAAATATATATTTTATCTTTAAATTTTAAGTACAATTAAAAAAATTGAATTTATTTATAATAATAATAAGAAATAATAATAATAATGATAATATTAATAATAATAATATACTTTCTTAATAAAAATATTTTAATAATAATAATAATAATAATGGTTATATTTTATTTATTAATATTGAAAATAATTTTAATTTAAAAATAATTTATTTATATTGGTATAATTTTTTTTGTTGAACTTGTTATGCAAAGTTAGCAACATTTTACTAATATCGTGTATCTTATAAAAAATAATAATATACAAATTTTTATAATAATTAAAAATTGAAAATAACCTATAAAATTAGAAATGGAACAAATTTTACACTTTAAACGTTTTAAACAGTCTAAGTTCACATTTAACTAAAAACTTTTCTTAGTATTATGAGGGCTTCTTTATCATGACTTCTTCTTTTTAACATAAGAAGTCTTTTTCTTCTCAAGAGAAAACTCGAAAATATATTTGATTAATTTAATTCCAAATAAATTTTAAAAAATAAATTATAAAAATAATATTAATACATGATTTCTTATTACTACATCTTAATATATTGTCTTTTAGTGTTGAGTCTTCTATTGTTGAGAAGAAAAACGATTTATTATATTGTTGAGAACAAGAACAATGTCATTGCAAATTCTCTTGAGAAAAGTAAGAATGTTATCTTGAGAAAAGGAAGAATGTTTTCGTGTTTTCTCTTGAGAAGAAAAACACTTATATATTTAAAAAGAAGAAGTCCTGATAAAGAAGCCCTATGAATATTTTTCTATTTTTTTTGTTTTTAATCATGCCTATTAATATTTTTGTATGACTAAAAAAGATATATATCATCTTTCAATTTAAAAATAAATAAAAAGTTGAACATTTTTTTATAATAATAATAAATAATAATAATAATGATAATGATAATGATAATAATAATACACTTTCTTAATAAAAATAACTATAATAATAATAATCAAGGTTAGATTTTATTTATTAATATTGATAATCATTAAAATTTAAAAATAATTTATTTATAGTTGTATAATTTTTTTTGTCGAATTTGTTATGCACAAGTTAGCAACATTTTACCAATACCGTGTCTTTTTTTTTAAATAATAATATATATATTTTTATAATAATTAAAAATTTAAAATAACCTATAAAATAGTAATGAAACAAACTTTACGCTTTAAACATTTTAAAGGGTCTAAGTTCGCATTTAACTAAGAATTTTTCTTAGTATTTGTAATACCCCATAATTTTGTGAACGCTTTGGATAATATTATTATGATCAACTGGGTTCCGGTGTACTCTGAGCAATTATTGGATAAAATAATTAGAGTAAACTGACGAACTCGGAACTGATTAGATTAATAATATTTAACTTGGAATTTTATTAATTGGTGCAGTTGAGATAATTTGGACAATTAGTAGTATTACTAATTAATGTTTCTCTATATCTTTTTCCTTTTCCATTATTTGAAATATAGTAACTTTGGAGAGAGAAATTGAAGAGAAGGAAAAAGGAAGGAAAAGAAGAGAAATTCCCCAAGAGCTCAAGAGCTTGAATCATCAACCCATCTCCATCTTTTTCATCTCAGTTTCATCATCCTCATCTTGTAATCCAGGTGGGTTCTAGATAGACACTTTAGTGTAGAGTTTTATTAGTTTTAGAGTTAGTTTTATATCATGAGAAATGAAAATTTTTGCAATAGAATCATGAACATTGTAATACCCCGTATTACCTAAATGCTCAATTGGATATCAGATGAGCATCTATGTGCTCTATCCTTGGTAAATTGGATTAATGGAATCCTCTAAGTACTTTAAGTATTATCAATTGGGATCAATAGAGTAACTAATAAACTCTGAAGAGATCAATTTATTATTAGTTCAAGAGAGACTTTTATGATAACTCAAATAATTGATCAATTAGTTGAGATGACAAAATATCAATTTGGAGATATTTTACTCTATTGGATTTTTATCGTATAATAATAGTATAATATATGTATATATTTGGAAAGAAAAAGAAAAAGAGAAAAGAAGAAGAAGGAAGGGAAAGAAGAGAAAGAGAGAAAATGGAGAAGATGAAGAAGAGAAATGTAATACCCCATAATTTTGTGAACATTTTGGATAATATTATTATGATCAACTGGGTTCCGGTGTACTCTAAGCAATTATTGGATAAAGTAATTAGAGTAAACTGACGAACTCGGAATTGATTAAATTAATATTATTCAACTTAGAGTTTTATTAATTGGTGCAATTGAGATAATTTGGATAATTAGTAGTATTACCGATTAATGTTTCCTATGTCTATTTTCTTTTCCTTTTCCTTATTTGAAAAAGATAGAAAACTTGGAGAAAGAAAAGGAAAGGAAGGAAAAAGGAAGGGAAAAGAAGAGAAAATTCTCAAGAGCTCTAGGACTTGAATCATCAACCCATCTTCATCTTTTCATCTCAGCTTCACCCTCCTCATCTTGTAATCCAGGTGGGTTCTAGTTAGATACTTTAGAGTATAGTTTTATTGAGTTTAGAGTTAGTTTTGATATTGTGAGAAATGAGTAATTTTGCAATAGAATCATAATCTAACTGCTGAAATTTGATATTTGACTGTGTAGTATACTGGTTATTATGTTTATAACATGTTTTGGTGTATCTTGATTTGGAAAAATGGAATTTTGGGGTTGAATTTGAGAAACCCGTAGTAGAACTTTTCTGCAGGAAAAATTCTGGGGTTCCTCTGCCCATACGCGTATCACGCGAGGCAATACGCGTATTGAGTTGGGCAATACGCGTATGGCAATGAAGGATTTTAGGCATTACGCGTATGGGAGGGGGCAATACGCATATGGTTTGAGGCAATACGCGTATTGGAGTTTTAAAGGGAATTTTGAAGGAAAATCAGTCTCTGCCCATACGCGTATCACTTTGGGCAATAAGCGTATGGATGGGCGAGTGAGCAAGGCAATACGCGTATGGCTTAGGGAAATACACGTACGGCCAGGAGGGGTGCAAAATTGTGTTTTTTCGCGATACCATTTCTCGTTATGTCCATAACTTTTGACTCGTTTATCCGTTTTTAACATTTTTGATATCGTTGGACAGCTAACAAAATGTACTTTCTTATTAAAATGGTTTTAAGATTGTTGGCCGATTTAATTATGTCGGGATTTTTGGAATAGTGTCATTTTGTCGACTTTTATCGTTTAATGGTGTGTAATTGTTGTTGAATATGTATGCATGTTAAAATACGAAATAGGTAGAGTGAGGAACATTACCATAACCAATGTTGGAAAGTATGAATTGTCATAAGTGACAATGCTCGCGCATGAAAGGCCGAGGCGTGTGTCTAATAATCATAACCAGTTTATCTTACGGTGTAGTTTCATGAGACTCGAGCACCTCCTTTGAAACGTATGCACAATTACTTGGCAGGTTTGATTCCCGCGTATAATACGAATGGAGCCTACGGGTAAAGAGACTTGTGACGGTGTACGGGCCGTGTGAAGTGACGGATCACGGTGTACGGGCCGATGATCCCGAATCCATTTCGTATGCCAAGTAACTACAAGGATACTTAGTGTGAGTTAACAGGCTCAGGACGTACTTTGGTACTAGTGTGAGTTAACAGGCTCACGGGTGTGGATACTTATTTAGTGTGTGTACTCATAGTCACTTCCCTTCCCTTTAACTTGAGTTAGGATTATTAGAACCTTGTAAAGCCGAGAGGACTTTAAGATAGGGAACTCACTGAGATTTTATGTATCTCACCCCACTGTTGTTGTTTACATCACAGGTACTGCAGGTTCCGCGAAGGGTAAGGATAAGGCTGTGTGATTATCCTTACTTATCTGATGGCTTTGCTTCCGTTGTGGAGTTTTTTTTAGATCATTATTTGATCTAGTTCTTAGTATTTGTCTTTGGAACATCTTGTAGATATACTATGCCGTAGTTTTTTTGTATTAGGCTTTTTGGGCATGTATATGTATAATGTGTTTACTAGGAACTTATTGTATATTTCAGTACCAAAAGTGGAAATCATGTATAATATATGCTTTGATGTATGTATATATATGGGCTTTACAATTGGTATCAAAGCAGGTCGTATCCTCGACCTAGCCATGAAATAGAATAAGTTTTCTTTCCGTTTCATATGCGGCGTGTCGCCATTGGTCTTGTGTGTTATATTTATGGTATTGAGTCTGATCAACTTAATCCTATCTGTATGAAATTCAGGAACATGGCTGACAGGCGCAGAAACAACCGTGGTAGACCGAGAACCACTCCAGCAGGGACTAATCCGCCAGGTGACGAGGGAAATGCTCCTTTATACCAATTTATGCAACAGATGCAGCAACAGCAGAATTAGTTTGTGTAACAAATGGTACAACAAATGGCTGGTGGCGTGCATCCTCCAGTGGTGGTTCCTGAAGCTGTAGGGGGAACCTTTAGGGATTTCATTCGTATGAATCCTCCGGAATTTCAGGGAGGGTTAGATCCAGTAAAGGCTCATGAATGGATATCAGGTATGGAACAGATTTTCCTAATAGTTCAGTGCAGTGAGGAAAACAAGGTGGTCTTCGCTTCTCACTTGTTGAAGGGTCCTGCCATAAGGTGGTGGGAAAGCGCTTCAGCCTTAATGACAATTCAAGAGGTACCAAAGGTATGGGAGCAGTTTAAGGTAACTTTTATGGAGAAATATTTTCCAAGTTCCTTGAGGTCTCAGAAGGAATTCGAGTTTCAACAATTGAGACAAGGCAACTTAACTGTGGCTTCTTATGCGGAAAAGTTCGAGGTTATGGCTACTTATTCTAGACAGGCTATGTATGCTCCTGATAAGAGGTGGAAGATTGATCAGTTTCTGTTTGGTTTAAGGGCTGAAATTTCACATAGTGTATCTCAGAGAGAATTCACTAGTTATGCCGAATTGTTAAGACAGTGTTATGTGGCAGAGCATAGTTTGAAGAAGGTACAAATGGAAGGAGATTTGAGTAGGATGAATCAAAGTGACCGAGGGAGACCGAATCAACAAGTTAGACCAAGGCAGCAATCATTCAAAGGGAAGCAAGTTCAGAGTTCTAGGACTAGTGTGCCTCCGGTATGCCGTACTTGTGGGAAGAATCATTATGGTAGGTGCGGTTTGGAGGGAATAAGGTGTTATCAGTGTAATAAGGTGGGCCATATATCGAGGGATTTTCCTCAGGGTAGGAATCAGACACAAGGGAAGAGTACCGGCCAAGTGTATACCTTGGATGCGAGGAAAGTAAAGAATGACAACTCCTTGATTGCGGGTACGTGTTTCGTAAATGGACATCCATGTTTTGTTTTATTTGATTGTGGGGCAACACATTCTTTTGTGTCCACGCGTTGCAAGCGACTTGGGTTGCAAGCTGTTCCTTTGTTTCCTCCTATGGTGGTTACTACTGCCATGGATGGATTGTTGAGACACCGTTGATGTGTGAAAATTGTGTATTATCGGTGAATGAAAGAGTTTTCCAGATTGACCTTATCTGTTTACCGCTTAAGAAAGTGGATGTTGTTTTAGGGATGGATTGGCTTTCTGCTAATTCGGTGTTTATTGGGTGTGAGGAAAAGCTGATCATTATTCCATCCGATGAGGCCACTTCGAAGGATGTGTTAACTACTATTTTAGAAGGTACGGTTGGAATGATTAATTTCTTGTTTGAGGAGGAAAAGTCTGTTCTTTTGATTCTTACTAAGGAGGAGAGTAGTAACATTCAAGTTTTAAGTATTCCGGTAGTTTGTGACTTTCCTGAAGTTTTCCCCGAGGATATCACTTCTCTTCCTCCGGAGCGGGAAGTGGAATTCTCTATTGACCTGATACCGGGGATGGCTCCAATATCCGTTTCTCCATATCGGATGACACCACTTGAATTAAGAGAATTAAAGGATCAATTGGAAGAATTGTTGGCTAAGCATTTTGTTCGACCAAGTGTTTCGCCCTGGGGAGCTCCAGTGTTATTGGTAAAGAAAAAGAATGGTGGAATGCGATTGTGTATTGATTATCGTTAATTGAATAAGGTCACCATCAAGAATAAATACCCATTACCAAGGATAGACGACCTGTTAGATCAATTGAAAGGAGCCTGTGTGTTCTCGAAGATTGATTTACGGTCGGGTTATCATCAGATTCGTGTAAAGAGTTCAGATGTGCCAAAGACTGCGTTTAAAACCCGTTATGGTCATTATGAATTTTTGATGATGCCTTTCGGTGTGACAAATGCTCTGGCAGTTTTCATGGATTATATGAATCGGATATTCCAACCTTACTTGGACCAATTTGTGGTGATTTTCATTGATGACATTCTTATTTATTCTCGTGATCCTCAAGAGCACGGAGAACACCTAAGGATTGTTTTATCCATCTTACAAGAGAAGCAACTTTTTGCTAAGTTAAGTAAGTGTGAGTTTTGGATGTCTGAGGTTAATTTTCTCGGTCATGTCATATCCCAGGGAGGTGTAGCGGTCGATCCATCAAAAGTTGAAGCAGTGATTAATTGGGAGAGACCGAAGAATGCTTTTGAAGTTAGAAGTTTCTTGGGATTGACAGGGTACTACAGAAGGTTTATCAAGGGTTTTTCGCAGTTGGCTTTACCATTGACGAGACTTACTCGGAAGGATTATTCATATGAGTGGGATTCAGCTTGTGAAAGAAGTTTTAGGAGTTTAAAGGAGAGATTGACTACCGCTCCTGTTTTGGTTATTCCTGACTCTAGCAAGTCGTATGAGGTATATTGTGATGCATCGAAGAAGGGATTAGGCGGGGTGTTAATGCAAGATGGACATGTAGTGGCTTATGCTTCACGACAGTAGAAAGTCCATGAATAGAATTACCCAACGCATGATTTAGAATTGGCGGCAGCTGTATTTACCTTGAAAGTGTGGCGTCACTATTTGTATGGTGTACGTTTTGAGATGTTTAGCGACCACAAGAGCTTAAAGTACTTATTTGATAAGAAAAAGTTAAACATGCGTCAGAGGAGATGGATGGAATATTTGAAGGATTATGACTTGGAGTTAAAATACCATCCGGGTAAAGCAAATAAGGTGGCGGATGCATTGAGTAGGAAGGTGTTGCATAATGCCGAGTTGATGATGTTAGAGTATACCTTAATGGAAAAGTTTAGAGATCTAAATCTTTAATTTAACTGGACTCCAAATTGTGTAGTCATGGGGAATTTGAATGTCACTTCTACTCTTAGGGAAGAAATCCAGCAAGAGCAAGGGTTAGACGAGAAGTTACAAGAAGTGTTATTGCAACCGGGGTTTGTGCGAGCTACCGACGAAACTATTTTGTTTAACCAAAGGATTTGTGTTTCGGATAGCACGGAGTTAAAAAGGAGGATTTTGGAAGAATCGCATAAGGGTGCTTTTACTATACATCCTGGTGCTTCAAAGATGTATCAAGATTTAAAGAGGGACTATTGGTGGCCCGGGATGAAAAAGGATATTGCGGTGTATGTGTCGGAATGTGTGGTGTGCCAACAAGTGAAGATAGAGCATCAAAGGCCGGGTGGCTTGTTACAATCTTTAGAAATTCCGATGTGGAAATGGGATAGTATTTTGATGGACTTCGCAGTGGGATTACCCCGTGCACAAGGTGGTTATGATTCGATTTGGGTAATTGTGGATCGGTTAACGAAATCAGCGCATTTCTTAGCTGTGAAGACTACCTACAAGGCGAGTCATCTCGCAAGGTTGTTCATTTCAGAAATAGTAGATTGCATGGTATTCCTACTAGCATCGTTTCGAATAGAGATCCAAAGTTTACTTCCAGATTTTGGAGAGCTTTTCAACAAGCCATGGGAACGAGGCTATGTTTGAGCACGTCGAATCATCTGCAAATGGACGGTCAGACGGAACGGACAATACAAACTATGGAGGACATGTTGAGAGCTTGTGTACTTGAAAGTGGAGGAAATTGGATAGAACTTTTGGCGTTGATCGAATTCTCTTATAATAACAGTTATCATGCAAGTATTGGTATGGCACCTTATGAGGCGTTATATGGTAGGAAGTGTAGAATGCCATTGTGTTGGGCGGAGGTTGGCGACGATAGAATTTTGGGACCCGAGATTATTCACGAGACCACGGAAAAGATTAGAATGATTCGTGGAAAAGTTAAACAAGCCCAAGATCGTCAAAAAAGCTATGCGGACAACTGTAGGAGACCGTTGGAGTTTGATGAGGGGGATCATGTATTTTTGAAGGTTACTCCGAGATTGAGATTGAAAGGACCATTTAAATCGCGGAAGTTAAGTCCAAGATACGTAGGACCGTATCAAATCTTAGAGAGAATTGGAGAAGTAGCTTACAGATTAGCTTTACCGCCTTCTCTGTCAGAGATGCACGACGTTTTTCATGTGACTCAGCTTCGGAAATTTGTCCCAGATCCTCTTTAGCCAATTTTACCAGATACAATTGAGATAGAAGCTGATTTAACGTTTGAGCCTCAACCGAGTTGTATCACAGGAAGAGAAACTAAAGTGTTAAGGAATAAAGAGATTCCTCTTGTTAAGGTCCAGTGGGATGAGACGCATCCAGGCGATGCAACTTGGGAATTGGAATCGGAAATGCGGGAGGTCTACCCTCATCTATTCAGGTAATCTTTTAAATTCGAGGGCGAATTTCTATTTAAGGGGGGGAGGATGTAATACCCCATAATTTTGTGAACATTTTGGATAATATTATTATGATCAACTGGGTTCCGGTGTACTCTGAGCAATTATTGGATAAAGTAATTAGAGTAAACTGACGAACTCGGAATTGATTAAATTAATATTATTCAACTTGGAGTTTTATTAATTGGTGCAATTGAGATAATTTGGATAATTAGTAGTATTACCGATTAATGTTTCCTATGTACATTTTCTTTTCCTTTTCCTTATTTGAAAATGATAGAAAACTTGGAGAAAGAAAAGGAAAGGAAGGAAAAAGGAAGGGAAAAGAAGAGAAAATTCTCAAGAGCTCTAGGACTTGAATCATCAACCCATCTTCATCTTTTCATCTCAGCTTCACCCTCCTCATCTTGTAATCCAGGTGGGTTCTAGTTAGATACTTTAGAGTATAGTTTTATTGAGTTTAGAGTTAGTTTTGATATTGTGAGAAATGAGTAATTTTGCAATAGAATCATAATCTAACTGCTGAAATTCGATATTTGACTGTGTAGTATACTGGTTATTATGTTTATAACATGTTTTGGTGTATCTTGATTTGGAAAAATGGAATTTTGGGGTTGAATTTGAGAAACCCGTAGCAAAACTTTTCTGTAGGAAAAATTTTGGGGTTCCTCTGCCCATACGCGTATCACGCAAGGCAATACGCGTATTGAGTTGGGTAATACGCGTATGGCAATGAAGGATTTTAGGCGTTACGCGTATGGGAGGGGGCCATACGCGTATGGTTTGAGGCAATACGCGTATTGGAGTTTTAAAGGGAATTTTGAACGAAAATCAGTCTCTGCCCATACGCGTATCACTTTGGGCAATACGCGTATGGATGGGCGAGTGAGTAAGGCAATACGCGTATGGCTTAGGGCAATACGCGTACGGCCAAGAGGGGTGCAGAATTGTGTTTTTTTGCGATACCATTTCTCGTTATGTCCATAAATTTTGACTCGTTTATCCGTTTTTAACATTTTTGATATCGTTGGACAACTAACAAAATGTACTTTCTTATTACAATGGTTTTAAGATTGTTGGCCGATTTAATTATGTCGGGATTTTTGGAATAGTGTCGTTTTGTCGACTTTTATCGTTTAATGGTGTTTAATTGTTGTTGAATATGAATGCATGTTAAAATACGAAATAGGTAGAGTGAGGAACATTACCATAACCAATGTTGGAAAGTATGAATTGTCATAAGTGACAACGCTCGCGCATGAAAGGCCGAGGCGTGTGCCTAATAATCATAACCAGTTTATCTTACAGTGTAGTTTCATGAGACTCGAGCACCTCCTCTGAAACGTATGCACAATTACTTGGCAGGTTTAATTCCCGCGTATAGTACGAATGAAGCCTACGGGTAAAGAGACTTGTGATGGTGTACGGGCCGTGTGAAGTGACGGATCACGGTGTACGGGCCGATGATCTCGAATCCATTTCGTATGCCAAGTAACTACAAGGATCCATGACTCGGGTCGTCTCCTAGACGTAGGAGCGGACGGGAAAAGGGGATGCCTTGGTACAGTTATTGATTTGCGAGATTCTTGAGTTAACAGGCTCAGGACGTACTTTGGTACTAGTGTGAGTTAACAGGCTCACGGGTGTGGATACTTATTTAGTGTGTGTACTCATAGTCACTTCCCTTCCCTTTGACTAGAGTTAGGATTATTAGAACCTTGTAAAGCCGAGAGGACTTTAATATAGGGAACTCACTGAGATTTGATGTATCTTACCCCACTGTTGTTGTTTACATCGCAGGTACTGTAGGTTCCGCGAAGGGTAAGGATAAGGCTGTGTGATTATCCTTACTTATCTGATGGCTTTGCTTCCCTTGTGAAGTTTTTTTTAGATCATTATTTGATCTAGTTCTTAGTATTTGTCTTTGGAACATCTTGTAGATATACTATGCCGTAGTTTTTTTGTATTAGGCTTTTTGGGCATGTATATGTATAATGTGTTTACTAGGAACTTATTGTATATTTCAGTACCAAAAGTGGAAATCATGTATAATATATGCTTTGATGTATGTATATATATATATATGGGCTTTACAAGAAACCCATGGATCATCAGTATCTTCTTCAAACTCCTATTCGATTATCAGGTGGGTTCTAGATAGAAACTCTAAGTGCTAGAAATCAATGATTTGAATTTAGGTTAGATTTGAGAGAAATTGGTTAATCGGATAAAATCAATGAATCTAATGGATGAAATATGGTATAGACTGTGTAGAATGCTTATTGTTATGATTGGAGTATGTTTTGATTGTCATGGTGTGATTTGGAAGTGTTTGGATTGAGGAAATATTTGATTTTGATGAGTAACAGCGCTGCTGAATTTCTGGGTTTCATAGAGTTCGCCTAGCGAACCTGGGGCGAAGCGTAGCAAATGGTTTCGAGGGTTCGCCTAGCGAACCCGGCAGCGAATGTTCGCCAACGACGTTCGCCTAGCGAACTTTGTGCCTTTTCAGTGCTGTTTGGTTCTGCCTTGCTTCGCTGAGTTGTTCGCGAAGCGAAGGGAGAGACGAGTGTTCGCCAAGGAGTTCACGAAGCGAACTTTATGTCTGTTTTTGTTCTGTTTGTACATTTGCCAGGAGCTTCGCCTAGCGAAGGCTGGAGCGAATGCTCGCTGGGACGTTCGCCTAGCGAACATGGCAGGTTATGTAGTTTTGTTTCTCTCATAACTTTTGAATCGTTTAACCGTTTCGCGTATTCTTGGTATCGATGTGAAACTATGAATATCCTCTATATAATGGAAGGGAGAATTATTGGTTTTGATGCCCGATTAAATAAATCGGAGGGAACCGTGAATTCGTAAAATTGGGGATATGTGGAATTATGTGTTTCCATTATGTGATTGATGACTAATTGCCTATGTTCTTATTGTTAAACACGTTTGAATATGTATGCATGCTAAAATGAGTTAGGGAGAGTGAGGAAACTTTACCCCGAAAACAAATGGCATAGTTAAGATTGGTATAATTCTAGGTTGTAATTAGAATTGTGATAGAAACTCTGGATGGCGACGCTCGTGCATTCATTGACGAGTTCTGGCCTAGAGTAGATAACGGAATGACAACGCTCGTGCAGAAGAGCCCGAGACGTGTGTTCAATACCGAATGATATAGAAAGAGTGAAACACTAGTATGGAACATGTGTAATTGTTATGTTTTATTTTGAGAAAAGGCATAAGAGGCCTTAAGGCATTGTGGCCTTGTGATTGTCGAATACAATCACGTTGTGTGAATAATCACGTAATCGTAACCATTTATCTTGCGGTGTAGTTTCATGAGACTCGAGCACCTCCACTGAAACGTATGCACAATTACTTGGCAATTTGATTCCCGCGTGTAGTACGAATGGAGCCTACGGGTAAAGAGACTTGTGACGGTGTATGGGCCGTGTGAAGTGACGGATCACGGTGTACGGGCCGATGATCCCGAATCCATTTTGTATGTCAAGTAACTACAAGGATCCATGACTCGGGTCGACTTCTAGACGTAGAAGCGGACGGGAAAAGGGGATGCCTTGGTATGGTTATCGATTCATAAGGAATCTTGAGTTAACAGGCTCAGGACATAATTCCTTCAGTGTGAACTTTGTGAGTTAACAGACTCGTGACATGTTTCCATATAGTGTGAGTTTGTGAGGTTGTGCACTCAAGGTCATTTTCCCTTCCCCTTGACTTGAGTTAGGATTGATAGAACCCTGTAAAGCCGAGAGAATCTATAGGATAGGGAACTCACTGAGATTTGATGTATCTCACCCCACTATAGTTGCTTTGTTTCAGGTGCAGGTTTAATTGCAAGTGGAGCGATGCTAGGATGTTTCAAGAGAAGCTTAGTTAAGCTTATTCCGCTGTGTATTCTTTTGTTGTATGCAATTGAGGATATTGTATATCATTCTTAGTTTTATTATTTTGGCTAGTTTCCATGACTTGTGCCATGTAGTGTATTTAGGTTTTAGAAATGGACAAGTATGTGAACTATGCTATTAGGCGCTGTTGATGGGTCAGTACCAAATAAAATGCTTGTATTGTATTATTCTAGATATATATTACATAGGGCATTACAGTTGGTATCAGAGCCGGTCGTATTCTCGACCTAGCCTTGAAACATCATAAGTAAATCTATTCCTGCCTCTTAAGTGTGTCTTGCCATCATGAAACTTAATATCATACTATGTAGTGTTGGGCCTGATCAACCTAATACTATGTATGTGATAGGTAGAATCATGGTTGAGCGACCACGAGGACTCCGAAGTGTTGTCGTAACTTGTGCTAGGAGGGTAGGCTCAAGCCAAGAGTTAGTGGTGTGGAGTTTTGGTCAACTCTGTTGAGGTTTTGGTAGAAGTTGTGTTTTGGGTAGCATGGGATTTAAGAGTGTTGTGTTGTTCAAGCAATCCTTTAGAATGAATGGATTCTGAAAGTTAAGAATCTCTATCGGACGATTGGGTAAGGTATCAAGCAATGTAAAATTGCTAGTGGAGCTGGATTGACCACTAGTATGGATAAGGATTTCAAGTAATCTCATTCTGTGGAAAAGAAAAGTGTATTATGGAATGTGTGACGTAAAGTCCGGAAGTGAGATAAGCATTGGTGCTTCAGTTTCTAAGGTTGCTATGGTATCTTGAATGGACGAGAGTACCTTAAGGAATGTGTTCAGAATAATATCTTCCGACTGGTTGAAGTTGAGAGTTAAGGACGTTCGGCTTGTATGGGAACATAAAGTAGTAGAGAAGCGTGAGGAGGAACACAAGGATGTGTTACATGCTTCAATGAAACAAGTGTGTGCCGAACGAAGAGTAGAAGACGAATTGCATATATTCAGCTATGTAGAGGGTTTAAGTTCAAGGTGACACACCAGGATTTCTATTTTCGGTGAGACGTCAATTTTGAATTTGTTAACTTGCCCAAGGAACCGTATAAGGTATTATGTTGGAGGAAGAATGAACTCCACTTAGAAACGGAAGTGTAGTGATATGGATCGGAAGTAGTTCGTATTAAGAGACAGAGTAAGCATCTTGGATTAAAGAGAATCTTAGTAAGATGGTTTATATTGGGATCTAAGAGGATTACCGTGGAGAACAAAGAAAACGCGATGTGGAAAACAGTATTAACAGTATGTTATGAGGAAGTGACAACGGAATTTGTTTTGGATGAGTGTGCAATGAAGTTATTAAGGTGTTGATGAACCTATAGTTAAGGAAGTGTACTCAAGGATGGTTCACCCATGAGAACCCTAGTAGTATGATGTGAAATGAGAAAGTTACACCTTGGTATTAAGAACGAGCGTAGTAGTAGCACCGTGGTCACGAGTGTACGTGATGGATTCTTATTCTTGAGACAAGTATGAAGGAACGTATTTTGAAGAACAGTGAGTATTGTGTTCTAAGGGTAAGATTGTGGTAAATCAACGAAAAGCAACTCAAGACTTATTACGGACTAAGTGTAAATCATGGAACGATTTATATCGGAAGGGTTTTGTTAATAGTTGATGAGAATTGTCAGTTGCGGATTTTCCATTATGTAATTTGGGTTACGTGGGAAGTTCAATGGATAGTAAAGGGTAAGAAATTCCAGTTAGTGTGTACGAAATGGTGGAAAGGTTCTTCAAGAGGATGCATTGCCCCGATTTAGTTACAAGTATAGAGAAACCTCTGTAACTGTGAATAATCGGAATATTCGGAATCTACCTTTTGTTGGACTAAGAACGTGGTTGCTATTATTTCTCACCAAGGAATTCAAGTGAAGGAATAAGGTGGTGTGCTGCAGGTTATGTCCATCGCTTTCGTGGTATAGTATGATGGTGGCGTGTTGAGTTTTTCTTATAGATGAATCAAGTATGAGTTGTGGCTCAAACCTTGGAATGTCGTCATTTTGACTTCCCGCAAGTGTAGTTGTTTAAGCATAGAGGAACTATTCCGCTGAAGCTTGGTAGTGTGACCTCGTCAGAATTTGGAATTTTGCCTTCTCACTTGGTGGGAGTGTGTCGTCTGCCTGCTTTGATTTTGTCGATTTTACCTTGAGTTGATCATGGTTGGTAAATGCTATCTAAGTGAAGAAGCCGCGAGTTGAGAATGATATTTCAAGTTAGAACTAATCGGATTGATGGTTTGAGCAGGGATGCTTTTGAATTCAGAAGAAACTGGTTTTGTTCTGTAGTAGTGTTAATCGATTAACACATGCTCGGAAGGTGTTTTATGTTGAATTTTGAGGAGTTAACTGATTAGCTCAAATGGTTAATTGAGTAACGTGTGTGTATATTGTGAAATCCCTTGAAAACTATCATCTGCATTTTGTTACCCCGATTGGAGAGTATCATGTGATTGGAAAACAGGATGGCAAGTGAATGAAAGACAAAATTGTGTTTTTGAAATTGGGACTTTTGAAAGGGTGTTGCATAGTTGATCATCTGTTTAGATGATAGGGGAATTTGACTTCGAGGAAGTAATCTTGTGAATTGTGTTGGGTAGGAGAAGTCATAAGTATAGTGTTATCCCTACTGATGAGAGTCTTAAGGACGAAGTTGGAAAATATTCTCGAAGTGTAGATCTTGTAAAGATCGTTTCGGTAATTTAATTTATGGTGTTATTAAGAGATGAGCAGTTGGTCAGAGTTATAAAGTGCTATCTTCTGTGAGTTCATGGTATGGGACTTAGACTCCGTAAGAGTGGTACCAATTGTGTGCAGTTGTGTTTGACCCAGAGAAGGAATTTGAAAGTTATCTTTCCAAGTACGAGTAAGAATTGGATGTTCCGAAGTTAAGCCTGTAACTTGGAATCGTTGGTGGAACGGAACGAATGAGAAAAGTGGATTCAATTGAGAAACGGGGCATGTCCTTTGAGGGTGCGTGTACGTGTAGAGTGTTGTGTGTGGATTGGTGAGTAGTATGGAAACTCACAATCTCGCTTTGAATGGTTAAAGTTTTGATAAGTGGTGATTCGTATATGTTTGAAGTTCCGTGATGGTGTTACATTGTCAGTAGTGGAGATTGGTGATGACAGAAGCTTTGAGTAAGTCGGAAACCGTAAGAAGAATCGATTTGGAATGTGGTAACCAGAAGCGAAAGTTGTTAAACTATTTTGGGTATATTGATTTCGAATTTAGAATGGAATTGGAGTTGTATATCTTATGGTTGTAACTGTATAACTCATGTACCTTTTTCGTCTGAAGAGTGTTGGAACGATGTTTGTAGATTGTGTGTTGGCAACCAAATTGTTATACCATAAGACGTCAGTAAGTTTCTTGTGCCGTTGGTTAGTAAGGATCCAAGTGGATGAGTGTGTTTCTCCGTGGATGGTTAGCTAATTGGTAGTGCTCAAGAATTCGTAGTGTTCTACTGTTAGAAGTTGAGTTGCACAGTGGAAGGTGACAGGTGAACAAGTTCAGTCAGACTAATAAGGATTAGAATGATTGTTACTTATAATTGTGGAAACAAGAAGAACTTGTCTTAAGCGTGTTACTTTTGGTGTGATACGAAAGAGATGAAATATCGGATATAATAAGTACCCTGTACAACTTCAGACCAGAGGAAACTGGTAAAGAAGTCATTTGAATAATTATGAAGTGTTTTTGAACATTGAAAGATTTATGAGAAGATGAATCGTCGGTGATTGCATGAAGTTAAGGAGTCACTGAATTACGTCGCGAAGTGGGTTGAGTGTTGTTGTCCTAATTTGAGATAAGATGTTATGGTGTAGTTTGTGACTCGGAAGAAGATTATGGAATGATACATTATTTCCGAAGGTAGAATGCGACCAAGTGTTTTATTTTGAAACAACAGTTGAATTACGGAAAAGCAAGTAAGAAGTTAAACCGATATTGGAGTAAGGGCATGACTAAGGACGTGAAGTTTTGATAATTTGGGGAAGACAAGGATTTTGGAATTCTAAAGTCAAGTTGGAATCGGTTTATGTCGGGAATTTTAGCAAAGTAAAGATTAAATGTGGATCTAATACAAGTTGCAGTTGTTGTCGAGTAGAGGAAATTCGGGGGCGAATTTCAATTTAAGGGGGGAGAGTGTAATACCCCGTATTACCTAAATGCTCAATTGGATATCAGATGAGCATCTATGTGCTCTATCCTTGGTAAATTGGATTAATGGAATCCTTTAAGTACTTTAAGTATTATCAATTGGGATCAATAGAGTAACTAATAAACTCTGAAGAGATCAATTTATTATTAGTTCAAGAGAGACTTTTATGATAACTCTAATAATTGATCAATTGGTTGAGATGACAAAATATCAATTTGGAGATATTTTACTCTATTGGATTTTTATCGTATAATAATAGTATAATATATGTATATATTTGGAAAGAGAAAGAAAAAGAGAAAAGAAGAAGAAGGAAAGGAAAGAAGAGAAAGAGAGAAAATGGAGAAGATGAAGAAGAGAAACCCATGGATCATCGGTATCTTCTTCAAACTCCTCTTCGATTATCAGGTGGGTTCTAGATAGAAACTCTAAGTGCTAGAAACCAATGATTTGAATTTAGGTTAGATTTGAGAGAAATTGGTTAATCGGATAAAATCAATGAATCTAACGGATGAAATATGGTATAGACTGTGTAGAATGCTTATTGTTATGATTGGAGTATGTTTTTATTGTCATGGTGTGATTTGGAAGTGTTTGGATTGAGGAAATATTTGATTTTGATGAGTAACAGCGCTGCTGAATTTCTGGGTTTCGCAGAGTTCGCCTAGCGAACCTGGGGCGAAGCGTAGCAAATGGTTTCGAGGGTTCGCCTAGCGAACCCGGCAGCGAAGGTCAGCGAATGTTCGCCAACGACGTTCGCCTAGCGAACTTTGTGCCTTTTCAGTGCTGTTTGGTTCTGCCTTGCTTCGCTGAGTTGTTCGTGAAGCGAAGGGAGAGGCGAGTGTTCGCTAGGGAGTTTGCGAAGCGAACTTTATGTCTGTTTTTGTTCTATTTGTACATTCGCCAGGAGCTTCTCCTAGCGAAGGCTGGAGCGAATGCTCGCTGGGACGTTCGCCCAGCGAACATGGCAGGTTATGTAGTTTTGTTTCTCTCATAACTTTTGACTTGTTTAACCATTTCGCGTATTCTTGGTATCGATGTGAAACTATGAATATCCTCTATATAATGGAAGGGAGAATTACTGGTTTTGATGCCCGATTAAATAAATCAGAGGGAACCGTGAATTCGTAAAATTGGGGATATGTGGAATTATGTGTTTCCATTATGTGATTGATGACTAATAGCCTATGTTCTTATTGTTAAACACGTTTGAATATGTATGCATGTTAAAATGAGTTAGGGAGAGTGAGGAAACTTTACCCCAAAAACAAATGGCATAGTTAAGATTGGTATAATTCTAGGTTGTAATTAGAATTGTGATAGAAACTCTGGATGGCGACGCTCGTGCATTCATTGACGAGTTCTGGCCTAGAGTAGATAACAGAATGACAACGCTCGTGCAGAAGAGGCCGAGACGTGTGTCCAATACAGAATGATATAGAAAGAGTGAAACACTAGTATGGAACATGTGTAATTGTTATGTTTTATTTTGAGAAAAGGCATAAGAGGCCTTAAGGCATTGTGGACTTGTGATTGTCGAATACAATCACGTTGTGTGAATGATCACGTAATCGTAACCATTTATCTTGCGGTGTAGTTTCATGAGACTCGAGCACCTCCACTGAAACGTATGCACAATTACTTGACAGGTTTGATTCCCGCGTGTAGTACGAATGAAGCCTACGGGTAAAGAGACTTGTGACGGTGTACGGGCCGTGTGAAGTGACGGATCACGGTGTACGGGCCGATGATCCCGAATCCATTTCGTATGTCAAGTAACTACAAGGATCCATGACTCGGGTCGACTTTTAGACGTAGAAGCGGATGGGAAAAGGGGATGCCTTGGTATGGTTATCGATTCATAAGGAATCTTGAGTTAACAGGCTCGGGACGTAATTCCTTCAGTGTGAACTTTGTGAGTTAACAGGCTCATGACATGTTTCCATATAGTGTGAGTTTGCGAGGTTGTGCACTCAAGGTCATTTTCCCTTCCCCTTGACTTGAGTTAGGATTGATAGAACCCTGTAAAGCCGAGAGAATCTATAGGATAGGGAACTCACTGAGATTTGATGTATCTCACCCCACTATAGTTGCTTTGTTTTAGGTGCAGGTTTAATTGCAAGTGGAGCGATGCTAGGATGTTTCAAGAGAAGCTTAGTTAAGCTTATTCCGCTGTGTATTCTTTTGTTGTATGCAATTGAGGATATTGTATATCATTCTTAGTTTTATTATTTTGGCTAGTTTCCATGACTTGTGCCATGTAGTGTATTTAGGTTTTAGAAATAGACAAGTATATGAACTATGCTATTAGGCGCTATTGATGGGTCAGTACCAAATAAAATGCTTGTATTGTATTATTCTAGATATATATTATACAGGGCATTACAAACATAACTACTGAAATTCGATTATAATTGTTTAGTATACTTGTTGTTGAATTTATAACATGTTTTTGGTTGAGATTGGATGGAAAATTGAATATATAGAGTAAAAACCATAATGTGTGAGAATGATGGAATTTGATCCAAATTGTGTCTGAAATCATGTTTTAATGTTCCTTATGGTTGATACATGTTAGGTATGTGTTGTTGTGTATCCAATTGGTATTTTTCTGATGTTTAGAAGAGATTTGGAGGGGAAAATGGATTAATTTTGCAGAAAAATTATGCAGGAAAAATTCTGGTTTCCCACTGCCCATACGCGTATCACTCAAGGCAATACGCGTATTGGTTAAGGCAATACGCGTATGGCAATGAAGAATTGTGGGCAATATGCGTATGGAGTTCCATTTTCTTGGCCATCTGCTCATTTGCGTAAGGGTACGTGTAAGGTTTTGGGCAATACGCGTATGAGGTAAGGCAATACGCGTATTGGAGTTTAGTGAAGTTTTTGAAGGGGATTTAGTCTCTGCCCATACGCGTATCACCTTGGGCAATACGCGTATGGATGGGCGAGTGAGCAGGGCAATACGCGTATGGCTTAGGGCAATACGCGTATGGCCAGTGAGAGTGCAGAATTGTGTTTTTCGCGATGTCATTTCTTTCTAAATCCATAACTTGTGTTCCGATTATCCGTTTTGATCATTCTTGGTATCGTTGGGAAGCTATTTAAATACCCTTTATGATTGTAAAGGAAAATATATGTTTATGCCATGAATTGATAATACAAGAAGGTCTTAAGGCTAATATGGTCGGGTGATTGTCGAATACAATCCCATCTGTGTATATGATCACGTAATCGTAACCATAGCCCTTGAGAGGAATTTATGAGTCTCGAGCTCCTCTGAATGTAGGCATTACTACTTGGCAGGTTTGATTCCCAATGTTATAGTACGATGGAACCTACGGGTATATACTTGTGATGGCATCAGAGGCCATGTGAAGTGACAAATTAAGGTGATAATGCGTCCCTTAATTCCGAATCCATTCGTATGCCAAGTAATTACAAGGATCCATGACTTGGGTCGTCTTCTAGACGTAGAAGCGGACGGGAAAAGGGGATTCCTTGGTAAGGTTATCGATTAGTGATATAGTGAGTTGACGAGACTCGCGAACTTGGGTATATATTGTGTGTGAGTACTAAAAGTCACTTCCCTTCCCTTTGACTTGAGTTAGGCTTATTAGAACCTTGTAAAGCCGAGAGGACTTTAAGATAGGGAACTCACTGAGATTTGATGTATCTCACCCCACTGTTGTTGTTTACATCACAGGTACTGAGGTTCCGCGAAGGGTAAGGATAAGGTTGTGTGATTATCCTTACTTATCTGATGGCTTTTCTTCCGTTGTGGAGTTTTTGAGATCATTATTTGATCTAGTTCTTAGTATTTATCTTTGGAACATCTTGTAGATATACTATGCCGTAGTTTTTTTGTATTTAGGCTTGGTGGGCATGTATATGTATAATGTGTTTACTAGGAACTTATTATATATTTCAGTACCAAACGTGGATTTCATGTATAATATATGCTTTGAAGTATGTATATATATGGGCTTTACAGTTGGTATCAGAGCAGGTCGTATCCTCGACCAAGCCATGAAATAGAATAAGTATTTTTCCTTCCGTTTCCTATGCGGCGTGTCGCCTTTG
The DNA here is from genome assembly GCA_022829125.1 of Lathyrus tuberosus. NCBI lineage: Eukaryota > Viridiplantae > Streptophyta > Magnoliopsida > Fabales > Fabaceae > Lathyrus > Lathyrus tuberosus. The sequence continues at coordinate 12,487,653 of JALAZF010000032.1, forward strand.
GTCTTGCGTGTTATATTTATGGTATTGAGTCTGATCAACTTAATCCTATCTGTATGAAATTCAGGAACATGGCTGACAGGCGCAGAAACAACCGTGGTAGATCGAGAACCACTCCAGTAGGGACAAATCCGCCAGGTGACGATGGGAATGCCCCTTTATACCAATTTATGCAACAGATGCAGCAGCAACAAAATCAGTTTGTGCAACAAATGGTTCAGCAAATGGCAGGTGGTCTACATCCTCCAGTGGTTGTTCCTGATGTTGTAGGGGGACCTTTAGGGATTTCATTCGTATGAATCCTCCGGAGTTTCAGGGAGGGTTAGACCCAGTAAAGGCTCATGAGTGGATATCCGGTATGGAGCGGATTTTCTTAATAGTTCAGTGCAGTGATGAAAATAAGGTGGTATTCGCTTCTCACCTGTTAAAGGGTCCTGCTATGAGGTGGTGGGAGAGTGCTTCGGCCTTAATGACAATTCAGGAGGTACCGAAGGTATGGGAGCAGTTTAAGATAAATTTTATGGAGAAGTATTTTCCAAGTTCCTTAAGGTCTCAGAAGGAATTCGAGTTTCAACAGTTGAGACAGGGTAACTTGACAGTGGCTTCTTATGCGGAAAAGTTCGAAATTCTGGCGGCTTACTCTAGACAATCCGTGTATGCTCCTGACGAGAGGTGGAAGATTGATCAGTTTCTTTTTGGCTTGAGGGATGAAATTTCACATAGCGTGTCTCAGAGGGAATTCACTAGCTATGCTGAATTGTTACGACAGTGTTATGTGGCAGAGCATAGCTTAAAGAAGGTGCAAGCAGAAGGAGAGTTGAGTAGGGTGAACCAAAGTGATCGTGGAAGATCGGATCAACAATTTAGATCAAGGCAACAAACTTTTAAGGGAAAGCAGGTTCAGAATTCCAGGACTACTGCACCTCCTGTATGCCATTTTTGTGGAAAGAGGCATGGTGGTAGATGTCATTTCGAAGGAGTGGAGTGTCATCGGTGTCATAGAAGGGGTCATTTGGCGAGGGATTGTCCTCAAAGTAGAAACCAAATGCAAGAAAAGAATACCAGGCGAGTATATACGTTGGATGCGAAGAAAGCAAAGGGTGACAACTCTTTGATTACTGGTACGTGTTTCGTTAATGGACGTCCTTGTTTTGTGTTATTTGATTGTGGAGCTACACACTCTTTTGTATCGATGCAATGTGTAAAGCGGCTTGGGTTGCAAGTTATTCCGTTGTCTCCACCCATGGTGGTTACTACTGCCATGGATGAGATAGTTGAAACACCGTTAATGTGTGAAAATTATGTTTTATCTGTGGATGGAAGAGTTTTTCAGATTGATCTGATTTGTTTGCCGCTAAAGAAAGTGGATGTTGTTTTGGGGATGGATTGGCTTTCAGCTAATTCGGTGTTTATCGGGTGTGAAGAAAAACTAATCATTATTCCATCTACCGAGGCTACTCCGAAGGGTGTGTTAACTACTATTTTGGAAGGTACGGTTGGAATGATTAATTTCTTGTTTGAAAAGGAGAAGTCCGTTCTTTTGGTTCTTACTAAGGAAGAGAGTAGCAACCTTCAAGTTTTGAGTATTCCGGTAGTTTGTGAGTTTCCTGAAGCTTTCCCAGAGGATATCACTTTTCTTCCTCCGGAGAGAGAAGTGGAATTCTCTATTGACCTGGTACCGGGAACGACTCCTATATCCGTTTCTCCTTATCGGATGGCACCACTTGAATTAAGAGAATTAAAGGACCAATTGGAGGACTTAATGGCTAAGCATTTTGTTAGACCTAGCATTTCACCGTGGGGAGCTCTAGTGTTATTGGTAAAGAAAAAGGATGGTGGAATGCGGTTATGTATTAATTACCGTCTGTTGAATAAGGTCACCATCAAGAATAAATACCCATTACCAAGGATAGATGATCTGTTAGATCAATTGAAAGGAGCCTGTGTGTTCTCGAAGATTGATTTACGGTCGGGTTATCATCAAATTCGTGTGAAGAGTTCAGATGTACCAAAGACTGTGTTTAGAACCCGTTACGGTCATTATGAGTTTTTGGTGATGCCTTTCGGTGTGACGAATGCTCCGGCAGTTTTCATGGATTATATGAACCGGATATTTCAACCTTACCTGGATCAATTTGTGGTGATTTTCATTGATGAAATTCTTATCTATTCTCGTGATCCTCAAGAGCACGGAGAACACCTAAGAATCATTTTATCCATCTTACAAGAGAGACAACTTTTTGCTAAGCTAAGTAAATGTGAGTTTTGGATGTCGGAGGTTAATTTCCTTGGTCATATCATATCTCAGGGAGGTGTAGCGGTTGATCCATCAAAAGTTGAAGCAGTGATTAATTGGGAGAGACCGAAGAATGCTTCTGAGGTTAGAAGTTTCTTGGGATTGGCAGGGTATTACAGAAGGTTTATCAAAGCTTTTCGCAACTGGCTTTACCAATGACGAGACTTACTCGAAAGGATTGTTCGTTCGAGTGGGATTCGGCTTGTGAAAGAAGTTTTATGTGTTTGAAGGAAAGATTGACGACCGCTCCTGTTTTGGTTATTCCCGATCCTAGCAAGTCGTATGAGGTATATTGTGATGCATCGAAGATGGGATTAGGAGGTGTGTTAATGCAAGATGGACATGTAGTGGCTTATGCTTCTCGACAGTTGAAAGTCCATGAAGAGAATTATCCAACGCATGACTTAGAATTGGCGGCAGTTGTATTTACGTTGAAAGTGTGGCGTCACTATTTGTATGGTGCATGTTTTGAGATGTTTAGCGACCACAAGAGCTTAAAGTACCTATTTGATCAGAAAGAGTTGAACATACGTCAGAGGAGGTGGATGGAGTATTTGAAGGATTATGATTTGGAGTTAAAATACCATCCAGGTAAAGCAAATAAAGTGGCGGATGCATTGAGTAGGAAGGTGTTGCATAATGCCGAGTTGATGATGTTAGAGTATACTTTATTGGAAAAGTTTAGGGATCTAAATCTTCAATTTGTTTGGACTCCTAATGGTGTGATCATGGGGAATTTGAATGTGAATTCTACTCTTAGGGAAGAAATCAAACAAGGACAAGGGTTGGATGAGAAGTTACAAGAAGTGTTAGTTCAACCGGGTTTTGTGCGCGCTATGTAACACCCCAATTCCCATCACGAATAAATAATACATAAATAAAATCAGAGTAACTAAAAATTTATTTATCCGACAAAAACAAGGATGTCACATTTAAATAAATAAAACATCATCCCTGCTCATAAATTTGATACATAGCATAAAATAGAGTACCCTCAAAGGGAAACTTTTTCCATATAAAAGGAATGGTCAATTATGGAATAAAGCGGAATGATCCATAACCGACTTGTTTTACAAAATAAATAGTTTGATAACATCCAAATATATATACAAGGTAATACAAAATATATTCCACAATTATACAACATAATCGTTCCCCGACTCCCGTGCTACGTATCAGAGCAGACACCAAGACCTAAGCAAACGAAGATCTAACTCTTCCACTTTCCTCCACGCCTCTAAAGCTGACAATCTGCACTATGCCATAAAAAGCATATTCCAGCAGAAGGGTGAGAAATAACAACTAAACCAAGATTGCATAATAATATGCAAAAACACATAAATATCACATACACAGTTATTCTCACCTCACACATCACATACCAATGCATATAGCAAGCCACAGACGTATAACATGTTTCTAACAATCCAACCACATAGCATATAACGATTATACCAACATAATCACGTAATTGCACATAAGGCATACAAAGTCATAGCATTTAGAAACACATCACACATCACATAGCATATGTCTATGCATAAAACATATTATTCACAACCAATGCATTTATCACATATGCACGTCAATTTACCAATCCAATCATAATTCTCAACACATATTCAATGATTTCACAATTTCCCACACATAATCACATAATCAATCAAACATATACCATTCAATACAATTGCACATATTTCATCTCATCAATCACAACCACATTTCCATGCACAATTAATTCATGATTTATGCAAATGCACATAGATCGACACAACGACTCTATGCACATGCCATGCGGTACCGACTGCCAATGTCACATGTCTCATCATCAGTTCACTCAGGAACTATTGGAACCATCGTTCGTTACTGAGAATCTCAAGTAACTCCCCGTCGGGCCTACGATGTTCACCCGTCGCTTTAGGTCCTCAGGCAGCGCCTCATATTTTCGAGGCACACGACGTTAAGGATTGCTTTAAGTCTCCAAAGGAGCACACAATCGTCTATAACCATCGCTTTCGGTCCTCAAGCATCGCCTCATATTTTCGAGGCACACGATGTTATAGCAGATTCATCGCTTTCAGTCCTCAGGCATCGCCTCATATTTTCGAGGCACACGATGATATAACAGATTCCCTCTGGAATCAAACCGCCACTCAGGACGTTTCAACAATGCATATTATGATGTTTGGCATACAATGACTCATGACATTCACATTGCACCCACATACACATCCATAATCATGCATAAATCAACAATTACCACATATCGCATTTTCTTGCCCTTAGGCCACAAATCAACAACCACAACAACTACAACAACTTGTCACATGATTCAACATCATCACATTCATGCATTGCAAACAATTCAAACAATGCATTTCAAACCATAAAGGCCACCGCACAACATACATTGAATTTCACATAAGCAATGCATTTACCGCACAACAACAACATTATCCCAACATCGCATCACAACACCTTATCATAACATTTCATTGCATGTATTCACATCATATAAGAGCACACAAGCTATACGTTACATCTCAAAAACATGTAGCATGATAACACAACATTCGCACACCAATACGACGGGAAAAGTCGACAAAACGACACGTTTCCAAAACCACGACTTAAATAAATCATCCACTAATCCCAAAACTATTTTTACAAGAAAGAACATTTCATAAGCTTTCTAACGCTTCGAACGGGGACCAAAACGGACTTACGGATCAAAAGTTATGAATTTTCAAAGTTTCGGAAATTTTTCACTTGTTCAGACCTGCGCGCTGAGCGCGAATCCTGCTACGAATTCAGCCTTAAAAACACCATTTTTAGATTTCCGGACATCCGTTTTCGATTCCGTAAAAAGCTGCGATCTCAAAATTCAACGTACTACAATATTTTCACTATTAAAAACCATCCAACACATTTTCAATTTTTTGACATATTTTGAAACATAATTTTATCATTGAATTCTAAATTCGAACTCGATCGAAACCGCGAGAAAACACGCAAACCCCCATTCCCGATTAAAACCAAACCTATACCAACATTACCAGACATATCCAAACACTTTTACTCGATCACAACATCAATTGCACAAAAACATCAATATATCAAAAACTCAACAGTTACGAATTCGACTCGATTCAATCAAACGATCACTCTAAATCAAGACCCAACATCACACGACTCTACTACGCGATTTATTCCGACTTTCGTCCGTGAAAACATCGATTTCTATTCATTTTTCTCATTTCGACCTAGAATTGGAAACTAGAAAAAAATAACCAAAACAATCCAGGAAAACATACACATATACATATACAAGCAAGATATAATCGAAACTTCTCACCCTTACCCGATTATTCGCGCTTGAAACGGAGTTCCCGCGATTTTCCTCTTTTCTCTTCTTCTCTCTTTCTTTCTTCTCCTTTCTCTTCTCTTCTTTTTCTTTTCTTTTTCTTTCCTCTCTTTTTCTCTCCACTTACTATTTATTCAAAATATCTAATCCCCTAAAAAGACCATTTTACCCCTCAACTCAAATATCTCGCAAACGCTCTCAAAATGCGATAAAACATAAACATACTGATGAATTATATTTCGGAAAATAAAAGTTGAAAAGAAGTAATAATTTAATACAAATATTTTATCTATCTGAGAAATTAACCAATTAACAGGTAAAATACCATAATTCACACAATTCACAAAATTCAAATAAATGAAATATATAAATAGAATTAAACAAATCGGGGCGTTACACGCTACGGACAGAATTATTATGTTTAACCAAAGAGTTTGTGTTTCGGATGATACAGTGTTGAAAAGAAGGATTTTGGAAGAAGCACATAAGGGTCCTTTTACTATACATCCTGGTTCTTCGAAGATGTACCAAGATTTAAAGAGGGACTATTGGTGGTCTGGGATGAAAAAGGATATTGCGGTATATGTGTCAGAATGTGCGGTATGTCAACAAGTGAAGATTGAACACCAAAGACCAGGTGGCTTGTTACAACCTTTAGAAATTCCAGTATGGAAGTGGGATAGTATTTCTATGGACTTCGCAGTTGGATTACCCCGCACTCAAGGTGGTTATGATTCTATATGGGTAATTGTTGATCGGTTGACGAAATCTGCACATTTCTTAGCCGTGAAGACTACCTACAAGGCGAGTCATCTCGCAAGGTTGTTCATTTCGGAAATAGTGAGATTGCATGAGATCCCCTCTAGTATTGTTTCGGATAGGGATCCAAAGTTTACTTCGAGATTTTGGAGAGCTTTTCAACAAGCTATGGGAACGAAGTTGTGTTTGAGCATGTCGAATCATCCGCAAACGGATAGTCAGACGGAACGGACAATACAAACAATGGAAGATATGTTAAGAGCTTGTGTACTTGAAAGTGGAGGAAATTGGATAGAACTTTTACCGTTGATTGAGTTCTCTTATAATAGCAGTTATCATGCAAGTATTAGTATGGCTCCTTATGAGGCATTGTATGGAAGAAAGTGTAGGACGCCATTGTGTTGGGCAGAAGTTGGCGAAGATAGAATTTTGGGACCCGAGATTATCCAAGAGACTACGGAAAAGATTAGAATAATCCGTGATAAAGTTAAACAAGCACAAGATCGTCAGAAGAGTTACGCGTATAACCGTAGAAGACCTTTGGAGTTTGATGAGAGGGATCACTTGTTTTTGAAGGTTACTCCGAGATTGAGGTTGGAAGGACCGTTTAAGTCGCGGAAGTTAAGTCTGAGATACGTGGGACCGTATCAAATTTTAGAAAGAATTGGTGAAGTAGCTTACAGATTAGCCTTACCGCCTTCTCTGTCAGAGATGCACGATGTTTTTCATGTATCTCAGCTTCGAAAGTTTGTTCCAGATCCTCTTCAGCCAATTCTACCTGATACGATTGAGATAGAAGTAGATTTAACGTTTGAGCCTCAACCGAGTCGTATGACAGGAAGAGAAACCAAGGTGTTAAGAAATAAAGAATTTCCTCTTGTTAAGGTTCAGTGGGATGAGACGCATCTGGGTGATGCAACTTGGGAGCTAGAATCTGAGATGCGAGAAGTTTATCCTAATCTTTTCAGGTAATTGCTTTAAATTCGAGGACGAATTTCTATTTAAGGGGGGGGGGGGGAGGATGTAATACCCCGTATTTTAATCACTCTGGATAATATTAGTTGTGATCAACGGAGTTCCAGTGTACTCTGATAAATTATCTGCAAAGATAATTAGAGTAACTGTTGAGCTCAGAGCAAATCCAATTAATATTATCTGACTCTGAAGTATTTAAGTATTTGGACTTTAGAGACTATTTGGATAATAAGTAGTGTTACAAATTAATGATATTTTACTATATCATTTCTTTTCCATTCCTTTTCCATATAAGAACAAAAGAAAGAAAAAGATAGAAAGAAGTTGGTAGTGAAAGAAGAAGAAAGGAAGGAAAAAGAGAAGAGAAAACCTAGAAATGAGAAGATCAAGATCTTCACCCATTCTTCATCAAATCATCTCTTCTTCATCATCATCCTTTATTCAAGGTGGGTTCTAGATAGATGCTCTAGTTATAGAATTTCTTGAGTTTTAGAGTTATGTTTTATTTTGTGAGAAATAAGAAATCTTAATAAAATCATGACTCTAACGGATGAAATGTGATATAAATGTTGTAGAATAATTGTTGTTATGATTATACTGTGTTTTGGTTGTTATGGTGTGAATTGGAAGTGTTTTGATGGAGAAAATGATGATTTTGGATGAGTAACAACGCTGCTGAGATTCTGAGTTTTCCAGGGTTCGCCTAGCGAACCTGGGGCGAAGCCCAGCGAACGGCTTTCGAGGGTTCGCCTAGCAAACCTGGCCGCGAAGGTCAGCGAATGTTCGCCAACGAAGATCGCCTAGCGAACTTTAGGTCGTTTCAGTCCTGTTTTGCGGTTTTGTTCTCGCGAGGAGCTTCGCCTAGTGAAGGAGGAAGCGAACGCTCGCTGGGAGGTTCGCCTAGAGAACATGACAGTTTGTGCAGTTTTGTTTCCTTCATAACTTTTGACCCGTAACTCGGATCGGGACGTTCTTGGTACGTTAGAAAGCCACGACGACCCTCTACCCAATAAAAAGTGGAAATTAGGGGTATGATGTAGGACAAATTATTTAGAGGCAAATGAATGAAAGTAATGATATGTGATATGTTGTTTATGTGATTCTATTATGCAATTGAATTGTGTTTTACCTATTTCCTCTTGTTGTTAAGCATGTTTGAGAATGTATGCATGTTAAAATGTGAAATAGGTAGAGTGAGGAATATTACCATTTAATTATGTTGGAACCTAGTAACGGCTAGGAAAGTGTCGAATAACATAGCGACGACGCTCGTGCATGAGAGGCCGAGGCGTGCGTCTAGTATCAAATGGTATGGAATTAATTACACTAGTATGGATCATGTTTAATTGTGTATGCTTGAAGAAAGACAAAGAGGTCTTAAGGCTAATATGGCCGGGTGATTGTTAAATACAATCTCATTGGGGTATATGATCACGTAATCGTAATCATCGCCCTTGAGAGGCATTCATGAGTCTCGAGCTCCTCTGAATGCAGGCATTACTACTTGGCAGGTTTGATTCCCAATGTTATAGTACGATGGAACCTACGGGTAGAGACTTGTGATGGAATGGGAGGCCATGAGAAGTGACAAATTAAGGTGATAATGTGTCCCTTAATTCCGAATCCATTCGTATGCCAAGTAACTACAAGGATCCATGACTCGGGTCGTCTTCTAGACGTAGAAGCGTACGGGAAGAGGGGATGCCTTGGTACGATTATCGATTAGTGATAGATTGTGAGTTAATAAGACTCAAGAACATGGATCCATATAGTGTGTGTTAGTACTCAAAGTCACTTCCCTTCCCTTTGAATTGAGTTAGGTTTGTTAGAACCTTGTAAAGCCGAGAGGACTATAAGATAGCGAACTCACTGAGATTTGATGTATCTCACACCACGTTGTTGTTTACATCACAGGTACTACAGGTTCCGCGAAGGGTAAGGGCAAAGTTGTTTGACTTTCCTTACTATTTTGACTTTTTGAAGTGGCAAGGCTTCCGTTGTGGATTTTTTAAATCGTCGTCGATCTAGTTCTTAGTATTTATCTTTGGAACATCTTATATATATACTATGCCATAGTTTTTGTATTAGGTGATTTTGGGCATATATATGTATAATGTGTTTATTAGGGACTTGTATATTTCAGTACCAAACTTGAAATTCATGTATAATATATGCTTTGATGTATGTATATATATATATATATGGGCGTTACAGTTGGTATCAGAGCAGGTCGTATCCTCGACCTAGCCATGAAATAGTATAAGTATTTTTTTCTTTCCGTTTCATATGCGTTGTGTTGCCATTGGTCTTACGTTTTATATTTATGGTATTGAGCCTGATCAACTTAATCCTATCTGTATGACATTTAGGAACATGGAGGGCGGGCGCAGAAAAAAACCATGGTAGAACGAGAACCACTCCAGCATGGACAAATCCACCAGGTGACGAGGGGAATGCCTCTTTGTATCAATTCATGCAACAGATGCAGCAACAATAAATCAGTTTGTGCAACAAATGTTACAACAAATGGCTGGTGGCCTGCATCCTCCAGTGGTTGTTCCTGAAGCTGCAGGGGGAACCTTTAGGGATTTCATTTGTATGAATCCTCCGGAGTTTCAGGGAGGGTTAGACCCGGTGAAGGCTCATGAATGGATATCTGGTATGGAGCGGATTTTCTTGATAGTTCAGTGCAGTGAGGAAAATAAGGTGGTATTTGCTTCTCACTTGTTAAAGGGTCCTGCCATGAGGTGGTGGGAGAGTGCCTCAACCTTGATGACAATTCAGGAGGTACCGAAGGTATGGGAGCAGTTTAAGATAAATTTTATGGAGAAGTATTTTCCAAGTTCCTTAAGGTCTCAGAAGGAATTCGAGTTTCAACAGTTGAGACAAGGCAACTTGACCGTGGCTTCTTATGCGGAAAAGTTCGAGGTTATGGCTGCTTATTCTAGGCAAGCCATGTATGCTCCTAATGAGAGGTGGAAGATTGATCAGTTTCTTTTTGGTTTGAGGGCTGAAATTTTTCATAGCGCGTCTCAGAGAGAGTTCACTAGCTATGCCGAAGGAGAGTTGAGTAGGGTGAACCAAAGTGATCGTGGAAGATCGGATCAACAATTTAGATCAAGGCAACAAACTTTTAAGGGAAAGCAGGTTCAAAATTCCAGGACTAGTGCACCTCTTGTATGCCATTTTTGTGGAAAGAGGCATGGTGGTAGATGTCATTTCGAAGGAGTGGAGTGTCATCGGTGTCATAGAAGGGGTCATTTGGCGAGGGATTGTCCTCAAAATAGAAACCAAATGCAAGAAAAGAATACCGGGCGAGTATATACATTGGATGCGAAGAAAGCAAAGGGTGACAACTCTTTGATTGCTGGTACGTGTTTCGTTAATGGACATCCTTGTTTTGTGTTATTTGATTGTGGAGCTACACACTCTTTTGTATTGATGCAATGTGTAAAGCGACTTGGGTTGCAAGCTATTCCGTTGTCTCCACCCATGGTGGTTACTACTGCCATGGATGAGATAGTTGAAACACCGTTAATGTGTGAAAATTGTGTTTTATCTGTGGATGGAAGAGTTTTTCAGATTGATCTGATTTGTTTGCCGCTAAAGAAAATGGATGTTGTTTTGGGGATGGATTGACTTTCCGCTAATTTGGTATTTATTGGTTGTGAGGAGAAGCTAATCATTATTCCATTTGTAGAAGCTACCCCGAAGGATGTGTTGATTACTATTTTAGAAGGTACGGTTGAAATGATAAATTTCTTGTTTGAGGAAGAAAAATCTGTTCTTTTGATTCTCACTAAGGAGGAGAGTAGCAACTTTCAAGTTTTAAGTATTTCGGTAGTTTATGAGTTTCCTGAAGTTTTCCCCGAGGATGTCACTTCTCTTCCTCCGATGAGGGAAGTGGAATTCTCTATTGACCTGATACCGGGAACGGCTCCAATATCCGTTTCTCCGTATCGGATGGCACCACTTGAATTAAGAGAATTAAAGGATCAATTGGAAGAGTTGATGGCTAAGCATTTTGATCGACCCATTGTTTCGCCCTGGGGAGCTCCGGTGTTGTTGGTAAAGAAGAAGGATGGTGGAATGCGGTTGTGTATCGATTACCGCCAGTTGAATAAGGTCACCATCAAGAACAAATACCCATTACCAAGGATAGACGACCTGTTAGATCAATTGAAAGGAGCCTGTGTGTTCTCGAAGATTGATTTACGGTCGGGATATCGTCAGATTCGTGTGAAGAGTTCAGATGTACTGAAGACTGCATTTAGAACCCGTTATGGTCATTATGAATTCTTAGTAATGCCTTTCGGTGTGACGAATGCTCCGGCAGTTTTCATGGATTATATGAATCGGATATTTCAACCTTACTTGGACAAATTTGTGGTGATTTTCATTGATGAGATTCTTATCTATTCTCGTGATCCTCAAGAGCACGGAGAACACCTAAGAATCGTTTTATCCATCTTACAAGAGAGACAACTTTTTGCTAAGCTAAGTAAATGTGAGTTTTGGATGTCGGAGGTAAAATTCCTTGGTCATGTCATATCTCAGGGAGGTGTAGCGGTTGATCCATCAAAAGTTGAAGCAGTGATTAATTGGGAGAGACCGAAGAATGTTTCTGAAGTTAGAAGTTTCTTGGGATTGGAAGGTTGTTACAGAAGGTTCATCAAAGGCTTTTCTCAATTGGCTTTACCAATGACGAAACTTACTCGAAAGGATTGTTCATATGAGTGGGATTCGGCTTGTGAAAGAAGTTTTATGAGTTTGAAAGAAAGATTGACGACCGCTCCTGTTTTGATTATTCCTGATCCTAGTAAGTCGTATGAGGTATTTTGTGACACATCAAAGATGGGATTAGGAGGTGTGTTAATGCAAGATGGACATGTAGTGGCTTATGCTTCTCGACAGTTAAAAGTTCATGAAGAGAATTATCCAGCACATGATTTGGAATTGGCGGCAGTTATTTTTGCTTTGAAGGTTTGGCGTCATTATTTGTATGGGGTACATTTTGAGATGTTCAACGACCACAAGAGTTTGAAGTACCTTTTTGATCAGAAAGAGTTGAACATGCGTCAAAGGAGATGGATGGAGTATTTGAAGGATTATGATTTAGAACTAAAATACCATCCGGGTAAAGCGAATAAGGTAGCGGATGCACTGAGTAGGAAAGTGTTGCATAATGCCGAGTTGATGATGTTAGAGTATGCCTTATTGGAAAAGTTTAGGGATTTAAACCTTCAATTTGTTTGGACTCCTAATCGTGTGATTATGGGAAATTTAAATGTTAACTATACTCTTAGAGAGGAAATCCAACAAGGACAAATGTTGGATGAGAAGTTGCAAGAAGTGTTAGTTCAACCGGGTTCTGTGCGCGCTACGGACATAATTATTATGTTTAACCAAAGAGCTTGTGTTCCGGATGATACAGTGTTGAAAAGAAGGATTTTGGAAGAAGCACATAAGGGTACTTTTACTATACATCCTGGTTATTCGAAGATGTACCAAGATTTAAAGAGGGACTATTGATGGTCCGGGATGAAAAAGGATATTGCAGTATATGTGTCAGAATGTGCGGTATGTCAACAAGTGAAGATTGAACACCAAAGACCAGGTGGCTTGTTACAACCTTTAGAAATTCCAGTATGGAAGTGGGATAGCATTTCTATGGACTTCGCAGTTGGATTACCCCGCACTCAAGGTGGTTATGATTCTATTTGGGTAATTGTTGATCGGTTGACGAAATCTGCGCATTTCTTAGCCGTGAAGACTACCTACAAGGCGAGTCATCTCGCAAGGTTGTTCATTTCGAAAATAGTGAGATTGCATGGGATCCCCTCTATTATTGTTTCGGATATGGATCTAAAGTTTACTTTGAGATTTTGGAGAACTTTTCAACAAGCTATGTGAACGAAGTTGTGTTTGAGCACGTCGAATCATCCGCAAACGGATGGTCAGACGGAACGGACAATACAAACAATGGAAGATATGTTAAGAGCTTGTGTACTTGAAAGTGGAGGAAATTGGATAGAACTTTTACCATTGATAGAGTTCTCTTATAATAACAGTTATCATGCAAGTATTGGTATGGCTCCTTATGAGGCATTGTATGGAAGAAAGTGTAGGACGCCATTGTGTTGGGCAGAAGTTGGGGAAGATAGAATTTTGGGACCCGAGATTATCCAAGAGACTATGGAAAATATTAGAATAATCTGTGATAAAGTTAAACAAGCACAAGATCGTCGGAAGAGTTACGCGTATAACCATAGAAGACCTTTGGAGTTTGATGAGGGGGATCAATTATTTTTGAAGGTTACTCCGAGATTGAGGTTGAAAGGACCGTTTAAGTCGCGGAAGTTAAGTCCGAGATACGTGGGACCGTATCAAATTTTAGAAATAATTGGTGAAGTAGCTTACAGATTAGCCTTACCGCCTTCTCTGTCAGAGATGCACGATGTTTTTCATGTATCTCAGCTTCAAAAGTTTGTTCCAGATCCTCTTCAACCAATTCTACCTGATACGATTGAGATAGAACCAGATTTAACGTTTGAGCCTCAACCGAGTCGTATCACGGGAAGAGAAACCAAGGTGTTAAGAAATAAAGAATTTCCTCTTGTTAAGGTTCAGTGGGATGAGACGCATCCGGGTGACGCAATTTGGGAGCTAGAATCCGAGATGCGAGAAGTTTATCCTCATCTTTTCAGGTAATTGCTTTAAATTCGAGGATGAATTTCTATTTAAGGGGGGAGGATGTAATACCCCGTATTTTAATCACTCTGGATAATATTAGTTGTGATCAACTGAGTTCCAGTGTACTCTGAGAAATTATCTGCAAAGATAATTAGAGTAACTGTTGAGCTCAGAGCAAATCCAATTAATATTATCTGACTCTGAAGTATTTAAGTATTTGGACTTTAGAGACTATTTGGATAATAAGTAGTGTTACAAATTAATGATATTTTACTATATCATTCCTTTTCCATTCCTTTTCCATTCCTTTTCCATATAAGAACAAAAGAAAGAAAAAGATAGAAAGAAGTTGGAGAGAAAGAAGGAGAAAGGAAGAAAAAAGAGAAGAGAAAACCTAGAAGTGAGAAGATCAAGATCTTCACCCATTCTTCATCAAATCATCTATTCTTCATCATCATCCTCTATTCAAGGTGGGTTCTAGATAGATGCTATAGTTATAGAATTTCTTGAGTTTTAGAGTTAGGTTTTATTTTGTGAGAAATAAGAAATCTTAATAAAATCATGACTCTAACGGATGAAATGTGATATAAATGTTGTAGAATACTTGTTGTTATGATTATACTGTGTTTTGGTTGTTATGGTATGAATTGGAAGTGTTTTGATGGAGAAAATGATGATTTTGGATGAGTAACAGCGCTGCTGAGATTCTGAGTTTTCCAGGGTTCGCCTAGCGAACCTGGGGCGAAGCCCAACGAACGGCTTTCGAGGGTTTGCCTAGCGAACCTGGCCGTGAAGGTCAGCGAATGTTCGCCAACGACGACCGCCTAGCGAACTTTAGGTCATTTCAGTTCTGTTTTATGTTTTTGTTCTCGCGAGGAGCTTCGCCTAGCGAAGGAGGAAGCGAATGCTCGCTGGGAGGTTCGCCTAGCGAACATGACAGTTTGTGCAGTTTTGTTTCCTTCATAACTTTTGACCCCTAACTCGGATCGGGACGTTCTTGGTACCGTTAGAAAGCCACGACGACCTCTACCCAATAAAAAATGGAAATTAGGGGTATGATGTAGGACAAATTATTTAGAGGCAAATAAATGAAAGTAATGATATGTGATATGTTGTTTATATGATTCTATTATGCAATTGACTTATGTGTTACCTATTTCCTCTTGTTGTTAAGCATGTTTGAGAATGTATGCATGTTAAAATGTGAAATAGGTAGAGTGAGGAATATTACCATTGAATTATGTTGGAACCTAGTAACGGCTAGGAAATTGTCGTATAACATAGCGACGACGCTCGTGCATGAGAGGCCAAGGCATGCGTCTAGTATCAAATGGTATGGAATTAATTACACTAGTATGGATCATGTTTAATTGTGTGTGCTTGAAGAAAGACAAAGAGGTCTCAAGGCTAATATGGCTGGGTGATTGTTGAATACAATCTCATTGGGGTATATGATCACGTAATCGAAACCATCGCCCTTGAGAGGCATTCATGAGTCTCGAGCTCCTCTGAATGCAGGCATTACTACTTGGCAGGTTTGATTCCCAATGTTATAGTACGATGGAACCTACGGGTAGAGACTTGTGATGGCATGAGAGGCCATGAGAAGTGACGAATTAAGGTGATAATGCGTCCCTTAATTCCGAATCCATTCGTATGCCAAGTAACTACAAGGATCCATGACCCGGGTCGTCTTCTAGACGTAGAAGCGGATGGGAAGAGGAGATGCCTTGGTACGGCTATCGATTAGTGATAGATTATGAGTTAATAAGACTCAAGAACATGGATCCATATAGTGTGTGTTAGTACTCAAAGTCACTTCCCTTCCCTTTGACTTGAGTTAGGTTTGTTAGAACCTTGTAAAGTCGAGAGGACTATAAGATAGCGAACTCACTGAGATTTGATGTATCTCACCCCACGTTGTTGTTTACATCACAGGTACTACAGGTTCCGCGAAGGGTAAGGACAAAGTTGTTTGACTTTCCTTACTATCTTGACTTTTTGAAGTGGCAAGGCTTCCGTTGTGGATTTTTGAGATCGTCGTCGATCTAGTTCTTAGTATTTATCTTTGGAACATCTTATATATATACTATGCCATAGTTTTTGTATTAGGTGATTTTGGGCATATATATGTATAATGTGTTTACTAGGGACTTGTATATTTCAGTACCAAACTTGAAATTCATGTATAATATATGCTTTGATGTATGTATATATATATATATATATATATATATATATATATGGGCGTTACATAACTAAAAACTTTTCTTAGTATTATGAGGGCTTCTTTATCACGACTTCTTCTTTTTAACATAAGAAGTCTTTTTCTTCTCAAGAGAAAACTCAAAAATATATTTGATTAATTTAATTCAAAATAAATTTTAAAAAATAAATTATCAAAATAATATAAATATATGATTTCTTACTACTATACCTTAATATATTGTCTTTTAGTGTTGAGTCTTCTATTGTTGAGAAGAAAAACGATGTATTATATTGTTGAGAACATGAACAATGTGGTTGCAAATTCTCTTGAGAAAAGTAAGAATGTTATCTTGAGAAAAGGAAGAATGTTTTCGTGTTTTCTCTTGAGAAGAAAAACACTTATTTATTTAAAAAGAAGAAGTCCTGATAAAGAAGCCCTATGAATATTTTTCTATTTTTTTTTTGTTTTTAATCATGCATATTAATATTTTTGTATGACTAAAAAAGATATATATCATCTTTCAATTTAAAAATAAATAAAAAGTTGAACATTTTTTATAATAATAATAAATAATAATAATAATGATAATGATAATAATAAAAATAATAATACACTTTCTTAATAACAATAACTATAATAATAATAATCAAGGTTAGATTTTATTTATTAATATTGATAATCATTAATATTTAAAAATAATTTATTTATAGTTCCATAATTTTTTTGTCGAATTTGTTATGCAAAAGTTAGCAACATTTTACCAATACCGTGTCTTTTTTTTTTTAAATAATAATATATATTTTATTATAATAATTAAAATTTTAAAATAACCTATAAAAATAGTAATGAAACAAACTTTACGCTTTAAACATTTTAAAGGGTCTAAGTTCGCATTTAACTAAGAATTTTTCTTAGTATTATTAGGGCTTCTTTATCACGACTTCTTCTTTTTGACAAAATAAGTTTTTTTCTTCTCAAGAGAAAACTCGAAAATATATTTGATTAATTTAATTCAAAATACATTTTAAAAAATAAATTACAAAAATAATATTAATACTTGATTTCATAGTACTATAACTTAATATCTTGTCTTTTAATGTTGAGTATTTTATTGTTGAGAAGAAAAACGATGTATTATATTGTTGAGGAAAAGATTTATGTCTTTACAAATTCTCTTGAGAAAAGGAAGAATGCTATCTTGAGAAAATGAAGAACGTTTTCGAGTTTTCTCTTGAGAAGAAAAAGACTTCTTTTGTGAAAAAGAAGAAGTCATGATAAAGAAGCCCTATGAATATTTTGTTTTTGTTTTTAATCATGCCTATTAATATTTTTGTATGACTAAAAAATATATATTTTATCTTTAAATTTAAGTATAATTAAAAAAATTGAATATTTTTATAATAACAATAAGAAATAATAATAATAATAATAATATACTTTCTTAATAACAATATTTTAATAATAATAATAATAATAATAATAATAATAATAATAATAATAATAATGGTTAGATTTTACTTATTAATATTGAAAATAATTTTGATTTAAAAATAATTTATTTATATTGGTATAATTTTTTTTGTTGAATTTGTTATGCAAAGTTAGCAACATTTTACTAATATCGTGTATCTTATAAAAAATAATAATATACAAATTTTTATAATAATTAAAAATTGAAAATAACCTATAAAATTAGAAATGGAACAAAGTTTACTGTAATACCCCATATTATTTAAATGCTCATTTGGGTAATTGGATTAATGGAATCCTTTAAGTACTTTAAGTATTGACATTTGGGATCAATAGAGCAACTGGAGAACACTGAAGAGATCAATTATTTTATTAAAGAGACGGATTAATCTTTATTAATTCAAGAAAGTAATTTTGGTAACTGATCAATTGGTTGAGACGACAAAATATCAATTGGAGAGGTTTACCCTGTTGGATTTATATTATATAATAATAGTATTATATATATATATATATATATATATATATATATATATATATATATATATATATATATATATATATATATATATATATATATATATATTTGTAAAGAGAAAGGAAAGAAAAGATAGAAAAGAAGAAGAAAAGAGGAAGAAGGGAAGGAAGAGAGAAAGAAGAAGAGAAAGAGGGAAAAGCTTGAGGAGAAGCTCATGGATCATCACCATCTTCTTCAACCTCCTCTTTGATTATCAGGTGGGTTCTAGTTAGACATTCTAAGTCTAGAAATATAAGTTTTGGACTTTGGTTAGATTTGAGAGAAAATGAAATCTAACGGATGAAATTCGATATAAATTGCATAGAATAGTCGTGATATGCATGTGATTAGTTGTTAATATTTGTTTTGGTGTTTGGAAACGATTGGGTGGGGAAAGGATGGATTTTGGGATGGTTGGAACCCTAAAAATGCAGCAAAAAATTCTGCTTCTGGTGCAGAGCGTCGAACGACGCTTTGGGCGCCGGGCGATTCGTTCTTGCGCCGGGCGAAAGCCAAGAGGCGTAGCATGTAACGTTGCTGGAAGTTCTAAGTTTTGGTATTTGGGTCTTACGCCGCTGCTTTTCCGGGCGAAGCACAGGCGCAGGGACACCGTCGGGCGAAAATTGGTACCGCCGGGCGCTCCTGGGAATTTTCAATAATTCTGTTTTCTTTAAAAATCCATAACCTTTGACCCGTAGCTCGGATTGAGACGTTCTTGGTATCATTGGAAAGCTATGACAACCCTCCTCTACCCAATAAAAAGTGAAAATATTGAGTATGATGTGGGATTAATTATTTTAGTGGAAATGAATGAAATAACGGTTATGTGATATGTTGAAATCCATATCTTTTGGATCGTGAATCCGATCGAGGAATAATTATAGCCGTTAGAAAGCTGTGAAAATATCCTACGGGATGAGAGTGAAAAGTATTGATTTCGATACCCGATTAAATGAATGGGAGGGAACCGAAAGTGACGTTTTATGTGTCGTGCTATGTAATGGTAATGCGAGACCATGATTTTAACCAAGGATGCTTGGTAGAGGATAATAGTGGCTTGTATGCCTTAAAATGTGTGGGAACTACTATGGGGATTATGTTTGACATGTTATGCTATTATATGTGTTTACTTGTAATATTTGTGATTATACCATGTCTATCTAATTGTAAATTGTGAATGAAAGAAATATGCATGTTAAAATGAATTAGGAAGAGTGAGGAAACTTTACCCCAATACAAATGGCATAGTTAAGATTGTTATAATTCTAGGTTGTGAATAGAATTGTGATAGCAACTCTGGATGGCGACGCTCGTGCATTCATTGGTGAGTTCTGGCCTGGAGTAGATAACCTAGATGGCGATGCTCGAGTAATGGTCTAGGAGAGAGTAAACACTAGTATGGAACATGTGTGAACCTTTGTGATTTTTGAGAAAAAGGTGAATGTGGCCTTAAGGCATTGTGGCCTTGTGATTGTCGAATACAATCACGTTGTGTGTGAGATCACGTAATCGTAACCGGTTATCTTGTGAGTGCGTTTCATGGGTCTCGAGCTCCTCTGAAACATGTGCACAACTACTTGGCAGGTTTGATTCCCGCGTGCAGTACGAATGACGCTCTGGGAGCATATGCTTGTGACGGTTAATGGCCCGTGTGAAGTGACGGTTCATAACGGTTAATGGCCCGTAGAACCCGAATCCATTCGTATGTCAAGTAGGTTACTAGGATCCATGACTCGGGTCGACTTCTAGATGTAGAAGCGGACGGGAAAAGGGGATGCCTTGGTGTGGTTACCGATTAGTGATATTTTGAGTTGATGAACTCATGACATGTTTCCATATAGTGTGCGATTGTGAGATTGTGAACTCAAGGTCTTTTCCCTTCCCCTTGACTTGAGTTAGGATTGGTTAGAACCTTGTAAAGCTAAGAGAATCCATAGGATAGGGAACTCACTGAGATTTGATGTATCTCACCCCACGATTGTTGATTATTTTCAGGTATTGAGTATAGGTTTGATTTACAAGTGGAGCTATGCTTGGATGTTTCAAGAAAAGCTTAGTTGAGCTTATTTCTGCTGTGTATTTTGTTGTATACAATTGAGGATATTTTATATTATTCTTAGATTTTTAGTGTTGGCTAGTTTCCATGTCTTGTGCCATAGGTTGTGTTTATGTTTTAGAAATGGGCAAGCATGTGAATTACGCCATTAGGCACTTATGATGGTGTCAGTACCAAATAAAATGCTTGTATTGTATTATTCTAGATATATATATTATACAGGGTATTACAGTTGGTATCAGAGCAGGTCGTGTCCTCGACCTAGCCTTGAAACATCATAAGTAAATATTTTCCTGCCTCTTAAGTGTGTCTTGCCAGCATGAAACTTAATATCATACTATGTAGTATTAGGTCTGATCAACCTAATACTATGTATATGATAGGTAGAATCATGGTTGAGCGACCACGAGGACTCCAAAGTGTTGTCGGAACTTGTGCTGTGAGAATAGGCTCAAGCCAAGAGTTAGTAGTGAGGAGTTTTGGTCAGCTCATTTGAGGTCTTAATAGAGTTTGTGCTTTGGGTAGCATGGAATTTAAGAGTGGTGTGTTGTTCAAGCAATCCTTTGGAATTTTGGAGCCTGAAAGTTAAGGATCTCTATTGGACGATTGGATAAGGTAGCAAGGAATATGTAAAATCGCTAGTAGGGCTAGATTGACCACTGATATGGATAAGGATTTCAAGTAATCTCATTCCGTGGAAAAGAAAAGTTGTTTTGTGGAATGTGTGACGTAAGGTTCGGAAGTGAGATAAGTTTTGGTGTTTCAGTTTCTAAGGTCGCTATGGTATCTTGAATGGATGAGAGTACCTTAAGGAATGTGTTCGGAACAATGTCTTCCAACTGGCGAAAAGTTGAGAGTTAAGGACGTTCGGCTTTTATGAGAACCTAAAGTAGTAGTAGAGAAGTGTGTGAAAGGACACCAGGATGTGTTTACATACTTCAAGTGAAACAAGTATGTGTCGGATGAAGAGTGTGTGATGAATTACGTATATTCAGTTATGAAGAGCGATTAAGTTGAGATATTACATCAGGACTTCTATTTTCAGTAAGAGACCAATTTGGAATTGTTAAATTACCCAAGGAACAGTATAAGGTATTGTGTCGGAGGAAGTTTGAGCTTCATTTAGTAATAGAAAATGTAGTGATACGGACCGGAAGAAAGTGTATTAAGAAACAGAGTAAGTACCTTGGAATTTAAGGGAATCGTAGTAAGATGGGTTTATATTTGGACCTAAGAGGATTACAAAGGAAAGCGGCTTCGATAGTATGTTAAGAGGAAGTGACAATGGAGCATATTTTGGACGAATGTGTGATAGAATCCTAAAGATGTTGTTAAGGCTAAAAATTAAAGAAGTGTAAATCATGGGACGAATTATACCGGAAGGGTTCGGTAACTACTTGATGAGAATTGTCGGTTGTGAATCTTCCATTAAGTAATTTGGTGTAAGTGTGGTGTGTAATGGATAGTGAAGGGTAAGAAATCCCGGTTAATGTGTACAGAGTGATGGAAAAGGTTCTTCAAGAGGGTGCATTACCCTGATTTAATTTCGAGTATAGAGAAACTTCTGTATTTGTGAATAATCTTAATATTCGGAATCTACCTTTTGTTGGACTAAGAAGGTTGTTGTATTAATTCTCTCCAAGGAAATTCATGTGGGAGGACAAGGTGGTATGCTTGATATGAGATGTCCATCAATTTTGTGGTATTGTATGATGGTTGTGTGTTGGGTTTTGCTTATGGACGAATCAAGTATGAGTTGTGGCTAAACCCCTAGAATGTCGTCATTATTTGACTTCCCACTAGTGTGGTTGTATGAGTAGAAAACGAACTATCCCACTGAAGTTTTGTAGTGTGACCGCGTCAGAATTTGGAATTTTGCCTGGCACTTGGTTGAAGTGTGTCGTCTGCATGTTTTGACTTTGTCGGTTTTACCTGAGTGGATCATGGTTAGTGAATGTAATATAAGTTAAGAAGCCGCGAGTTGAGAATGATATTTCAGAGTAGAACAAACCGGATTGATGGTTTTGGGTAGGGATGGCTTTGAATTAAACGAAATTGTTTATTTTCAGTTTCTGCAACAGTGTTAACCTATTAACACAGTGTGGTTAACCGATGAACACGTGCAACGAAAGTGTTTTACGTTGAATTTTGAGGAGTTAACCGATTAGCTCAGATGGGTAATCGATTAACATGTGTATGAATTGTGAAATCCCTTAGGAACCATCATCTGTGTTTTGTTACCTTATGTTGCTCCAATTGGAGAGTATTGTGTGAATGGAAAACGGGATTTCAAGTAAATGGAAGACGAATTGTGTTTTGAAATCGGAACTTCTGAAGGGTGTTGTGAAATTGACCATTTGTTTATACGACAAGGGAGTTTGACTTTTGGAGAAATAATCTTGTGAATTGTGTTGAGTAGAAGAAAGTCTTAAGTATAGTGTTATCCCTACTGATGCGAGTCTTAAGGACGAAGTTGGAAAATATTCTCGAAGTGTTGATCTTGTAAAGATCGTTTCGGTAATTTAATTTATGATGTTATTAAGGTATGAGCAGTTGGTCAGAGTTAGTAAGTGCTATCTTCTGTGAGTTCATGGTATTGGATTTAGACTCTGTGAGAGTGGTACCAGTTGGGTGCAGTTGTGTTTTTACCACGAGGGTGAAATTTGAAAGTTATCTTTCCAAATACGAGTAAGAATTGGACGTTCCAGAATTAAGCATGTAACTTGAATCGAATGTGAAACAAAACGATTGAGAGAAGTGAATTCAATTGAGAACGTGGCATGGTCTCCGAAAGTGTGGGTATATGAGGGGTGTTGTAAGTAAATTGGCGAGTAGCGTGGAAACTCACAGTTGTACCTTGGAGGGTTTGAGTTTTGATAAGTGGTGATTCGTATATGTTTGAAGTTCCGTGATAGTGTCACATTGTCATTAGTGGAGATTTGGTGACGACAGAAACCTTGAGTAAGTCGGAAACCGTAAGAAGAATCGATTTGGAATGTGGTAACCAGAACCGGAGGTTGTTAAAATATTTTGGATATATTAGTTCGAGATTAGAATGGACTTGGAGTTGTATATGTTACGGGTGTAGCAGTGTAACTCCTGCATCTCTATCGTCTGGAGAGTATTGGACCTATGATAAGAATATTGTGTGTTGGCCCAGAAATTGTTCTACCATAAGACGACAGTAAGTTTCTTGTACCATTGGTTATTAAGGACATCAGTGGATAAATGTGTTTCTCCGCAGATTGATAGCTAATTGGTAGTGCTTAAGAATTCGTGGGGTTCCATTGTTTGGTTTTGGATTACGCAGTGGAAGGTGACGGATGAAAGAGTTAAGCCAGAATGATAAGGATTAGAAGGATTGTTACTTGTATGTATGGAAATAAGGAGATTTTGTGTTAAGTGTGTTACCTTTGGCGTGATACGAAAGAGATGAAATATCGAATTTAACGAGTACAGTGTGCAGCATCAGACCAGATGAACTGGTAAAAGAAGTTGTTTAACAATCTATGAAGTGGTTTTGAACATTAAGGAATTTATGAAAGGATAGTCGTCGATAATTGTATTGAAGATAAGAAATCACTGAATTACATCGTAAAGATTTGATGAGTGTTTGTTACCTTAAACCAAGACAAGGTATTACGGTTTTGTGTTGTGACTCAGTAGGAGAGCATAGAATGCTACATTTCTTCCGAAGGTAAGACATGACCAAGTCTTTTGTATGGAACAACAGAGGAATTGTAGAAGAGCAAGTTGAAAGTTAACCCAATATTGGAATAAGAGTATGACTAAGGGACCGAAGTTTGATAATTCGTGAAATTTAGGATTTTGGTCTGTGGAATCAAGTTGGAATTGGATTCTGTCAGAAATTCTAATGGAAGTAAAGTTGAGTGCGGAACTAAGACAATGATGCAAGTGGTGGTTATTGTCGAATAGAGGAAATTCGGGGGCGAATTTCAATTTAAGGGAGGGAGAGTGTAATACCCCATATTATTTAAATACTCATTTTGATATCAGATGAGATCAGATGAGTACCTATGTGCTCTATCTTTGGGTAATTGGATTAATGGAATCCATTAAGTACTTTAAGTATTGACATTTGGGATCAATAGAGCAACTGGAGAACACTGAAGAGATCAATTATTTTATTAAAGAGACGGATTAATCTTTATTAATTCAAGAAAGTAATTTTGGTAACTGATCAATTGGTTGAGACGACAAAATATCAATTGGAGAGGTTTACCCTGTTGGATTTATATTATATAATAATAGTATTATATATATATATATATATATATATATATATATATATATATTTGTAAAGAGAAAGGAAAGAAAAGATAGAAAAGAAGAAGAAAAAAGGAAGAAGGGAAGGAAGAGAGAAAGAAGAAGAGAAAGAGGGAAAAGCTTGAGGAGAAGCTCATGGATTATCACCATCTTCTTCAACCTCCTCATTGATTATCAGGTGGGTTCTAGTTAGACACTCTAAGCCTAGAAATATAAGTTTTGGACTTAGGTTAGATTTGAGAGAAAATGAAATCTAACAGATGAAATTCGATATAAATTGCGTAGAATAGTCGTGATATGCATGTGATTAGTTGTTAATATTTGTTTTGGTGTTTAGAAACGATTGGGTGGGGAAAGGATGGATTTTGGGATGGTTGGAACCCTAAAAATGCAGCAAAAAATGCTGCTTCTGGTGCAGAGCATCGGGCGATGCTTTGGGCGCCGGGCGATTCGTTCTTGCGCCGGGCGAAAGCCAAGAGGCGTAGCATGTAACGTTGCTGGAAGTTCTGAGTTTTGGTATTTGGGTCTTACGCCGCTGATTTGCCGGGCGAAGCACAGGAGCAGGGGCACCGCCGGGCGAAAATTGGTACCGCCGGGCACTCCTGGGAATTTTCAAAAATTCTGTTTTCTTTAAAAATCCATAACTTTTGACCCGTAGCTCGGATTGAGACGTTCTTGGTATCATTGGAAAGCTATGACAACCCTCCTCTACCCATTAAAAAATGAAAATATTGAGTATGATGTGGGATTAATTATTTTAGTGGAAATGAATGAAATAACGGTTATGTGATATGTTGAAATCCATATCTTTTGGATCGTGAATCCGATCAAGGAATAATTATAGCCGTTAGAAAGCTGTGAAAATATCCTACGGGATGAGAGTGAAAAGTATTGATTTCGATACCCGATTAAATGAATCGGAGGGAACCGAAAGTGACGTTTTATGTGTCGTGCTATTTAATGGTAATGCGAGACCATGATTTTAACCAAGGATGCTTGGTAGAGGATAATAGTGGCTTGTATGCCTTAAAATGTGTGGGAACTACTATGGGGATTATGTTTGACATGTTATGCTATTATATGTGTTTACTTGTAATATTTGTGATTATACCATGTCTATCTAATTATAAATTGTGAATGAAAGAAATATGCATGTTAAAATGAATTAGGAAGAGTGAGGAAACTTTACCCCAATACAAATGGCATAGTTAAGATTGTTATAATTCTAGGTTGTGAATAGAATTGTGATAGCAACTCTGGATGGCGACACTCGTACATTCATTGGCGAGTTCTGGCCTGGAGTAGATAACCTAGATGGCGATGCTCGGGCACTTGATGTAGAAAGGTGCATCCGTGACGAGTAATGGTCTAGGAGAGAGTAAACACTAGTATGGAACATGTGTGAACCTTTGTGATTTTTGAGAAAAGGCGAATGTGTCCTTAAGGCATTGTGGCCTTGTGATTGTCGAATACAACCATGTTGTGTGTGAGATCACGTAATCATAACCGGTTATCTTGTGAGTGCGTTTCATGGGTCTCGAGCTCCTCTGAAACATGTGCACAACTACTTGGCAGGTTTGATTCCCGCATGCAGTACGAATGGCGCTTTGGGAGCGTATGCTTGTGATGGTTAATGTAATACCCCGTATAATCTAAATGCTCAATTGGATATCAGATGAGATCAGATAAATATCTATGTGCTTTATCTTTGATTAATTGGAATAACGGAGTATCCTAAGTGCTCTAAGTGTTGTCAATTGGGATCAATAGAGCAACTTGAGAACTCTGAAGAGATCAATTATTTTATTAAAGAGACGGATTAATATTTATAAGTTCAAGAAAGTATTTTAAGGTAACTCTAATAATTGATCAATTGGTGTTAGAAGACAAAATATCAATTGGAGATAGTTACCCTATTGGATTTATATTATATAATATATGTATTATATATATATTTGTAAGAAGAAGAAGAAGAGTTAGTAAAGGAAGAGAAAAGGAAAACAGAGGAAGAAAAGGAAAACGTGGAAGGAGAGAAAGAAGGAAAGGAAGAGCAAGCTTGGATCATCATCAATTCATCCTCTTCTTGAATCAAAAGGTGAGTTCCATTAGATAGAACTTGGGTAGGAAGTTTGGGGAAGAAATTCATGTTTGGGATTTTGGGTTTTATGTGAAATAACATGCCTAAATGTATTTTATGATGATAATACTTGTCTTGATTGTTGTTACACGTTTGGGGTTGATATTGTATGAATTGGAAGTATAGAGAAAGGTTCTACAAGAGGATGCATTACCCTGATCTACTTTCAAGTATAGAGAAACTTCTATATTTGTGAATAATTGGGATTTACGGAATCTACCTTTTGTTGGACTAAGAACGTTGTTGTTTTGATTCTCACCAAGGAATTCAAGTAAGAGAACAAGATTGTGTGTTTTGATATGAGATGTCCATCGCTTTGTGGTACCGTATAATGGTTGTGTGTTGGATTTTTGCTTATGGACAAATCAAGTGAGTTGTGATGACTTTTGAATTATAAGAAATTGGTTTTCAGCTTCTGCAGCAGTGTTAACCGATTAACGTAATGGGGTTAACCGGTTAATACGTGCAAGGATGGTATTTGTGCTGAATTTTGAGGAGTTAACCGATTAGCCTCAGACGGTTAATCGATTAACGTTTGTGTACAGTGTGAAATCCCTTAGGAACCATCATCTGCGTTTTGTTACCGTATGTTACTTCAATTGGAGAGTATTGTGTAAATGGAAAACGGGATTGCAAGTAAATGAAAGACGAATTTGTGTGTTGAAATTGGAACTTCTCGAAGGGTGTTGCGTAATTGACCGTTTGTTCTAACGACGAAAGAGTTGGATATTTGGAGAAGTAATCTTGTGAATTTGTGAATAGTATGGAAACTCACAATTACGTTTTGGATGGTTTAAGTTTTATAATGGTGCTACATTGTCATTAGTTGAGATTTTATGGTGACAGAAACCTTGAGTAAGTCGGAAGACCATAAGAATAATTGATTTGGAATGTGGTAACCAGAACGGGAGGTTGTTAAACTATTTCGGTTATATTGGTTCGAGTTTGGAATAAATTTGGAGTGGTATATATTGTGGTAGTAACAGTGTAACTCCTGCACCTTTATCGTCTAGAAGTGTTGGACAGATGTTAAGATATTGTGTGTTGGCGAGGGAATTTTTATACCATGGGACGTCAGTAAATTTCTGATGTCGTTGGTTAGTAAGGATCCCAGTGGATAAGTGTGTTTCTCCGTGGACTGTTGGCTACTTGGTAATGCTTCAGAATTGGTGGTATTCCATTATTAGAATTGGAGTTACGCAGTGGAAGTGACCGATGAAAGAGTTAAGTCAGAATAATGGGAATCTGGAAGATTGTTACTGATACGTATGGTAATAAGAAGAACTTGTCCTAAGCATGTTATCTTAGTGTAATGAGTACAAGTGAGACTAGTAAGGAGTCATTCGACTGTTCATGAAGTGGTTTGAAACGTTGAAGGATTTATAAAGGATAGTGTCGGTAATTACATAAAGGAAAGGATTCACCAAATTGCCTCATGAAAATTTGATGAGTGTTTGTTATTCTGAATCAAGATAAGGTGTTACGGTCTTGTTGTGACTCGGTAGAGGAATGTAGAATGGTACATTCTTTCCGAAGTAAGATGCGACAAGGTGGGTTGTATGGAACAACAGATGAGTTATAGAAAAGCAAAGTTCGAAGTTAACCCAATATCGGAATAAGAGTATAACTAAGGAAACGAAGTTTGATAACTCGTGAAAATAAGGATTTTGGTCTGTGAAGTCAAGTTAGAATTGGAATACGTCAGAATTTTGAACGGAAGTAAAGATTAAGTATGGATCTAAGACAATGATGCAAGTTATAGTTTTGTCGAGTAGAGGAAATTTGGGGGCGAATTTCAATTTAAGGGGGGGAGAGTGTAATACCCCGTATTATCTAAATGCTCAATTGGATATCAGATGAGATCAGATAAATATCTATGTGCTTTATATTTGATTAATTGGAATAACGGAGTATCCTAAGTGCTCTAAGTGTTGTCAATTGGGATCAATAGAGCAACTTGAGAACTCTGAAGAGATCAATTATTTTATTAAAGAGACGGATTAATATTTATAAGTTCAAGAAAGTATTTTAAGGTAACTCTAATAATTGATCAATTGGTGTTAGAAGACAAAATATCAATTGGAGATAGTTACCCTATTGGATTTATATTATATAATATATGTATTATATATATATTTGTAAGAAGAAGAAGAAGAGTTAGTAAAGGAAGAGAAAAGGAAAACAGAGGAAGAAAAGGAAAACGTGGAAGGAGAGAAAGAAGGAAAGGAAGAGCAAGCTTGGATCATCATCAATTCATCCTCTTCTTGAATCAAAAGGTGAGTTCCATTAGATAGAACTTGGGTAGGAAGTTTGGGGAAGAAATTCATGTTTGGGATTTTGGGTTTTATGTGAAATAACATGCCTAAATGTATTTTAAGATGATAATACTTGTCTTGATTGTTGTTACACGTTTGGGGTTGATATTGTATGAATTGGAAGTGTTTTGGGTGAAGAAATGAGAGATTTTGGCCCCCAATGACCTGTTTTGACGCTGCTGCGAATTCTGGGTTTCGCAGGTTCGCCTAGCGAACCAAAGCGAAGGCGAAGGCGAGCGTTCGCTGGAGGGTTCGCCTAGCGAACATGACAGCTTTTCCCATTTTGTTTCCTTCATAACTTTTGATCCGTAACTCGGATCGGGGCACGGTCGGAAGCGTTGGAAAACTATTTCAATGCTCTTTGTGATGGTGAGGTAGAAACATGGCTATATGCTATGGATTGATAAGATAAATATAGAAATGTAGTGTATGTACTTTTGTTCCACTAAAACTTAAGGATCGGGAATCCGATGGACACGAGTCCAAAGCCATTGGAAAGATAATTCCATAGGGTAGTGAATGGTGTGTTAGACCATGAGTTAACCAAGGATGTTTGGTAGAGGAGACTAGTGGCTTGTATGCCTTAAAATGTGTGTGAACTACTTTATTGATTATGTTTATCATATTATGCATATATATTGATTGTGGCTTGGCTAATGGCTTGATGTGATCACTTGTTATGTCTCCCTTGTATATGTGTGAATATAATGCATTATGTTGATAAATGCTGTGATG
This sequence comes from Lathyrus tuberosus, assembly GCA_022829125.1. NCBI lineage: Eukaryota > Viridiplantae > Streptophyta > Magnoliopsida > Fabales > Fabaceae > Lathyrus > Lathyrus tuberosus. The sequence goes on from JALAZF010000032.1 coordinate 12,517,463, forward strand.
TGATCATTGCCTTGCTTGTTCTCATTCGTTCCGGTTGAACGTTCGGATGTGATGAGTCGTGATATGATGTGATTGTGATGTATGCTTGAATCGGAGTAGGCCTAAGCTACTAGGTGGTGTTTCACCTGAATTCCGGACTTGGTCCGAGGGATACCGGACTTGTTCCGAAGAATACCATTGCGATGAGCTTGTGAGGGTCCACTAGGACGTATTTCCCACTTGTCGTTAACTCATCTGCGTGCTCGGTATACACCTGAGCTACCGTTGCAATGTGCTTGTGGGGGCCTTATTGGGCGTTTACCCACTTGCCGTTAACACATCGGCGTGATCGGTATGGTGGGGTTGTGATGCCATGAAGGCAATATCACTCCGTTACTCACCGCTAGTGGTGTCATGTAGGCAATACCACTAGGCTTTCTCTCGGTGGGCTTGTGCAGTCATGTAGGCGTTCTTGCACTTGCCGATACACACATGTGTATTGATGATGGACTGATAGGTTTCCGCGGCCACTTAGGCGTGTATCACTTCGGACTCATCTGACTCATCGTGCTGTGTGCTTGTGCTAGTCTCTTGACGTAGGCACTTAGTTACTCATCGAGGGTGTGATATATTGTGGCCTATGTAGACAGGTTGATACTACTTCTGGATTCCTCGTACGTGAGTACGGGTCTGCATAATTGGTCGTTTGATCTATTTATCGTTGGTTGTGTACTTGTTGTTATTCCATTAGTGAGTCAAGGGACTACTAATGAGGATAGTACCCATTGTTGTGTATTTGCCCCAGACCGTGAGTAAACCCCGGATCCATGGTGGATCCGTTTGATTGCATGTACCCTGTAAAACCGAGGGAACCCATAAGATAGGGGAACTCACTGAGATTATTATCTCACCCCAATATTGTTGTTATTTTTCAGGTGTTATTTGCAGGTTTGTTTTACAAGTGGAGTTATGCTTGGATGTTTCAAGAGAAGCTTAGTTAAGCTTATTCTGCTGTGTATTATTTTCTTGTACAATGAGGAATATTGTACCTTATTCTTAGATTTTCTTGTTTTGGATAATTTCCATGCCTTGTACCAAAGGTTGTATTTATGTATTAGAAATGGTCAAGTATGTGAATTATGCCATTAGGCACTTATGATTGTGTCAGTACCGAATGAAAACACTTGTATGAGGGCTTCTTTATCATGACTTCTTCTTTTTAACATGTAATACCCCGTAAATTATTTCACTCTGGAGAATATTATTATGATCAACTGGGTTCCGGTTTACTCTGAGAATTTATTGGATAAAATAATTAGAGTAATCTGATGAGCTCAGAGTAGATCAAATTAATATTATCTGACTCTGAGGTTTTAAGTTTTGGCATTATAGAGACTTTTTGGACATATAGTAGTGTTACTAACTAATGACATTTCTCTATATCATCTCATTTTCCTTTTTCTCTTCATTTAGAACAAAAGATAGAAAATAGTAAGGAAGAGAAAGTAGAGAGAAGGAAGAGGAAAGGAAAGAAAAGAAGAAAAGTTCAAGAGAGAAAGATCAAGATCATCATCCATTCTTCATCAAATCATCTCATCTTAATCATCACCATCTTCTAATCCAGGTGGGTTCTAGATAGAAACTTTATTGTAGAATTTTTTTAGGGTTTTAGAGTTAGGTTAGATTTTGAGGAAAATGGGGTTTTTGCAAAAAAAATCAAAGAATCTAACGGTTAAATTGTGTTATAATTCGTGTAGTATGATTAATATACGTGTGGAATCATTGGGTGATAATTGTTATGATGTTTGTGATTGAATTGAAATGTTTGAGTTTTGTGTAGAAATTATGTAATGTTGTTGGAAATGAAGTTTGTGGAATAACCCATGATAGAACCATGATCACATACCTCTTTTGGTTGATTGGGTATGGATTTAAGAGTGGAATTGTGGTTGGAAGGCTACTGTTAAAAAGGAAAATTTTTCTGCATAACGCAGAGCGCGCTTAGTGCGGGTATGACCGCTTAGCGCGGTCTGGAGAATTTTCGCTTCCATCAGGCCGAGAGTAGCGCGCTTAGCGCGGGATGGGGCCCGCTTTGCGCGACCTGGAACCAAAGAAAAACTATTTTCTTCTAAAATTCATAACTTTTGACTCGTTCACCCGATTTAATTGTTCTTGGTACCGATAGAGAGCTATCAAAATACTCTGTCTAATGGAAGTGAAAAATACTAGTTTTGATGCTCGATTAAATAAGTCGGAGGGAATCGGAATTGGTGTAACTTGTGGATTTGTTGAATTGTGTGGTTCTATTATATGATTGACTTGTGTTTACCTATTTCTCCTTGTTGTTATGCATGTTTGAGAGTATGCATGTTAAAATACGAAATAGGTAGAGTGAAGAATATAACTATAACTATATCGGAACCTAGTAACGGCTAGGAAACTGTGGAAGAACAGAATGGCGATGCTCGTGCGTGAGGGGCCGAGGCGTGCGTCTATTATCGAATGGTATGGAACATATTACACTAGTATGGATCATGTTAATTATGTTTTATTTGAGAAAGACAAACTTAAGGCGAGTGTGGCCTTGTGATTGTCGAATACAATCACACTTGTGTGTGTGATCACGTAATCGTAACCATTTATCTTGGGTGCAGTTTCATGGGTCTCGAGCTCCTCTGAAGCGTATGCACAATTACTTGACAGGTTTGATTCCCGTGTGTAGTACGAATGGAACCTAAGGGTAGAGACTTGTGATGGTTAACAGGCCATGTGAAGTGACGGTTCACGACTAACAGGCCGTTCTTCCCGAATCCATTTTGTATGTCAAGTAAATGACAAGGATCCATGACCCGGGTCGACTTCTAGACGTAGAAGAGGACGGGAAAAGGGGATGCCTTGGTAAGGTTATCGATTAGTGGTGTTGTGAGTTAGAAAGACTCACGAACATGGTCCATATAGTGTGTGTGAGTACTCAAAGTCACTTCCCTTCCCCTTTTGACTTGAGTTAGGTGTGATAGAACCTTGTAAAGTCGAGAGGACCTATAAGATAGGGAACTCACTGAGATTTGATGTATCTCACCCCACGTTGTTGATTATTTTACAGGTACTACAGATTCGGCGAAGGGTAAGGATAAAGTTGTTTGACTTTCCTTATTATCTTAGCTTTTTCGGATGACAGGACTTCCGTTGTGAAGATTATTTTGAGATCATTAATTGATCTAGTTCTTAGTGTTGGAACATCTTGTATATATAATGCCATAGTTTTGTACTAGGTATTTTGGGCATGTATATGTATAATGTGTTAACTAGGGACTTATTGTATTTCAGTACCAAAACGTGAATTCATGTATGATATGGATGCTTTAATGTATTATATTATATGTGGGTGTTACATAACATAAGAAGTCTTTTTCTTCTCAAGAGAAAACTCGAAACTATATTTGATTAATTTAATTCAAAATAAATTTTAAAAAATAAATTATAAAAATAATATAAATACATGATTTCTTAGTACTATAGCTTAATATATTGTCTTTTAGTGTTGAGTCTTCTATTGTTGAGAAGAAAAACAATGTATTATATTGTTGAGAATAAGAACAATGTCGTTGCAAATTCTCTTGAGAAAAGTAAGAATGTTATCTTGAGAAAAGGAAGAATGTTTTCGTGTTTTCTCTTGAGAAGAAAAACACTTATTTATTTAAAAAGAAGAAGTCCTGATAAAAAAGCCCTATGAATATTTTTCTATTTTTTTTTTGTTTTTAATCATGCCTATTAATATTTTTGTCTGACTAAAAAAGATATATATCATCTTTCAATTTAAAAATAAATAAAAAGTTGAACATTTTTTATAATAATAATAAATAATAATAATAATAATAATGATAATGATAATAATAATAATAATAATAATAATACACTTTCTTAATAACAATAACTATAATAATAATAATCAAGGTTAGATTTTATTTATTAATATTGATAATCATTAAAATTTAAAAATAATTTTTTTATAGTTGTATAATTTTTTTTGTCGAATTTGTTATGCAAAAGTTAACAACATTTTACCAATACCGTGTCTTTTTTTTTAAATAATAATATGTATATTTTTATAATAATTAAAAATTTAAAATAACCTATAAAAATAGTAATGAAACAAACTATACGCTTTAAACATTTTAAAGGGTCTAAGTTCGCATTTAACTTTTTCTTAGTATTATTAGGGCTTCTTTATCATGACTTCTTCTTTTTAACAAAATAAGTTTTTTTCTTCTCAAGAGAAAATTAGAAAATATATTTGATTAATTTAATTCAAAATACATTTTAAAAAATAAATTACAAAAATAATATTAATACATGATTTCGTAGTACTATAACTTAATATCTTGTCTTTTAATGTTGAGTATTTTATTGTTGAGAAGAAAAACGATGTATTATATTGTTGAGAACAAGATTAATGTCTTTGCAAATTCTCTTGAGAAAAGGAAGAATGTTATCTTGAGAAAAGGAAGAATGTTTTCGAGTTTTCTCTTGAGAAGAAAAAGACTTCTTTTGTGAAAAAGAAGAAGTCATGATAAAGAAGCCCTATGAATATTTTTTTTTTGTTTTTAATCATGCCTATTAATATTTTTGTATGACTAAAAAATATATATTTTATCTTTAAATTTAAGTATAATTAAAAAAATTGAATTTTTTTATAATAATAATAAGAAATAATAATAATAATAATAATAATAATAATGATAATAATAATAATAATAATAATAATAATAATAATAATATACTTTCTTAATAACAATATTTTAATAATAATAATAATAATAATAATAATAATGGTTAGATTTTATTTATTAATATTGAAAATAATTTTAATTTAAAAATGATTTATTTATATTGGTATAATTTTTTTTGTTGAATTTGTTATGCAAAGTTAGCAACATTTTACTAATATCGTGTATCTTATAAAAAATAATAATATACAAATTTTTATAATAATTAAAAATTGAAAATAGCCTATAAAATTAGAAATGAAACAAAATTTACACTTTAAACATTTTAAAAAGTCTAAGTTCACATTTAACTAAAAACTTTTCTTAGTATTATGAGGGATTCTTTATCATGACTTCTTCTTTTTAACATAAGAAGTCTTTTTCTTCTCAAGAGAAAACTCAAAAATATATTTGATTAATTTAATTCAAAATAAATTTTAAAAAATAAATTATAAAAATAATATTAATACATGATTTCTTAGTACTATAGCTTAATATATTATCTTTTAGTGTTGAGTCTTCTATTGTTGAGAAGAAAAACGATGTATTATATTGTTGAGAACAAGAACAATGTAATACCCCGTAAATTATTTTACTCTGGATAATATTCGTATGATCAACTGGGTTCCGGTTTACTCTGAGAATTTATTGGATAAAATAATTAGAGTAAACTGATGAGCTCAGAGCAAATCAAATTAATATTATCTGACCCTGAGGTTTTAATTATTGGAGTTTTAGAGACTATTTGGATAATTAGTAGTGTTACTAATTAATGATATTTTACTATATCATTTCCTTTCCACCCTTTTTCCACACTTAGAAGCAAAGAAAGAAAAAGATAGAAAGAAGTTGGAGAGAAGGAAGAGGAAAGGAAGGAAAAAGAGGAGAAAAACCTAGAAGAGAGAAAGATCAAGATCATCATACATTCTTCATCAAATCATCTCATCTTCTTCATCATCATCTTCTAATCAAGGTGGGTTCTAGATAGATGCTTTAGTTGTAGAGTTTCTTGAGTTTAGAGTTAGGTTAGATTTTGTGAGAAAATGAGTAATCTTGCTAAAATTATGAATCTAACGGTAGAAAATCGATATAAATTGCGTAGTATAATCGCATTATGCATATGATCATTGTTGATGCTTGTTTATGCTGTTTGAGAATGTTTTGGGTTGAGAAAGATGGATTTTGAACCCTTGAACCATGAAAAACGCAGCAGATTTTTCTGCTCCTGGTGTAGAGCGCCGGCCAGTGCTCAGAGTGCCGGGCAACTCGAAACGTGCGCCCCTGCTCCGCCGGGCGATGGTCAAGAGGCGCGGCAGGGAACGCTTCTGTAACTTTTGAGTTTTGGTTGGGGGATTTACGCCCCTACTTTGCTGGGCGAAGTAGAGGCGAGGGGCAACCATCGGGCGATATTTGTAGCGTCGGGCGCTCCTGGGTCTTGTCCAAATGTCCCCCTTTCCTTTTAAATTCCATAACTTGTGATCCGCTCATCCGATTTAAGTGTTCTTGATACCGATAGAAAGCTGTGAGAATAATCTATCTGATGAAGGTGAAAAATGTCAATCTAATTGCCAGATTAAATAATCGTAGGAAACCCGAAAGTGGGGTAATTGTGATGATTTATTATGTGTGTTTCTATTGTGCAGTTATAATATGCTTTGTTTATCCTATTGTTGATTAAACATGATTGTGAGTGAATATGTATGTTAAAATGAAAGTGGAATAGGTAGAGTGAGGAAACCTTACTATGAAACTATGTTGGAACCTAGTAACGGCTAGGAAATTGTTGAATAACGTAATGACGACGATCGTGCGTGAGGGGCCGAGGCGTGCATCTATTTCCGAAGGGTTTGGAATAATTACACTAGTATGGATCATGTTTAATTGTGTTTAGATTGAGAAAAGACAAAGAGGTCTTGAGGCGAATGTGGCCTTGTAATTGTCGAATACAATCACATTTGTGTGTATGTGATCACGTAATCGTAACCGTGTATTTTGGGTGCAGTTTCATGGCTCTCGAGCTCCTCTGAAACGTACGCACAATTACTTGACAGGTTTGACTCTCATGTGTAGTACGAGTGGAACCTAAGGGTAGAGACTTGTGATGGTTAACAGGCCATGTGAAGTGACGGTTCACGGCTAACAGGCCGTTGTTCCCGAATCCATTTCGTATGTCAAGTAAATGACAAGGATCCATGACTCGGGTCGACTTCTAGACGTAGAAGCGCACGGGAAAAGGGGATTCCTTGGTAAGGTTATCAATTAGTGATATTTTGATTTAACGAAACTCATGAACATGGATCCATATAGTGTGTGTGAGTACTCAAGGTCACTTCCCTTCACCTTTTGACTTGAGTTAGGATTGGCTAGAACCTTGTAAAGCCGAAAGGACCTATAAGATAGGTAACTCACTGAGATTTGATGTATCTCACCCCACGTTGTTGATTATATTACAGGTACTACAGGTTCGGAGAAAGGTAAGGATAAAGTTGTTTGACTTTCCTTACTATCTTAGCTTTTGGGATGGCAAGACTTCCGTTGTGGAGATATTTTGAGATTGTTATTTGATCTAGTTCTTAGCATTGGAATATCTTGTATATATAATGCCATAGATTTTTTGTATTAGGTATTTTGGGCATGTATATGTATAATGTGTTAACTAGGGACTTATGGTATTTCAGTACCAAAACGTGAATTCACGTGTGATATGGATGCTTTGATGTATTATATTATATATGGGTATTACAGTTGGTATCAGAGCAGGTCGTATCCTCGACCTAGCCATGAAATAGTATAAGTATTTTCTTTCTGTTTCATATGCGTTGTGTCGCCATTGGTCTTACATGTTATATTTATGGTATTGAGCCTGATCAACTTAATCTTATCTGTATGACATTTAGGAACATGGTCGACGGGCGCAGAAACAATCGTGGTAGACCCAGAACCACTCCGGCAGGGACTAATCCGCCAGGCGGCGAGGAAAATGTTCCATGGCCTCAGTTTTTGCAGCAGATGCAACAACAACAGAATCAATTTATGCAACAAATGGTACAGCAAATGACTGGGGGTCTGCATTGTCCAGTGGTTGTTCCAGAAGCTACAGGTGGAAGCTTTAGGGATTTCATCCGTATGAATCCTCCGGAATTTTAGGAAAGGTTAGATCCAGTAAAGGCTCACGAGTGGATAGCCGACATGGAAATAATCTTCTTAATAGTCCAGTGTAGTGAGGAAAATAAGGTGGTTTTCGCTTTTCACTTGTTGAAGGGTCCTGCCATGAGGTGGTGGGAGAGTGCCTCAGCCTTGATGACTATTCAAGAGGTACCCAATGTCTGGGAGCAGTTTAAGATCAATTTTATGGAGAAGTATTTCCCAAGTTCCTTAAGGACTCAGAAGGAATTCGAGTTTCAACAGTTGAGACAGGGTACTTTGACTGTAGCCGCATATGCTGAGAGGTTTGAGGTGATGGCTGCTTATTCTAGGCAAGCCATGTATGCTCCAGTCGAGAGGTGAAAGATTGATCAGTTTCTTTTTGGTTTGAGGGCTGAAATTTCACATAGCGTGTCTCAGAGGGAGTTCACTAGCTATGCCGAATTGTTAAGGCAGTGCTACGTGGTAGAACACAGTTTAAAGAAGGTGCAAGCGGAAGGAGAATTGAGTAAGTTAAATCAAGGTGATCGTGGAAGATCAAATCAACAATTTAGACCGAGACAACGAGATTTTAAAGGGAAGCAAGTTCAGAGTTCTAGGACCAGTGCACCTCATGTGTGTCGTTCTTGTGGTAAAGTGCATTCTGGTAGATGCAGTGTTGAAAGAATGAGATGTTATCAATGTTAGAAAGTGGGCCACATGGCGAGGGATTGTCCTCAAAATAGGAATCAAATGCAAGAAAGGAATACCGGCCGAGTATATACCTTGGATGCGAGGAAAGCAAAGAGTGACAACTCTTTGATTGCTGGTACGTGTTTCGTTAATGGACATCCTTGTTTTGTGTTATTTGATTGTGGAGCAACACACTCTTTTTTATCGATGCAATGTGTGAAGCGACTTGGGTTGAAAGTCATTCCGTTGTCTCCGCCCATGATGGTTACTACTGCCATGGATGAGATTGTTGAAACACCTTTAATGTGCGAAAATTGTGTTTTATCTGTGAATGGAAGAGTTTTTTAGATTGATCTGATTTGTTTGCCACTTAAGAAAGTGGATGTTATTTTGGGAATGGATTGACTTTCTGCTAATTCAGTATTTATCGTTTGTGAGGAAAAGCTAATCATTATTCCATCCATAGAGGCTACTCCGAAGGATGTGTTGACTACCATTTTAGAAGGTACGGTTGGAATGATAAATTTCTTATTTAAGAAGGAAAAATCTGTTATGTTAGTTCTCACTAAGGAGGAGAGTAATAACCTTCAGGTTTTGAGTATTCCGGTAGTTTGTGAGTTTCCTGAAGTTTTCCCAGAGGATATCACTTCTCTTCCTTCGGAGAGGGAAGTGGAATTCTCTATTGACCTGATACTGGGAACGGCTCCAATATCCATTTCTCCATATCGGATGGCACCACTTGAATTAAGAGAATTAAAGGATCAATTGGAAGAGTTGATGGCTAAGCATTTTGTTCGACCAAGTGTTTCGCCCTGGGGAGCTCCAGTATTGTTGGTAAAGAAGAAGGATGGTGGAATGCGGTTGTGTATTGATTACCGTCAGTTGAATAAGGTCACCATCAAGAATAAATACCCATTGCCAAGGATAGATGACCTGCTAGATTAATTGAAAGGAGCCTGTGTGTTCTCGAAGATTGATTTACGGCCGGGTTATCATCAGATTCGTGTGAAGAGTTCAGATGTACCAACGACTACATTTAGAACCTGTTATGGTCATTATGAATTCCTAGTAATGCCTTTCGGTGTGACGAATGCTCCTGTAGTTTTTATGGATTACATGAATCGGATATTTCAACCTTACTTGGACCAATTTGTGGTGATCTTTATTGATGACATTCATATCTATTCTCGTGACTTACAAGAGCACGGAGAACACCTGAGAATCGTTTTATCCATTTTATGAGAGAGACAACTTTTTGCTAAGCTAAGTAAGTGTGAGTTTTGGATGTCGGAGGTTAATTTTCTTGGTCATGTTATATCTCAGGGAGGCGTAGCAGTAGATCCATCAAAAGTTAAAGCAGTGATTAATTGGGAGAGACCAAAGAATGTTTCTGAAGTTAGAAGTTTCTTGGGGTTGGCAGGTTATTACAGAAGGTTTATCAAAGGCTTCTCTCAATTGGCTTTACTAGTGACAAAACTTACTCGAAAGGATTGTTCGTATGAGTGGGATTCGGCTTGTGAAAGAAGTTTTATGAGTTTGAAAGAAAGATTGATGACTGCCCCTGTCTTGCTCATTCCTGATCCTAGTAAGTCGTACGAGGTATTCTGTGACGCATCAAAGATGGGATTAGGAGGTGTGTTAATGCAAGATGGTCATGTGGTGGCTTATGCTTCTCGACAGTTAAAAGTTCATGAGGAGAATTATCCAACACGTGATTTGGAATTGGCGGCAGTTGTGTTTACACTGAAAGTGTGGCGTCATTATTTGTATGGGGTACATTTTGAGATGTTTAGCGACCATAAAAGTTTAAAGTATCTTTTTGAGCAGAAGGAGTTGAACATGCGTCAAAGGAGATGGATGGAGTATTTGAAAGATTATGATTTGGAACTAAAGTACCATCCGGGTAAAGCGAATAAGGTGGCGGATGCATTAAGCAGGAAAGTGTTACATAATGCCGAGTTGATGATGTTAGAGTATACCTTATTGGAAAAGTTTCGGGATCTCAATCTCCAATTTTTTTGGACTTCTAATTGTGTAATTATGGGAAATTTGAATATCAATTCTACTCTTAGAGAGGAAATTCAACAAGGACAAGTGTTGGATGAGAAGTTACAAGAAGTGTTAGTTCAACCAAGTTTCGTGCGGGCTACCGATGGAATCATTTTGTTTAACCAAAGGATTTATGTTCCGGATGATGCGATGTTGAAAAGAAGGATTTTGGAAGAATCGCATAAGGGTGCTTTTACGATACATCCTGGTTCTTCGAAGATGTATCAAGATTTTAAAAAGGACTATTGGTGGTCTGATATGAAAAATGATATTGCGGTGTACGTATCGGAATGTGCGGTATGCCAACAGGTGAAGATTGAACATCAAAGACCTGGTGGCTTATTGCAACCGTTAGAAATTCTGGTGTGGAAGTGGGATAGTATTTCTATGGACTTCGCGGTTGGATTACCCCGTGCCCAAGGTGGTTATGATTCTATTTGGGTGATTGTAGATCAGTTGACAAAATCTGTGCATTTCTTAGCCGTAAAGACTACTTACAAGGTGAGTCATCTCGCAAAGTAGTTCATTTCGGAAATTGTGAGGTTACATGGTATTCCCTCTAGTATTGTTTCGGATAGAGATCCAAAGTTCACTTCAAGATTTTGGAGAGCTTTTCAACAAGCTATGGGAACGAAGTTGTGTTTGAGCACGTCGAATCATCTGCAAACGGATGGTCAGATAGAACGGACAATACAAACAATGGAAGATATGTTAAGAGCGTGTGTACTTGAAAGTGGAGGAAATTGGATAGAACTTTTACCGTTGATTGAGTTCTCTTATAACAACAGTTATCATGCAAGTATTGGTATGGCTCCTTATGAGGCGTTGTATGGAAGGAAGTGCAGGACGCCATTATGTTGGGCAGAAGTTGGTGAAGATAGAATTTTGGGACCCGAGATTATCCAAGATACTACGGAAAAGATTAGGATGATCCGTGATAAAGTTAAACAAGCACAAGATCATCATAAAAGTTATACGGATAACCGTAGAAGACCTTTGGAGTTTGATGAGGGTGATCACGTGTTTTTGAAAGTTACTCTGAGATTGAGGTTGAAAGGACCGTTTAAGTCGCGGGAGTTAAGTCCGAGATACGTGGGACCGTATCAAATTTTAGAAAGAATTGGTGAAGTAGCTTACAGATTAGCCTTACCGCCTTCTCTGTCAGAGATGCATGATGTTTTTCATGTATCTCAGCTTGGGAAGTTTGGTCCAGATCCTCTTCAGCCAATTCTACCTGATACGATTGAGATAGAAGCAGATTTAACGTTTGAGCCTCAACCTAGTCGTATCACAGGGAGAGAAACTAAGGTGTTAAGGAATAAAGAGATTCCTCTTGTTAAGGTTCAGTGGGACGAGACGCATTCGGGTGATGCAACTTGGGAACTTGAGTCAGAGATGCGAGAAGTTTATCCTCATCTTTTCAGGTAATTGTTTTAAATTCGTGGGCGAATTTCTATTTAAGGGGGGAAGGATGTAATACCCCGTAAATTATTTTACTCTAGATAATATTCGTATGATCAACTGGGTTCCGATTTACTCTGAGAATTTATTGGATAAAATAATTAGAGTAAACTGATGAGCTCAAAGCAAATCAAATTAATATTATCTGACCCTGAGGTTTTAAATATTTCCTTTCCACCCTTTTTCCACACTTAGAAGCAAAGAAAGAAAAAGATAGAAAGAAGTTGGAGAGAAGGAAGAGGAAAGGAAGGAAAAAGAGGAGAAAAACCTAGAAGAGAGAAAGATCAAGATCATCATCCATTCTTCATCAAATCATCTCATCTTCTTCATCATCATCTTCTAATCAAGGTGAGTTCTAGATAGATGCTTTAGTTGTAGAGTTTCTTGAGTTTAGAGTTAGGTTAGATTTTGTGAGAAAATGAGTAATCTTACTAAAATTATGAATCTAATGGTAGAAAATGGATATAAATTGCGTAGTATAATCGTATTATGCATATGATCATTGATGCTTGTTTGTGCTGTTTGGGAATGTTTTGGGTTGAGAAAGATGGATTTTGAACCCTTGAACCATGAAAAGCGCAGCTGATTTTTCTGCTCCTGGTGTAGAGCGTCGGGCGGTGCTCAGAGCAGCTGGCGACGCAAAACGTGCGCCCCTGCTCCCCCGGGCGATGGTCAAGAGGCGCAGCAGGGAACGCTTCTGTAACTTTTGAGTTTTGGTTGGGGGATTTACGCCCCTGCTTCGCTGGGCGAAGTAGAGGTGAGGGGCCACCGCCGGGTGATATTTGTAGCGTCGGGCGCTCCTGGGACTTGTTCAAATGTGTAATACCCCGTATTATTTAAATGCTCAATTGGATATCAGATGAGATCAGATGAGTATTTATGTGCTCTATCTTTGGATAATTTTATTAATGGAATCCTCTAAGCACTTTAAGTATTATCAATTGGGATCAATAGAGCAACTGGAGAACTCTGAAGAGATCAATTATTTATGAAAGGGGCAGATTAATATTTATTAGTTCAAGAAAGTATTTTAAGGTAACTCTAATAATTGATCAATTGGTGTTAGAAGACAAAATATCAATTGGAGATATTTTACCCTATTGGATTTATATTATATAATAAGTATTATATGTGTGTGTGTATATATATATATATATATATATATATATATATATATATATATATATATATATATATATATATATAATTATAAGAAGAAGAAGAAAAATATAGTAAGAAAGAAAGAAAAGAGAAAGAGAAAGAGAGAGAAAGAAGAGAAGAAAATGGGAAGAAGAAGAGAAGCTCTTAGAAGGGAAAGAGGACCTTGGATCTTCATCATCAATTCATCATCTTCTTGAATCAAAGGTGAGTTCCATTAGATAGAACTTGGGTAGGAAGTTTGGGAACAAAATGCATGTTTGGGGTTTAGAGTTTTATGTGAAATAACATGTCCAAATGTATTCTTATGATGATTTGTGTGAAATGCATGTCTAAATGTGTTATAACATGTTATTTTGGGTCATTAGGTGCAATAATATCATATGGATTGAAGGTTTTGATCATTTTTAGGCCCCAAACACATTTTGGGAGAGTTATGGTTCGTCCATATTCGCCAGGCGAGCTAGAGACGAGTCTGCTTCGCCTTCCATTCGCCGGGCGAAATTGACTGGAGACAGCAAAACATTGTTTTCGTATTTTCGTCGTAACTTGAGAACCGTAACTCGGATCGGGGCACGGTCGGAAGCGTTGAAAAGCTATTTCAATGCTCTTTGTGATGGTGAGGTAGAAACATGGCTATATGCTATGGATTGATAAGATAAATAGAGAATGTAATGTATGTAATTATGTTTCCACCAAAACTCAAGGGTCGGGAATCCGATTGATACGAGTCCAAAGCCATTGGAATGATAATCCAATGAGGTATTAAATGGTGTGTGAGACCATGAGTTAACCAAGGATGCTTGGTACAGAATAGTAGTGGCTTGTATGCCTTGAAATGTTTGTGAATTACTATATTGGTTATGTTTAACAGGTTATGCTTATATATTGATTATGGCTTGCTAAATGGCTTGAGGTGATCACTTGTTATGTCTTCCTTGTATATGTGTTGAATATAATGCATTATGTCGATAAATGCTATGATGTGATCATTTCCTTACTTTTTCCCGTTCGTTCCGGTTGAACATTCGGATGTGATGTGATGTGATTGTGATGTATGCTTGAATCGGAGTAGGCCTAAGATACTAGGTGGTGTTTCACCTGAGTTTCGGACTTGGTCCGATGGATACCGAACTTTTTCTGAAGAATACCGTTGCGATGAGCTTGTGAGGGTCCACTAGGGCGTATTTCCCACTTGCCATTAACTCATCTGCGTGCTCGGTATACACTTGAGCTACCGTTGTGATGTGCTTGTGAGGGTCTTATAGGGCGTTTACCAACTCGTCGTTAACACATCTGCGTGATCGGTGCGGTGGGGTTGTGATGCCATGAAGGCAATATCACTCTGTTACTCACCTCTAGTGGTGTCATGTAGGCAATACCACTAGGCTTTCTCCCGGTGGGCTTGTACAGTCATGTAGGCATCTTTGCACTCGCCGATACACACATGCGTATTGATGATTGGCGGATGGGTTCTGCGGCCACTTAGGCGTGTATCACTTCGGACTCATCTGACTCATCGTGTTGTGTGCTTGTGCAAGTCTCTTGACGCTAGGCACTTGGTTACTCATCGAGGGTGTGATATATGTGGCCTATGTAGACAGGTAGATACTACTTCTGGATTCCTCGTACGTGAGTACGAGTCTGCATACTTGGTTAATTGATCTGTTTATTGTTGTTGTGTACTTGTTGTTATTTCATTGGTGAGTCAAGGGACTACTAATGACGATATTACCCATTGTTGTGTATTTGCGCCAGACCGTGAGAAAACCCCAGATCCACGGTGGATCCGTTTGATTGCATGTACCCTGTAGAGCCGAGGGAACCCATAAGATAGGGGAACTCACTGAGATTATTATCTCACCCCAATATTATTGCTATTTTTCAGGTGTTATTCGCAGGTTTGATTTACAAGTGGAGCTATGCTTGGATGTTTCAAGAGAAGCTTAGTTAAGCTTATTCCGTTGTGTATTATTTTCTTGTACAATGAGGAATATTGTACCTTATTCTTAGATTTTCTTGTTTTGGCTAATTTCCATGTTTGGTACCAAAGGTTGTTTTTGTACATTAGAAATGGTCAAGTATGTGAATTATGCCATTAGGCACTTATGATTGTGTCAGTACCGAATAAAACACTTGTATGGTATTATTCTAGATAAATATTATACAGGGCGTTACAGTTGGTATCAGAACCTGGTTGTGTCCTCGACCTAGCCATGAAACATCATAAGTAAATCTATTCTTGCCTCTTAAGTGTGTCTTGCCAGCATGACTCTTAATATCATACTATCTAGTGTTGGGTCTGATCAACCTAATACTATGTATGTGATAGGTAGAATCATGGTTGAGCGACCACGAGGACTCCGAAGTGTTGTCGGAACTTGTGCTGTGAGGGTAGGCTCAAGCCAAGGGTTAGTAGTGAAGAGTTTTGGTCAGCTCAGTGAGGTTTTGGTAGAAGTTGTGCTTGGGTAGCATGGAAATTAAAGAGTAGTGTGTTGTTCAAGCAAATCCTTTGGAAATGATGGAGTCTGAAAGTTAAGAATCTCTAGCGGACGATTGGTTTAAGTATTGCGGAATATGTAAAGTCGATAGCAGAGCTGGATTGACCACTAGTATGGATAAGGATTTCAAGTAATCTCATTCCGTGGAAAAGAAAAGTTGTTTTGTGGAATATGTGACGTAAGGTCCGGAAGTGAGATAAATTTTGGTGCTTCAGTTTCTAAGGTCGCTATGGTATCTGAAATGGACGAGAATACCTTAAGGAATATGTTCAGAA
Source organism: Lathyrus tuberosus (assembly GCA_022829125.1). Classification (NCBI taxonomy): domain Eukaryota; kingdom Viridiplantae; phylum Streptophyta; class Magnoliopsida; order Fabales; family Fabaceae; genus Lathyrus; species Lathyrus tuberosus. The sequence continues at coordinate 12,533,468 of JALAZF010000032.1, forward strand.
CAATATCTTCCAATTGGTTAAAAGTGGAGAGTTAAGGATATTCGGCTTTTATGGGAACCTAAAGTAGTAGAGAAGGGTAAGTTTTTTGAACCCTCAGAACCATGTGGAACACAGAAAAAGAATTATGGTTCTGATGCGATCCGCCAGGCGAATCAGGACTTGCTAGGCGAATTAGGTTTCGCCACTGCTCTGCCGGACGAAGTGCTGGCGAGGAGGGATTCGCCAGGCGAAAATCATGAGACAGAATATGTGTTGGCTACTGGAACTTGAGGATTTTCTAAAATTTTGGTTTCGCCACTGGTTCTCCGGGCGAAGTGCCAGCGAAGGGGGATTCGCCAGGCGAAATCCTAAGTCGCCAAGCGAATCTGGCTGTTTCCAATAATTTTCTTTCCTTCGAAAATTCATATCTTTAGACTCGGGTGTCCATTTTAAGCGTTCTTTATATCGATATGAAGCTATGAAAGTGTTCTATGCTGTGGAAAGTGAAAATATTGTTTATGAGGTAGATTTTATTTGATTATGTGGAATAAACGGTATTAACAGTATGTTATGAGAAAGTTACACCTTGGTATTAAGAACGAGCGTAGTGGTAACACCTTGGTCACAAGTGTACGTGACAGATTCTTATTCTTGAGACAAGTATGAAGGGACGTACTTTGTGGAACAGCGAGTATTGTATCCTAAGAAGTAGGATTACGGTAAAATAACAAGAATCAAATCAGGATTTATTACGGACTAAGTGTAAATCATGGAACGATTTATACCGGAAGGGTTTTATAAGTAGTTGATGAGAATTGTGTGTTGCAAATCTTTCATTAAGTAATTTGGTGTAAGTGTGGTAGTGTGAGTAGAAAATGAACTATCCCGCCAACGATTTGTAGGGTGACCGCGTCAGAATTTGGAATTTTGCCTTGTCACTTGGTTGGAGTGTGTCGTCTGAATGTTTTGACCTTGTCAATTTTACCTAGAGTTGACCATGGTTGGTGAATGTTATATAAGTTAAGAAGCCATAAGTTGAGAATGATATTTCAAGTTAGAGCAAGCCGGATTGATGGTTTTGAGTTGCGATGACTTTTGAATTTTGAGGAGTTAACCGATTAGCCTCAGACGGTTAATCGATTAACGTGTGTGTAAATTGTGAAATCCCATAGGAACCATCATCCGCGTTTTGTTACCGTGTGTTACTCTGATTAGAGAGTATTGTGGGAATGGAAAATGGGATTGCAAGTAAATGAGAGAAGTATTTGTGTTTCAATATCGGAACTTACGAAAGGTGTTACATAGTGGACCATTTGCTTAGACAACAAGGGAGTTTGACTTTTGGGAAAGTAATCTTATGGACTGTGTTGAGAATGAGAAAGTCTTAGGCGCATTGTTATCATTACTGTTGAGAATCTTAAGGATGAAGTTTGAAAATACTCACGAAGTATTGATCTTGCAAGGAATATTTCGGTGTGTACTTAGGGTGTCAATAAGATATGAGCGGTTGGTCAGAGTTAGTAAGTGTTATCTTCGGTGAGTTCATGGTATTGGACTTAGACTCCGTGAGAGTGGTACCAGTTATGGGCAGTTGTGTTTTTCCAAGAGAATGAAATATGGAAGTTATCTTTACAAGTACGAGTAAGAATTGGACGTTCCGAAGTTAAGTATGTAACTGGGAATCGTTTATGATACAGAACGAATGAGAAAAGTTGATTCAATTCGGAAGTGTATTATGGTCTTCAAAAATGTGGTGTGTCTGCAAGGAAATTGTTCTACCATAAGACGCCAGTAAGTCTCTTGTACCATTGGTTGGAAAGGATCCAAGTAGATAAGTGTGTTCTCCGCAGACTGTTAGCTAATTGGTAGTGCTCAAGAATTCGTGGTGTTTCACTGTTAGAATTTGGGTTACACAGTGGAAGGTGACAGATGAAGAGTTATGTCAAAATAATAAGAATTTAGACGGATTATTACTTGTAAGTATGGAAATAAGGAGATCTTGTTCTAAGTGTGTTACCTTTTGGTATGACACGAAAGGAATGGAATATCGGATTTAATGAGTACCCTGTACAACATCAGACTAGATGGAATTGGTAATTGAGTCGTTTGACAATTTATGAAGCGGTTTTGAACATTGAAGGAGTTATGAAAGGATAGTTGTCGGGAATTGCATAAAGGAAAGAAATAACTAAATTACATCGTGAAAGAAAAAAAATTTGATGAGTGTTTGTTATCCTAAACCAAGATAAGGTGTTACGGTTTTGTTTGTAACTCAATAGAGGAATGTAGAATGGTGTTTTCTTTCCGAAGTAAGATGCGACTAAGTGTTTTGTAAGGAACAACAGAAGAGTTATGGAAAAAGCAAAGTTAGAAGTTAACCCAATATTGGAACAAGAGTATAATTAAGGAACATTTGATAAATTGTGAAAATAAGGATTTTGGTCTGTGAAGTCAAGTTTGAATTGGAATACGTCAGAATTTTGAACGGAAGTAAAGATTAAGTATGGATCTAAGACAATGATGCAAGTTGTGGTTATTGTTAAGCGAAGGAAATTCGGGGGCGAATTTCAATTTAACGGGGGGAGAGTGTAATACCCCGTATTATTTAAATGCTCAATTGGATATCAGATGAGATTCGATGAGTATTTATGTGCTCTATCTTTGGATAATTAGATTAATGGAATCCTCTAAGCACTTTAAGTATTATCAATTGGGATCAATAAGGCAATTGGAGAACTCTGAAGAGATCAATTATTTATGAAAGGGACAGATTAATATTTATTAGTTCAAGAAAGTATTTTAAGGTAACTCTAATAATTGATCAATTGGTGTTAGAAGACAAAATATCAATTGGAGATATTTTACCCTATTGGATTTATATTATATAATAAGTATTATATGTATATATATATATATATATATATATATATATATATATATATATATATATATATATATATATATATATATAATTATAAGAAGAAGAAGAAAAAGATAGTAAGAAAGAAAGAAAAGAGAAGGAGAAAAAGAGAGAAAGAAGAGAAGAAAAGGGGAAGAAGAAGAGAAGCTCTTGGAAGGGAAAGAGGAGCTTGGATCTTCATCATCAATTCATCATCTTCTTGAATCAAAGGTGAGTTCCATTAGATAGAACTTGGGTAGGAAGTTTGGGAACAAAATTCATGTTTGGGGTTTAGAGTTTTATGTGAAATAACATGTCCAAATGTATTCTTATGAAGATTTGTGTGAAATGCATGTCTAAATGTGTTATAACATGTTATTTTGGGTCATTGGGTGCAATAATATCATATGGGTTGAAGTTTTTGATCATTTTTAGGCCCCAAACACGTTTTGGGAGAGTTTTGGTTCGTCCAGATTCACCAGGCGAGCTAGAGGCGAGTCTGCTTCGCCTTCCATTCGTCGAGCGAAGTTGACTGGAGACAGCAAAACATTGTTTTCGTATATTCGTCGTAACTTGAGAACCGTAACTCGGATCGGGGCACGGTCGGAAGCGTTGGAAAGCTATTTAAATGCTCTTTGTGATGGTGAGGTAGAAACATGGCTATATGCTATGGATTGATAAGATAAATAGAGAATTTAATGTATGTAATTATGTTTCCACCAAAACTCAAGGGCCGGGAATCCGATTGATACGAGTCCAAAGCCATTGGAACGATAATCCAATGAGGTATTAAATGGTGTGTGAGACCATGAGTTAACCAAGGATGCTTGGTAGAGAATAGTAGTGGCTTGTATGCCTTGAAATGTTTATGAATTACTATATTGGTTATGTTTAACAAGTTATGCTTATATATTAATTATGGCTTGCTAAATGGCTTGAGGTGATCACTTGTTATGTCTTCCTTGTATATGTGTTGAATATAATGCATTATGTCGATAAATGCTATGATGTGATCATTTCCTTGCTTGTTCTCGTTCGTTCCAGTTGAACGTTCGGATGCGATGTGATGTGATGTATGCTTGAATCGGAGTAGGCCTAAGCTACTAGGTGGTGTTTCACCTGAGTTCTGGACTTGGTCCGATGGATACCAGACTTGTTCCGAAGAATACCGTTGCGATGAGCTTGTGAGGGTGTAAAGCCCATATATAATCACATACATCAAAGCATATATTATACATGAATTTCAAGTGTGGTACTGAAATATACAATAAGTCCTTAGCAAACACATTATACATATACATGCCCAAACACCTAAAATCAAAGAACTATGGCATAAGTATATATACAAGATGTTCCCAAAAAGAATCTAAGAACTAGATCGACAACGATCTCAAAAAACTCCACAACAGAAGCAAAGCTATCAGATAAGTAAGGATAATCACACAGCCTTATCCTTACCCTTCGCGGAACCTGCAGTACCTATGATGTAAACAACAACAGTGGGGTGAGATACATCAAATCTCAGTGAGTTCCCTATCTTAAAGTCCTCTCGGCTTTACAAGGTTCTAATAAGCCTAACTCAAGTCAAAAGGGAAGGGAAGTGACTTTGAGTACTCACACACACTATATGGATCCAAGTTCGTGAGTCTCGTTAACTCACTATATCACTAATCGATAACCTTACCAAGGCATCCCCTTTTCCCGTCCGCTTCTACGTCTAGAAGACGACCCGAGTCATGGATCCTTGTAATTACTTGGCATACGAATGGATTCGGAATTAAGGGACGCATTATCACCTTAATTCGTCACTTCACATGGCCTCTAATGCCATCACAAGTCTCTACCCGTAGGTTCCATCGTACTATAACATTGGGACTCATAAATGCCTCTCAAGGGCTATGGTTACGATTACGTGATCATATACACCAATGAGATTGTATTCGACAATCACCCGGCCATATTAGCCTTAAGACCTCTCTTGTCTTGTCAATTCATGGCATAAACATATATTTTCCTTTACTATCAAAAAAGAGTATTTAAATAGCTTCCCAACGATACCAATAATGTTCAAAACGGATAATCGGAACACAAGTTATGGATTTAGAAAGTTCCATTTTTTCCATAATTTACTCAATTCCGATTAATTCCCGAAATCGACCAAAACCATCTCATAAATAATATTTTCACATTCCATAGCATAGAACTCTTTCATAGCTTCATATCGATATAAATAATGTTTAAATCGGACATCCGAGTCAAAAGATATGAATTTTAGAAAATATTTTTATAAAACAAACGGCGGTAACCGGTTAACAACCACATGTAAACCGGTTACTTCAAGCCTCACTATTCACTCAGAATCAAAATGAGAGTTAGAGACACATTTGGGTAACCGGTTACTCACCATGTGTTAACCGGTTACTCAACTCATTTCCTACGTAAAAAGCCCAAATTTACAAAGGGTAACCGGTTAACAACCACACGTTAACCGGTTACTTTGGGCTCAGAGGCAAAAATTCTTGTTTTAATTGATACTTTTCCATCTCAAAATCATTCAAAACATAATCAAACATCCTGACAATTATCAACAGATGATTATACATGCATAATGGTTGTTCTATACGATTTATATCACATCTTATCCGTTCGATTCCGTTGATTGGTAAAATTGTTCATTTTCTCACAAAACCAACCTAACTCTAAAACCTCCAGAAATTTTACACTAAAGTCTCTAACTAGAACCCACCTGGATTATAAGATGATGATGAAGAAGCTGAGATGAAATGATGAAGAGTTGATGTTGGTTGATGATCTTGAGCTCTTGGACTTTTTCCTCTTTTTCTCTTCCTTTCCTTTCCTTTCTTTCCTTCCTTCTCTTCTCAAAAGTTTCTATGTTTGGAAATGAAAGGAAAAGAAATGATATAGAAAAGTATCATTGTTAGTAATACCACTAAATGTCCAAATTAGCTCAATTGCACCAATTGATAAAACCTCAGAGTTAAATAATATTACTCAGATCAATTCTGAGTTCGTCAGTTTACTCTAATTATTTTATCCAATAAATTCTCAGAGCAAGCCAGAACCCAATTGACCATAATAATATTATCCCGAGTGGAATAATTTACGGGGTATTACATTCTCCCCCCCCCCCCTTAAATAGAAATTCTTCCTCGAATTTAAAAGATTACCTGAATAGTTGAGGGTAAGCATCCCGCATCTCCAATTCTAGTTCCCAAGTAGCATCACCCGGATGCGTCATATCCCATTGCACCTTAACAAGAGGAATGTCTTTGTTTCTTAACACATTTGTTTCTCTTCCCACAATACGACTCGGTTGAGGCTCAAACATTAAATCTGCTTCTATCTCGATAGCATCGGGTAGAATTGGCTGAAGAGGATCTGGAACAAACTTTCGAAGCTGAGATACATGGAAAACATCGTCCATCTCCGACAAGGAAGGCGGTAAGGCTAATCTATAAGCTACTTCACCAATTCTTTCCAAAATCTGATACGGTCCCACGTATCTCGGATTTAACTTCTGCGACCGAAACGGTACTTTCAACCGCAATCTCGGAGTAACTTTCAAAAACACGTGATCGCCTTCTTCAAATTCTAAAGGTCTTCTACGGTTATCCGCATAACTCTTCTGACGATCTTGTGCTTATTTGACCTTATCACGGATCATCCTAATCTTCTCCGTAGTTTCGTGAATAATCTCGGGTCCCAACATTCTATCTTCACCAACTTCTGCCCAACACAACGGTGTCCGACACTTCCTTCCATATAATGCCTCATAAGGTGCCATACCAATACTTGCATGATAACTGTTATTATAAGAGAACTCAATCAACGGGAAAAGTTCTATCCAATTTCCTCTACTTTCAAGTACACAAGCTCTCAACATATCTTCCATCGTTTGTATTGTCCGTTCCGTCTGACCATCCGTTTGGGGATGATTAGACGTACTCAAACACAACTTTGTTCCCATAGCTTGTTGAAAAGCTCTCCAAAATCTCGAAGTAAACTTTGGATCTCTATTCGAAACGATACTAGTGGGAATACCATGCAATCTCACTATCTCCGAAATAAACAACCTCGCGAGATGACTCGCCTTGTAGGTAGTCTTCACAGCTAAGAAATGCGCGGATTTCATTAACCGATCCACAATTACCCAAATCGAATCATAACCACCCTGAGTACGGGGTAGTCCAACGGCGAAGTCCATAGAAATACTATTCCATTTCCATACCGGAATTTCTAAAGGTTGCAACAAGCCACCCGGTCTTTGGTGTTCAATCTTTACTTGTTGGCACACCGCATATTCCGACACATATACCGCAATATCCTTTTTCATCCCGGACCACCAATAGTCCCTCTTTAAATCTTGATACATCTTTGAAGCACCAGGATGTATAGTAAAAACACCCTTATGCGCTTCTTCCAAAACCCTCCTTTTTAACTCCGTGTTATTCGGAACATAAATCCTTTGGTTAAACAAAATAATTTTGTCGGTAGCTCGCACAAAACCCGGTTGTACTAATACTTCTTGTAACTGCTCATCTAACCCTTGCTCTTGTTGGATTTCTTCCCTAAGAGTAGAATTGATATTCAAATTCCCCATAATCACACCATTAGGAGTCCTAACAAATTGAAGATTTAGATCTCGAAATTTTTCCAATAAAGTATACTCTAGCATCATCAACTCGGCATTATGCAACACCTTCCTACTCAATGCATCCACCACTTTATTTGCTTTACCTGGATGGTATTTTAACTCCAAATCATAATCCTTCAAATATTCCATCCACCTCCTTTGACGCATGTTCAATTTTTTCTAATCAAAGAGGTACTTTAAGCTCTTGTGGTCGCTAAACATCTCAAAACGTACACCATACAAATAGTGGCGCCACACCTTCAAAGTAAATACAACTGCCGCCAATTCTAAATCATGCGTTGGATAATTCTCTTCATGGACTTTCAGCTGTCGAGAAGCATATGCCACTACATGTCCATTTTGCATTAACACACCTCCTAATCCCATCTTCGATGCATCACAATATACCTCATACGGCTTGCTAGGATCAGGAATAACCAAAATAGGAGCGGTCATCAATCTCTCCTTCAAGCTCATAAAACTTTGCTCACAAGCCGAATCCCATTCATACGAATAATCCTTCCAAGTCAGTCTCGTCATCGGTAAAGCCAGTTGAGAAAAGCCTTTAATAAACCTTCTATAATAACCTGCTAATCCCAAGAAGCTTCTAACTTCAGGGACATTCTTCGGTCTCTCCCAATTAATCACTGCCTCAACTTTTGATGGATCAACCGCTACACCTCCCTGAGATATGACATGTCCAAGAAAATTAACCTCCGACATCCAAAACTCACACTTACTTAGCTTGGCAAAAAGTTGTCTCTCTTGTAAGATAGATAAAACGATTCTTAGGTGTTCTCCGTGCTCTTGAGGATCACGAGAATAGATAAGAATGTCATCAATGAAAATCACCACAAATTGGTCCAGATAAGGTTGAAATATCCGATTCATATAATCCATGAAAACTACCGGAGCATTCGTCACACCGAAAGGCATCACCAAAAATTCATAATGACCATAACGGGTTCTAAACGCAGTCTTTGGTACATCTGAACTCTTCACACGAATCTGATGATAACCCGTCCATAAATCAATCTTCGAGAACACACCGACTCCTTTCAATTGATCTAACAGATCGTCTATCCTTGGTAATGGGTACTTGTTCTTAATGGTAACTTTATTCAACTTACGATAATCAATGCACAGACGCATTCCACCATTCTTCTTCTTTACCAATAACACTGGAGCTCCCCATGGTGAAACGCTAGGTCTAACAAAATGCTTAGCCATCAAGTCCTCCAATTGGTCCTTTAATTCTCTTAATTCAAGCGGTGCCATCCAATAAGGAGAAACGGATATAGGAGTCGTTCCCGGTACCAGGTCAATAGAGAATTCCACTTCCCTCTCCGGAGGAAGAGAAGTGATATCCTCTGGGAAAACGTCAGGAAACTCACAAACTACCGAAATACTCAAAACATGAAGGTTGCTACTCTCCTCCTTAGTAAGAACCAAAAGAACAGACTTCTCCTTTTCAAAGAAGAAATTAATCATTCCAACCGTACCTTCCAAAATAGTAGTTAACACATCCTTCGGAGTAGCCTCGGTAGATGGAATAATGATTAGTTTTTCTTCACACCCGATAAATACCGAATTAGCTGAAAGCCAATCCATTCCCAGAACCACATCCACTTTCTTAAGCGGTAAGCAAATAAGGTCAATATGGAAAACTCTATCATTCACAGACAAAACACAATTTTCACACATCAATGGTGTCTCAACCAGTTCATCCATAGCGGTAGTAACCACCATAGGATTAGACAAAGGAACAGCTTGTAACCCAAGTTGCTTCACACATCTCGTCGACACAAAAGAATGCGTTGCACCACAATCAAATAAAACAAAACAAGGATTTCCATTCACAAAACACGTACCAGCAATTAAGGAATTGTCACCCTTTGTCTTCCTTGCATCCAAGGTATACACTCGCCCGATATTCTTCTTTTGCATTTGTTTTCTAATTTATGGACAATCCCTCGCTAAATGACCCCTTCTATGACACCGATGACACTCCACTCCTTCGAAATGACATCTACCACCATGCCTCTTTCCACAAACATGGCACACCGGAGGTGCACTAGTCCTGGAATTCTGAACCTGCTTTCCCTTAAAAGTTTGTTGCCTTTGCCTAAATTGTTGATTCGATCTTCCACGGTCACTTTGATTCACCCTACTCAACTCTCCTTCGGCTTGCACCTTCCTTAAGCTATTCTCCGCCACATAACACTGTCGTAACAATTTAGCATAGCTAGTGAATTCCCTCTGAGACACGCTATGTGAAATTTCAGCCCTCAAACCAAACAGAAATTGATATATCTTCCATCTCTCGTCAGGAGCATACACGGCTTGTCTAGAGTAAGCCGCCAGAATTTCGAACTTTTCCGCATAAGAAGCCACTGTCAAGTTACCTTGTCTCAACTGTTGAAACTCGAATTCCTTCTGAGACCTTAAGGAACTTGGAAAATACTTCTCCATAAAATTTATCTTAAACTGTTCCCATACCTTCGGTACCTCCTGAATTGTCATTAAGGCCGAAGCACTCTCCCACCACCTCATAGCAGGACCCTTTAACAATTAAGAAGCGAATACCACCTTATTTTCATCACTGCACTGAACTATTAAGAAAATCCGCTCCATACCAGATATCCACTCATGAGCCTTTACTGGGTCTAACCCTCCCTGAAACTCCGAAGGATTCATACGAATGAAATCCCTAAAGGTTCCCCCTGTAACATCAGGAACAACCACTGGAGGATGTAGACCACCTGCCATCTGCTGAACCATTTGTTGCACAAACTGATTTTGTTGCTGCTGCATCTGTTGCATAAATTGGTATAAAGGGGCATTCCCCTCGTCACCTGGCAGATTAGTCCCTGCTGGAGTGGTTCTCGGTCTACCACGGTTGTTTCTGCGCCTGTCAGCCATGTTCCTGAATTTCATACAGATAGGATTAAGTTGATCAGACTCAATACCATAAATATAACACGCAAGACCAAAGGCGACACGCCGCATATGAAACGGAAGGAAAAATACTTATACTATTTCATGGCTAGGTCGAGGATACGACCTGCTTTGATACCAACTGTAAAGCCCATATATAATCACATACATCAAAGCATATATTATACATGAATTTCAAGTGTGGTACTGAACTATACAATAAGTCCTTAGCAAACACATTATACATATACATGCCCAAACACCTAAAATCAAAGAACTATGGCATAAGTATATATACAAGATGTTCCCAAAAAGAAACTAAGAACTAGATCGACAACGATCTCAAAAAACTCCACAACGGAAGCAAAGCTATCAGATAAGTAAGGATAATCACACAGCCTTATCCTTACCCTTCGCGGAACCTGCAGTACCTGTGATGTAAACAACAACAGTGGGGTGAGATACATCAAGTCTCAGTGAGTTCCCTATCTTAAAGTCCTCTCAGCTTTACAAGGTTCTAATAAGCCTAACTCAAGTCAAAAGGGAAGGGAAGTGACTTTGAGTACTCACACACACTATATGGATCCAAGTTCGTGAGTCTCGTTAACTCACTATATCACTAATCGATAACCTTACCAAGGTATCCCCTTTTCCCGTCCGCTTCTATGTCTAGAAGACGACCCGAGTCATGGATCCTTGTAATTACTTGGCATACGAATGGATTCGGAATTAAGGGACGCATTATTACCTTAATTTGTCACTTCACATGGCCTCTGATGCCATCACAAGTCTCTACCAGTAGGTTCCATTGTAACGCCCATATATAAATACATACATCAAAGCATATATTATACATGAATAATACGTTTGGTACTGAAATATACAATAAGTTCCTAGTAAACACATTATACATATACATGCCCAAAAAGCCTAAATACAAAAAAACTACGACATAGTATATCTACAAGATGTTCCAAAGACAAATACTAAGAACTAGATCAAATAATTATCTCAAAAATCTTCACAACAGAAGCCTTGCCACACAAAAGCCACGATCCGTAAGGAAAGTCAAACAACCTTGTCCTTACCCTTCGCCGAACCTGCAGAACCTGTGATGTAAACAACAACAAGAGTGGGATGAGATACATCAAATCTCAGTGAGTTCTCTATCTTATGGATTCTCTCGGCTTTACAAGGTTCTAACCAAAACCTAACTCAAGTCGGGGGAAAAGGAACTAGACTTTGAGTTCAAACATTCTGACTAGAGAAATAATCGTGCAAAACACAAAACGACATACAAGTTAAGAATCTTCTCCCCGGCTAGCCATACAAGGCAAATACAACACGGGTCACGGATTCTTAACGTAGATAAATTCTCCTCGGCCAGCCATACAAGGCAAATACAACGCGGGTCACGGTTATCTAGAGTTGGTACTTCTCCCCGCCCAGCCCACACAAGGAGCACTTCAGCACGGGTCACGGTACCAACCACTAAGTAACTTCTCCCCGCCCAGCCCACACAAGGAGCACTTCAGCACGGGTCACGGTTACTTACTTAATAAATACTTCTTCCCGCCCAGCCCACACCAGGAGCACTTCAGCACGGGTCACGGTATTTATTAAGACACACACAAAACAAACCGGAGGAATACGATCCTCCACTAACAACTACTTAACAAAGATACTCTTCTAGTATCGATGTAAGCATTGACGCACGATTTTCTAAGTCATTCTATTTCACTAAGGTTTCCTCGCTCTACCTGTTTCATATTTTAACATGCATATTCAACAACAATTACACACCATTAAACGATAAAAGTCGATAAAACGACACTATTCCAAATTCCCGACATAATTAAATTGACCAACAATCTCAAAACCATTTTAATAAGAAGTACATTTTATTAGCTTTCCAACGATATCGAGAATGTTAAAAATGGATAATCGGAACACGAGTTATGGAAAATAACAAAAAAAGGTATCGCGAAAAACACAATTCTGCACTCTCACTGACCGTACGCGTATTGCCTTGTGCCATACACATATTACCCAGCTGGCTCGCCTAGCCATACTCGTATTGCCCAAAGTGATACGCGTATGGGCAGAGGCTGATTTCCCTTAAAAATTCCATTTAAAACTCCAATACGCGTACTACCTTACCTCATACGTGTATTGCCCAAAACCTTACGCGTACCAATACGCAAATGAGCAGATGGCCGAGAAAATGGAACTCCATACGCGTATTTCCCACATTTCTTCATTGCCATACGCGTATTGCCTTAACCAATACGCGTATTACCTTGAGTGATACACGTATGGGCAGTGGGAGACCAGAAATTTTCCTGCATAAAATTTTCTGCGAAATTGATCCATTTTCTCCTCCAAATCATTTCTAAACACCAGAAAAATACCAATTGGATACACAACAACACATATCTAACATGTATCAACCATAAGGAACATTAAAACATGATTCTATTGCAAAATTTCTCATTTCTCACAATATCAAAACTAACTCTAAACTCAATAAACTCTACTCTAAAGCATCTAACTAGAACCCACCTGGATTACAAGATGAGGATGATGAAGCTGAGATGAAAAAGATGAAGATGGGTTGATGATTCAATCTCTTGAGCTCTTGAGAATTTTTCCTCTCCTTTTCCTTCCTTTTTCCTTCTCTTCACTTTCTCTCTCAAAAATTACCAACTTCAAATAATGGAAAAGGAAAAAGAGATATAGAGAAACATTAATTAGTAATACTACTAATTGTCCAAATTATCTCAAATGCACCAATTTAATAAAACTCCAAGTTAAATAATATTAATCTAATCAGTCTCGAGTTCGTCAGTTTACTCTAATTACTTTATCCAATAATTGCTCAGATTACACCGGAACCCAGTTGATCATAATAATATTATCCAAAACGTTCACAAAATTATGGGGTATTACATCCCCCCCCCTTAAATAGAAATTCGTCCTCGAATTTAAAAGATTGCCTGAACAGATGAGGGTAAGCATCCCGCATCTCCGATTCTAGTTCCCAAGTAGCATCACCCGGATGCGTCACATCCCATTGCACCTTCACAAGAGGAATGTCTTTGTTCCTTAACGCCTTCGTTTCTCTTCCCACAATACGACCCGATTGTGGTTCAAAAGTTAAGTCTGCTTCTATTTCAATTATATCTGGTAAAACTGGCTGAAGAGGATCTGGGACAAATTTTCGAAGCTGAGACACATGAAATACGTCGTGCATCTCTGATAGAGAAGGCGGTAAGGCCAATCTGTAAGCTACTTCACCAATTCTTTCCAAAATCTGATACAGTCTCACGTATCTCGGACTTAATTTCCGCGACCGAAATGGTCCCTTCAACCGCAATCTCGGAGTAACTTTCAAAAACACGTGATCGCCTTCTTCAAATTCTAAAGGTCTTCTACGGTTATCAGCATAACTCTTCTGACGATCTTGTGCTTGTTTGACCTTATCACGGATCGTCCTAATCTTCTCCGTAGTTTCGTGAATAATCTTAGGTCCCAACATCCTATCTTCACCCACTTCTGCCCAACACAAAGGTGTCCTACACTTCCTTCCATATAATGCCTCATAAGGTGCCATACCAATACTCGCATGATAACTGTTATTATAAGAGAACTCGATCAACGACAAAAGTTCTATCCAATTTCCTGTACTTTCAAGTACGCAAGCTCTAAAACATATCCTCCATGGTTTGTATTGTCCGTTCCGTCTGACCATCCGTCTGCGGATGATTCGACGTACTCAAACACAACTTCGTTCCCATAGCTTGTTGAAAAGCTCTCCAGAATCTGGAAGTAAACTTTGGATCTCTATCCGAAACGATACTAGTGGGAATACCATGCAATCTCACTATCTTCGAAATGAACAACTTTGCGAGATGACTCGCCTTGTAGGTAGTCTTCACAACTAAGAAATGTGCGGATTTCATTAACCGATCCACAATTACCCAAATCGAATCATAACCACCCTGCGTACGGGGTAGTCCAACGGCGAAGTCCATAGAAATACTATTCCATTTCCATACCGGAATTTCTAAAAGTTGCAACAAGCCACCCGATCTTTGGTGCTCAATCTTTACTTGTTGGCACACCGCACATTCCGACACATACACCGCAATATCCTTTTTCATCCCGGACCACCAATAGTCCCTCTTTAAATCTTGATACATCTTTGAAGACCCCGGATGTATAGTAAAAGCACCCTTATGCGCTTCTTCCAAAATCCTCCTTTTTAACTCAGTGTTATCCGGAACACAAATCCTTTGGTTAAACAAAATAATTTTGTCGGTAGCTCGCACAAAACCCGGTTGTACTAACACTTCTTGTAACTTCTCATCTAACCCTTGTTCTTGTTGGATTTCTTCCCTAAGAGTAGAATTGATATTCAAATTTCCCATCATCATCCCATTAGGAGTCCAAACAAATTGAAGATTTAGATCTCGAAATTTTTCCAATAAAGTATACTCTAGCATCATCAACTCGGCATTATGCAACACCTTCCTACTCAATGCATCCGCCATTTTATTGGCTTTACCCGAATGGTATTTTAGCTCCAAGTCATAATCCTTCAAATACTCCATCCACCTCCTCTGACGCATGTTCAACTCTTTCTGATCAAATAGGTACTTTAAGCTCTTGTGGTCGCTAAACATCTCAAAACATACACCATACAAATAGTGACGCCACACTTTCAAAGTAAATACAACTGCCGCCAATTCTAAATCATGCGTTGGATAATTCTCTTCATGGACTTTCAACTGTCGAGAAGCATAAGCCACCACATGTCCATCTTGCATTAACACACCTCATAATCCCATCTTCGATGCATCACAATATACCTCATACGACTTGCTAGGATCAGGAATAACCAAAACAGGAGCGGTCGTCAGTCTTTCCTTCAAACTTATAAAACTTCTTTCACAAGCCGAATCCCACTCGTACGAACAATCCTTTCAAGTAAGTCTCGTCATTGGTAAAGCCAGTTGCGAAAAACCTTTGATAAACCTTCTGTAATACCCTGCCTATCCCAAGAAACTTCTAACCTCAGAAGCATTCATCGGTCTCTCGGGATTAATCACTGCTTCAACTTTTGATGGATCGACCGCTACACCTCCCTGAGATATGACATGACCAAGAAAATTAACCTCAGACATCCAAAACTCACAGTTACTTAACTTAGCAAAAAGTTGCTTCTCTTGTAAGATGGATAAAACAATTCTTAGGTGTTCTCCGTGCTCTTGAGAATCACGAGAATAGATAAGAATGTCATCAATGAAAATCACCACAAAATGGTCCAGGTAAGGTTGAAATATCCGGTTCATATAATCCATGAAAACTGCCGGAGCATTCGTCACACCGAAAGGCATCACCAAAAACTCATAATGACCATAACGGGTTCTAAACGCAGTCTTTGGTACATCTAAACTCTTCACACGAATCTGATGATAACCCGACCGTAAATCAATCTTCGAGAACACACAGGCTCCTTTCAATTGATCTAACCAATCGTCTATCCTTGGTAATGGGTATTTATTCTTGATGGTGACCTTATTAAACTGACGGTAATCAATACACAACCTCATTCCACCATCCTTTTTCTTTACTAATAACACTGGAGCTCCCCAGGGCGAAACACTTGGTCGAACAAAATGCTTAGCCATCAATTATTCCAATTGATCCTTTAGTTCTCTTAATTCAAGTGGTGTCATCCGATGCGGAGAAACGGATATTGGAGCTGTTCCCAGTATCAGGTCAATAGAGAATTCCACTTCCCTCTCTGGAGGAAGAGAAGTGACATCCTCGGGAAAAACTTCCGGAAACTCACAAACTACCGGAATACTCAAAACTTGAAGGTTGATACTCTCCTCCTTAGTAAGAACCAACAGAATAGACTTCTCCTTTTCAAACAAGAAATTAATCATTCCAACCGTACCTTCCAAAATAGTCGTTAACACATCCCTTTGAGTAGCCTCATCGGATGGAATAATGATTAGCTTTTCCTCACACCCAATAAACACCGAATTAGCAGAAAGCCAATCCATTCCCAAAACAACATCAACTTTCTTAAGCGGTAAACAGATAAGGTCAATCTGGAAAACTCTATCGTTTACAGACAAAACACAATTTTCACACATCAATGGTGTCTCAACCATTTCATCCATGGCGGTAGTGACCACCATAGGAGGAAATAAAGGAACAGCTTGCAACCCAAGTCGCTTCACACATCGTGTTGACACAAAAGAATGCGTTGCCCCACAATCAAATAAAACAAAACAAGGATGTCCATTTACGAAACACGCACCCGCAATCAAGGAGTTATCATTCTTTGTCTTCCTTGCATCTAAGGTATACACCCTCCCGGTATTCCGTCCTTGACCTTGGCTTTTATTCTGAGTACAATCTTTAGCCATATAACCCAAACCATTATAATTGTAACACCTAAAAGTCCCATCGGTACACTTCCCAAAATGACGTTTGTTGCACACTTTACACAGAGGAATAACATTAGGTCTAGCAACTTGCTTTCCTTTGAAAGCTGGTGATCTTGGCCCAAACTGTTGACTTGCTCTTCCACGATCACCCTGATTTACCCTACTTGTAACACTTTCCGCTTGCACTTTCATCAAACTATGCTCCGCCACATAACATTGTCTTAGAACTTCTGCATAAGTAGTAAATTCCCTCTGAGAGACACTATGAGATATTTCTGCTTTTAGTCCAAAAAGAAACTGATCTATTTTCCACCGTTCATTCGGAGCATACATAGCCTGCCTAGAATAAGCAGACATATTCTCAAACTTTTCAGCATAACTGGCCACAGACATATTACCCTGTCTTAACTGTTGAAATTCAAACTCTTTCTGAGTCACCAAGGAGCTAGGAAAATATTTCTCCATAAAAGTTACCTTGAATTGTTCCCAGACCTTGGGCACACCCTGAATAGTCATAAGAGCCAACACACTCTCCCACCATCTCATGGCAGGACCCTTCAAGGAATGCGAAACAAAAACCACTTTATTCTCCTTGGTACAAGGCACTATCAAGAAAATCCTTTCCATACCTGAAATCCATTCGTGAGCCTTTACAGGATCTAATCCGCCATGAAATTTCGAAGGATTCATGCGGGAGAAATCCCGGAAAGTCCCACCTACCACTTCTGGAACAACCATCTGAGGATGCAGACCCTCATTGAATTGTTGAACCATTTGCTGCATAAACTGATTATGTTGTTGCTGCATCTGTTGCATAAACTGATACAGAGGAGCATTCCCATCGTCGACCGGTGGATTTATCCCAGCTGGAGTAGTTCGGAGCCTACCACGGTTGTTTCTGTGCCTATCAGCCATGTTCCTGGATGTCATACAGATAGGATTAAGTTGATCAGGCTCAATACCATAAATATAACACATAAGACCAACGGCGACACCACGCATATGAAACGGAAAGAAAACTTATTCTATTTCATGGCTAGGTCGAGGATACGACCTGCTCTGATACCAACTGTAACGCCCATATATAAATACATACATCAAATCATATATTATACATGAATAATACGTTTGGTACTGAAATATACAATAAGTTCCTAGTAAATACATTATACATATACATGCCCAAAAAGCCTAAATACAAAAAAACTACGGCATAGTATATCTACAAGATGTTCCAAAGGCAAATACTAAGAACTAGATCAAATAATAATCTCAAAAATCTTCACAAAGGAAGCCTTGCCACACAAAAGCCATGATCCGTAAGGAAAGTCAAACAACCTTGTCCTTACCCTTCGCCGAACCTGCAGAACCTGTGATGTAAACAACAACAGTGGGGTGAGATACATCAAATCTCAGTGAGTTCTCTATCTTATGGATTCTCTCGCTTTACAAGGTTCTAACCAAAACCTAACTCAAGTTGGGGAAAAGGAACTAGACTTTGAGTTCAAACATTCTGACTAGAGAAACAATCGTGCAAAACACAAAACGACATACAAGTTAAGAATCTTCTCCCCGGCCAGCCATACAAGGCAAATACAACGCGGGTCACGGATTCTTAATGTAGATAACTTCTCCTCGGCCAGCCATACAAGGCAAATACAACGCGGGTCACGGTTATCTACAGTTGGTACTTCTCCCCGCCCAGCCCACACAAGGAGCACTTTAGCACGGGTCACGGTACCAACCACTAAGTAACTTCTCCCCGCCCAGCCCACACAAGGAGCACTTCAGCACCGGTCACAGTTACTTACTTAATAAATACTTCTCCCCGCCCAGCCCACACCAGGAGCACTTCAGCACGGGTCACGGTATTTATTAAGACACACACACAACAAATCGGAGGAATACGATTCTCCACTAACAACTACTTAACAAAGATACTCTTCTAGTATCGATGTAAGCATTGCCGCACGATTTTCTAAGTCATTCTATTTCACTAAGGTTTCCTCGCTCTACCTGTTTCATATTTTAACATGCATATTCAACAACAATTACACACCATTAAACGATAAAAGTCGATAAAACGACACTATTCCAAATTCCCGACATAATTAAATCGGCTAACAATCTCAAAACCATTTTAATAAGAAAGTACATTTTATTAGCTTTCCAACGATATCGAGAATGTTAAAAACGGATAATCAGAACACGAGTTATGGAAAATAACAAGAAAAGGTATCGCGAAAAACACAATTCTGCACTCTCACTGACCGTACGCGTATTGCCCAACTGGCTCGCCCAGCCATACGCGTATTGCCCAAAGTGATACGCGTATGGGCAGAGGCTGATTTCCCTTAAAAATTCCATTTAAAACTCCAATACGCGTACTACCTTACCTCATACGCGTATTGCCCAAAACCTTACACGTACCAATACGCAAATGAGCAGATGGCCGAGAAAATGGAACTCCATACGCGTATTGCCCATATTTCTTCATTTCCATACGCGTATTGACTTAACCAATACGCGTATTGCCTTGAGTGATACGCGTATGGGCAGTGGGAGACCAGAATTTTTCCTGCATAAAATTTTCTGCGAAATTAATCCATTTTCTCCTCCAAATCACTTCCAAACACCAGAAAAATACCAATTGGATACACAACAACACATATCTAACATGTATCAACCATAAGGAACATTAAAACATGATTCTATTGCAAAATTTCTCATTTCTCACAATATCAAAACTAACTCTAAACTCAATAAACTCTACTCTAAAGCATCTAACTAGAACCCACCTGGATTACAAGATGAGGATGATGAAGCTGAGATGAAAAAGATGAAGATGGGTTGATGATTCAATCTCTTGAGCTCTTGAGAATTTTTCCTCTCCTTTTCCTTCCTTTTCCTTCCTTTTTCCTTCTCTTCACTTTCTCTCTCAAAAGTTACCAACTTCAAATAATGGAAAAGGAAAAAGAGATATAGAGAAACATTAATTAGTAATACTACTAATTGTCCAAATTATCTCAAATGCACCAATTTAATAAAACTCCAAGTTAAATAATATTAATCTAATCAGTCCCGAGTTCGTCAGTTTACTCTAATTATTTTATCCAATAATTGCTCAGAGTACACCGGAACCCAATTAATCATAATAATATTATCCAAAACGTTCACAAAATTATGGGGTATTACATCCATCGTACTATAACATTGGGAATCAAACCTGTCAAGTAGTAATTCCTTCATTCAGAGGAGCTCTAGACTCATAAATGCCTCTCAAGGGCTATGGTTACGATTACGTGATCATATACACCAATGGGATTGTATTCGACAATCACCCGACCATATTAGCCTTAAGACCTCTCTTGTATTGTCAATTCATGGCATAAACATATATTTTCCTTTACTATCAAAAAGAGTATTTAAATAGCTTCCCAACGATACCAAGAATGTTCAAAACGGATAATCGGAACACAAGTTATGGATTTAGAAAGTTCCATTTTTTCCATAATTTACTCAATTCCGATTAATTCCCAAAATCGACCAAAACCATCTCATAAATAATATTTTCACATTCCATAGCATAGAACTCTTTCATAGCTTCATATCGATATAAAGAATGTTTAAATCGGACACCCGAGTCAAAAGATATGAATTTTAGAAAATATTTTTATAAAACAAACAGCGGTAACCGGTTAACAACCACACGTTAACCGGTTACTTCAAGCCTCACTGTTCACTCAGAATCAAAATGAGAGTTAGAGACACATTTGGGTAACTTGTTACTCACCATGTGTTAACCGGTTACTCAACTCATTTCCTGCGTAAAAACCCCAAATTTACAAAGGGTAACCGGTTAACAACCACACGTTAACCGGTTACTCTGGGCTCAGAGGCAAAAATTCTTGTTTTAATTGATACTTTTCCATCTCAAAATTATACAAAACATAATCAAACATCCTGACAATTATCAACAGATGATTATGCATGCATAATGGTTGTTCTATACGATTTATATCACATCTTATCCGTTCGATTCCGTTGATTGGTAAAATTGTTCATTTTCTCACAAAACCAACCTAACTCTAAAACCTCCAGAAATATTACACTAAAGTCTCTAACTAGAACCCACCTGGATTACAAGATGATGATGAAGAAGCTGAGATGAAATGATGAAGAGTTGATGTTGGTTGATGATCTTGAGCTCTTGGACTTTTTCCTCTTTTTCTCTTCCTTTCCTTTCATTTCTTTCCTTCCTTCTCTTCTCAAAAGTTTCTATGTTTGAAAATGAGAGGAAAAGAAATGATATAGAAAAATATCATTGTTAGTAATACCACTAAATGTCCAAATTAGCTCAATTGCACCAATTGATAAAACCTCAGAGTTAAATAATATTACTCTGATCAATTCTGAGTTCGTCAGTTTACTCTAATTATTTTATCCAATAAATTCTCAGAGCAAGCCAGAACCCAGTTGACCATAATAATATTATCCCGAGTGGAATAATTTACGGGGTATTACAGAGGGTCCACTAGGGCGTATTTCCCACTTGTCGTTAACTCATCTGCGTGCTCGGTATACACCTGAGCTACCGTTGCGATGTGCTTGTGGGGGTATTATAGGGCATTTACCCACTTGCTGTTAACACATCTGCGTGATCGGTATGGTGGGGTTGTGATGCCATGAAGGCAATATCACTCCGTTACTCACCTCTAGTGGTGTCATGTAGGCAATACCACTAGGCTTTCTCCCGGTGGGCTTGTGTAGTCATGTAGGCATCTTTGCACTCGCCGATACACACATGCGTATTGATGATTGACGGATGGGTTCCGCGGCCACTTAGGCGTGTATCACTTCAGACTCATTTGACTCATCGTGATGTGTGCTTGTGCAAGTCTCTTGACGCTAGGCACTTGGTTACTCATCGAGGGTGTGATATGTGTGGCCTATGTAGACAGGTAGATACTACTTCTGGATTCCTCGTACGTGAGTACAGGTCTGCGTACTTGGTTGTTTGATCTATTTATTGTTGTTGTGTACTTGTTGTTATTTCATTGGTGAGTCAAGGGACTACTAATGACGATATTACCCATTATTGTGTATTTGCACCAGACCGTGAGAAAACCCCGGATCCACGGTGGATCCGTTTGATTGCATGTACCCTGTAGAGCCGAAGGAACCTATAAGATAGGGGAACTCACTGAGATTATTATCTCACCCCAATATTGTTGCTATTTTTCAGGTGTTATTTACAGGTTTGATTTACAAGTGGAGCTATGCTTGGATGTTTCAAGAGAAGCTTAGTTAAGCTTATTCCGCTGTGTATTATTTTCTTGTACAATTAGGAATATTGTACCTTATTCTTAGATTTTCTTGTTTTGGCTAATTTCCATGCTTGGTACCAAAGGTTGTTTTTGTACATTAGAAATGGTCAAGTATGTGAATTATGCCATTAGGCACTTATGATTGTGTCAGTACCAAATAAAACACTTGTATGGTATTATTCTAGATAAATATTATACAGGGCGTTACAAAATGTCCCCCTTTCCTTTTAAATTCCATAACTTGTGATCCACTCATCTTATTTAAGTGTTCTTGATACCAATAGAAAGATGTGAGAATAATCTATCTGGTGAAGGTGAAAAATGTTAGTCTAATTGCCCGATTAAATAATTGGAGGAAACCTGAAAGTGGGGTAATTGTGATGATTTATTATGTGTGTTTCTATTGTGCATTTATAATATGCTTTGCTTATCCTATTGTTGATTAAACATGATTGTGAGTGAATATGTATGTTAAAATGAAAGTGGAATAGGTAGAGTGAGGAAACCTTACTATGAAACTATGTTGGAACCTAATAACGTCTAGAAAATTGTTGAATAACGTAATGACGACGATCGTGCGTGAGGGGCCGAGGCGTGCGTCTATTTCCGAAGAGTTTGGAATAATTACACTAGTATGGATCATGTTTAATTGTGTTTAGATTGAGAAAAGACAAAGAGGTCTTGAGGCGAATGTGGCCTTGTGATTGTCGAATACAATCACATTTGTGTATATGTGATCATGTAATCCTAACCGTGTATTTTGGGTGCAATTTCATGGGTCTCGAGCTCCTCTGAAACGTATGCACAATTACTTGACAGGTTTGACTCCCGTGTGTAGTACGAATGGAACCTAAGGGTAGAGACTTGTGATGGTTAACAGGCCATGTGAAGTGACGATTCACGGCTAACAGGTCGTTGTTCCCGAATCCATTTCGTATGTCAAGTAAATGACAAGGATCCATGACTCGGGTCGACTTCTAGACGTAGAAGCGAACGGGAAAAGGGGATGCCTTGGTAAGGTTATCGATTAGTGATATTGTGAGTTAACGAAACTCATGAACATGGATCCATATAGTATGTGTGAGTACTCAACGTCACTTCCCTTCCCCTTTTTACTTGAGTTAGGATTGGCTAGAACCTTGTAAAGCCGAGAGGACTTATAAGATAGGAAACTCACTGAGATTTGATGTATCTCACCCCACGTTGTTGATTATATTACAGGTACTACAGGTTCAGAGAAGGGTAAGGATAAAGTTGTTTGACTTTCCTTACTATCTTAGCTTTTGGGATGGCAAGACTTCCGTTGTGGAGATATTTTAAGATCGTTATTTGATCTAGTTCTTAGTGTTGGAACATCTTGTATATATAATGCCGTAGTTTTTTTCTATTAGGTATTTTGGGCATGTATATGTATAATGTATTAACTAGGGACTTATGGTATTTCAGTACCAAAACGTGAATTCATGTGTGATATGGATGCTTTGATGTATTATATTATATATGGGTATTACAAACAATGTCGTTGCAAAGTATCTTGAGAAAAGTAAGAATGTTATCTTGAGAAAAGGAAGAATGTTTTCGTGTTTTCTCTTGAGAAGAAAAACACTTATTTATTTAAAAAGAAGAAGTCTTGATAAAGAAGCCCTATGAATATTTTTCTTTTTTTTTTGTTTTTAATCATGCCTATTAATATTTTTGTATGAGTAAAAAAGATATATATCATCTTTCAATTTAAAAATAAATAAAAAGTTGAACATTTTTTTATAATAATGATAAATAATAATAATAATGATAATGATAATAATAATAATAATAATAATAATAATAATAATAATAATAATAATAATAATAATAAACTTTCTTAATAACAATAACTATAATAATAATAATCAAGGTTAGATTTTATTTATTAATATTGATAATCATTAAAATTTAAAAATAATTTATTTATAGTTGTATAATTTTTTTTGTCGAATTTGTTATGCAAAAGTTAGCAACATTTTACCAATACCGTGTCTTTTTTTTTTTAAATAATATATATATATTTTTATAATAATTAAAAATTTAAAATAACCTATAAAAATAGTAATGAAACAAACTTTATGCTTTAAACATTTTAAAGGGTCTAAGTTCGCATTTAACTAAGAATTTTTCTTAGTATTATTAGGGCTTCTTTATCATGACTTCTTCTTTTTACCAAAATAAGTTTTTTTCTTCTCAAGAGAAAACTCGAAAATATATTTGATTAATTTAATTCAAAATACATTTTAAAAAATAAATTACAAAAATAATATTAATACATGATTTCGTAGTACTATAACTTAATATCTTGTCTTTTAATGTTGAGTATTTTATTGTTGAGAAGAAAAACGATGTATTATATTGTTGAGAACAAGATTAATGTCTTTGCAAATTCTCTTGAGAAAAGGAAGAATGTTATCTTGAGAAAAGGAAGAATGTTTTCGAGTTTTCTCTTGAGAAGAAAGAGACTTCTTTTGTGAAAAAGAAGAAGTCATGATAAAGAAGCCCTATGAATATATATATATTTTTTTTTAATCATGCCTATTAATATTTTTGTATGACTAAAAAATATATATTTTATCTTTAAATTTAAGTATAATTAAAAAAATTGAATTTTTTTATAATAATAATAAGAAATAATAAAAATAATAATAATATACTTTCTTAATAACAATATTTTAATAATAATAATAATGGTTAGATTTTATTTATTAATATTGAAAATAATTTTAATTTAAAAATAATTTATTTATATTGGTATAATTTTTTTTGTTGAATTTGTTATGCAAAGTTAGCAACATTTTACTAATATCGTGTATCTTATAAAAAATAATAATATACAAATTTTTATAATAATTAAAAATTGAAAATAACCTATAAAATTAGAAATGGAACAAAGTTTACGCATTAAACATTTTAAACAGTCTAAGTTCACATTTAACTAAAAACTTTTCTTAGTATTATGAGGGCTTCTTTATCATGACTTCTTCTTTTTAACATAAGAAGTCTTTTTCTTCTCAAGAGAAAACTCGAAAATATATTTGATTAATTTAATTCAAAATAAAATTTAAAAAATAAATTATAAAAATAATATTAATACATGATTTTTTATTACTATAACTTAATATATTGTCTTTTAGTGTTGAGTCTTCTATTGTTGAGAAGAAAAACGATGTATTATATTATTGAGAACAAGAACAATGTCGTTGCAAATTCTCTTAAGAAAAGTTAGAATGTTATCTTGAGAAAAGGAAGAATGTTTTCATGTTTTCTCTTGAGAATAAAAACACTTATTTATTTAAAAAGAAGAAGTCCTGATAAAGAAGCCCAATGAATATTTTTCTATTTTTCTTTTGTTTTTAATCATGCCTATTAATATTTTTGTATGACTAAAAAAGATTTATATCATCTTTCATTTAAAAATAAATAAAAAGTTAAACATTTTTTTATAATAATAATAAATAATAATAATAATGATAATGATAATAATAATAATAATAATACACTTTCTTAATAACAATAACTATAATAATAATAATCAAGGTTACATTTTATTTATTAATATTGATAATCATTAAAATTTAAAAATAATTTATTTATAGTTGTATAATATTTTTTGTCGAATTTGTTATGCAAAAGTTAGCAACATTTTACCAATACCGTGTCTTTTTTTTTTAAATAATAAAATATATATTTTTATAACAATTAAAAATTTAAAATAACCTATAAAAATAGTAATGAATCAAACTTTACGCTTTAAAAATTTTAAAGGGTCTAAGTTCGCATTTAACTAAGAATTTTTCTTAGCATTATTAGGTCTTCTTTATCATGACTTCTTCTTTTTAACAAAATAAGTTTTTTTCTTCTCAAGAGAAAACTCAAAAATATATTTGATTAATATTAATACAAAATACATTTTTAAAAATAAGTTACAAAAATAATATTAATACATGATTTCGTAATACTATAACTTAATATCTTGTCTTTTAATGTTGAGTATTTTATTGTTGAGAAGAAAAACGATGTATTATATTGTTGAGAACAAGATTAATGTCTTTGCAAATTCTATTGAGAAAAGGAAGAATGTTATCTTGAGAAAAGGAAGAATGTTTTCGAGTTTTCTCTTGAGAAGAAAAAGACTTCTTTTGTGAAAAAGAAGAAGTCATGATAAAGAAGCCCTATGAATATATTTTATTGTTTTTAATCATGCCTATTAATATTTTTGTATGACTAAAAAATATATATTTTATCTTTAAATTTAAGTATAATTAAAAAAAATGAATTTTTTTATAATAATAATAAGAAATAATAATAATAATAATAATAATAATAGTAATAATAATATACTTTCTTAATAAGAATATTTTAATAATAATAATAATAATAATAATAATAATAATGGTTAGATTTTATTTATTAATATTGAAAATAATTTATTTATATTTGTATAATTTTTTTTGTTGAATTTGTTATGCAAAGTTAGCAACATTTTACTAATATCGTGTATCTTATAAAAAATAATAATATACAAATTTTTATAATAATTAAAAATTGAAAATAACCTATAAAATTAGAAATGGAACAAAGTTTTTGCTTTAAACATTTTAAATAGTCTAAGTTCACATTTAACTAAAAACGTTTCTTAGTATTATGAGGGCTTCTTTATCATGACTTTTTCTTTTTAACATAAGAAGTCTTTTTCTTCTTAAGAGAAAACTCGAAAATATATTTGATTAATTTAATTCAAAATAAACTTTAAAAAAATAAATTATAAAAATAATATAAATACATGATTTCTTAGTACTATAGTTCAATATATTGTCTTTAATATTGAGTCTTCTATTGTTGAGAAGAAAAACGATGTATTATATTGTTGAGAACAAGAACAATGTCGTTGCAAATTCTCTTGAGAAAAGTAAGAATGTTATCTTGAGAAATGGAAGAATGTTTTCGTGTTTTCTTTTGGGAAGAAAAACACTTATTTATTTAAAAAGAAGAAGTGCTGATAAAGAAGCCCTATGAATATTTTTCTATTTTTTTGGTTTTTAATCATGCCTATTAATATTTTTGTATGACTAAAAAAGATATATATCATCTTTCAATTTAAAAATAAATAAAAAGTTGAACATTTTTTATAATAATAATAAATAATAATAATAATGATAATGATAATAAAAATAATAATAATACACTTTCTTAATAACAATAACTATAATAATAATAACTAAGGTTAGATTTTATTTATTAATATTGATAATCATTAAAATTTAAAAATAATTTACTTATAGTTGTATAATTTTTTTTGTCGAATTTGTTATGCAAAAGTTAGCAACATTTTACCAATACCGTGTCTTTTTTTTTAAATAATACTATATATATATATATATATATATATATATATATATATATATTTTTTTTTTTTTTTTTTTTTTTTTATAGTAATTAAAATTTTAAAATAACGCTTTAAACATTTTAAAGGGTCTAAGTTCGCATTTAACTAAGAATTTTTCTTAGTATTATTAGGGCTTCTTTATCATGACTTCTTCTTTTTCACAAAATAAGTTTTTTTCTCCTCAAGAGGAAACTCAAAAATATATTTGATTAATTTAATTCAAAATACATTTTAAAAAATAAATTACAAAAACAATATTAATACATGATTTCGTAGTACTATAACTTAATATCTTGTCTTTTAATGTTGAGTATTTTATTGTTGAGAAGAAAAACGATGTATTATATTGTTGAGAACAAGATTAATGTCTTTGCAAATTCTCTTGAGAAAAAGGAGAATGTTATCTTGAGAAAAGGAAGAATGTTTTCGAGTTTTCTCTTGAGAAGAAAAAGACTTCTTTTGTGAAAAAGAAGAAGTCATGATAAAGAAGCCCTATGAATATATTTTATTGTTTTTAATCATGCCTATTAATATTTTTGTATGACTAAAAAATATATATTTTATCTTTAAATTTAAGTATAATTAAAAAAAATGAATTTTTTTATAATAATAATAAGAAATAATAATAATAATAATAATAATAATAATAGTAATAATAATATACTTTCTTAATAAGAATATTTTAATAATAATAATAATAATAATAATAATAATGGTTAGATTTTATTTATTAATATTGAAAATAATTTATTTATATTTGTATAATTTTTTTTGTTGAATTTGTTATGCAAAGTTAGCAACATTTTACTAATATCGTGTATCTTATAAAAAATAATAATATACAAATTTTTATAATAATTAAAAATTGAAAATAACCTATAAAATTAGAAATGGAACAAAGTTTTTGCTTTAAACATTTTAAATAGTCTAAGTTCACATTTAACTAAAAACGTTTCTTAGTATTATGAGGGCTTCTTTATCATGACTTTTTCTTTTTAACATAAGAAGTCTTTTTCTTCTTAAGAGAAAACTCGAAAATATATTTGATTAATTTAATTCAAAATAAACTTTAAAAAAATAAATTATAAAAATAATATAAATACATGATTTCTTAGTACTATAGTTCAATATATTGTCTTTAATATTGAGTCTTCTATTGTTGAGAAGAAAAACGATGTATTATATTGTTGAGAACAAGAACAATGTCGTTGCAAATTCTCTTGAGAAAAGTAAGAATGTTATCTTGAGAAATGGAAGAATGTTTTCGTGTTTTCTTTTGGGAAGAAAAACACTTATTTATTTAAAAAGAAGAAGTGCTGATAAAGAAGCCCTATGAATATTTTTCTATTTTTTTGGTTTTTAATCATGCCTATTAATATTTTTGTATGACTAAAAAAGATATATATCATCTTTCAATTTAAAAATAAATAAAAAGTTGAACATTTTTTATAATAATAATAAATAATAATAATAATGATAATGATAATAAAAATAATAATAATACACTTTCTTAATAACAATAACTATAATAATAATAACTAAGGTTAGATTTTATTTATTAATATTGATAATCATTAAAATTTAAAAATAATTTACTTATAGTTGTATAATTTTTTTTGTCGAATTTGTTATGCAAAAGTTAGCAACATTTTACCAATACCGTGTCTTTTTTTTTAAATAATACTATATATATATATATATATATATATATATATATATATATATATATATATTTTTTTTTTTTTTTTTTTTTTTTTTATAGTAATTAAAATTTTAAAATAACGCTTTAAACATTTTAAAGGGTCTAAGTTCGCATTTAACTAAGAATTTTTCTTAGTATTATTAGGGCTTCTTTATCATGACTTCTTCTTTTTCACAAAATAAGTTTTTTTCTCCTCAAGAGGAAACTCAAAAATATATTTGATTAATTTAATTCAAAATACATTTTAAAAAATAAATTACAAAAACAATATTAATACATGATTTCGTAGTACTATAACTTAATATCTTGTCTTTTAATGTTGAGTATTTTATTGTTGAGAAGAAAAACGATGTATTATATTGTTGAGAACAAGATTAATGTCTTTGCAAATTCTCTTGAGAAAAAGGAGAATGTTATCTTGAGAAAAGGAAGAATGTTTTCGAGTTTTCTCTTGAGAAGAAAAAGACTTCTTTTGTGAAAAAGAAGAAGTCATGATAAAGAAGCCCTATGAATATTTTTTTATTTTATTTTTAATCATGCCTATTAATATTTTTGTATGACTAGAAAATATATATTTTATCTTTAAATTTAAGTATAACTAAAAAAAGTAAATTTTTTTATAATAATAATATGAAATAATAATAATAATAATAATAATAATAATATACTTTCTTAATAACTATATTTTAATAATAATAATAATAATAATGGTTAGATTTTATTTATTAATATTGAAAATAATTTTAATTTAAAAATAATTTATTTATATTGGTATAATTTTTTTTTTGAATTTGTTATGCAAAGTTAGCAACATTTTACTAATATTGTGTATCTTATAAAAAATAATAATATA
Organism: Lathyrus tuberosus; assembly: GCA_022829125.1. Lineage (NCBI taxonomy): Eukaryota > Viridiplantae > Streptophyta > Magnoliopsida > Fabales > Fabaceae > Lathyrus > Lathyrus tuberosus. The sequence goes on from JALAZF010000032.1 coordinate 12,563,696, forward strand.
CAAATTTTTATAATAACTAAAAATTGAAAATAACCTATAAAATTAGAAATGGAACAAAGTTTACGCTTTAAACATTTTAAACAGTCTAAGTTCACATTTAACTAAAAACTTTTCTTAGTATTATGAGGGCTTCTTTATCATGACTTCTTCTGTAATACCCCATATTATTTAAATACTCAATTGGATATCAGATGAGATTTGATGAATATCTATGCGATCTATCTTTGGATAATTGGATTAATGGAATCCTCTAGGTACTTTAAGTGTTATCAATTGGGATCAATAGAGCAACTGGTGAACTCTGAAGAGATCAATTATTTTAATTCAAGAAAGGATTTTAAGGTAACTCTAATAATTGATCAATTTGGTTGAGACGACAAAATAGCAATTGGAGATATTTTACTCTATTAGATTATATTATATAATAAGTTATATATATATATATATATATATGTTAGAAGAGAAAAAGAAAAAAAGATAGAAGAAGAAGAAGAAGAAGGAGAAGAAGGGAAAGGAAGAGAAGAAGAGAAGTTCATCAAATCATCTCATCTTCTTCAAACTCCTCTTCGATTATCAGGTGGGTTCTAGATAGATACTTTAGTTATAGAGTTGTTGAGTGTAATGCCCTGTATGATATATATATATATATATATATATATATATATATATATATATATATATATATATATATATATATATCTAGAATAATACAATACACGCATTTTATTTGGTACTGACACCATCATAAGTGCCTAATGGCATAATTCACATACTTGTCCATAACTAAAACATAAATATAACATATGGCACAAGTCATGGAAATTATCCAAAGAAAATAAAATCTAAGAATATACAATATTCTCAATTGTATACAACAAATGCACAGCGGAATAAGCTCTACTAAGCTTCTCTTGAAACATCCAAGCATAGCTCCACTTGTAAATCAACCTGCAAGTACCTGAAATACAACAACTATAGTGGGGTAAGATACATCAAATCTCAGTGAGTTCCCTATCTTATGGATTCTCTCGGCTTTACAGGGTTCTATCAATCCTAACTCAAGTCAAGGGGAAGGAATTAGACCTTGAGTTCAAACATTTATGACTAGAGAAACCATCGCGCAATTCACAAATGCCAACTAGTTAAGGAATCTTTCCCTGGCCATCCCACTCAAGGAGATTAAACACGGGTCACGGATCCTTAACGTAGAAAGGAGATTAAACACGGGTCACGGTCGTCTACGATTGGTATTTTCCCCGACCATCCCACACCAAAGGATTAAACACGGGTCACTAATACCAACCACCACATAACTTTCCCCGGCCATCCCACACAAGGAGATTAAACACGGGTCACGGTTACTCACTTAATAAATACTTTCCCCGGCCATCCCACACCAAAGGATTAAACACGGGTCACTAATATTTATCAAGGAACACACACTTAATAAATACTTTCCCCGGTCATCCCGCACAAGGAGATTAAACACGGGTCACTAATATTTATTAAGGAACACAAACCGGAAGAATTACAATCCTCCACTGAGAACTACTTATCAAAGACACTCTTCTAGTATCGATGCATAAGAATTGTTCTCAACACATCTCATAACACCTAGTTACATCTCTAGGTTATTCCATTGATCTAAGGTTTCCTCACTCTTCCTAATTCATTTTAAGCATGCATATATATATATATATATATATATATATATATATATATATATATATATATATATATCATTCACAATTCGCAATTAGATAGACATAATATAATCACAAATATTACAAGTAAACACACGTAATCACACATCACATAAAACATCACTTTTCATATTTATATAGTTAACACCATACGTAGGTTTCCTTCGATTAATTTAATCAGGTAACAAGTCAATATTTCTCACTCTTATCCCGTAGGATATTTTCACAGCTTTACATCGGCTATAAATATGCCTCGATCGGACTTGCGATCCAAAAGATGTCAATTCCAACATTCCACAAAACATTATTTTCCTTCATTTTCCACTAAATGAAATATCCCACATCATACCCAATATTTTCACTTTTTATCAGATAGAGGGTCGTCCTAGCTTTCTAATGACACCAAGAACGTCCCGATCCGAGTTACAGATCAAAAGTTATGAAGGAAAGAAAACGAAAAAGCTGTCATGTTCGCTTTGTAAAGCAGCCATCGAATGCTCGCTCCCTCATTCGCAGTGCGAAGATCCCAGCGAATGCCTAGCCAACACTGGTTCGCTGCCCTATTCGCAGTGCGAACTCTGGCGAACCAAGTCAGAACTGAAATGGGGCAAAGTTCGCAGTGCGAACCTCTGGCGAATGCTCGCCCTCACCTTCGCCGTGCGAATAGCCAGCGAGTGCTCAATCCCTCCTTCGTTAGGGGATTCGCAGTGCGAACCTGCGAATTCTGGGATTCTCAGCAGCGCTGTTATGGGTCGTTTGGGCCAAAAATCCAACCTTTCTTCCACCAAAACTCATCCAAAGCATACCAAAACATAAACCAATCATACAACAAGTATTCCACACATTTTATATCACGTTTCATCCGTTAGATTCCATCAATTTATCCGTTTCATCATTTTCTCTCAATTCTAACCTAAGTTTCAAACATTTATTTCTAGAACTTAGAGTGTCTAACTAGAACCCACCTGATAACCGAAGAGGAGTTTGAAGAAGATGATGCTGATCCATGAGCTTCTCCTCCAGCTTTTCCCTATTTCTCTTCTTCTTTCTCTCTTCCTTCTCTTCTTTCTCTTTTCTTCTTTTTCTTTCCTCTTACCACTTCTTTCTTTCTTTTCTTTTATATATATATACATAATCATTATTATATAATATAAATCCATAGATTAGAATATCTCCAATTGATATTTTGTCGTCTCAACCCATTGATCAATCATTAGAGTTATCATAAAAGTCTCTCGTGAACTAATAATAAATTGATCTCTTCAGAGTTCATTAGTTGCTCTATTGATCCCAATTAATAATACTTAAAGTACTTAGAGGATTCCATTAATCCAATTTACCAAAGATAGAGCACATAGATACTCATCTGATATCCAATTGGGCATTTAAATAATACGGGGTATTACATTGAGTTAGAGTTAGGTTTTGGATTTAGAGAAAATGAGCAATTTTACAAATCAATGAAATCTAACAGATAAAATGTGATATAAATCGTATAGAACAACCATTATGCATGTATAATCATCTGTTAATGCTTGGTTGTGTGTTTGAAATGGTTTCGGTTGAGATTGGAATGGAAAAGAGTCCAAGAAAACAATTATTTTTTCCTCTGCGCCCAGAGTAACCGGTTAACATGTGGTGGTTAACCAGTTACCCTTTGAAAAATTGGGGTTTTGCGCAATTTTTGAACTAAGTAACCAGTTAACGCGTGGTGAGTAACCGGTTACCCAAATGTGTCTCTAACTCTCATTTTGATTCTGAGTGAATAGTGGAGCTTGAAGTAACCGGTTAACGTGTGGTGAGTAACCGGTTACCACTGTTTGTTTTACAAAAATATTTTCTAAAATTCATATCTTTTGACTCGGGTGTCCGATTTAAGCATTCTTTATATCGATGTGAAGCTATGAAAGAGTTCTATGCTATGGGATGTGAAAATATTATTTATGAGATGGATTTTTGTCGATTATGGGAATTTATCGGAATTACGTGAATTATGTAAAATAGAACTTTTGAAATTTTAAAAGCTTCAAGAGGTGAGTTAATGAGGAACCCTTAGTACAATAGAATGACTTAGAGAATTGTAAGGCAATGCTTACATCGATACTAGAAGAGTATCTTTGTTAAGTGGTTGTTAGAGGGGTTTGGAGAGAAAGAAAAGAGAAGGAAAGGAAGAGAAAAGAGGAAAAAGTCCAAGATCAAGATCATCAAGAACATCATCACATCTTCATCAAATCATCTTCCAATCTTCACCATCTTCATCTATTCAAGGTGGGTTCTAGATAGAAACTTAAGTTTTAGAGTTAGAAATGATTTTAGCTTAAGTTAGGTTTTATGAGAAATTGCTTAATTTGGAAATCAATGAAATTTAACGGTTGAAATGTGTTAAAAACTGAGTAGTATAAGCTATATGGGTGTAGAATCATCTGTGTTTGATTATTGGATGTTTGGATATGTTTGGGTGAAGTTTTGGACCCATGGGATTTCAGCTGTTACGCTGCAGAACTTCTGAAATTTCCCAGATTCGCACTGCGAATCCCCCAGCGAAGGGGAAGTCGTGCACTCGCTGGTTGTTCGCACGGCGAATGGAAAGGCGAACGTTCGCCAGACATTCGCCAGTGGTTCGCACTGCGGACTTTAGCTTGTTTTGGTTCTGCCATTGTTCGCCAGACATTCGCACTGCGAATGGGGCCGCGAACAAGTGTTGGCTAGGCGTTCGCTGGACGCTTCGCACTGCGAATGAAGTAGCGAGCACTCGCTGACTTCTTCGCATTGCGAACATGACAGATCCCCCAATTAGTTTCTTTCATAACTTTTACCTCGTTTATCCGTTGTGAGTGTTCTTGGTATCGTTGTGAAGCTATAAACATCCTCTAGCTAATGGTAGTGAGGAATATCAGGTTATTGCCCGATTAAATAAATCGGAGGGAACCGTGGATTTGTATAATTGGTGGTATATTGAATTATGTGTTTCCATTATGTGATTGATGATTATATGCCTATGCTATTATTGTTAAACATGTTTGAATATGTATGCATGTTAAAATATGAAATAGGTAGAGTGAGGAATATTACCGTAAACAATTGTCGAAAAGTGTGGAAATGACATAATGACAACGCTCGTGCAGAAGAGGCCGAGGCGTGTGTCTAGTAATCATAACCAGTTATCTTGCGGTGTAGTTTCATGAGACTCGAGCACCTCCTCTGAAACGTATGCACAATTACTTGGCAGGTTTGATTCCCGCGTATAGTACGAATGGAGCCTACGGGTAAAGAGACTTGTGACGATGTACGGGCCGTGTGAAGTGACGGATCACGGTGTACGGGCCGATGATCCCGAATCCATTTCATATGCCAAGTAAATACAAGGATCCATGACTCAGATCGTCTTCTAGACGTAGAAGCGGACGGGAACAGGGGTTGCCTTGGTAAGGATCGTAGCTTTTGAGATGGCATGGCTTCCGCTATGGCGTTTTATTTTGAGATCATTGTATTAATCTAGTTCTTAGTGCATTTTGGGACATCTTGTATATGTTATGCCGTAGTCTTTAGAACTTTGTATTTAGGGCATTTAATGTATATAATGTGTTAACTAGGAACTTATAGTATTTCAGTACCAAATACTTGGATCTATATATAATATTTATGCTTTGATGTATGAGTTTTATATATGGGTGTTACAGTTGGTATCAGAGCAGGTCGTATCCTCGACCTAGCCATGAAATAGTATAAGTGTTTCTTTCCGTTTCATATGCGTTGTGTCGCCATTGGTCTTACGTGTTATATTTATGGTATTGAGCCTGATCAACTTAATCCTATCTATATGACATTTAGGAACATGGCCGACCGGTGCAGAAACAACCGTGGTAGACCGAGAACTACTCCAGCAGGGACAAATCCGCCAGGGGATGAAGGGAATGCCCCTCTGTATCAGTTTATGCAACAGATGCAGCAGCAGCAGAATCAGTTTGTGCAACAAATGGTACAGCAAATGGCTGGTGGTATGCATCCTCCAGTGGTTGTTCTCGAAGCTGCAGGGGGAACCTTTAGGGATTTTATTCGTATGAATCCTCCGAAGTTTCAGGGAGGGTTAGATCCAGTAAAGGCTCATGAATGGATATCCGGTATGGAGCGGATTTTCTTGATAGTTCAGTGCAGTGAGGAAAATAAGGTTGTTTTCGCTTCTCACTTGTTAAATGGTTCTGCCATGAGAAGGTGGGAAAGCGCTTCAGCCTTAATGACAATTCAAGATGTACCGAAAGTATGGGAGTAGTTTAAGATAACTTTTATGGAGAAGTATTTCCCAATTTCCTTAAGGTCTCAAAAGGAATTCGAGTTTCAATAGCTGAGACAAGGTAACTTGACTGTGGCTTCTTATGCGGAAAAGTTCGAGGTTATGGCTGCTTATTCTAGACAAGCCATGTATGCTCCTGATGAGAGGTGGAAGATTGATCAGTTTCTGTTTGGTTTAAGGGCAGAAATTTCACATAGTGTGTCTCAGAGAGAATTTACTAGCTATGTTGAATTGTTACGACAGTGTTATGTGGCGGAGCATAGCTTAAAGAAGGTGCAAGCAGAAGGAGAGTTAATTAGGGTGAATCAAAGTGATCGTGGGAGATCGAATCAACCATTTAGACGAGACAACAATCTTTCAAAGGGAAGCAAGTTCAGAGTTCTAGGACTAGTGCGCCTCCGGTATGCCGTACTTCTGGAAAGAATCATTTTGGTAGGGGCAGTTGGGACGGAATAAGGTGTTATCAGTGTAATAAGGTGGGCCATTTATCGAGGGATTGTCCTCAAAAGAGAAATCAGACGCAAGAAAAGAATACCGGCCGAGTATATACCTTGGATGCAAGGAAGACAAAGGGTGATAACTCTTTGATTGCTGGTACGTGTTTTGTGAATGGAAATCCTTGCTTTGTTTTATTTGATTGTGGAGCTACCCACTCTTTTGTATCGATACAATGTGTAAAGCGGCTTGGGTTGCAAGCGGTTCTGTTGTCTCCACCCATGGTGGTTACTACTGCCATGGATGAGATTGTTGAAACACCGTTGAGGTGTGAAAATTGTGTATTATCGGTGAATGAAAGAGTTTTCCAAATTGATTTGATTTGCTTACCGCTTAAGAAAGTGGATGTTGTTCTGGGAATGGATTGGCTTTCAGCTAATTCGGTATTTATCGGATGTGAAGAAAAACTAATCATTATTCCATCTACTGAAGCTACTCCGAAGGATGTGTTAACTACTATTTTAGAAGGTACGGTTGGAATGATTAATTTCTTGTTTGAGGAAGAAAAATATGTTCTCTTGATTCTTACTAAGGAGGAGGGCAGTAACCGTCAAGTCTTGAGTATTCCAGTAGTTTGTGATTTTTCGGAAGTTTTCCCCGAGGATATCACTTCTCTTCCCCCGGAGCGGGAAGTGGAATTCTCTATTGACCTGATACCGGGAACGACTCCAATATCCGTTTCTCCGTATCGGATGGCACCACTTGAATTGAGAGAATTAAAGGATCAATTGGAGGAGTTGTTGGCTAAGCATTTTGTTCGACCCAGTGTTTCGCCCTGGGGAGCTCCAGTGTTGTTGGTAAAGAAAAAAGATGGTGGAATGCGGTTGTGTATTGATTACCGTCAGTTGAATAAGGTCACCATCAAGAACAAATACCCATTACCAAGGATAGACGATCTGTTAGATCAATTGAAAGGAGCCTGTGTGTTCTTGAAGATTGATTTACGGTCGGGTTATCATCAGATTTGGGTGAAGAGTTCGGATGTACCAAAGACTGCGTTTAGAACTCGTTATGGTCATTATGAATTTTTGGTGATGCCTTTCGGTGTGATGAATGCTCCGGAAGTTTTCATGGATTATATGAATCGGATATTTCAACCTTATTTAGACCAGTTTGTGGTGATTTTCATTGATGACATTCTTATCTATTCTCGTGATCCTCAAGAGCACGGAGAACACCTAAGAATCATTTTATCCATCTTACAAGAGAGGCAACTTTTTGCTAAGTTAAGTAAGTGTGAGTTTTGGATGTCGGAGGTTAATTTTCTTGGACATGTCATATCTCAGGGAGGTGTAGCGGTTGATCCATCAAAAGTTGAAGCAGTGATAAATTGGGAGAGACCGAAGAATGTGTCTGAAGTTAGAAGCTTCTTGGGATTAGCAGGTTATTATAGAAGGTTTATTAAGGGCTTTTCCCAACTGGCTTTACCGATGACGAGACTTACTCGGAAGGATTATTCGTATGAATGGGATTCGGCTTGTGAGCAAAGTTTTATGAGTTTGAAGGAAAGATTGACGATCGCTCCTGTTTTGGTTATTCCTGATCCTAGCAAGTCGTATGAGGTATAATGTGATGCATCGAAATTGGGATTAGGAGGTGTGCTAATGCAAGATGGGCATGTAGTGGCTTATGCTTCATGACAGTTAAAAGTCTATGAAGAGAATGATCCAACGCATGATTTAGAATTGGCGGCCGTTGTATTTACCTTGAAGGTGTGGCATCACTATTTGTATGGTGTACGTTTTGAGATGTTTAGTGACCACAAGAGCTTAAAGTACATCTTTGATCAGAAGGAGTTGAACATGCGTCAAAGGAGGTGGATGGAATATTTGAAAGATTATGACTTGGAGCTAAAGTACCATCCGGGTAAAGCGAATAAGGTGGCGGATGCTTTGAGCAGGAAAGTGTTGCATAGTGCCGACTTGATGATGTTAGAGTATACTTTATTGGAAAAATTTCGAGATCTAAATCTTCATTTTGTTTGGACCCCTAATGGTGTGATTATGGGAAATTTGAATATCACTTCTACTCTTCGGGAAGAAATCTAACAAGAGCAAGGGTTAGATGAGAAGTTACAAGAAGTGTTATTGCAGTCGGGTTTTGTGCGAGCTACCGACGGAGTTATTGTATTTAACCGAAGGATTTGTGTTCCGGATAACACGGAGTTGAAAAGAAGGATTTTGGAAGAAGCGCATAAGGGTGCTTTTACTATACATCCGGGATCTTCAAAGATGTGCCAAGACCTAAAGAGAGACTATTGGTGGTCCGGGATGAAAAGAGATATTGCGGTGTATGTGTCGGAATGTGCGGTGTGCCAACAAGTGAAGATCGAGCACCAAAGGCCGGGTGGCTTGTTGCAACCTTTAGAAATTCTGGTGTGGAAATGGAATAGTATTTCGATGGACTTCGCGGTGGGATTACCCCGTGCGCAAGGAGGTTATGATTCGATTTGGGTAATTGTAGATCGATTAACAAAGTCTGCGCATTTCTTGGCCGTAAAGACTACTTATAAGGCGAGTCATCTCGCAAGGTTGTTCATTTCGAAAATAGTAAGATTGCATGGTATTCCTACTAGTATCGTTTCAGATAGAGATCCAAAATTTACTTCAAGATTTTGGAGAGCTTTTCAACAAGCAATGGGAACGAAGTTATGTTTGAGTACGTCGAATCATCCGCGAACGGACGGTCAGACGGAACGGACAATACAAACCATGGAAGACATGTTGAGAGCTTGTGTACTTGAAAGTGGAGGAAATTGGATAGAACTTTTGTCGTTGATTGAGTTCTCTTATAATAACAGTTATCATGCAAGTATTGGTATGGCACCTTATGAGGCGTTGTATGGAAGGAAGTGTAGGACACCGTTGTGTTGGGCAGAAGTTGGTGAAGATAGGATGTTGGGACCCGAGATTATTCACGAAACTACAGAGAAGATCAGGATGATCCGTGAAAAAGTTAAGCAAGCACAGGATCGTCAGAAAAGTTATGCGGATAACCGAAGAAGACCTTTGGAATTTGATGAGGGCGATCACGTGTTTTTGAAAGTTACTCCGAGATTGAGGTTGAAAGGACCATTTAAATCGAGGAAGTTAAGTCCGAGATACGTGGGACCATATCAAATTTTAGAAAGAATCGGTGAAGTAGCCTACAGATTAGCCTTACCACCTTCTCTGTCCGAGATGCATAATGTTTTTCATGTATCTCAGCTTCAGAAATTTGTCCCAGATCCTCTTCAGCCAATTTTACCAGATACAATTGAGATAGAAGCAGATTTGACATTTGAGCCTCAACCGAGTCGTATCACCGGAATGTGGCGCATCCGGGCGATGCAACTTGGGAATTGGAATCGAAGATGCGGGAGGTCTATCCTCATCTTTTCAGGTAATTGTTCTAAATTCGTGGGCGAATTTCTATTTAAGGGGGGGAGGATGTAATACCCCGTAAATTATTTTATTCTGGATACTATTAGTTGTGATCAACTGAGTCCCAGTGTACTCTGAGAAATTATCTGCAGAGATAATTAGGGTAACTGTTGAACTTAGAGTAAATCCAATTAATATTATCTGACTCTGAGATATTTAAGTAGTTGGACTTTAGTGACTTTTTGGACAATTAGTAGTGTTGCTAATTGATGATATTATACTATATCTTTTCTTTCCCTTCATTTTCCTTATTAGACCAAGAGAAAGAAAAAGATATAAAGGGTTTTGGAGAGAAAGAAAAGAGAAGGAAAGGAAGAGAAAAGAGGAAAAAGTCCAAGATCAAGATCATCAAAAACATCATCACATCTTCATCAAATCATCTTCTAATCTTCACCGTCTTCATCTATTCAAGGTGGGTTCTAGATAGAAGCTTAAGTTTTAGAGTTAGAAATGATTTTAGCTTAAGTTAGGTTTTATGAGAAATTGCTTAATTTGGAAATCGATGAAATTTAACGGTTGAAATGTGTTAAAAACTGAGTAGTATAAGCTATATGGGTGTAGAATCATCTGTGTTTGATTATTCAATGTTTGGATATGTTTGGATATGTTTGGGTGAAGTTTTGGACCCATGGGATTTCAACTGTTACGCTGCAGAACTTCTGAAATTTCCCAGATTCGCACTGTGAATCCCCCAGCGAAGGGGAAATCGTGCACTCGCTGGTTGTTCTTACGTCGAATGGAAAGGCGAACGTTCGCCAGACATTCGCCAGTGGTTCGCACTGCAAACTTTAGCTTGTTTTGGTTATGCCATTGTTCGCCAGACATTCGCACTGCGAATGAGGCAGCGAACAAGTGTTGGCTAGGCGTTCGCTGGATGCTTCGCACTGCGAATGAAGTAGCGAGCACTCGCTGACTTCTTCGCATTGCGAACATGACAGATCTCCCAATTAGTTTCTTTCATAACTTTTACCTCGTTTATCCGTTGTGAGTGTTCTTGGTATCATTGTGAAGCTATGAACATCCTCTAGCTAATGGTAGTGAGGAATATCAGGTTATTGCCCGATTAAATAAATCGGAGGGAACCGTGGATTTGTATAATTGGTGGTATATTGAATTATGTGTTTCCATTATGTGATTGATGTTTATATGCCTATGCTCTTATTGTCAAACATGTTTGAATATGTATGCATGTTAAAATATGAAATAGGTAGAGTGAGGAATATTACCGTAAACAATTGTCGAAAAGTGTGGAAATGACATAATGACAACGCTCGTGCAGAAGAGGCCGGGGCGTGTGTCTAGTAATCATAACCAGTTATCTTGCGGTGTAGTTTCATGAGACTCGAGCACCTTCTCTGAAACGTATGCACAATTACTTGGCAGGTTTGATTCCTGCGTATAGTACGAATGGAGCCTACGGGTAAAGAGACTTGTGACGGTGTACGGACCGTGTGAAGTGACGGATCACAGTTTACGGGGCGATGATCCCGAATCCATTTCGTATGCCAAGTAAATACAAGGATCCATGACTCGAATCATCTTCTAGACGTAGAAGCGGACGGGAACAGGGGATGCCTTGGTACGGTTATTGATTAACGAGATTCTTGAGTTAACAGGCTCAGGACTTACTTTGGTACTAGTGTGAGTTAACAGGCTCCCTAGTGTGAATCCACATATGGCGTGTGTGTACTCAAAGTCATTTCCCTTCCCTTTTGACTTGAGTTAGGATGTTAGAACCTTGTAAAGCCGAGAGGACTATAAGATAGGGAACTCACTGAGATTTGATGTATCTCACCCCACGTTGTTGTTTACATCACAGGTACTACAGGTTCAACGAAGGGTAAGGATAAAGTGGTTTGACTTTTCCTTACGGATCGTAGCTTTTGAGATGGCATGGCTTCCGCTATGGCGTTTTATTTTGAGATCATTGTATTGATCTAGTTCTTAGTGCATTTTGGGACATCTTGTATATGTTATGCCGTAGACTTTAGAACTTTGTATTTAGGGCATTTAATGTATATAATGTGTTAACTAGGAACTTATAGTATTTCAGTACCAAATACTTGGATCTATATATAATATTTATGCTTTGATGTATGAGTTTTATATATGGGTGTTACACACAACAACACATATTTAACATGTATCAATCATAAGGAACATTAAAACATGATTCTATTGCAAAATTTCTCATTTCTCACAATATCAAAACTAACTCTAAACTCAATAAATCTCTACTCTAAAGTATCTAACTAGAACCCACCTGGATTACAAGATGAGGATGATGAAGCTGAGATGAAAAGATGGAGATGGGTTGATGATTCAAGTCCTAGAGTTCTTGAGAATTTTTCCTCTCCTTTTTCTTCCTTTTCCTTCCTTTTTCCTTCTCTTCCATTTCTCTCTCCAAAGTTACTATATTACAAATAATGGAAAAGGAAAAGGATATAGAGAAACATTAATTAGTAATACTACTAATTGTCCAAATTATCTCAAATGCACCAATTAATAAAACTCCAAGTTAAATAATATTAATCTAATCAGTTCCGAGTTCGTCAGTTTACACCAATTATTTTAATCCAATAATTGCTCAGAGTACATCGGAACCTAGTTGAGCATAATAATATTATCCAAACCGTTCACAAAATTATGGGGTATTACAGAAGCCCTATGAATTTTTTTTTTTTGTTTAATCATGCCTATTAATATTTTTGTATGACTAAAAAATATATATTTTATCTTTAAATTTAAGTATAATTAAAAAAATTGAATTTTTTTATAATAATAATAAGAAATAATAATAAAAATAATATTAATAATAATAATAATATACTTTCTTAATAACAATATATTAATAATAATATTAATAATGGTTAGATTTTATTTATTAATATTGAAAATAATTTTAATTTAAAAATAATTTATTTGTATTGGAATAATTTTTTTTGTTGGATTTGTTATGCAAAGTTCGCAACATTTTACTAATATCGTGTATCTTATAAAAAAATAATAATGTACAAATTTTTATAATAATTAAAAATTGAAAATAACCTATAAAATTAGAAATGGAACAAATTTTACACTTTAAACATTTTAAACAGTCTAAGTTCACATTTAACTAAAAACTTTTCTTAGTATTATGAGGGCTTCTTTATCATGACTTCTTCTTTTTAACATAAGAAGTCTTTTTCTTCTCAAGAGAAAACTCGAAAATATATTTGATTAATTTAATTCAAAATAAATTATAAAAATAATATTAATACATGATTTCTTATTACTACAGCTTAATATATTGTCTTTTAGTGTTGAGTCTTCTATTGTTGAGAAGAAAAACGATGTATTATATTGTTGAGAACAAGAACAATGTCGTTGCAAATTCTCTTGAGAAAAGTAAGAATCTTATCTTGAGAAAAGGAAGAATATTTTCGTGTTTTCTCTTGAGAAGAAAAACACTTATTTATTTAAAAAGAAGAAGTCCTGATAAAGAAGCGCCCTATGAATATTTTTCATTTTTTTTTTGTTTTTAATCATGCCTATTAATATTTTTGTATGTCTAAAAAAGGTATATATCATCTTTCATTTTAAAAATAAATAAAAAGTTGAACATTTTTTATAATAATAATAAATAATAATAATAATGATAATGATAATAAAAATAATAATAATACACTTTCTTAATAACAATAACTATAATAATAATAATCACTGTTAGATTTTATTTATTAATATTGATAATCGTTAAAATTTAAAAATAATTTATTTATAGTTGTATAATTTTTTTTTGTCGAATTTGTTATGCAAAAGTTAGCAACATTTTACCAATACCGTGTCTTTTTTTAAAAATAATAATATATATATATATTTTTATAATAATTAAAAATTTAAAATAATCTATAAAAATAGTAATGAAATAAACTTTACGCTTTAAACATATTAAAGGGTCTAAGTTCGCATTTAACTAAGAATTTTTCTTAGTATTATTAGGTCTTCTTTATCATGACTTCTTCTTTTTAACAAAATAAGTTTTTTTCTTCTCAAGAGAAAACTCGAAAATATATTTGATTAATTTAATTCAAAATACATTTGAAAAAACAAATTACAAAAATAATACTAATACATGATTTCTTATTACTACAGCTTAATATATTGTCTTTTAGTGTTGAGTCTTCTATTGTTGAGAAGAAAAACGATGTATTATATTGTTGAGAACAAGAACAATGTCATTGCAAATTCTCTTGAGAAAAGGAAGAATGTTATCTTGAGAAAAGGTAGAATGTTTTCGAGTTTTCTCTTGAGAAGAAAAAGACTTCTTTTGTGAAAAAGAAGAAGTCATGATAAAGAAGCCCTATGAATATTTTTTTTTTGTTTTTAATCATGCCTATTAATATTATTTTATGACTAAAAAATTTATATTTTATCTTTAAATTTATGTATAAGTAAAAAAATTGAATTTTTTTATAATACTAATAAGAAATAATAATAATAATAATAATAATAATAATAATATATTTTCTTAATAACAATATTTTAATAATAATAATAATGGTTAGATTTTATTTACTAATATTGAAAATAATTTTAATTTAAAAATAATTTATTTATATTGGTATAATTTTTTTTTGAATTTGTTATGCAAAGTTAGCAACATTTTACTAATATCGTGTATCTTATAAAAAATAATAATATACAAATTTTTATAATAATTAAAAATTGAAAATAACCTATAAAATTAGAAATGGAACAAAGTTTACGCTTTAAACATTTTAAACAGTCTAAGTTCACATTTAACTAAAAACTTTTCTTAGTATTATGAGGGCTTCTTTATCATGACTTCTTCTTTTTAACATAAGAAGTCTTTTTCTTCTCAAGAGAAAACTCGAAAATATATTTGATTAATTTAATTCAAAATAAATTATAAAAATAATATTAATACATGATTTCTTATTACTACAGCTTAATATATTGTCTTTTAGTGTTGAGTCTTCTATTGTTGAGAAGAAAAACGATGTATTATATTGTTGAGAACAAGAAAAATGTCGTTGCAAATTCTCTTGAGAAAAGTAAGAATCTTATCTTGAGAAAAGGAAGAATATTTTCGTGTTTTCTCTTGAGAAGAAAAACACTTATTTATTTAAAAAGAAGAAGTCCTGATAAAGAAGCCCTATGAATATTTTTCATTTTTTTTTTGTTTTTAATCATGCCTATTAATATTTTTGTATGTCTAAAAAAGGTATATATCATCTTTCATTTTAAAAATAAATAAAAAGTTGAACATTTTTTATAATAATAATAAATAATAATAATAATGATAATGATAATAAAAATAATAATAATACACTTTCTTAATAACAATAACTATAATAATAATAATCACTGTTAGATTTTATTTATTAATATTGATAATCATTAAAATTTAAAAATAATTTATTTATAGTTGTATAATTTTTTTTGTCGAATTTGTTATGCAAAAGTTAGCAACATTTTACCAATACCGTGTCTTTTTTTAAAAATAATAATATATATATATATTTTTATAATAATTAAAATTTTAAAATAATCTATGAAAATAGTAATGAAATAAACTTTACGCTTTAAACATATTAAAGGGTCTAAGTTCGCATTTAACTAAGAATTTTTCTTAGTATTATTAGGTCTTCTTTATCATGACTTCTTCTTTTTAACAAAATAAGTTTTTTTCTTCTCAAGAGAAAACTCGAAAATATATTTGATTAATTTAATTCAAAATACATTTGAAAAAATAAATTACAAAAATAATACTAATACATGATTTCTTATTACTACAGCTTAATATATTGTCTTTTAGTGTTGAGTCTTCTATTGTTGAGAAGAAAAATGATGTATTATATTGTTGAGAATAAGAACAATGTCATTGCAAATTCTCTTGAGAAAAGGAAGAATGTTATCTTGAGAAAAGGTAGAATGTTTTCGAGTTTTCTCTTGAGAAGAAAAAGACTTCTTTTGTGAAAAAGAAGAAGTCATGATAAAGAAGCCCTATGAATATTTTTTTTTTGTTTTTAATCATGCCTATTAATATTATTTTATGACTAAAAAATTTATATTTTATCTTTAAATTTATGTATAAGTAAAAAAATTGAATTTTTTTATAATACTAATAAGAAATAATAATAATAATAATAATAATAATAATAATAATAATAATATATTTTCTTAATAACAATATTTTAATAATAATAATAATGGTTAGATTTTATTTACTAATATTGAAAATAATTTTAATTTAAAAATAATTTATTTATATTGGTATAATTTTTTTTTGAATTTGTTATGCAAAGTTAGCAACATTTTACTAATATCGTGTATCTTATAAAAAATAATAATATACAAATTTTTATAATAATTAAAAATTGAAAATAACCTATAAAATTAGAAATGGAACAAAGTTTACGCTTTAAACATTTTAAACAGTCTAAGTTCACAATTAACTAAAAACTTTTCTTAGTATTATGAGGGGTTCTTTATCATGACTTCTTCTTTTTAACATAAGAAGTCTTTTTCTTCTCAAGAGAAAACTCAAAAATATATTTGATTAATTTAATTCAAAATAAATTCTAAAAATAATATTAATACATGATTTCTTATTACTACAGCTTAATATATTGTCTTTTAGTGTTGAGTCTTCTATTGTTGAGAAGAAAAACGATGTATTATATTGTTGAGAACAAGAACAATGTCGTTGCAAATTCTCTTGAGAAAAGTAAGAATGTTATCTTGAGAAAAGGAAGAATATTTTCGTGTTTTCTCTTGAGAAGAAAAACACTTATTTATTTAAAAAGAAGAAGTCCTGATAAAGAAGCCCTATGAATATTTTTCAATATTTTTTTTGTTTTTAATCATGCCTATTAATATTTTTGTATGACTAAAAAAGGTATATATCATCTTTCAATTTAAAAATAAATAAAAAGTTGAACATTTTTTATAATAATAATAAATAATAATAATAATGATAATGATAATAAAAATAATAATAATACACTTTCTTAATAACAATAACTATAATAATAATAATCACTGTTAGATTTTATTTATTAATTTTGATAATCATTAAAATTTTAAAATAATTTATTTATAGTTGTATAATTTTTTTTGTCGATTTTTTTATGCAAAAGTTAGCAACATTTTACCAATACCGTGTCTTTTTTTAAAAATAATAATATATATATATATATATATTTTTATAATAATTAAAAATTTAAAATAATCTATAAAAATAGTAATGAAATAAACTTTACGCTTTAAACATATTAAAGGGTCTAAGTTTGCATTTAACTAAGAATTTTTCTTAGTATTATTAGGTCTTCTTTATCATGACTTCTTCTTTTTAACAAAATAAGTTTTTTTCTTCTCAAGAGAAAACTCGAAAATATATTTGATTAATTTAATTCAAAATACATTTGAAAAAATAAATTACAAAAATAATACTAATACATGATTTCTTATTACTACAGCTTAATATATTGTCTTTTAGTGTTGAGTCTTCTATTGTTGAGAAGAAAAACGATGTATTATATTGTTGAGAACAAGAACAATGTCATTGCAAATTCTCTTGAGAAAAGGAAGAATGTTATCTTGAGAAAAGGTAGAATGTTTTCGAGTTTTCTCTTGAGAAGAAAAAGACTTCTTTTGTGAAAAAGAAGAAGTCATGATAAAGAAGCCCTATGAATATTTTTTTTTTTGTTTTTAATCATGCCTATTAATATTATTTTATGACTAAAAAATTTATATTTTATCTTTAAATTTATGTATAAGTAAAAAAATTGAATTTTTTTATAATACTAATAAGAAATAATAATAATAATAATAATAATAATAATATATTTTCTTAATAACAATATTTTAATAATAATAATAATGGTTAGATTTTATTTACTAATATTGAAAATAATTTTAATTTAAAAATAATTTATTTATATTGGTATAATTTTTTTTTGAATTTGTTATCCAAAGTTAGCAACATTTTACTAATATCGTGTATCTTATCAAAAATAATAATATACAAATTTTTATAATAATTAAAAATTGAAAATAACCTATAAAATTAGAAATGGAACAAAGTTTACGCTTTAAACATTTTAAACAGTCTAAGTTCACAATTAACTAAAAACTTTTCTTAGTATTATGAGGGCTTCTTTATCATGACTTCTTCTTTTTAACATAAGAAGTCTTTTTCTTCTCAAGAGAAAACTCGAAAATATATTTGATTAATTTAATTCAAAATAAATTATAAAAATAATATTAATACATGATTTCTTATTACTACAGCTTAATATATTGTCTTTTAGTGTTGAGTCTTCTATTGTTGAGAAGAAAAACGATGTATTATATTGTTGAGAACAAGAACAATGTCGTTGCAAATTCTCTTGAGAAAAGTAAGAATGTTATCTTGAGAAAAGGAAGAATATTTTCGTGTTTTCTCTTGAGAAGAAAAACACTTATTTATTTAAAAAGAAGAAGTCCTGATAAAGAAGCCCTATGAATATTTTTCAATATTTTTTTTGTTTTTAATCATGCCTATTAATATTTTTGTATGACTAAAAAAGGTATATATCATCTTTCAATTTAAAAATAAATAAAAAGTTGAAATTTTTTATAATAATAATAAATAATAATAATAATGATAATGATAATAAAAATAATAATAATACACTTTCTTAATAACAATAACTATAATAATAATAATCACTGTTAGATTTTATTTATTAATATTGATAATCATTAAAATTTTAAAATAATTTATTTATAGTTGTATAATTTTTTTTGTCGAATTTTTTATGCAAAAGTTAGCAACATTTTACCAATACCGTGTCTTTTTTTAAAAATAATAATATATATATATATTTTTATAATAATTAAAAATTTAAAATAATCTATAAAAATAGTAATGAAATAAACTTTACGCTTTAAACATATTAAAGGGTCTAAGTTTGCATTTAACTAAGAATTTTTCTTAGTATTATTAGGTCTTCTTTATCATGACTCCTTCTTTTTAACAAAATAAGTTTTTTTCTTCTCAAGAGAAAACTCGAAAATATATTTGATTAATTTAATTCAAAATAGATTTGAAAAAATAAATTACAAAAGTAATATTAATACATGATTTCGTAGTACTATAACTTAATATCTTGTCTTTTAATGTTGAGTATTTTATTGTTGAGAAGAAAAAGATGTATTATATTATTGAGAAAAGGTAGAATGTTTTCGAGTTTTCTCTTGAGAAGAAAAAGACTTCTTTTGTGAAAAAGAAGAAGTCATGATAAAGAAGCCTTATGAATATTTTTTTTTGTTTTTAATCATGCCTATTAATATTAATGTATGACTAAAAAATTTATATTTTATCTTTAAATTTATGTATAAGTAAAAAAATTGAATTTTTTTATAATACTAATAAGAAATAATAATAATAATAATAATAATAATAATAATATATTTTCTTAATAACAATATTTTAATAATAATAATAATGGTTAGATTTTATTTACTAATATTGAAAATAATTTTAATTTAAAAATAATTTATTTATATTGGTATAATTTTTTTTTTGAATTTGTTATGCAAAGTTAGCAACATTTTACTAATATCGTGTATCTTATAAAAAATAATAATATACAAATTTTTATAATAATTAAAAATTGAAAATAACCTATAAAATTAGAAATGGAACAAAGTTTACACTTTAAACATTTTAAACAGTCTAAGTTCACATTTAACTAAAAACTTTTCTTAGTATTATGAGGGCTTCTGTATCATGACTTCTTCTTTTTAACATAAGAAGTCTTTTTCTTCTCAAGAGAAAACTCGAAAATATATTTGATTAATTTAATTCAAAATAAATTATAAAAATAATACTAATACATGATTTCTTATTACTACAGCTTAATATATTGTCTTTTAGTGTTGAGTCTTCTATTGTTGAGAAGAAAAACGATGTATTATATTGTTGAGAACAAGAACAATGTCATTGCAAATTCTCTTGAGAAAAGTAAGAATGTTTATCTTGAGAAAAGGAAGAATATTTTTGTGTTTTCTCTTGAGAAGAAAAACACTTATTTATTTAAAAAGAAGAAGTCCTGATAAAGAAGCCCTATGAATATTTTTCAATTTTTTTTTTTGTTTTTAATCATGCCTATTAATATTTGTGTATGACTAAAAAAGGTATATATCATCTTTCAATTTAAAAATAAATAAAAAGTTGAACATTTTTTATAATAATAATAAATAATAATAATAATAATAATGATAATAAAAATAATAATAATACACTTTCTTAATAACAATAACTATAATAATAATAATCACTGTTAGATTTTATTTATTAATATTGATAATAATTAAAATTTAAAAATAATATATTTTTAGTTGTATAATTTTTTTTGTCGAATTTGTTATGCAAAAGTTAGCAACATTTTACCAATGCCCTGTCTTTTTTTTAAATAATAATATATATATTTTTATAATAATTAAAAATTTAAAATAATCTATAAAAATAGTAATGAAATAAACTTTACGCTTTAAACATATTAAAGGGTCTAAGTTCGCATTTAACTAAGAATTTTTCTTAGTATTATTAGGTCTTCTTTATCATGACTTCTTCTTTTTAACAAAATAAGTTTTTTTCTTCTCAAGTGCCTAATGGCATAGTTCACATACTTGTCCATTCTAAAAACACAAATACAATCTATGGCACAAGTCATGGAAACTAGCCAAAGAAAATAAAATCTAAGAATATACAATATCCTCAATTGTATATAACAATAAAATACACAGCGGAAAAACTAAAACTGAGCTTCTCTTGAAACATCCAAGCATAGCTCCATTTGTAAATCAACCTGCAATCCGAACCTGAAATATAGCAACTATAGTGGGGTGAGATACATCAAATCTCAGTGAGTTCCCTATCTTAAAGTCCTCTCGGCTTTACAAGGTTCTAAATAACCTAACTCATGTCAAAGGGGAAAGGGGAAAGACCATGAGTACACACACACAAGTAACCATCACGGTGAGCCTGTAAACTCACACTAGTACCGAAGTACCTCTTGAGCCTGTAAACTCAAGAATTCACAATGTACCGAAGTACCTCTTGAGCCTGTTAACTCAAGAATTCACAATCAATAACCATACCAAGGCATCCCCTTTCCCCGTCCGCTTCTACGTCTAGAAGACGACCCGAGTCATGGATCCTCGAATTACTTGACATACGAAATGGATTCGGGAACAACGGCCTGTTAGCCGTGAACCGTCACTTCTCATGGCCTGTTAACCATCACAAGTCTCTACCCGTAGCTCCCATTCGTACTAAACGCGGGAATCAAACCTGCCAAGTAATGGTGCATATGTTTCAGAGGAGCTCGAGACCCATGAAACGCACTATCAATAATAACCGGTTACGATTGCACAATACACACGCCTCGGCCTTTCACGCACGAGCGTTACCACAAAGATTCTCTACCACAATTCTAGTTACAACCTAGAATTAAACCATTTTGTTTTGGGGTAAAGTTTTCTCACTCTTCCTAATTCATATTTTAACATGCTTATTCTTTCACTCAAGTTTAACATCAATTAGGCAAACCATATTACAATTTCACATTTGAAATACATATAATAATTTCATCACAAATTATACAAAAGCATATTACAATTGTATAATGGAGTCACATATAATGATTCATCACATAAAAACCTCACTCTCATCTCGTAGGATATTTTCACAGCTTTCCAACGGCTATACTCTAGCCTCGATCGAATTCACGATCCAAAAGATATGGATTCACACATATCACATATCATGGTTTCCATCATTTTCCACTTAAATATAAAATCCCACATCATACCCAATATTTTCACTTTTTATCGGATAGAGGGTCGTCATAGCTTTCTAATGACACCAAGAACGCCCCGATCCGAGTTACGGATTAAAAGTTATGAAGGAAACAAAATTGCACTATCTGTCATGTTCGCTAGGCGAATCCCCAGCGAGCATTCGCTCCAGCCTTCGCTAGGCGAAGCTCCTGGCGAATGAACAAACATAACAAAAACAGACATAAAGTTCGCTTCGCGAACTCTCTAGCGAACCTTCGCCTCGCCCTTCGCTTCGCGAACAACTCAGCGAAGCAAGTCAGAACCAAACAAAACTGAAAACACACAAAGTTCGCTAGGCGAACGTCTCTGGCGAACATTCGCTGGCGGGTTCGCTAGGCGAACCCTCGAAAATCCGTTCGCTGCGCTTCGCCCCAGGTTCGCTAGGCGAACCATGCGAAACCCAGAAATCTCAGTAGCGTCACAGCTGGGCCTTTGGGGTCCAAAACCCACTCCAAACACCACCCAATGCACAAACAAGCATAAATAGATGATTCTACACACATATTGATCATACAACACAGTTTATAACTCATTTTATCCGTTAGATTCCATTGATTTGTCGGATTAATCATTTTCTCTCAAATCTAACCTAAGTTCAAATCATTGATTTCTAGAACTTAGAGTTTCTATCTAGAACCCACCTGATATACGGAGAGGAGTTTGAAGAAGATGGTCCAAGCTTTTCTCTCTTTTCCTCTTCTCCTCCTTTCTCTTCTTCCTCATTTTTCTTCTTCTTCTTTCTATTTCCTTTTCTTTCTCATTCTCTTACCAAATATATATATATATATAAACCAATATTATATAATATAATCTAATAGAGCAAAATATCTCCAATTGATATTTTGTCATTTCAACCAATTGATCAATCATTTGAGTTATCATAACAGTCTCTCTTGAACTAATAATAAATTGATCTCCTCAGAGTTCATTAGTTGCTCTATTGATCCCAATTGATAATACTTAAGGTACTTAGAGGATTCCATTAATCCAATTAATCAAAGATAGAGTACGTAGATACTCATCTGATATCCAATTGAGCATTTAAAATAATACGGGGTATTACATCTTCTTTATCATGACTTCTTCTTTTTAACAAAATAAGTTTTTTTCTTCTCAAGAGACAACTCGAAAATATATTTGATTAATTTAATTCAAAATACATTTTAAAAAATAAATTACAAAAATAATATTAATACATGATTTCGTAGTACTATAACTTAATATCTTGTCTTTTAATGTTGAATATTTTATTGTTGAGAAGAAAAACGATGTATTATATTATTGAGGACAAGATTAATGTCTATGCAAATTCTCTTGAGAAAAGGAAGAATGTTATCTTGAGAAAAGGTAGAATGTTTTCGAGTTTTCTCTTGAGAAGAAAAAGACTTCTTTTGTGAAAAAGAAGAAGTCATGATAAAGAAGCCCTATGAATATTTTTTTTTTGTTTTTAATCATGCCTATTAATATTTTTGTATGACTAAAAAATATATATTTTATCTTTAAATTTAAGTATAATTAAAAAAATTGAATTTTTTATAATAATAATAAGAAATAATAATAATAATAATAATAATATACTTTCTTAATAACAATATTTTAATAATAATAATAATAATAATAATAATGGTTAGAAATAATTTATTTATATTGGTATAATTTTTTTTTTTTTTGAATTTGTTATGCAAAGTTAGCAACATTTTACTAATATCGTGTATCTTATAAAAAATAATAATATACAAATTTTTATAATAATTAAAAATTGAAAATAACCTATAAAATTAGAAATGGAACTGTAATACCCCATATTATTTTAATGCTCAATTGGATATCAGATGAGATCAGATGAGCTTTTGTGTACTCTATCCTTGGATAATTTGATTAATGAAATCCTCTAAGTGCTTTAAGTATTATCAATTGGGATCAATAGAGCAACTAATGAACTCTGAAGAGATTAATTATTTTATGAAAGAGACAAATTGGTATTTATTAGTACGAGATAGTATTTTAAGATAACTCTAATAATTGATCAATTGGGCTGAGATGATAAAATATCAATTGGAGATATTTTACCCTGTTGGATTTATATTATATAATAAGTTTATATATATATTTGTTAAGAAAAGAAAGAAAAAGAAAGATAGTAAGAGGAAGAAGAAAAGAGAAAGAAGAGAAAAGAAGAGAGGAAGAAAGGGAAAAGAGAAGAAGCTTGGACCATTGTTCATCATCTTCTTCAACCTCCTCTTCGATTATCAGGTGGGTTCTAGTTAGACACTTTAAGTTCTAGAATTATACGTTTGGAACTTAGGTTAGAAATTGAGAGAAAATGATAAATTGAAGAATCAATGAAATCAAACGGATGAAACACGATATAAACCGGGTAATATAGTCAGGTTATGTGTGGATTGAACCTATCATACTTGTTTTGATGTCCCAATCTGTTTAGGTATGAGTTAGAATGGTTTAGAATGAAGAAAAATGTGACTTTTTTGGGTTCTGTTACGTAGTAACCGGTTACGGCATATGTGCTAACCGGTTACCCTTTGAAAAATGACGTTTCTGGGCTGTTTTCTAGCCAGTAACCGGTTACAGCATATGTGCTAACCGGTTACCACTGCTATTGACAGAAAAATGAAAATTAAAATGGCTGTATCTTTTGAACCATAAGTCCGTTTTGGTTCCCGTTTGAAGCGTTGGAAAGCTATTTCAATGCTCTATGTGATAGTGAGGTAGAAACATGTTTATATGCTATGGATTGATAAGAAAAATATAGAAATGTAGTGTATGTAGTTTTGATTCCACCAAAACTCAAGAATCGGGAATCTGATTGATACGAGTCCAAAGCCTTTGGAAAATAATCCAATAAGGTAGTGAATGGTGATGTGAGACCATGATTTAACCAAGGATGCTTGGTAGAGGATAGTAGTGGCTTGTATGCCTTAAAAATGTGTGAGAACTACTATGTGGATTATGTTTGACGTGTTATGTTATTATATGTGTTTACTTGTAATATTTGTGATTATACCATGTCTATCTAATTGTGAATTGTGAATGAAAGAAATATGCATGTTAAAATGAATTAGGAAGAGTGAGGAAACTTTACCCCAAAACAAATGGCATAGTTAAGATTGTTATAATTCTAGGTTGTGAATAGAAACTCTGAATGACAACGCTCGTGCATGAGGGGCCGAGGCGTGTGTCTGACAATGCTCGTACGTGAGGGGCCGAGGCGTGTGTCTATTATCGAATGATATAGAAAGAGTGAAACACTAGTATGGAACATGTGTATTTAACCATTGTGGTTTTGTGAAAAGACAAAAGAGGTCTTAAGGCGAATGTGGCCTTGTGATTGTCGAATACAATCACGTTTGTGTGTGTGATCATGTAATCGTAACCATTTCACTTGAGTTGCAGTTTCATGAGTCTCGAGCTCCTCTGAAACAAGGCATGGTACTTGGCAGGTTTGATTCACGTGTGTAGTACGAATGGAACCTAAGGGTAGAGACTTGTGATGGTTAACATGCCATGTGAAGTGACGGTTCACGGCTAACAGGCTGATGTTCCCGAATCCATTTCGTATGCCAAGTAAATTGCAAGGATCCATGACTCGGGTCGACTTCTAGACATAGAAGAGGACGAGAAAAGGGGATGCCTTGGCACGGTTATTGATTAGTGAGATTCTTGAGTTAACAGACTCATGACATGTTTCCATATAGTGTGAGATTGTGAGATTGAGAACTCAAGGTCACTTTCCCTTCCCCTTGACTTGAGTTAGGATTGTTAGAACCCTGTAAAGCCGAGAGAATCTATAAGATAGGGAACTCACTGAGATTTGATGTATCTCACCCCACTATTGTTGATTATTTTCAGGAGGTATTTGCAGGTTGGTTTACAAGTAGAGCTACGCTTGGATGTTTCAAGAGAAGCTTAGTTGAGCTTGTTCCGCTGTGTATTTGTTGTATACAATTGAGGATATTGTATATTGATCTTAGATTTTATATTTTTGGCTATTTTCCATATCTTGTACCATAGATTGTATTATGTTTTTAGAATGGTCAAGTATGTGAATTATGCCATTAGGCACTTATGATTGTGTCAGTACCAAATAAAACACCTGTATGGTATTATTCTAGATAAATATTATAAAGGGCGTTATAGGAACAAAGTTTACGCTTTAAACATTTTAAACAGTCTAAGTTCACATTTAACTAAAAACTTTTCTTAGTATTATGAGGGCTTCTTTACCATGACTTCTTCTTTTTAACATAAGAAGTCTTTTTCTTCTCAAAAGAAAACTCGAAAATATATTTGCGTAATTTAATTCAAAAAAAAATTTTAAAAATAAATTATAAAAATAATATTAATACATGATTTCTTAGTACTATAACTTAGTATATTGTCTTTTAGTGTTGAGTCTTCTATTGTTGAGAAGCAAAACGATGTATTATATTGTTGAGAACAAGAACAATGTCGTTGCAAATTCTTTTGAGAAAAGTAAGAATGTTATCTTGAGAAAAGGAAGAATGTTTTCGTGTTTTCTCTTGAGAAGAAAAACACTTATTTATTTAAAAAGAAGAAGTCCCGATAAAGAAGCCCTATGAATATTTTTCTATCTTTTTTTTGTTTTTAATCATGCCTATTAATATTTTTGTATGACTAAAAAAGATATATATCATCTTTCAATTTAAAAATAAATAAAAAGTTGAACATTTTTTATAATAATAATAATAATGATAATGATAATAATAATAATAATAATAATACACTTTCTTAATAACAATAACTATAATAATAATAATCAAGGTTAGATTTTATTTATTAATATTGATAATCATTAAAATTTAAAAACAATTTATTTATAGTTGTATAATTTTTTTTTGTCGAATTTGTTATGCTTTACCAATACCGTGTCTTTTTTTTTAAATAATAATATATATATTTTTATAATAACTAAAATTTTAAAATAACCTATAAAAATAGTAATGAAACAAACTTTACGCTTTAAACATTTTAAAGGGTCTAAGTTCGCATTTAACTAAGAATTTTTCTTAGTATTATTAGGGCTTCTTTATCCTGACTTCTTCTTTTTAACAAAATAAGTTTTTTTCTTCTCAAGAGAAACTCGAAAATATATTTGATTAATTTAATTCAAAATACATTTTAAAAAATAAATTACAAAAATAATATTAATACATGATTTCGTAGTACTATAACTTAATATCTTGTCTTTTATTATTGAGTATTTTATTGTTTAGAAAAAAAAAGGATGTATTATATTGTTGAGAACAAGATTAATGTCTTTGCAAATTCTCTTGAGAAAAGGAAGAATGTTATCTTGAGAAAAGGAAGAATGTTTTCGAGTTTTCTCTTGAGAAGAAAAGGACTTCTTTTGTGAAAAAGAAGAAGTCATGATAAAGAAGCCCTATAAATATTTTTTTTTTGTTTTTAATCATGCCTATTAATATTTTTGTATGACTAAAAAATATATATTTTATCTTTAAATTTAAGTATAATTAAAAAAATTGAATTTTTTTATAATAATAATAAGAAATAATAATAATAATAATAATATTAATAATAATAATAATATACTTTCTTAATAACAATATTTTAATAATAATAATAATAATGGTTAGATTTTATTTATTAATACTGAAAATAATTTTAATTTAAAAATAATTTATTTATATTGGAATAATATTTTTTTGTTGAATTTGTTATGCAAAGTTCACAACATTTTACTAATATCGTGTATCTTATAAAAAATAATAATATACAAATTTTTATAATAATTAAAAATTGAAAATAACCTATAAAATTAGAAATGGAACAAAGTTTACGCTTTAAACATTTTAAACAGTCTAAGTTTACATTTAACTAAAAACTTTTCTTAGTATTATGAGGGCTTCTTTATCATGACTTCTTCTTTTTAACATAAGAAGTCTTTTTCTTCTCAAGAGAAAACTCGAAAATATATTTGATTAATTTAATTCAAAATAAATTATAAAAATAATATTAATACATGATTTCTTATTACTACAACTTAATATATTGTCTTTTAGTGTTGAGTCTTCTATTGTTGAGAAGAAAAACGATGTATTATATTGTTGAGAACAAGAACAATGTCGTTGCAAATTCTCTTGAGAAAAGTAAGGATGTTATCTTGAGAAAAGGAAGAATATTTTCGTGTTTTCTCTTGAGAAGAAAAACACTTATTTATTTAAAAAGAAGAAGTCCTGATAAAGAAACCCTTCGAATATTTTTCTATTTTTTTGTTTTTAATCATGCCTATTAATATTTTTGTATGACTAAAAAAGATATATATCATCTTTCAATTTAAAAATAAATAAAAATTTGAACATTTTTTATAATAATAATAAATAATCATAATAATGATAATGATAATAATAATAATAATAATAATAATAATAATAATAATAATAATAATACACTTTCTTAATAACAATAACTTTAATAATAATAATCAAGTTTAGATTTTATTTATTAATATTGATAATCATTAAAATTTAAAAATAATTTATTTATGGTTGTATAATTTTTTTGTCGAATTTGTTATGCAAAAGTTAGCAATATTTTACCAATACCGTGTCTTTTTTTTAAAAATAATAATATATATATATATATATTTTTATAATAATTAAAAATTTAAAATAATCTATAAAAATAGTAATGAAACAAACTTTACGCTTTAAACATATTAAAGGGTCTAAGTTCGCATTTAACTAAGAATTTTTCTTTGTATTATTAGGTCTTCTTTATCATGACTTCTTCTTTTTAGCAAAATAAGTTTTTTTCTTCTTAAGAGAAAACTCGAAAATATATTTGATTAATTTAATTCAAAATACATTTTAAAAAATAAATTTCAAAAATAATATTAATACATGATTTAGTAGTACTATAACTTAATATCTTGTCTTTTAATGTTGAGTATTTTATTGTTGAGAAGAAAAACGATGTATTATATTGTTGAGAACAAGATTAATGTCTTTGCAAATTCTCTTGAGAAAAGGAAGAATGTTATCTTGAGAAAAGGTAGAATGTTTTTGAGTTTTCTCTTGAAAAGAAAAATACTTCTTTTGTGAAAAAGAAGAAGTCATGATAAAGAAGCCCTATGAATATTTTTTTTTTTGTTTTTAATCATGCCTATTAATATTTTTGTATGACTAAAAAATATATATTTTAGCTTTAAATTTAAGTATAATTAAAAAAATTGAATTTTATTATAATAATAATAAGAAATAATAATAATAATAATAATATACTTTCTTAATAACATTATTTTAATAATAATAATAATAATGGTTAGATTTTATTTATTAATATTGTAAATAATTTTAATTTAAAATTAATTTATTTATATTGATATAATTTCTTTTGTTGAGTTTGTTATGCAAAGTTAGCAACATTTTACTAATATCGTGTATCTTATAAAAAATAATAATATACAAATTTTTATAATAATTAAAGATTGAAAATAACCTATAAAATTAGAAATGGAACAAAGTTTACGCTTTAAACATTTTAAACAGTCTAAGTTCACATTTACCTAAAAACTTTTCTTAGTATTATGAGGGCTTCTTTATCATGACTTCTTCTTTTTAACATAAGAAGTCTGTTTCTTCTCAAGAAAAAACTCGAAAATATATTTGATTAATTTAATTCAAAATAAATTTTAAAAAATAAATTATAAAAATAATATTAATACTTGATTTCTTATTATTACAGCTTAATATATTGTCTTTTAGTGTTGAGTCTTCTATTGTTGAGAAGAAAAACGATGTATTATATCTTGAGAAAAGGATGAATGTTTTCGTGTTTTCTCTTGAGAAGAAAAACACTTATTTATTTAAAAAGAAGAAGTCCTGATAAAGAAACCCTTCGAATATTTTTCTATTTTTTTGTTTTAATCATGCCTATTAATATTTTTGTATGACTAAAAAAGATATATATCATCTTTCAATTTAAAAATAAATAAAAATTTGAACATTTTTTATAATAATAATAAATAATCATAATAATGATAATGATAATAATAATAATAATAATAATAATACACTTTCTTAATAACAATAACTATAATAATAATAATCAAGGTTAGTTTTATTTATTAATATTGATAATCATTAAAATTTAAAAATAATTTATTTATGGTTGTATAATTTTTTTGGTCGAATTTGTTATGCAAAAGTTAGCAACATTTTACCAGTACCGTGTCATTTTTTTTAAATAATATATATATATATATATATATATATATATATATATATATATATATATATATATTTATAATAATTAAAATTTTAAAATAATCTATAAAAATAGTAATGAAACAAACTTTATGCTTTAAACATATTAAAGGGTCTAAGTTCGCATTTAACTAAGAATTTTTCTTAGTATTATTAGGGCTTCTTTATTCTGACTTCTTCTTTTTAACAAAATAAGTTTTTTTCTTCTCAAGAGAAACTCGAAAATATATTTGATTAATTTAATTTAAAATACATTTTAAAAAAATAAATTACAAAAATAATATTAATACATGATTTCGTAGTACTATAACTTAATATCTTGTCTTTTATTATTGAGTATTTTATTGTTTAGAAGAAATAGGATGTATTATATTGTTGAGAACAAGATTAATGTCTTTGCAAATTCTCTTGAGAAAAGGAAGAATGTACAATCTTGAGAAAAGGAAGAATGTTTTCGAGTTTTCTCTTGAGAAGAAAAATACTTCTTTTGTGAAAAAGAAGAAGTCATGATAAAGAAGCCCTATGAATATTTTTTTTTTTGTTTTTAATCATGCCTATTAATATTTTTGTATGACTAAAAAATATATATTTTATCTTTAAATTTAAGTATAATTAAAAAAGTTGAAGTTTTTTTATAATAATAATAAGAAATAATAATAATAATAATAATAATAATAATAATAATATACTTTCTTAATAACAATATTTTAATAATAATAATAATGGTTAGATTTTATTTATTAATACTGAAAATAATTTTATCCGATTTAAGAGTTCTTTATATCGTTGTGAAGCTAAGAAAACATTCTATACGATGGGGGTGAAAAATGTTAATTTTACTGCCCGATTAAATAATCGGAAAAAGTCCAAAAGTGATATATTATGTTTTACTTGTCGGATATTATTCTATTGTGCAACTATGATATATCTTGCCCATCCTATTATTGTTTAGCATGGTTGTGAGTGAATATGCATGTTAAAATATGAAATCGGTAGGGTGAGGATTATTACCATAAAAATGTTGGAACCTAGTAACGGATAGGAAATGGTTGAATAACATAGCGACGACGCTCGTGCAAGAGAGGCCGAGGCGTGCGTCTATTATCGAATGGTTGTGTGTGGAATTACGAAATCGTAACCACTATTCTATTATGTGCCATTTCATGAGTAACGAGCTCCTCTGTAATGAATGCACGATTTCTTGGTAGGTTTGATTCCCAATGTTATAGTACAAATGGAGCCTACGGGTAAAGAAACTTGTGACGGGTACGAGCCGTGTGAAGTGACGGATCATGGGTACGGGCCGATGATCCCGAATCCATTTCGTATGCCAAGAAATCTACGAGGGTCCATGACTCGTTACTACTTCTAGACGTAGAAGAGTGCGGGAGAAAGGGGATGCCTTGATCGGTTTAACGATAGTGATACTTTTCGGGTTAACGAACTCGATAGAATCAAAACATATGGTCTGTGTACTCAAAGTCACTTCCCTTCCCTTTTGACTTGAGTTAGGATATTAGAACCTTGTAAAGCCGAGAGGACTATAAGATAGCGAACACACTGAGATTTGATGTATCTCACCCCACTGTTGTTGTTTACATCACAGGTACTACAGGTTCGGCGAAGGGTAAGGACAAAGTGGTTTGACTTTTCCTTACGGATCGTGGCTTTTGAGATGTCATGGCTTTCGCTATGACGTTTTATTTTGAGATCATTGTATTGATCTAGTTCTTAGTGCTTTTTGGGGACATTTTGTATATGTTATGCCACAGACGTTAGAACTTCGTAGTTAGGGCATTTAATGTATACAATGTGTTAACTAGGAACTTGTATATATTTCAGTACCAAACATATTATTCATGTATGATATATGTTATGATGTATGTACGTATATATGGGCGTTACATTTATAATAATAATAAATAATCATAATAACGATAATGATAATAATAATAATAATAATAATAATAATACACTTTCTTAATAACAATAACTATAATAATAATAATAATCAAGGTTAGGTTTTATTTATTAATATTGATAATCATTAAAATTTAAAAATAATTTATTTATGGTTGTATAATTTTTTTTGTCGAATTTGTTATGCAAAAGTTAGCAACATTTTACCAATACCGTGTCTTTTTTATTAAATAATAACATATATATATATATTTATAATAATTAAAAATTTAAAATAATCTATAAAAATAGTAATGAAACAAACTTTACGCTTTAAACATATTAAAGGGTCTAAGTTCGCATTTAACTAAGAATTTTTCTTAAGATTATTAGGTCTTCTTTATCATGACTTCTTCTTTTTAGCAAAATAAGTTTTTTTCTTCTCAAGAGAAAACTCAAAAATATATTTGATTAATTTAATTCAAAATACATTTTAAAAAATAAATTACAAAAATAATATTAATAAATGATTTCATAGTACTATAACTTAATATCTTGTCTTTTAATGTTGAGTATTTTATTGTTTAGAAGAAAAACGATGTATTATATTGTTGAGAACAAGATTAATGTCTTTGCAAATTCTCTTGAGAAAAGGAAGAATGTTATCTTGAGAAAAGGTAGAATGTTTTCGAGTTTTCTCTTGAGAAGAAAAGGACTTCTTTTGTGAAAAAGAAGAAGTCATGATAAAGAAGCCCTATGAATATTTTTGTTTTGTTTTTAATCATGCCTATTAATATTTTTGTATGACTAAAAAATATATATTTTATCTTAAAATTTATGTATAATTAAAAAAATTGAATTTTTTTATAATAATAATAAGAAATAATAATAATAATAATAATAATAATAATAATATACTTTCTTAATAACAATATTTTAATAATAATAATAATGGTTAGATTTTATTTATTAATACTGAAAATAATTTTAATTTAAAAATAATTTATTTATATTGGAATAATATTTTTTTGTTGAATTTGTTATGCAAAGTTCGCAACATTTTACTAATAACGTGTATCTTATAAAAAATAATAATATACAAATTTTTATAATAATTAAAAATTGAAAATAACCTATAAAATTAGAAATTGAACAAAGTTTACGCTTTAAACATTTTAAACTGTCTAAGTTCACATTTAACTAAAAACGTTTCTTAGTATTATGAGGGCTTCTTTATCATGACTTTTTCTTTTTAACATAAGAAGTCTTTTTCTTCTCAAGAGAAAACTCGAAAATATATTTGATTAATTTGATTCAAAATAAATTA
This sequence comes from Lathyrus tuberosus, assembly GCA_022829125.1. Taxonomy (NCBI): domain Eukaryota; kingdom Viridiplantae; phylum Streptophyta; class Magnoliopsida; order Fabales; family Fabaceae; genus Lathyrus; species Lathyrus tuberosus. Next base: position 12,596,992 of record JALAZF010000032.1, read on the forward strand.
TAAAAATAATATTATTACATGATTTCTTATTACTACAGCTTAATATATTGTCTTTTAGTGTTGAGTCTTCTATTGTTGAGAAGAAAAACGATGTATTATATTGTTGAGAACAAGAACAATGTTGTTGCAAATTCTCTTGAGAAAAGTAAGAATGTTATCTTGAGAAAAGGAAGAATATTTTCGTGTTTTCTCTTGAGAAGAAAAACACTTATTTATTTAAAAAGAAGAAGTCCTGATAAAGAAACCCTATGAATATTTTTCTATTTTTTTGTTTTTAATCATGCCTATTAATATTTTTGTATGACTAAAAAAGATATATATCATCTTTCAATTTATAAATAAATAAAAATTTGAAGATTTTTTATAATAATAATAAATAATCATAATAATGATAATGATAATAATAATAATAATAATAATAATAATACACTTTTATAATAACAATAACTATAATAATAATAATCAAGGTTAGATTTTATTTATTAATATTGATAATCATTAAAATTTAAAAATAATTTATTTATGGTTGTATAATTTTTTTTGTCGAATTTGTTATGCAAAAGTTAGCAACATTTTACCAATACCGTGTCTTTTTTTTTAATAATAATATATATATATATATATATATATATTTATAATAATTAAAAATTTAAAATAATCTATAAAAAAAGTAATGAAACAAACTTTACGCTTTAAACATATTAAAGGGTCTAAGTTCGCATTTAACTAAGAATTTTTCTTAGTATTATTAGGTCTTCTTTATCATGACTTCTTCTTTTTAGCAAAATAAGTTTTTTTCTTCTCAAGAGAAAACTCGAAAATATATTTGATTAATTTAATTCAAAATACATTTTAAAAAATAAATTTCAAAAATAATATTAATACATGATTTCGTAGTACTATAACTTAATATATTGTCTTTTAATGTTGAGTATTTTATTGTTGAGAAGAAAAACGATGTATTATATTGTTGAGAACAAGATTAATGTCTTTGCAACTTCTCTTGAGAAAAGGAAGAATGTTATCTTGAGAAAAGGTAGAATGTTTTCGAGTTTTCTCTTGAGAAGAAAAGGACTTCTTTTGTGAAAAAGAAGAAGTCATGATAAAGAAGCCCTATGAATATTTTTTTTTTGCTTTTAATCATGCCTATTAATATTTTTGTATGACTAAAAAATATATATTTTATCTTTAAATTTAAGTATAATTAAAAAAATTGAATTTTTTTATAATAATAATAATAAGAAATAATAATAATAATAATAATAATAATAATAATAATAATAATATACTTTCTTAATAACAATATTTTAATAATAATAATAATAATAATAATAATGGTTAGATTTTATTTATTGATACTGAAAATAATTTTAATTTAAAAATAATTTATTTATATTGGAATAATATTTTTTTGTTGAATTTGTTATGCAAAGTTCGCAACATTTTACTAATATCGTGTATCTTATAAAAAATAATAATATACAAATTTTTATAATAATTAAAAATTAAAAATAACCTATAAAATTAGAAATGGAACAAAGTTTACGCTTTAAACATTTTAAACAGTCTAAGTTCACATTTAACTAAAAACTTTTCTTAGTATTATGAGGGCTTCTTTTTTCATGAGTTCTTCTTTTTAACATAAGAAGTCTTTTTCTTCTCAAGAGAAAACTCGAAAATATATTTGATTAATTTAATTCAAAATAAATTATAAAAATAATATTAATACATGATTTCTTATTACTACACCTTAATATATTGTCTTTTAGTGTTGAGTCTTCTATTGTTGAGAAGAAAAACGATGTATTATATCTTGAGAAAAGGATGAATGTTTTCGTGTTTTCTCTTGAGAAGAAAAACACTTATTTATTTAAAAAGAAGAAGTCCTGATAAAGAAACCCTTCGAATATTTTTCTATTTTTTTGTTTTAATCATGCCTATTAATATTTTTGTATGACTAAAAAAGATATATATCATCTTTCAATTTAAAAATAAATAAAAATTTGAACATTTTTTATAATAATAATAAATAATCATAATAATGATAATGATAATAATAATAATAATAATAATAATAATACACTTTCTTAATAACAATAACTATAATAATAATAATCAAGGTTAGTTTTATTTATTAATATTGATAATCATTAAAATTTAAAAATAATTTATTTATGGTTGTATAATTTTTTTGGTCGAATTTGTTATGCAAAAGTTAGCAACATTTTACCAGTACCGTGTCATTTTTTTTAAATAATATATATATATATATATATATATATATATATATATATATATATATATATATTTATAATAATTAAAATTTTAAAATAATCTATAAAAATAGTAATGAAACAAACTTTATGCTTTAAACATATTAAAGGGTCTAAGTTCGCATTTAACTAAGAATTTTTCTTAGTATTATTAGGGCTTCTTTATTCTGACTTCTTCTTTTTAACAAAATAAGTTTTTTTCTTCTCAAGAGAAACTCGAAAATATATTTGATTAATTTAATTTAAAATACATTTTAAAAAAATAAATTACAAAAATAATATTAATACATGATTTCGTAGTACTATAACTTAATATCTTGTCTTTTATTATTGAGTATTTTATTGTTTAGAAGAAATAGGATGTATTATATTGTTGAGAACAAGATTAATGTCTTTGCAAATTCTCTTGAGAAAAGGAAGAATGTACAATCTTGAGAAAAGGAAGAATGTTTTCGAGTTTTCTCTTGAGAAGAAAAATACTTCTTTTGTGAAAAAGAAGAAGTCATGATAAAGAAGCCCTATGAATATTTTTTTTTTTGTTTTTAATCATGCCTATTAATATTTTTGTATGACTAAAAAATATATATTTTATCTTTAAATTTAAGTATAATTAAAAAAGTTGAAGTTTTTTTATAATAATAATAAGAAATAATAATAATAATAATAATAATAATAATAATAATATACTTTCTTAATAACAATATTTTAATAATAATAATAATGGTTAGATTTTATTTATTAATACTGAAAATAATTTTATCCGATTTAAGAGTTCTTTATATCGTTGTGAAGCTAAGAAAACATTCTATACGATGGGGGTGAAAAATGTTAATTTTACTGCCCGATTAAATAATCGGAAAAAGTCCAAAAGTGATATATTATGTTTTACTTGTCGGATATTATTCTATTGTGCAACTATGATATATCTTGCCCATCCTATTATTGTTTAGCATGGTTGTGAGTGAATATGCATGTTAAAATATGAAATCGGTAGGGTGAGGATTATTACCATAAAAATGTTGGAACCTAGTAACGGATAGGAAATGGTTGAATAACATAGCGACGACGCTCGTGCAAGAGAGGTCGAGGCGTGCGTCTATTATCGAATGGTTGTGTGTGGAATTACGAAATCGTAACCACTATTCTATTATGTGCCATTTCATGAGTAACGAGCTCCTCTGTAATGAATGCACGATTTCTTGGTAGGTTTGATTCCCAATGTTATAGTACAAATGGAGCCTACGGGTAAAGAAACTTGTGACGGGTACGAGCCGTGTGAAGTGACGGATCATGGGTACGGGCCGATGATCCCGAATCCATTTCGTATGCCAAGAAATCTACGAGGGTCCATGACTCGTTACTACTTCTAGACGTAGAAGAGTGCGGGAGAAAGGGGATGCCTTGATCGGTTTAACGATAGTGATACTTTTCGGGTTAACGAACTCGATAGAATCAAAACATATGGTCTGTGTACTCAAAGTCACTTCCCTTCCCTTTTGACTTGAGTTAGGATATTAGAACCTTGTAAAGCCGAGAGGACTATAAGATAGCGAACACACTGAGATTTGATGTATCTCACCCCACTGTTGTTGTTTACATCACAGGTACTACAGGTTCGGCGAAGGGTAAGGACAAAGTGGTTTGACTTTTCCTTACGGATCGTGGCTTTTGAGATGTCATGGCTTTCGCTATGACGTTTTATTTTGAGATCATTGTATTGATCTAGTTCTTAGTGCTTTTTGGGGACATTTTGTATATGTTATGCCACAGACGTTAGAACTTCGTAGTTAGGGCATTTAATGTATACAATGTGTTAACTAGGAACTTGTATATATTTCAGTACCAAACATATTATTCATGTATGATATATGTTATGATGTATGTACGTATATATGGGCGTTACATTTATAATAATAATAAATAATCATAATAACGATAATGATAATAATAATAATAATACACTTTCTTAATAACAATAACTATAATAATAATAATAATAATCAAGGTTAGGTTTTATTTATTAATATTGATAATCATTAAAATTTAAAAATAATTTATTTATGGTTGTATAATTTTTTTTGTCGAATTTGTTATGCAAAAGTTAGCAACATTTTACCAATACCGTGTCTTTTTTATTAAATAATAACATATATATATATTTATAATAATTAAAAATTTAAAATAATCTATAAAAATAGTAATGAAACAAACTTTACGCTTTAAACATATTAAAGGGTCTAAGTTCGCATTTAACTAAGAATTTTTCTTAAGATTATTAGGTCTTCTTTATCATGACTTCTTCTTTTTAGCAAAATAAGTTTTTTTCTTCTCAAGAGAAAACTCAAAAATATATTTGATTAATTTAATTCAAAATACATTTTAAAAAATAAATTACAAAAATAATATTAATACATGATTTCATAGTACTATAACTTAATATCTTGTCTTTTAATGTTGAGTATTTTATTGTTTAGAAGAAAAACGATGTATTATATTGTTGAGAACAAGATTAATGTCTTTGCAAATTCTCTTGAGAAAAGGAAGAATGTTATCTTGAGAAAAGGTAGAATGTTTTCGAGTTTTCTCTTGAGAAGAAAAGGACTTCTTTTGTGAAAAAGAAGAAGTCATGATAAAGAAGCCCTATGAATATTTTTGTTTTGTTTTTAATCATGCCTATTAATATTTTTGTATGACTAAAAAATATATATTTTATCTTAAAATTTATGTATAATTAAAAAAATTGAATTTTTTTATAATAATAATAAGAAATAATAATAATAATAATAATAATAATAATAATATACTTTCTTAATAACAATATTTTAATAATAATAATAATGGTTAGATTTTATTTATTAATACTGAAAATAATTTTAATTTAAAAATAATTTATTTATATTGGAATAATATTTTTTTGTTGAATTTGTTATGCAAAGTTCGCAACATTTTACTAATAACGTGTATCTTATAAAAAATAATAATATACAAATTTTTATAATAATTAAAAATTGAAAATAACCTATAAAATTAGAAATTGAACAAAGTTTACGCTTTAAACATTTTAAACTGTCTAAGTTCACATTTAACTAAAAACGTTTCTTAGTATTATGAGGGCTTCTTTATCATGACTTTTTCTTTTTAACATAAGAAGTCTTTTTCTTCTCAAGAGAAAACTCGAAAATATATTTGATTAATTTGATTCAAAATAAATTATAAAAATAATATTATTACATGATTTCTTATTACTACAGCTTAATATATTGTCTTTTAGTGTTGAGTCTTCTATTGTTGAGAAGAAAAACGATGTATTATATTGTTGAGAACAAGAACAATGTTGTTGCAAATTCTCTTGAGAAAAGTAAGAATGTTATCTTGAGAAAAGGAAGAATATTTTCGTGTTTTCTCTTGAGAAGAAAAACACTTATTTATTTAAAAAGAAGAAGTCCTGATAAAGAAACCCTATGAATATTTTTCTATTTTTTTGTTTTTAATCATGCCTATTAATATTTTTGTATGACTAAAAAAGATATATATCATCTTTCAATTTATAAATAAATAAAAATTTGAAGATTTTTTATAATAATAATAAATAATCATAATAATGATAATGATAATAATAATAATAATAATAATAATAATACACTTTTATAATAACAATAACTATAATAATAATAATCAAGGTTAGATTTTATTTATTAATATTGATAATCATTAAAATTTAAAAATAATTTATTTATGGTTGTATAATTTTTTTTGTCGAATTTGTTATGCAAAAGTTAGCAACATTTTACCAATACCGTGTCTTTTTTTTTAATAATAATATATATATATATATATATATATATATATATTTATAATAATTAAAAATTTAAAATAATCTATAAAAAAAGTAATGAAACAAACTTTACGCTTTAAACATATTAAAGGGTCTAAGTTCGCATTTAACTAAGAATTTTTCTTAGTATTATTAGGTCTTCTTTATCATGACTTCTTCTTTTTAGCAAAATAAGTTTTTTTCTTCTCAAGAGAAAACTCGAAAATATATTTGATTAATTTAATTCAAAATACATTTTAAAAAATAAATTTCAAAAATAATATTAATACATGATTTCGTAGTACTATAACTTAATATATTGTCTTTTAATGTTGAGTATTTTATTGTTGAGAAGAAAAACGATGTATTATATTGTTGAGAACAAGATTAATGTCTTTGCAACTTCTCTTGAGAAAAGGAAGAATGTTATCTTGAGAAAAGGTAGAATGTTTTCGAGTTTTCTCTTGAGAAGAAAAGGACTTCTTTTGTGAAAAAGAAGAAGTCATGATAAAGAAGCCCTATGAATATTTTTTTTTTGCTTTTAATCATGCCTATTAATATTTTTGTATGACTAAAAAATATATATTTTATCTTTAAATTTAAGTATAATTAAAAAAATTGAATTTTTTTATAATAATAATAATAAGAAATAATAATAATAATAATAATAATAATAATAATAATAATAATATACTTTCTTAATAACAATATTTTAATAATAATAATAATAATAATAATGGTTAGATTTTATTTATTGATACTGAAAATAATTTTAATTTAAAAATAATTTATTTATATTGGAATAATATTTTTTTGTTGAATTTGTTATGCAAAGTTCGCAACATTTTACTAATATCGTGTATCTTATAAAAAATAATAATATACAAATTTTTATAATAATTAAAAATTAAAAATAACCTATAAAATTAGAAATGGAACAAAGTTTACGCTTTAAACATTTTAAACAGTCTAAGTTCACATTTAACTAAAAACTTTTCTTAGTATTATGAGGGCTTCTTTTTTCATGAGTTCTTCTTTTTAACATAAGAAGTCTTTTTCTTCTCAAGAGAAAACTCGAAAATATATTTGATTAATTTAATTCAAAATAAATTATAAAAATAATATTAATACATGATTTCTTATTACTACACCTTAATATATTGTCTTTTAGTGTTGAGTCTTCTATTGTTGAGAAGAAAAACGATGTATTATATTGTTGAGAACAAGAACAATGTCGTTGCAAATTCTCTTGAGAAAAGTAAGAATGTTATCTTGAGAAAAGGAAGAATATTTTCGTGTTTTCTCTTGAGAAGAAAAACACTTATTTATTTAAAAAGAAGAAGTCCTGATAAAGAAACCCTATGAATATTTTTCTATTTTTTTGTTTTTAATCATGCCTATTAATATTTTTGTATGACTAAAAAAGATATATATCATCTTTCAATTTATAAATAAATAAAAATTTGAAGATTTTTTATAATAATAATAAATAATCATAATAATGATAATAATAATAATAATAATAATAATAATAATAATAATAATACCTCCCCCTTGCTGTTTGTGTTGATGATGGAATACTTTCATAGACTCTTGTATAAAATGCAGCTTGACTCTAATTTCAACCATCATGCTAAATGTGAGAAGTTGGGCATTACCAATCTCACATTTGCAGATGATGTTTTGCTTTTTTGCAGGGGTGATGAGATCTCAGTAAGGATGATGCTTGATATGATCAAAGAGTTCTCTATTACTACTGGTTTAGTGGTCAATCAGAATAAGTGCAAAATCTTTTTTGGTAGTGTGGATAGAGAGACCAAAGTTAATATCAGTGCTGTAACTGAATTTGAAGAAGGTATGCTGCCTGTAAGGTATCTTGGTGTACCACTTTCGGATAAGAAGCTTAACATAAAATACTACCTTCCCCTTATTGATAAAATTATGGCAAGAATCAAGCACTGGACCTCTAAGCTCCTTAGTATGGCTGGCCGTGTTCAATTGGTTAAATGCACCATCACTGCTATTGTGCAGTATTGGATGCATTGTCTACCTATTCCTAAGTGTGTTCTTAAGAGGATTGACAGCATGTGCAGAGGGTTTATCTGGACGGGGAAAACTGAAGCGAGCAGAAAAAGTCCGGTGGCTTGGCACAAGGTATGTAGTCCTAAGAGACAAGGTGGTCTTGGCCTTCCTAATCTAATAATTTGGAACAAGGCTACTTTGTTAAAATATCTGTGGAACTTATGCAAGAAGTCTGATAATTTGTGGGTTAAGTGGGTCCATATCCACTATATAAAAAATCAGAATGTTATGGATGTTGATGTGAAGCAGGGCAATTCTTGGGTGATGAAAAGTGTGCTGAAGCAAAGAGAGGCTGTGAACCACTTCCTAAATTATTGGGAGTCCTCATTAAGTGGCAATAGATTTAGAATGAAAATAATGTATGATCTTATGATTAATGATCAAGAGAGAATGCAGTGGAGGTTTCTTGTTAACCGAAACTGTGCCAGGCCTAGAGCAATTCACCTTGTTTGGCTTGCTTGCCATGGTAAGCTTGGCACAAAGGATAGACTTGTGCGTTTTGGTATGATAGCTGATAAAAAATGCAGTTTGTGCAAGGAAGATGATGAGTCGCTCGATCATTTATTTTTTGCCTGCAAGGTTTCGAAGAATATTTGGAAGTCTGTTTTGAATTGGGTTGGAATCCAACATGATCCGCAGTATTGGTTTAAGGAGATTGATTGGATTATTGCTAGCACAGTGAAAAAGGGTTGGAGAGCCAGTCTTCTCAAACTAGCTTTTGCTGAAACATTATATGGTTTTTTGGGGGTATAGGAATGATATGATTTTTGGAGATAAAGTCCATAGTAATACTTATGATGATGTTAGTCAAAATATTATAGAGAAAATTTTGTATAGAGGGTGGGGGTCAAAGAAGCTTAGGAAACATGTTGCTTCCTTGATGACATTGGATCTTTGATCACCTTGTATCTACTTGATTTTGAATTAATATACCTTTTTTGATTCAAAAAATAATAATAATACACTTTTATAATAACAATAACTATAATAATAATAATCAAGGTTAGATTTTATTTATTAATATTGATAATCATTAAAATTTAAAAATAATTTATTTATGGTTGTATAATTTTTTTTGTCGAATTTGTTATGCAAAAGTTAGCAACATTTTACCAATACCGTGTCTTTTTTTTTAATAATAATATATATATTTTTATAATAATTAAAATTTTAAAATAATCTATAAAAAAGTAATGAAACAAACTTTACGCTTTAAACATATTAAAGGGTCTAAGTTCGCATTTAACTAAGAATTTTTCTTAGTATTATTAGGTCTTCTATATCATGACTTCTTCTTTTTAGCAAAATAAGTTTTTTTCTTCTCAAGAGAAAACTCGAAAATATATTTGATTAATTTAATTCAAAATACATTTTAAAAAATAAATTTCAAAAATAATATTAATACATGATTTCGTAGTACTATAACTTAATATCATGTCTTTTAATGTTGAGTATTTTATTGTTGAGAAGAAAAACGATGTATTATATTGTTGAGAACAAGATTAATGTCTTTGCAACTTCTCTTGAGAAAAGGAAGAATGTTATCTTGAGAAAAGGTAGAATGTTTTCGAGTTTTCTCTTGAGAAGAAAATGACTTCTTTTGTGAAAAAGAAGAAGTCATGATAAAGAAGCCCTATGAATATTTTTTTTTTGCTTTTAATCATGCCTATTAATATTTTTGTATGACTAAAAAATATATATTTTATCTTTAAATTTAAGTATAATTAAAAAAATTGAATTTTTTTATAATAATAATAATAAGAAATAATAATAATAATAATAATAATAATAATAATATACTTTCTTAATAACAATATTTTAATAATAATAATAATGGTTAGATTTTATTTATTAATACTGAAAATAATTTTAATTTAATAATAATTTATTTATATTGGAATAATATTTTTTTGTTGAATTTGTTATGCAAAGTTCGCAACATTTTACTAATATCGTGTATCTTATAAAAAATAATAATATACAAATTTTTATAATAATTAAAAATTGAAAATAACCTATAAAATTAGAAATGGAACAAAGTTTACACTTTAAACATTTTAAACAGTCTAAGTTCACATTTAACTAAAAACTTTTCTTAGTATTATGAGGGCTTCTTTATCATGACTTCTTCTTTTTAACATAAGAAGTCTTTTTCTTCTCAAGAGAAAACTCAAAAATATATTGAATTAATTTAATTCAAAATAAATTATAAAACTAATATTAATACATGATTTCTTATTACTACAGCTTAATATATTGTCTTTTAGTGTTGAGTCTTCTATTGTTGAGAAGAAAAACGATGTATTATATTGTTGAGAACAAGAACAATGTCGTTGCAAATTCTCTTGAGAAAAGTAAGGATGTTATCTTGATAAAAGGAAGAATATTTTCGTGTTTTCTCTTGAGAAGAAAAACACTTATTTATTTAAAAAGAAGAAGTCCTGGTAAAGAAACCCTTCGAATATTTTTCTATTTTTTTGTTTTTAATCATGCCTATTAATATTTTTGTATGACTAAAAAAGATATATACCATCTTTCAATTTATAAATAAATAAAAATTTGAAGATTTTTTATAATAATAATAAATAATCATAATAATGATAATGATAATAATAATAATAATAATACACTTTTATAATAACAATAACTATAATAATAATAATCAAGGTTAGATTTTATTTATTAATATTGATAATCATTAAAATTTAAAAATAATTTATTTATGGTTGTATAATTTTTTTTGTCGAATTTGTTATGCAAAAGTTAGCAACATTTTACCAATACCGTGTCTTTTTTTTTTAATAATACTATATATATATTTATAATAATTAAAATTTTAAAATAATCTATAAAAAAGTAATGAAACAAACTCTACGCTTTAAACATATTAAAGGGTCTAAGTTCGCATTTAACTAAGAATTTTTCTTAGTATTATTAGGTCTTCTTTATCATGACTTCTTCTTTTTAGCAAAATAAGTTTTTTTCTTCTCAAGAGAAAACTCGAAAATAGATTTGATTAATTTAATTCAAAATACATTTTAAAAAATAAATTTCAAAAATAATATTAATACATGATTTCGTAGTACTATAACTTAATATATTGTCTTTTAATGTTGAGTATTTTATTGTTGAGAAGAAAAACGATGTATTATATTGTTGAGAACAAGATTAATGTCTTTGCAACTTCTCTTGAGAAAAGAAAGAATGTTATCTTGAGAAAAGGTAGAATGTTTTCGAGTTTTCTCTTGAGAAGAAAAGGATTTCTTTTGTGAAAAATAAGAAGTCATGATAAAGAAGCCCTATGAATATTTTTTTTTTGCTTTTAATCATGCCTATTAATATTTTTGTATGACTGAAAAATATATATTTTATATTTAAATTTAAGTATAATTAAAAAAATTGAATTTTTTTATAATAATAATAATAAGAAATAATAATAATAATAATAATAATAATAATATACTTTCTTAATAATAATATTTTAATAATTATAATAATAATAATGGTTAGATTTTATTTATTAATACTGAAAATAATTTTAATTTAAAAATAATTTATTTATATTGGAATAATATTTTTTTTGTTGAATTTTTTATGCAAAGTTCGCAACATTTTACTAATGTCGTGTATCTTATAAAAAATAATAATATACAAATTTTTATAATAATTAAAAATTGAAAATAACCTATAAAATTAGAAATGGAACAAAGTTTACGCTTTAAACATTTTAAACAGTCTAAGTTCACATTTAACTAAAAACTTTTCTTAGTATTATAAGGGCTTCTTTTTTCATGAGTTCTTCTTTTTAACATAAGAAGTCTTTTTCTTCTCAAGAGAAAACTCGAAAATATATTTGATTAATTTAATTCAAAATAAATTATAAAAATAATATTAATACATGATTTCTTATTACTACAGCTTAATATATTGTCTTTTAGTGTTGAGTCTTCTATTGTTGAGAAGAAAAACGATGTATTATATTGTTGAGAACAAGAACAATGTCGTTGCAAATTCTCTTGAGAAAAGTAAGAATGTTATCTTGAGAAAAGGAAGAATATTTTCGTGTTTTCTCTTGAGAAGAAAAACACTTATTTATTTAAAAAGAAGAAGTCCTGATAAAAAACCCTATGAATATTTTTCTATTTTTTTTTTTTTTTTAATCATGCCTATTAATATTTTTGTATGACTAAAAAAGATATATATCATCTTTCAATTTAAAAATAAATAAAAATTTGAACATTTTTTATTGTAATACCCCGTAAATTTATTTTACTCTGGATAATATTAGTTGTGATGAACTGAGTCCCAGGGTACTCTGAGAAATTATCTGCAGAGATAATTAGAGTAACTGTTGAACTTAGAGTAAATCCAATTAATAATATCTGACTCTGAGATATTTGGGTATTTGGATTTAAGTGACTTTTTGGACATTTAGTAGTATTATTTATTAATGATAGTTACTATATGTTTTCTTTTCCTCCCATTTTCCACATAAAAAGAAAAAGATAGTAAGAGAAGTAAGAAAGAAAGAAAAGGAAGGAGAGAAAAGTGGAGGAGAGGAAAAAGAGAAGAATTCAAGTTTCAAGAGCAAATCATCATCAATCCTTCATCAATTCATCTCATCTTCTTCACCAACATCTTCATCTTCATCTTACTAGAGGTGGGTTCTAGTTAGAACTTTAGTTTTAGAGTTTTGGAGATATTTGAGTTAGGTTAGAATCTTTGAAAATCGATAATCTAACGGTTAAAAATTGGTATAAATTGTGTAGTATGATCACTCTATGCTTATGAACATTAATTATGCTTGTTTGTGCTGGTTGGAATCGATTTAGGTTGAGAAATGATGAATGTGTAGCTTCGGAACCATGGAACCTGTAAGGGAAGAATTCTGGTTCTGGTGTGATTCGCCAGGCGAATTCCAGATTCGCCAGGCGGATTAAGTCTCACCAATATCTCGCCAGGAGAAGTGCTGGCGAAAGAGATTCGCCAGGCGAAATCCAGATTCGCCAGGCGAATTTGAAGAGACGGAATGTGTTAGCTACTGGAACTTTTAATTTTCTCAAATTGGGGGATTTGCCACTAGATTCTCCAGGCGAAGTTCTGGCGAAGGGAGATTAGCCAGGCGAAGAGCTGGCGAATGCAGACTCGCCAGGCGAAATCCAAATTCGCCAGGCGAATCTGCCTGGGACCAAATATTTTTCCTTTCTTCAAAAATCTATAACTTTTGACTCGTTTATCCGATTTAAGAGTTCTTTATATCGTTGTGAAGCTAAGAAAACATTCTATATGATGGGGGTGAAAAATGTTAATTTTACTGCCTGATTAAATAATCGGAAAAAGTCCAAAAGTGATATATTATGTTTTACTTGTCGGATATTATTCTATTGTGCAACTATGATATATCTTGCCCATCCTATTATTATTTAGCATGGTTGTGAGTGAATATGCATGTTAAAATATGAAATCGGTAGGATGAGGATTATTACCATAAAAATGTTGGAACCTAGTAATGGATAGGAAATGGTTGAATAACATAGCGACGATGCTCGTGCAAGAGAGGCCGAGGCGTGCGTCTATTATCGAATGGTTGTGTGTGGAATCACGAAATCGTAACCACTATTCTATTATGTGCCATTTCATGAGTAACGAGCTCCTCTGTAATGAATGCACGATTTCTTGGTAGGTTTGATTCCCAATGTTATAGTACGAATGAAGCCTACGGGTAAAGAAACTTGTGACGGGTACGAACCGTGTGAAGTGACGGATCACGGGTACGAGCCGATGATCCCGAATCCATTTCGTATGCCAAGAAATCTACGAGGATCCATGACTCGTTACTACTTCTAGACGTAGAAGAGTGCGGGAGAAAGGGGATGCCTTGATCGGTTTAACGATAGTGATACTTTTCGGGTTAACGAACTCGATAGAATCAAAACATATGGTGTGTGTACTCAAAGTCACTTCCCTTCCCTTTTGACTTGAGTTAGGATATTGGAACCTTGTAAAGCCGAGAGGACTATAAGATAGCGAACACACTGAGATTTGATGTATCTCACCCCACTGTTGTTGTTTACATCACAGGTACTACAGGTTCGGCGAAGGGTAAGGACAAAGTGGTTTGACTTTTCCTTACGGATCGTGGCTTTTGAGATGGCATGGCTTTCGCTATGACGTTTTATTTTGAGATCATTGTATTGATCTAGTTCTTAGTGCTTTTTGGGGACATTTTGTATATGTTATGCCACAGACGTTAGAACTTTGTAGTTAGGGCATTTAATGTATACAATGTGTTAACTAGGAACTTGTATATATTTCAGTACCAAACGTATTATTCATGTATGATATATGCTATGATGTATGTATGTATATATGGGCGTTACATTTATAATAATAATAAATAATCATAATAACGATAATGATAATAATAATAATAATAATAATAATAATAATAATAATACACTTTCTTAATAACAATAACTATAATAATAATAATCAAGGTTAGATTTTATTTATTAATATTGATAATCATTAAAATTTAAAAATAATTTATTTATGGTTGTATAATTTTTTTTGTCGAATTTGTTATGCAAAAGTTAGCAACATTTTACCAATACCGTGTCTTTTTTATTAAATAATAACATATATATATATATTTATAATAATTAAAAATTTAGAATAATCTATAAAAATAGTAATGAAACAAACTTTACGCTTTAAACATATTAAAGGGTCTAAGTTCGCATTTAACTAAGAATTTTTCTTAAGATTATTAGGTCTTCTTTATCATGACTTCTTCTTTTTAGCAAAATAAGTTTTTTTCTTCTCAAGAGAAAACTCGAAAATATATTTGATTAATTTAATTCAAAATACATTTTAAAAAATAAATTACAAAAATAATATTAATACATGATTTCGTAGTACTATAACTTAATATCTTGTCTTTTAATGTTGAGTATTTTATTGTTTAGAAGAAAAACGATGTATTATATTGTTGAGAACAAGATTAATGTCTTTGCAAATTCTCTTGAGAAAAGGTAGAATGTTTTCGAGTTTTCTCTTGAGAAGAAAAGGACTTCTTTTGTGAAAAAGAAGAAGTCATGATAAAGAAGCCCTATGAGTTTTTGTTTTGTTTTTAATCATGCCTATTAATATTTTTGTATGACTAAAAAATATATATTTTATCTTTAAATTTATGTATAATTAAAAAAATTGAATTTTTTTATAATAATAATAAGAAATAATAATAATAATAATAATAATAATAATAATATACTTTCTTAATAACAATATTTTAATAATAATAATAATAGTTAGATTTTATTTATTAATACTGAAAATAATTTTAATTTAAAAATAATTTATTTATATTGGAATAATATTTTTTTGTTGAATTTGTTATGCAAAGTTCGCAACATTTTACTAATATCGTGTATCTTATAAAAAATAATAATATACAAATTTTTATAATAATTAAAAATTGAAAATAACCTATAAAATTAGAAATGGAACAAAGTTTACGCTTTAAACATTTTGGCTAAAATATAGTTTTGGTCCCCCTGTTTTTCAAAATTCACAGTTTTGGTCCCCCTGTTTTTTTTTTTAACAGTTTTGGTCCCCCACCCCTCACTGTTCATGTACGGACATGTACGGACATGTTACTGTTCATCACTTTTTTTAGGCCAGAATTGGGGTGGGGGACCAAAACTGTTAAAAAAAAAACAGGGGGACCAAAACTGTGAATTTTGAAAAACAGGGGGACCAAAACTGTATTTTAGCCAAACATTTTAAACTGTCTAAGTTCACATTTAACTAAAAACTTTTCTTAGTATTATGAGGGCTTCTTTATCATGACTTTTTCTTTTTAACATAAGAAGTCTTTTTCTTCTCAAGAGAAAACTCGAAAATATATTTGATTAATTTGATTCGAAATAAATTATAAAAATAATATTATTACATGATTTCTTATTACTACCGCTTAATATATTGTCTTTTAGTGTTGAGTCTTCTATTATTGAGAAGAAAAATGATGTATTATATTGTTGAGAACAAGAACAATGTCGTTGCAAATTCTCTAGAGAAAAGTAAGAATGTTATCTTGAGAAAAGGAAGAATATTTTCGTGTTTTCTCTTGAGAAGAAAAACACTTATTTATTTAAAAAGAAGAAGTCCTGATAAAGAAACCCTATGAATATTTTTCTATTTTTTTGTTTTTAATCATGCCTATTAATATTTTTGTATGACTAAAAAAGATATATATCATCTTTCAATTTATAAATAAATAAAAATTTGAAGATTTTTTATAATAATAATAAATAATCATAATAATGATAATGATAATAATAATAATAATAATAATAATAATAATAATAATAATAATACACTTTTATAATAACAATAACTATAATAATAATAATCAAGGTTAGATTTTATTTATTAATATTGATAATCATTAAAATTTAAAAATAATTTATTTATGGTTGTATAATTTTTTTTGTCGAATTTGTTATGCAAAAGTTAGCAACATTTTACCAATACCGTGTCTTTTTTTTTAATAATAATATATATATTTTTATAATAATTAAAATTTTAAAATAATCTATAAAAAAAGTAATGAAACAAACTTTACGCTTTAAACATATTAAAGGGTCTAAGTTCGCATTTAACTAAGAATTTTTCTTAGTATTATTAGGTCTTCTTTATCATGACTTCTTCTTTTTAGCAAAATAAGTTTTTTTCTTCTCAAGAGAAAACTCGAAAATATATTTGATTAATTTAATTCAAAATACATTTTAAAAAATAAATTTCAAAAATAATATTAATACATGATTTCGTAGTACTATAACTTAATATATTGTCTTTTAATGTTGAGTATTTTATTGTTGAGAAGAAAACGATGTATTATATTGTTGAGAACAAGATTAATGTCTTTGCAACTTCTCTTGAGAAAAGAAAGAATGTTATCTTGAGAAAAGGTAGAATGTTTTCGAGTTTTCTCTTGAGAAGAAAAGTACTTCTTTTGTGAAAAAGAAGAAGTCATGATAAAGAAGCCCTATGAATATTTTTTTTTTGCTTTTAATCATGCCTATTAATATTTTTGTATGACTGAAAAATATATATTTTATATTTAAATTTAAGTATAATTAAAAAAATTGAATTTTTTTATAATAATAATAATAAGAAATAATAATAATAATAATAATAATATTAATAATAATAATAATAAACTTTCTTAATAACAATATTTTAATAATAATAATAATAATGGTTAGATTTTATCTATTAATACTTAAAATAATTTTAATTTAAAAATAATTTATTTATATTGGAATAATATTTTTTTGTTGAATTTGTTATGCAAAGTTCGCAACATTTTACTAATATCGTGTATCTTATAAAAAATAATAATATACAAATTTTTATAATAATTAAAATTTGAAAATAATATATAAAATTAGAAATGGAACAAAGTTTACGCTTTAAACATTTTAAACAGTCTAAGTTCACATTTAACTAAAAACTTTTCTTAGTATTATGAGGGCTTCTTTATCATGACTTCTTCTTTTTAACATAAGAAGTCTTTTTCCTCTCAAGAGAAAACTCGAAAATATATTTGATTAATTTGATTCAAAATAAATTATAAAAATAATATTATTACATGATTTCTTATTACTACAGCTTAATATATTGTCTTTTAGTGTTGAGTCTTCTATTATTGAGAAGAAAAATGATGTATTATATTGTTGAGAAAAAGAACAATGTCGTTGGAAATTCTCTTGAGAAAAGTAAGAATGTTATCTTGAGAAAAGGAAGAATATTTTCGTGTTTTCTCTTGAGAAGAAAAACACTTATTTATTTAAAAAGAAGAAGTCATGATAAAGAAACCCTATGAATATTTTTCTATTTTTTTGTTTTTAATCATGCCTATTAATATTTTTGTATGACTAAAAAATATATATATCATCTTTCAATTTATAAATAAATAAAAATTTGAAGATTTTTTATAATAATAATAAATAATCATAATAATGATAATGATAATAATAATAATAATAATAATAATAATAATAATAATAATAATACACTTTCTTAATAACAATAACTATAATAATAATATTCAAGGTTAGATTTTATTTATTAATATTGATAATCATTAAAATTTAAAAATAATTTATTTATGGTTGTATAATTTTTTTTGTCGAATTTGTTATGCAAAAGGTAGCAACATTTTACCAATACCGTGTCTTTTTTTTAAATAATAATAATATATATATATATATTTTAATAATAATTAAAAATTTAAAATAATCTATAAAAATAGTACTGAAACAAACTTTACGCTTTAAACATATTAAAGGGTCTAAGTTCACATTTAACTAAGAATTTTTCTTAGTATTATTAGGTCTTCTTTAACATGACTTCTTCTTTTTAGCAAAATAAGTTTTTTCTTCTCAAGAGAAAACTCGAAAATATATTTGATTAATTTAATTCAAAATACATTTTAAAAAATAAATTTCAAAAATAATATTAATACATGATTTCGTAGTACTATAACTTAATATCTTGTCTTTTAATGTTGAGTATTTTATTGTTGAGAAGAAAAACGATGTATTATATTGTTGAGAACAAGATTAATGTCCTTGCAAATTCTCTTGAGAAAAGGAAGAATGTTATCTTGAGAAAAGGTAGAATGTTTTGGAATTTTCTCTTGAGAAGAAAAGGACTTCTTTTGTGAAAAAGAAGAAGTCATGATAAAGAAGCCCTATGAATATTTTTTTTTTTTGTTTTTAATCATGCCTATTAATATTTTTGTATGACTAAAAAATATATATTTTATCTTTAAATTTAAGTATAATTAAAAAAATTGAATTTTTTATAATAATAAAAAGAAATAATAATAATAATATTAATAATAATAATAATATACTTTCTTAATAACAATATTTTAATAATAATAAAAATAATGGTTAGATTTTATTTATTAATACTGAAAATAATTTTAATTTAAAAATAATTTATTTATATTGGAATAATATTTTTTTGTTGAATTTGTTATGCAAAGTTCGCAACATTTTACTAATATGGTGTATCTTATAAAAAATAATAATGTACAAATTTTTATAATAATTAAAAATTCAAAATAACCTATAAAATTAGAAATGGAACAAAGTTTACGCTTTAAACATTTTAAACAGTCTAAGTTCACATTTAACTAAAAACTTTTCTTAGTATTATGAGGGCTTCTTTATCATGACTTCTTCTTTTTAACATAAGAAGTTTTTTTCTTCTCAAGAGAAAACTCGAAAATATATTTGATTAATTTAATTCAAAATAAATTATAAAAATAATATTAATACATGATTTCTTATTACTACAGCTTAATATATTGTCTTTTATTGTTGAGAAGAAAAACAATGTATTATATTGTTGAGAACAAGAACAATGTCGTTGCAAATTCTCTTGAGAAAAGTAAGAATGTTATCTTGAGAAAAGGAAGAATATTTTCGTGTTTTCTCTTGAGAAGAAAAACACTTATTTATTTAAAAAGAAGAAGGGTTGATAAAGAAACCCTATGAATATTTTTCTATTTTTTTTTGTTTTTAATCATGCCTATTAATATTTTTGTATGACTAAAAAAGATACATATCATCTTTCAATTTAAAAATAAATAAAAATTTGAACATTTTTTATAATAATAATAAATAATCATAATAACGATAATGATAATAATAATAATAATATTAATAATAATAATACACTTTCTTAATAACAATAACTATAATAATAATAATCAAGGTTAGATTTTATTTATTAATATTGATAATCATTAAAATTTAAAAATAATTTATTTATGGTTGTATAATTTTTTTTGTCGAATTTGTTATGCAAAAGTTAGCAACATTTTACCAATACCGTGTCTTTTTTTTTAAATAAATAAATATATATATATATATATATATATATATATATATATATATATATATATTTTAATAATAATTAAAATTTTAAAATAATCTATAAAAATAGTAATGAAACAAACTTTACGCTTTAAACATATTAAAGGGTCTAAGTTCGCATTTAACTAAGAATTTTTCTTAGTATTATTAGGTCTTCTTTATCATGACTTCTTCTTTTTAGCAAAATAAGTTTTTTTCTTCTCCAGAGAAAACTCGAAAATATATTTGATTAATTTAATTCAAAATACATTTTAAAAAATAAATTTCAAAAATAATATTAATACATGATTTCGTAGTACTATAACTTAATATCTTGTCTTTTAATGTTGAGTATTTTATTGTTGAGAAGAAAAACGATGTATTATATTGTTGAGAACAAGATTAATGTCTTTGCAAATTCTCTTGAGAAAAGGAAGAATGTTATCTTGAGAAAAGGTAGAATGTTTTCGAGTTTTCTCTTGAGAAGAAAAATACTTCTTTTGTGAAAAAGAAGAAGTCATGATAAAGAAGCCTATGAATATTTTTTTTTTGTTTTTAATCATGCCTATTAATATTTTTGTATGACTAAAAAATATATATTTTATCTTTAAATTTAAGTATAATTAAAAAAATTGAAGTTTTTTTATAATAATAATAAGAAATAATAATAATAATAATAATAGTAATATACTTTCTTAATAACAATATTTTAATAATAATAATAATAATAATGGTTAGATTTTATTTATTAATATTGTAAATAATTTTAATTTAAAATTAATTTATTTATATTGGTATAATTTATTTTGTTGAGTTTGTTAGGAAAAGTTAGCAACATTTTACTAATATCGTGTATCTTATAAAAAATAATAATATACAAATTTTTATAATAATTAAAAATTGAAAATAACCTATAAAATTAGAATATATATATATATATATATATATATATATATATATATGGTTATGCTAATACACATCCATGTAGGTGTGCATTAGCAACATACACCTTAGTGTATTTTTGTGTGGCGCCCATCATTTTTTTAGTGGAACCCACATTAGAAAGATGAAGAAAAAAAATAGAAAGAAAATAGATGTAGTGTATTTTTGTGTGGGGCCCACCAATTTTGGGTGTGTGTTAGCATTTTCCATATATATATATATATATATATATATATATATATATATATATATATATATATATATATATATATATATATATATATGAATATGACTGACATAAACCATTATCATATTTAAATTAAAGATTAAATTTATTTGTAATAAAAAATGGAAAGAATATTTTCTTGAATAGATTTTTCATGTCTTTCCAAAATACTACTATATATTAGTGGTACAAAACAATAAGACAATAATTGCAAAAATATACCATTAATTGCAATATTCTATATATTTTGTGTTTATTTTAAAATCATAATTTATTCATTATAATGGTAATAATAATAAAAAAGAACATGATGATAATGGTAATAATAATAATAATAATTAAAAGCTAATATAAATAATGGTAATAATAATGATTAAAAGCTTTTGAATTTTTTTTAAATAATATTTAATTTGAAATAATTAGAATTCAATCATTTATTATGTAATGTTTCACACTATAAGCTCGAAAAATTTATAAGTTTTTAAAAAGTTTATAGTCAATTAATTGTTTTATTTAAAAAAAATCATTTTTTCTCAAATCAATAATGATCTTTTGATTTATCGCTAAAAACTTTTATGTCTAATCAAAATAATTAAATTTTTAAATAGTGGAAAAAATATTTAAAATTACTAAGCTATCCTTGATTGCTGACTGGATAATTAATTTTTTTTATTTTTTTTATTTTTTTATTTTATTTTTTTATAATTTTTTTATAATTTTTTATAATTTTTTTATTTTTCGTTTTTCACTCCCCCTGTTTATGAATCATTATTTTAAATTATCAACATTTTTAATTTTGAATTTCAATACAACAAGAGAACACCCTATGCATACCACGTCTCCTTTTTTAAAGTGGCAGGCGCCACATTCTTTGCCCTTTTTGTTGTGGCAGGCGCCACATGTAATATGGTGGTGGGCGCCACCCTTCATTTGGTGTGGCAGGCGCCACCCTCTTCAAATGTGGTGGGTCCCACTTGCCTTCTTTCATACATTTTTTTTCTTTTCTTCATTGTTTCTTCACTTCTTTTATTTTTTTTCTTTCTTTTGTAAATTGTTTCTTCACTTACAAGATAATTGTAATATAATGATTTAAGAAATATTTTTCATTGATGTAAATAAGAAAAATATATATTATATTTAATTATTAATTAATTTATGGACCAAATTTTCTTCATTAATTGAAGTTTATACCATTAAAATAATGATTTAAGAAATATTTTCCATTGATGTAAATAAGAAAAATATATATTATAATAGTAATTTATTGTTTTAAAGTTATAACAATCTATTATTTTAATATCATATTAAAAAATAGTAATTTACTATATCCTTATCATTAATTGAGTAATTTATTGGATAAATAATGATAATTTTTTTTAAGGAATTCTATTTTTTTATATACAATATATTTCTTATTTTCTATTAAATGTTATTATGACTAATATATATATATATATATTCTCTTACAACACTATCTTATTAACCCAAAAAAATATTATTAGTTTATCGTGGAAGATCAGAATTTAATATTATACCAACTATTTTTGGAGGTTAGAAGTGTTATATCACTCTATATCAAAATGGTAGTGTAAAAATATTTTTGAAAAATATTTATTATGCTATTAATACTAATTAATTCTACACTAATATTCAAATAATTATTAATAATAAATGTTTATTGTCATATTAACACTAATAAATTTGAAATAATTTGATAAATATTTATATGTTTTCAAACATATTAATTAATCCATAATCATTATAAAACTTTGTTTTCAATTAAATGCACAATTTTATTATATTACAATAAAAAAAATTTAATATGATGCTAATCCAATTTTTTTATATACGAAAATCAAAATAATTTTAAAGTCGTATATTTGATTTTTTTATGTGTTTCATTATTTTTTAAAATAGATTAATCTAAATCCAAATTATGTATTTAATATTGATTCAAATATTTGTATAACTAATTTCAAATAAAAAATAATATTAATATACGGGAAAAAAATATATGGTTGATTAAAATATTTTATATACGGGCGTACAAAAAATTCTAATTATAAAATAAAATATCAATATTAAATACATATTTTAATAATATACTGAAACAAAAAAAATGAAGTCATTGATAATATAGTAAAGCATACGAGACACATATTTTTATACAAAGGGAAAATTTAAATACTTTAGATTGAACTTTATTTTTATATATGCAAAAGTGTATGGATGATCCAAATACTTTTTATTCTTGAGAACAAGTTTTTTATTCATCAAAATATCTTTATAAATAATGTAAAAACAAAATTCATTCTTATTACATTTTGAAAACAATTGTGCATTATTACAATTATGGTGCAATTAAAGAAAATAAATATAAATATATTTAAAGTAATGTAAGAATCCAAACACGGGTAAAATGTATTTATTTATGTTACTAATATTTATTTATACATTTAAATTAAAATTTACTAATACTATGTTATTACTAGACGTCTACCCGCGCATTGCGCAGATAAGTTTTATTAAATTATTCTAAATATATAATATATTTATATTAATGTTTTTATTGAGTTTATTTTTTATTTAAATATTTAAGAATAATTTAATAGTTTATATTTTAGGTGGGATGCATGGTCGTTATACAATGTAAAAAAAATTTACACGGTCAATGTATACCAATTATATTCTTCATTAATTAGAAATGACTGTCATATTTAATTTTTTAAAATTACATTAGTGTGTCATATTTAATTTTTTAAAATTTAATTAATTATTATTTATTATAATTAGAGTGGTTACTAAAATGTGGAGAAGTTATAATATTTGTATTTAATTCATTAATTAAAAACGTGTGTCAAATTTAATTTTTTAAAATTACATTAGAATTGTGAGTTAAATTTAATTTTTAAAATTTAATTAATTTATATTATTATTTAGATTTATTAGTATAAATTTTTGTGAGAGTTATTTAATATTAGTGGTGGAGGTGGTTGGTATAGTTATTATTTAAAATGTTTAAGCCATTTAGAACGGAATCATTTTAAACATGAGGTTAGTGTAATGGTATTTTTATGTTAATACAACATGTTTTAATTATTATTTAAGTTATTTAAAAGTATTCATCTAAATTTGGAACGCGGGGTTAGTGTAATGAAATTTTTTTTTGAATCAAAAAGAGGTATGTATTAATTCAAAAAGACAATAGGTACAAGGCGATCGCTAGGGATCCAGCCCTCAAGCAAGACTAAAAAGACAAAAATGGGAAACTAAAACATCATAAGCTTAGCTATGTGTACTCTAAGTTTCGCATTATACCACCCCCTATGAACAATCATGTCTATAATATCATTAGCTATCATGGTGTTATCTACAGTGTAACACCCATATATAACAACATACATCAAAGCATATATATTATACATGAATCCAAGTATTTGGTACTGAAATACCATAAGTTCCTAGTTAACACATTATATACATTAAATGCCCTAAATACAAAGTCTAAAGTCTACGGCATAACATATATAAGATGTCCCAAAAAGCACTAAGAACTAGATCAATACAATGATCTCAAAATAAAATGCCATAGCGGAAGCCATGCCATCTCAAAAGCTACGATCCGTAAGGAAAAGTCAAACCACGTTATCCTTACCCTTCGCTGAACCTGCAGTACCTGTGATATAAACAACAACAGTGGGGTGAGATACATCAAATCTCAGTGAGTTCGCTATCTTATAGTCCTCTCGGCTTTACAAGGTTCATACATCCTAACTCAAGTTATAAGGGAAGGGAAGTGACTTTGAGTACACACACACTATATGGATCCATGCTCGTGAGTCTAACTAACTCACAGTATCGCTAATCGGTAACCCATACCAAGGCATCCCCTTTTCCCGTCCGCTTCTACGTCTAGAAGGCGACCCGAGTCATGGATCCTTGTAATTACTTGGCATACGAATGGATTCGGAATTAAGGGACGCATTATCACCTTAATTCGTCACTTCTCATGGCCTCTCATGCCATCACAAGTCTCTACCCGTAGGTTCCATCGTACTATAACATTGGGAATCAAACATGCCAAGTAGTAATGCCTGCATTTAGAGGAGCTCGAGACTCTTAAATGCCTCTCAAGGGCGTTGGTTACAATTACCTGATCATAAACATAAATGGGATTGTATTCGACAATCACCCGACCATATTAGCCTAAGACCTCTCTTGTCTTATCCATTCAAACACAATCAAACATGATCCATACTAGTGTAATTCTTTCCATACCATTCGGTAATAGACGTCCGCCTCGGCCTCTTGTGCACGAGCGTCGTCGAAATTGTTATTTCACACTTTCCGACAAGGGGTTCCGATAATATTCCTCACACTACCTATTTCATATTTTAACATGCATACATATTCAAACATGTTTAACAGTACGAGCATATGCATGTAATCATCAATCACATAATGGAAATACATAGTTCAACATACCACCAATTATACCAAATTTGCGGTTCCCTCCGATTTATTTAATTGGGCAATAAACAGATATTTCTCACTACCATCAGCTAGAATATGTTCCTAGCTTCAAAACGATACCAAGAATACGCAAAACGGATAAACGAGTCAAAGTTATGCAAGAACAATATGGATGTTCTGCTATGTTCGCATTGCGAAGAAGCCAGCGAATGCTCGCTACTTCATTCGCAGTGCGAAGCGTCTAGCGAACACCTAGCCAACACTTATTCGCTGCCCCATTCACAGTGCGAATGCTGGCGAACCAAGGCAGTAGCAAAACAACGTAAGGTTCGCAGTGCGAACCACTGGCGAACATTCACTACTTCATTCGCAGTGCGAAGCTGCCAGCAAGTCCACGATTTCCCCTTCGCTGGGGGATTCACAGTGCGAATCTGGGAAATGAAAAAAGTTCATCAGCGTAACAGCTGATCTCCCATGGTTCCAAAACCCCACCAAAACATATCCAAACATCCCACAATCAAACATAAACGATTCTACACTCATATAACTCATGCTACTCAGTTTATAACACATTTCAACCGTTAATTTTCAAGATTTTGCAATTAATCCAATTTCCTTACAATTCTAACCTAGTCCTAAAATCCAAGAAAAATCTAAAACAAAAGCTTCTATCTAGAACCCACCTTGAATAGATGAAGATGGTGAAGATGTGAAGATGATTGGATAAAGATTTGATGAAGTTCTTGATGATTTTGATCTTGAACTTTTTTCCTCTTTTTCTCTTCCTTTCCTTCTCTTTTCTTTCTCTCCACTTCTTTCTATCTTTTTCCCCCTTTGCTTCTAAAGAGGAAAATGAGAGGAAAAGGAAAAGATATAGTAAACATCATCAATTAACAACACTACTAATTGTCCAAAAAGTCTCTAAAGTCCAAATATTTAAATATCTCATAGTCAGATAATATTAATTGGATTTACTCTAAGTTCAACAGTTACCCTAATTATCTCTGCAGATAATTTCTCAGAGCACACTAGGATTCAGTTGATCTCAACTAATATTATCCAGAGTAAAAGAATTATTTACGGGGTATTACATTCTCCCCCCCTTAAATAGAAATTTGCCCACGAATTTAAAACAATTACCTGAAAAGATGAGGATAAACCTCCCGCATCTCCGATTCCAATTCCCAAGTTGCATCACCCGGATGCGTCACATCCCACTGGACCTTAACAAGAGGAATCTCTTTATTCCTCAACACCTTAGTTTCTCTTCCGGTGATACGACTCGGTTGAGGCTCAAATGTCAAATCTGCTTCTATCTCAATTGTGTCTGGTAAAATTGGCTGAAGAGGATCTGAGACAAATTTCTGAAACTGAGATACATGAAAAACGTCGTGCATCTCTGACAGAGAAGGCGGTAAGGCTAATCTGTAGGCTACTTCACCAATCCTTTCCAAAATCTGATATGGTCCCACATATCTCGGACTTAACTTCTGCGACCGAAACGGTCCTTTCAACCGCAATCTCGGAGTAACTTTCAAAAACACGTGATCGCCTTCTTCAAATTCTAAAGGTCTTCTTCGGTTATCCGCATAACTCTTCTGATGATCCTGTGCTTGCTTAACTTTTCCACGGACCATCCTAATCTTCTCTGTAGTTTCGTGAATAATCTCGGGTCCCAACATCCTATCTTCCCCAACTTCTGCCCAACACAACGGTGTCCTACACTTCCTTCCATACAACGCCTCATAAGGTGCCATACCAATACTTGCATGATAACTGTTATTATAAGAGAACTCAATCAACGGCAAAAGTTCTATCCAATTCCCTCCACTTTCAAGTACACAAGCTCTCAACATGTCTTCCATGGTTTGTATTATCCGTTCCGTCTGACCATCCGTCTGCGGATGATTCGACGTACTCAAACACAACTTCGTTCCCATCGCTTGCTGAAAAGCTCTCCAAAATCTCGAAGTAAATTTTGTATCTCTATCCGAAACAATACTAGTAGGAATACCATGTAATCTCAATATCTCCGAAATGAACAACCTTGCGAGATGACTCGCCTTGTAGGTAGTCTTCACAGCTAAGAAATGCGCGGATTTCGTTAACCGGTCCACGATTACCCAAATCGAATCATAACCACCTTGCGCACGGGGTAATCCTACCGCAAAGTCCATCGAAATACTCTCCCATTTCCACACCGAAATTTCTAAAGGTTACAACAAGCCACCTGGCCTTTGGTGCTCGATCTTCACTTGTTGACACACCGCACATTCCGACACATATACCGCAATATCTCTTTTCATCCCGGATCACCAATAGTCTCTCTTTAGATCTTGGTACATCTTTGAAGATCCCGGATGTATAGTAAAAGTACCCTTATGCGCTTCATCCAAAATCTTCCTTTTTAACTCTGTGTTGTCCGGAATACAAATCCTTCGGTTAAATACAATGACTATGTCAGTAGCTCGCACAAAACCCGGTTGCAATAACACTTCTTGTAACTTCTCATCTAACCCTTGCTCTTGTTGGATTTCTTCTCGAAGAGTAGAAGTGATATTCAAATTTCCCATAATCACACAATTAGGAGTCCAATTGAATTGAAGATTTAGATCTCTAAACTTTTCCATTAAGTCATACTCTAACATCATCAAGTCGGCACTGTGCAACACTTTCCTGCTTAAAGCGTATGCCACCTTATTCGCTTTACCTGGATGGTATCTTAGTTCCAAGTCATAATGTTTCAAATATTCCATCCACCTCCTTTGACGCATGTTCAACTCCTTCTGATCAAAGAGATACTTTAGACTCTTGTGGTCACTAAACATCTCAAAATGTACACCATACAAATAGTGACGCCACACTTTCAAAGTAAATACAACTGCCGCCAATTCTAAATCATGCATTGGATAATTCTCTTCATGGACTTTTAACTGTCATGAAGCATAAGCCACTACATGTCCATCTTGCATTAGCACACCTCCTAATCCCATCTTCGATGCATCACAATATACCTCATACGACTTGCTAGGATCAGGAATAACCAAAACAGGAGCGATTGTCAATCTTTCCTTCAAACTCATAAAACTTTGCTCACAAGCCGAATCCCATTTATACGAATAATCCTTCCGAGTAAGTCTCGTCATCGGTAAAGCCAGTTGGGAAAAGCCCTTAATAAACCTTCTATAATAACCTGCTAGTCCCAAGAAGCTTCTAACTTCAGACACTTTTTTCGGTCTCTCCCAATTTATCACTGCTTCAACTTTCGATGGATCTACCGCGACACCTCCCTGAGATATGACATGTCCAAGAAAATTCACCTCCGACATCCAAAACTCACACTTACTTAACTTAGCAAAAAGTTGCCTCTCTTGTAAGATGGATAAAACGATTCTTAGGTGTTCTCCGTGCTCTTGAGGATCACGAGAATAGATAAGAATGTAATCAATGAAAATCACCACAAATTGGTCCAAATAAGGTTGAAATATCCGATTCATATAATCCATGAAAACTGTCGAAGCATTCGTCACACCGAAAGGCATCACCAAAAATTCATAATGACCATAACGGGTTCTAAACGCAGTCTTTGGTACATCCGAACTCTTCACCCGAATCTGATGATAACCCGACCATAAATCAATCTTCGAGAACACACAGGGTCCTTTCAATTGATCTAATAGATCATCTATCATTGGTAATGGGTATTTGTTCTTGATGGTGACCTTATTCAACTGACGGTAATCAATACACAACCGCATTCCACCATCCTTTTTCTTTACCAACAACACAGGAGCTCCCCAGGGCGAAACACTTGGTCTAACAAAATGCTTAGCCAACAACTCTTCCAATTGATCTTTCAATTCTCTTAATTAAAGTGGTGCGATCCGATACGGAGAAATGGATATTGGAGTCGTTCCCGGTATCAGGTCAATAGAGAATTCCACTTCCCGCTCCGGAGGAAGACAAGTGATATCCTCGGGGAAAACTTCAGGAAAGTCACAAACTACCGGAATACTCAAAACTTGGCGGTTACCACCCTCCTCCTTAGTAAGAATCAAAAGAATAGATTTTTCCTCCTCAAACAAGAAATTAATCATTCCAACCGTACCTTCTAAAATAGTAGTTAACACATCCTTCGGAGTAGCCTCCCTGGACGGAATAATAATTAACTTCTCCTCACAACCGATAAAAACCGAATTAGCAGAAAGCCAATCCATTCCCAGAACAACATCCACTTTCTTAAGCGGCAAACAGATAAGATCAATCTGGAAAACTCTCTCATTCACCGATAATACACAATTTTCACACATCAACGGTGTTTCAACAATCTCATCCATGGCAGTAGTAACCACCATGGGTGGAGACAACGGAACTGCTTGCAACCCAAGCCGCTTCACACATTGCATGATACAAAAGAATGTGTTGCTCCACAATCAAATAACACAAAACAAGGATTTCCATTCACAAAACACGTACCAGCAATCAAAGAGTTGTCACCCTTTGTCTTCCTTGCATCCAAGGTATATACTCGGTCGGTATTCTTTTCTTGTGCTACAATTCGACTCTGAGGGCAATCCCTCGCCAAATGACCCATATTATGACACCGATGACACTCCACTCCTTCGAAATGACATCTACCACCATGCCTCTTCCCATAAAAACGGCACACCGAAGGTGCGCTAGATCTAGAACCCTGAAGTTGCTTTCCTTTGAAAGCTTGCTGCATTGGTCTAAATTGTTGATTCGATCGCCCACGATCACTTTCATTTACCCTACTTACTTCCCCTTCTGCTTGTACCTTCTTTAAGCTATGCTCCGCCACATAACACTGTCGCAACAATTCAGCATAGCTAGTAAATTCTCTCTGAGACACACTATGTGAAATTTCGGCCCTCAAACCAAAAAGAAACTGGCCAATCTTCCACCTCTCATCAGGAGCATACATAGCCTGTCTAGAATAAGCAGCCATAACCTCGAACTTTTCTGCATAAGAAGCCACAGTCAAGTTACCTTGTCTCAGTTGTTGAAACTCGAATTCCTTTTGAGACCTTAAGGAACTTGGGAAATACTTCTCCATGAAAGTTAGCTTAAACTGCTCCCATACTTTCGGTACCTCTTGAATTGTCATTAAGGCTAAAGCGCTTTCCCACCATCTCATGGCAGGACCCTTCAACAAGTGAGAAGCGAATACCACCTTGTTTTCCTCACTGCACTGAACTATCAAGAAGATCCGTTCCATACCGGATATCCATTCATGAGCCTTTACTAAATCTAACCCACCCTGAAACTTCGGAGGATTCATACGAATGAAATCCCTAAAGGTTCCCCCTGCAGCTTCAGGAACAACCACTGGAGGATGCACACCACCAGCCATTTGCTGTACCATTTGTTGCACAAACTGATTTTGTTGTTGCTGCATCTGTTGCATAAAGTGATACAAAGGGGCATTCCCTTCACCCCCTGGCGGATTTGTCCCTGCTGGAGTAGTTCTTGGTCTACCACGGTTGTTTCTGCGCCGGTCGGCCATGTTCCTAAATGTCATACAGATAGGATTAAGTTGATCAGGCTCAATACCATAAATATAACACGTAAGACCAATGGCGACACAACACATATGAAACGGAAAGAAACACCTATACTATTTCATGGCTAGGTCGAGGATACGACCTGCTCTGATACCAACTGTAACACCCATATATAACAACATACATCAAAGCATATATATTATACATGAATCCAAGTATTTGGTACTGAAATACCATAAGTTCCTAGTTAACACATTATATACATTAAATACCCTAAATACAAAGTCTAAAGTCTACGACATAACATATATAAGATGTCCCAAAAAGCACTAAGAACTAGATCAATACAATGATCTCAAAATAAAACGCCATAGCGGAAGCCATGCCATCTCAAAAGCTACGATCAGTAAGGAAAAGTCAAACCACTTTATCCTTACCCTTCACTGAACCTGCAGTACCTGTGATGTAAACAACAACAGTGGGGTGAGATACATCAAATCTCAGTGAGTTCGCTATCTTATAGTCCTCTCGGCTTTACAAGGTTCTAACATCCTAACTCAAGTCATAAGGGAAGGGAAGTGACTTTGAATACACACACACTATATGGATTCATGCTCGTGAGTCTCACTAACTCACAATATCGCTAATCGGTAACCCATACCAAGGCATCCCCTTTTCCCGTCCGCTTCTACGTCCAGAAGGCGACCCGAGTCATAGATCCTTGTAATTACTTGGCATACGAATGGATTCGGAATTAAGGGACGCATTATCACCTTAATTCGTCACTTCTCATGGCCTCTCATGCCATCACAAGTCTCTACCCGTAGGTTCCATCGTACTATAACATTGGGAATCAAACCTGCCAAGTAGTAATGTCTGCATTTAGAGGAGCTCGAGACTCTTAAATGCCTCTCAAGGACGTTGGTTACAATTACTTGATCATAAACATAAATGGGATTGTATTCGACAATCACCCGACCATATTAGCCTAAGATCTCTCTTGTCTTATCCATTCAAACACAATCAAACATGATCCATGCTAGTGTAATTCTTTCCATATCATTCGGTAATAGACGTCCGCCTCGGCCTCTTGTGCACGAGTGTCGTCGAAATTATTATTTCACACTTTTCGACAAGGGGTTCCGATAATATTCCTCACACTACCTATTTCATATTTTAACATGCATACATATTCAAACATGTTTAATAGTACGAGCATAGGCATGTAATCATCAATCACATAATGGAAATACATAGTTCAACATACCACCAATTATACCAAATTTGCGGTTCCCTCTGATTTATTTAATCGGGCAATAAACAGATATTTCTCACTACCATCAGCTAGAATATGTTCCTAGCTTCAAAACGATACCAAGAATACGCAAAACGGATAAACGAGTCAAAAGTTATGCAAGAACAATATGGATGTTCTGCTATGTTCGCATTGCGAAGAAGCCAGCGAATGCTCGCTACTTCATTCGCAGTGCGAAGCGTCTAGTGAACGCCTAGCCAACACTTGTTCGCTGCCCCATTCACAGTGCGAACGCTGGCGAACCAAGGCAGTAGCAAAACAACGTAAGGTTCGCAGTGCGAACCACTGGCGAACGTTCGCTACTTCATTCGCAGTACGAAGCTGCCAGCAAGTCCACGATTTCCCCTTCGCTGGGGGATTTGCAGTGCGAATCTGGGAAATGAAAAAAGTTCATCAGCGTAACAGCTGATCTCCCATGGTTCCAAAACCCCACCAAAACATATCCAAACATCCCACAATCAAACATAAACGATTCTACACTCATATAACTCATGCTACTCAGTTTATAACACATTTCAACCGTTAATTTTCAAGATTTTGCAATTAATCCAATTTCCTTACAATTCTAACCTAGTCCTAGAATCCTAGAAAAATCTAAAACAAAAGCTTCTATCTAGAACCCACCTTGAATAGATGAAGATGGTGAAGATTTGAAGATGATTGGATAAAGATTTGATGATGTTCTTGATGATTTTAATCTTGAACTTTTTTCCTCTTTTTCTCTTCCTTTCCTTCTCTTTTCTTTCTCTCCACTTCTTTTTATCTTTTTCCCCCTTTGCTTCTAAAGAGGAAAATGAGAGGAAAAGGAAAAGATGTAGTAAACATCATCAATTAACAACACTACTAATTGTCCAAAAAGTCTCTAAAGTCCAAATATTTAAATATCTCAGAGTCAGATAATATTAATTGGATTTACTCTAAGTTCAACAGTTACCCTAATTATCTCTGCAGATAATTTCTCAGAGCACACTAGGACTCAGTTGATCTCAACTAATATTAGCCAGAGTAAAAGAATTATTTACGGGGTATTACATACAGTGTTACCATAACAAACATCGTTGCGGTATTTCCAAACACCATAGATAGTTTCAGCTGCAGCTAGTTTTAGGACAGAAGTTCTCCATCCTTTACCTTTTGTGCACCGAATCAACCAAGCAAGCTCATCATCCCAATTATGGGGTGTGTGCTTCACTTGAATCTAATCTAAGACCTTAATCCAAATGGCTTTTAAATCTAAACATTCAAAAAACAGATGATTCATGGATTTCTCCATCAAACAAAAACAACAAGTGCTGTTAGGTACCATGCCAAACCTGAGCAATCTTTGTTTCATGGCCAATCTCCCATGACAAGCCAACCAAAGTGTCATCAACGCCCTAGGTCTAGCAGCGTTGCAATGGAATCAACGCCCTAGGTCTAGCAGCGTTGCAATGGAAGAGTCATCTCCAAGGTACTTTACTTCCATCATTACATACTTCCTTGTACACATCTTTCATTCTGAATTTTGGACTAGAGAGCATCTGGTTCCATACATGAGGGATCGTTACAATGAGATCTCTTTGGTTAAGAATAGCTTTCATAATCCAGGAAGTATTACTTTTATTACATATAGTCATCAAGTCATCATATTTCAAGTAATAGGTGTGGACCCACTTCACCCACAAACTGTCTGACTTACCACTTAGATTCCATAGTAATTTAAGCATAGTGATTTTGTTCCAAACCTTAAGATCAATGATGTTAAGGCCCCCATAATCACGTGATCTACACACATTATCTCACGAAACAGGACTCTTCCTGCTAATGGTTGAGCCACCTGTCCAGAGAAATGATCTACAAATAGATTCAATCTTATGGATGACACATTGAGGCAGAGGAAAGCATTGCATCCAATAGTTCGCAATGGCAAATGTCACACTCTTGATGAGTTGCATACGCCCAACATAACTCAAGAGTTTTGTGCTCCAATGAGTAATTCTACAAACTATTTTGCCAACCAAATTCATATAATGATGGATAGAGAGTTTTTTACAGGTTAAAGGAACACCTAAGTTCCTGAAAGGAAAGGAACCTTCGCTGAAAGTAGTGAGGTTAATGATATTCTGTTTAGTACGATCATCAACACCTCCAAAATAAATGTTACACTTTGCCGGATTGACTTTGAGGTCGGTTGACATGGAGAACTTGGTAAAAACCTTCATCATAAGATCAAAATATGTGTAGTCTCCTCTTGAAAAGAGTAGCACATCATCTGCAAAGGTAAGATTAGTGATTTGAAGCTTTTCGCATTTAGTATGATAATTAAAATCATGAGTCTCACGTAGTTGAAGTAGGCTACGGTTCAAATATTCCATAACAATAACAAAAAGGAGGGGGGAGAGCGGATCACCCTGCCTAATCCCACGTCTAGCTTGTAATCTCCTCGTGTGATGTCCATTAATATTAAGCCGGTAAGTTACAGTGGTAATAGTGGTCATAACCCACTTAACAAACTGGTTAGGCATACCGATTTCTTTCATAATACATTCCAACGCAGTCCAGCTAACCATAGTGTAATGAAATTTTTATGATTATTTAAATAACATTTATTTAGTAGAAATGTGAAGACCCACATTTTGTTGATTTAACTTTAATTAATTACTTAATATTATTATTTATAAACTATAAATTTGTAGAAGTTTAAATATGAATTATAGTCATTT
The DNA here is from genome assembly GCA_022829125.1 of Lathyrus tuberosus. Taxonomy (NCBI): domain Eukaryota; kingdom Viridiplantae; phylum Streptophyta; class Magnoliopsida; order Fabales; family Fabaceae; genus Lathyrus; species Lathyrus tuberosus. Next base: position 12,632,277 of record JALAZF010000032.1, read on the forward strand.
GGAATATGAGGTTAGTGTAATGGTTTTTTTTTTTATGTTAATAATTATTATAAAGTTAAATACAATATGTTTTAATTATTATTTAAGTTATTTAAACGTATTTATTTAAATTTGGAACGTGGGGTTAGTGTAATGAAATTTTTATGGTTATTTAAATAACATTTATTTAGTAGAAATGTGAAGACCCACATTTTGTTGATTTAAGTTTAATTAATTACTTAATATTATTATTATTATTTATAAACTATAAATTTGTAGAAGTTTAAATACCAAATATAGTCATTTGGAACATGAGGTTAGTGTAATGGTTTTTTTTTTATGTTAATAATTATTATAAAGTTAAATTTAGATTTGGAACATGGGTTTAGTGTAAAGAAATTTTTATGGTTATTTAAATAACATTTTTTAGTAGATGTGTGAAGATCCAGATTTTATTGGTTTAATTACAACTTAGTTATCCGTGCCAACTTTTTGCAATTTTTTAATGAAAAATTTACCTATAACATTTTCATCTTTCTACTACAATAGAAATTTATTTTTTAGAGATTCATTGTATCTTTTTTACTCAATTATATATATAATTAATCAACTTAGTCAAAGTTCTATATCTGATAAAATAAGAAATAGTATAAAATTTTAACACTTTTTTTAAGGTTTTATTAAAACTTTGTTCATTTTTATTTTATTGATTATAAATGGGAATAGAAAAAATTATTTAAAAATTTAATTATTTTGATTAGACATAAAATTTTTTAGTGATAAATCAAAAGACCATTATTGATTTGAGAAAAAATGATTTTTTTTTATAATAAAACAATTAATTGACTATAAACTTTTTAAAAACTTATAAATTTTTGAGCTTATAATGTGAAAACATTACATAATAAATGATTGAATTCTAATTATTTAAAATTAAATATTATTTAAAAAAATTCAAAAGCTTTTAATCATTATTATTACCATTATTAATATTAGCTTTTAATTATTATTATTATTATTAACATTATCATCGTGTTCTTTTTTATTATTAGGGTTAATACCCCTTTTGGCCCCTGCCATATAGGCGAAATCCCAAAAACAACCCTGTAAAAAAAAAAAACACAGATTCCATCCCTGCCATTTGTAGATTCCCTCGTTTTGCCCCCTGAGTGGATTTGGTCAACCATATTGATGACATGGCGCGCTTAGTTGGAATTTTATTTATTTTTTAATTATTTAATTACACGCGTGGCATTTTTATTAATATTTTAATATTTAATATTTTTTTATTTTTATTTTTATTTTTATTTTTATTTTTATTTTTTATTTTTAATTTTTTTTTAATTTTTTTAATTTTTTTTAATTTTTTTTTATTTTTTTAATTTTTTTTTTATTTTTTTTATTTTTTTTAATTTTATTTTAATTTTTTGTTTTATTTTGTTTTATTTTTTTAATTTGTTTTTATTATAATTTTTTTTAATTTTATTCTTTTTTTTTATTTTTTTTCGTTTTTATTTATATATTTTTTATATTTATATATATATATTTTTTTTTCTTTTTTGGACCTAATTTTTATTTTTAATTCTATTTTAAACAAATTGTTCTTTTAAAAATTAGTTTCATTATACTAATCCATTTATTTCAATTTATTACCATACTAATCCATTTATTCTCATACTAATTTCAATTCAACAATACTTATGAGTGATTTATTACCATTATAACTCCACTCATCAACCATCTTTATAACCTCTCTCCACTTCTTTTTTTTTTCGTTACAATATTGTTTCATTTCTTCTCCATTGTTTTCAATACTCATCAACCATCCAAAACTCAATACAAAGCATACTCATAACACAACAATACCACACACCCTAATAAACAAGAATCTCAAGCTCTCATCACTCTCCACATCCTCATGAAAATGGTAACTTGCTACTGCCATGTTCACACCATAAGTTGGTAACTTACTATATCATTATCCTTACAGACAAACATTTGAATGTGAAAACGTCATTTATTGATGATAAAGTAAGCAAACAAAAACATCAAAGCCCTACAGACAAACATCACTACGTCTTGGGCAGAACGTAGGATTTTACACAAACAGAAAACAAAGGCAATTACTCTTAATGGGTCACTTGGATGACTTTCTCAGACGACCAATTGCATAGACTTTTACCGGGAGTGCAGGGGCGGATCCACTCATCCATGTCGCAATCACTATTCCCCTCATCATCAATGGCATTAACCCGATTAAAGAAGACACCAGCACTTGTGAACTGGACTGGACCATAAAACTTAGGAGGCTCTTGAGCTCGTCGGGGTGGCTTATATCCCAGTCCATAAGTATTCTGCTTCACCTGAACATTAATGACTTGGCCCCACTTCTGGGAATCACCAGCTTCAACTACAGCGCGTGCATCTTTGAAAGAAGACATTGAAACTTCTGGCTGATTTACCACCTCGGGTTGATTAACCACCTCAGGCTGACTGATCACTCTTGGAGGCTCCTCAGGAATTTTCACGGCTTCAAAGGCTTGGCACAGAGTCTCATGTATTTCACCATCTGACTCCATATACTTGAAGGTTGATAGGTGACTCACCATGATGTCTTCCTCACCACAGACTGTCACAACATGTCCATCCACCATATATTTCAGCTTTTGATGCAGCGTGGACGTCACTGCCCCAGCACCATGGATCCACAGACTATCCAATAAACAACTATAGGCAGGCTGAATGTCCATGATATAGAAAGTGGCTTCAAAAATTTCAGGACCAACTTTGATCGACAATACAATTTCTCCAAAAACGGACCTCTTAGAACCATCGAACGCGCGCACCACCAGGTCACTTCCAAGTTAGGGTTGCTATTACCGACGAGATAATAGGGCACACACACACAGCCTGTTATTACCGACGAGATAATAGGGCACACACACACAGCCTGCTATTACCGACGAGATAATAGGGCACACACACACAGCCTGCTATTACCTTACATTACATTCATATGTACTTATATATGTTACTTGTCAATCATATAACTGTTTATAGATACAACATCCTTATCCTCCCCTTACATGCACATTCATATGTTCTTTGTACAAAAAATTGTTCATACCAAAGGATAATGATATAGTAAGTTACCAACTTATGGTGTGAACATGGCAGTAGCAAGTTACCATTTTCATGAGGATGTGGAGAGTGATGAGAGCTTGAGATTCTTGTTTATTAGGGTGTGTGGTATTGTTGTGTTGTCAGTATACTTTGTATTGAGTTTTGGATGGTTGATGAGTATTGAAAACAATGGAGAAGAAATGAAACAATATTGTAACGAAAAAAAAAAGAAGTGGAGAGAGGTTATAAAGATGGTTGATGAGTGGAGTTATAATGGTAATAAATCACTCATAAGTATTGTTGAATTGAAATTAGTATGAGAATAAATGGATTAGTATGGTAATAAATTGAAATAAATGGATTAGTATAATGAAACTAATTTTTAAAAGAACAATTTGTTTAAAATAGAATTAAAAATAAAAATTAGGTCCAAAAACGAAAAAAAAAATATATATATATATATAAATATAAAAAATATATAAATAAAAACGAAAAAAAATAAAAAAAAAGAATAAAATTAAAAAAATTATAATAAAAACAAATTAAAAAAATAAAACAAAATAAAACAAAAAATTAAAATAAAATTAAAAAAATAAAAAAAAAATTAAAAAAAAAATTAAAAAAATTAAAAAAAATTAAAAAAAAAATTAAAAAAAATTAAAAAAAATAAAAAAAAAATAAAAAAAAATAAAAAAATATTAAATATTAAAATATTAATAAAAATGCCACGCGTGTAATTAAATAAATAAAAAATAAATAAAATTCCAACTAAGCGCGCCATGTCATCAATATGGTTGACCAAATCCACTCAGGGGGCAAAACGAGGGAATCTACAAATGGCAGGGATGGAATCTGTGTTTTTTTTTTACAGGGTTGTTTTTGGGATTTCGCCTATATGGCAGGGGCCAAAAGGGGTATTAACCCTTATTATTATTACCATTATAATAAATAAATTGTGATTTTAAAATAAACACAAAATATATAGAATATTGCAATTAATGGTATATTTTTACAATTATTGTCTTATTGATTTGTACCACTAATATATAGTAGTATTTTGGAAAGACATTGATATAAGAAAAATCTATTCAAAAAAATGTTCTTTCTATTTTTTATTACAAATAAATTTAATCTTTAATTTAAATATGATAATTGTTTATCTCAGTTATATATATATATATATATATATATATATATATATATATATATATATATATATATATATATATATATATATATATATATATATATATATATAAAGAAGTGTAAATAAACATTTAGATTGAGATGGATAAATACATTAAATAGTAAAAACATCATTAGATAGGATATTGAATTGTCGGACATTGGAAAATAATAATAATAAGAAGAAATAAATGCTCTATAATTTTGATTGCAAGATAAATATTTATATTAATTAGTAAAAGATTAAGGTTTTAAAAATTTTAATATGTGCTGTTTATAGAGTTAGAAATTGAATGGATGGATAATCATTTATAATTAATAGGAGATATTGAGTTTCAATTTTTTTAATATGACACTAATTATAGAGTTTTAAAAGTTTATAAGAAAAGAGTTATAAATAATTTTTTTTATTAAGTAATAAATAACTAAAATTAAATTTATTATTTTGTCTTAAAGTTTGAGAGAAAAAAAAGTTTTTTATTTTATAAATTAGGACGGCAGTGTTGTAGGTTAATCAGTATCCGGGCGAACACACGGGTACTGATATGAGTATCCCACAAAATATATATTTATTTATTAAATTAAACAAATATTTACAAATACTATGATATTATTTGATATTTATAAAACTAAATCATTGCATAAATATTTTTATAAAAAATATCAAACGATGCCTGCGGTAAGTATTTTTTTTAAATATAAATTATAATTTTTGTATTTATTAATTTTTATTAATTCTAATTTAAAAAAAATAAAAACAAATCTGCATAACACACCAGTGCTCAGGCAATCACATGGGTACTAATATGGGTATCGCACGAAATAAATATTTGTAATAATACTTACATAAAATATATTTATTTATATTAATAATATTTATTTATAAAATTAAAATAATATTTACAAATATTATGTTATTATTTGATATTTATAAAACTAAATCATTGCATAAATATTTTTATAAAATATACCAACCGATGTCTGTGGGTATTGATTCTATTATTTTTAAAATATAAATTATATATATTTTTTATATTTACTGATATTTATTAATTGTATTTTTTTAATTTTAAATGAAAACAAATGTGCGTCACCGATGGGTACCCGTGTAAACGCACGGGTATCATATTAATTTTTAGTAAATAAGAAATTTACTAATTTTTATTATATTTTGTTTTTTATTTCAAATTTTAAATATAAATAAATATATTCTAAGAACAAATACATTCTAAAAAAATACATTATGAAAACAAATACATTCTGAGAACAAATGCGCGTCACCGACGTGTACCCGTGCGAACGCACGGGTATCATACTAGTTTATTGATTAAAATTTAGTTTCATATTACTGTACTGACATTTGACTATGTGAAACTCATACTCATATTGTAAAGAGTGCATTTCTTTAACGTTTTTTCAGTATCTAAAAGCAAGGTTTCGAAGCAAGTACTTGCTAGATTTAAGAAGAAAAACCTCCTTTGTTGAAAATCCAGGTATTTAAGAATATAATGGAGTCTTTATAATTGCTTAAATAGAAAGATAATTGTAAAATTTGTCGTCAGACTACTCTTAGAATTTGGTCTTTACATTTATTTCGCATCTCATAGTTCCCATGATGTTTGAAAAAGAGAAATAAGTGAAAGGTATAATTATTTAGGGTCCGTTTGAATGAGTTTTAGTTTTTAGTTTTTAAAAATTATTCTGTAAATCAATTTTAAAAGAGTTTTGAAGAAAAAAATAAAAGAAAACATGTTTGATATTCTCATATTTGAAAATGGTTTTAAAGTTGAATAATATTACAAATTTGCCATTAGTGAAAAATCTACAATTTTTTCTTTTATTTTACTCTTCCTAATTTCTAAAACTAAAAACCAAAACCAAAAACCTCCAAAACCTATTTTGGTTTTTTAGTTTTTAAAACTCTTAAATAGAGTATAGTTTTTAAAAATAGTTTTGTAAAACTAGACTACCAAACAAATTTTATAATTTTTAAATTTTAAAAATTAAAAAACAGTTTGACAAAACCAAATCAAACATACCCTTAGTATTTACATTTTTTTTATTTCTCTTTTTAGATGTAGACACAAATAGCATGACAAAAGTTGTTAAATATCGACATGCAAAAGTTGCTCAACTTTATATACATGACACAAAAAATGAAATTTTAAACAGGCTACAATTTGGACAGACTCATGGTGGAAATAATTACCTTCAATCAGAACTTATCAAACATTTGTTATATATGTTATATGAGCATAATGTTTTGATTAATTCTATTAGGATGGTTTGAGATAAGTATCGTGATAGTGGTTTCCAAGATTTGAAATTGAGATTGATTGAAAATAAATTCACAGATGGAAGGATATATAATCTTCCCTCTTGCTCATAAGTTGCTTCTTTTTTAGTGGATAATTTCTCACATGAAGAAACTCATCAGGATATTATTGTTGAAAATAAAATAATCGGCCTTCAAAGAATAACATAGGTGCATCCAAGTTACATGCCACTACAATATCCATTGTTATTTCCTTATGGGGAAGATGGCTATAGGATTGGGATACAACATTGTGATCCAAATACTGGCAGAGGTCATAGAAGAAAAAAAGTTACTATCAGACAATATTATGCTTTCTGCATACAACAAAGAGCATCAGAATCATAAATTTTGTTGGAAGGTGGTCGTTTGTTTCAAAAGTATTTGGTTGCTTCATATGTCTGCGTAGAAGAATCAAAATTGAATTAGATTAGAAAGAACCAAAAACAACTACGTGCAGAATTGTATTGTGGTTTGAGAGACGCCATAAATCAAGGAGACATAATGACACACTCTTTAGGTAAAATGACAATAATTTCTTCAACATATCAGAGTTCAAAATTATCAGGTAAAATGGCAATACTCACAGTCTAAGACTTTCCTGGTTAGATTCCACGAATCAAATACTTCTTGCTTAAATCTCACTGATTCAAGACTTCCTGTTCACACCCTCAAGTACAAGATTTTACTGCTCATATTCCACGAATCCAAGACTTTCCTGTTTAAATCGCACGGATTCAAGATTTCCTGCTCATACCCTTGAGTACAAGACTTTCCTGCTTAGATTTTCACGAGTCCAAGACTTTCCTGCTTAGACCTTCAGTCCAAGACTTCCTTGCTTAATCAACAATCTATAATATAGGAAAATAAGTGGTTGTGGAAAACCAATAATTAACCCTTGTCATTAGCTTGCCATGTCACCAAATTGGGGGTATTTTGCGTCTAATTCCAACTATTTTGAACAAAATCATGGGTTATTTGAATTCAAACTAAACTATTTGTAATACTAACACCAACTTGTGGCCAAATCGTAACTGAAAAATTCCTTACCGAACCAATTTCTGCTTTAGGGTACATGACTTAGTTTGCTTTTGGGGAACCTTTTTCAAAGCACAACTTTCTGAGATTGTTGTTTCCAACACCATCAAACATTGATCAATCCTCTCTCTCTTCCTTTGTCCTCTTCTCTTCTTCCATCTTCCTCTTTTACAAATCGTGAGGAGAAGTTATGGCAGATCATCAAGAGCATGACGAAGTAAAGGGTGAACCGTTGTTGGAGAAGATTTCGGGGAAGATTCATGACCATGATTCACCTTCTTCGTCTATAGATTCAGACAACGAGAAAGAGAAGAAGAGTTTGTCACCTTCTTCACCTTCTTCACGTGTTACAGAGTGTTAGTCACTGTTTCAACACTCACTATCCATCATTATCGACGGTCCCAAAACCTCCACTGCCGGACATCCAGAGTGTTGGTCACTGTTTTGAAAACGGGTTAGTATTCGACTTCATAGTATTCGACATCATGCATAATGTTTTGAATACGGGTTTGTATTCGACTTCATAGTATTCTACTTCATTGAAAATCGAGGTCTAGCATAAATACAATTGACTGTTTTTGTTGGATTTAGATCCCGTATTCCATTATTTAGTGTCAACACAAAATTAGTAATATTATGGATCATTGCAGCTGGAAGCAAGCATAAAAAAATGGAGAGCTGCAGCTGGGATTTTTTTTGGGGAAATGCTTTGTAATAAATGTCACAGGGTTGTAGAAAATTAGAATCGAAGGTCAAGAGTCAAGCATTTCAATAGATTATGTACTGAAGGTAATACTCTCATTAGCATGCTATGAAGGTTTATGATCAAGCCACAAAAGTTGTTTTCAACAATGAGAAGTTAAGCATGTATGAAGTTAAACATACACTTATGTGTTTGTATGATGAAACTGACAATTCAATATCAAATAGTCTTTGAGTAATATGAAGTTGATTGACCTGATTTCTAAGTTTGGAGATTTTCACATTTGAAGTGAGTAATGTGTTTACTGAATTCAAAGTTTGGATATCCGTTAGATTTTAACTTTTACATTAGTTATTGCATGTGTATGTCAATTTTAAGTTCTGGTGTTAGCATAAACTCTTTGTTTGTGTAGTTATGTGATTGATAATAAGACATTTTGTCGTGTTTTTTCTACCTAACCGAGTTGAAATATGCTGCTTGCCATTATTGTCATCTTATTCATGCACCATTCTTTTGCGTAGAATATATAGCACGATGTATGGCTAAATGAATGTGGTTTGTTTGGAACAGGGTTCTCAGGATATGAACAAATCATATGCTGCCATGTTTGCTCCATTTTGGAATGAGATAATCAAAAGTCTGCATGAGGAAGATTATATTAGCAATAGGTTAGTCGAAGTATACTTGCTACTTAACTATGTTTCAAAAATCTTGGGCACTGAAACTGAAAAGCTTTGCAATTCAATCTATTCCTTTTCTGTTTCTTTTCTTCTGTTGTGAAGGAGTCAAAGAAACTTACGATGTGTTACAAAAATTTACGCAAAGTAAATGGGTGGATTCTTTTACATATTTTGGAATTTGATTTCCCAGATGAAGTTATTCAGGTAGCTTGCAACACTAATACATTGTATTTTGTTCTCAATTTTGATATACAATTAGGTCTGTTATCAATTTTTTTACATGTATACAACATGTGTTTTCAATGTTTGAGGATTTAGGCATATCGGTTTATGTTGTTGCTACAAGCGAAGTCAATGTTTCCTTGAAGTCAGTGTTACATATAATCAAATCTATTATTTTTCCTAATATCTGTTCTGTGTTGTTTTTTCCAGGTGAACATCTCATTGGATTCTCTTGAATAATTTTGCTAAAGATGCATATCAGCCTGAGGTAAGAGACTTTTTTTGTGTGATTCTAATATATATTGCACACTGGATGCAGTGTTTGTTTTGTGTACTATGAGTAATGTATATCGGCTATATGATGTATTTGTTGTTAAAATCTAATTTTTGAATTTTTTTCTCTCTATCAAATAAAAATAATTGGGAAATTACTTAAATGCATATCAGCTATATGATGTATTCATAGTTACTCTGACTTTGATGCCATTATTAATGACTAATCTTCACATTACTATCACTAAATATCATTTAAGTTTATTCATAATGTTGTCTTCGTGTTTTTTCATCCAGATTAAATATTGATAACTCTGAGATCTCAGGGATGTATCAAGGCTAGGAATTGTAAGATGTGGTCATCCAGACGTTCTTTCCCAGGTTGCATGAGGAATCGCCAATTTTACGAAATGTGAGTCTCGAGCTTCTAATCAAGGTCTACTTTCTTCATCGTTACTATTTGATTCTCAAAAGTGAAAATGTTCAATGTAAATGTCAGATTGGATATAAAATGGATAAAGTTGTTACTAAGAAATTGTCACCAAAATATCGGCCATCCAATAACTAAGGTAAAATTCATGTTTCTAGGCAAGCCATTGTCGTCGTTTTTGCAATCTTCACTTACTCAAGAAGACAGGATCGAAGACCATACAAATCAGAATAATGAATACCAAAAGCAGTCAATTTTAGACACAACATAACTGTCAATTTGTTTCCTCTGCTGGAGAAGCAGTTTCCATGACTCAACAAGTTGTCAAGACCATGCTAGCAAAGGGATATATTCTCACTAAGGATGCATTAGCTAAGGCCAAAGACTTTGATGAGTCACCCATGTTTCTGCGACAACAACATCCAAGGTTTCTGAATTGAGCTAGAGAATCGGCCTCACTGATAAGATATCTGCAGGCTATTAAGTTGTTAAATCTGTCGATCAGAAGTATAATGTCTCTAAAATAACCATGGCAGCTGCATCAGCCACTGGAAGATCAGTAGTAGTCGCTGCAAACACTGTCGTTAATAGTAGCTATTTTTCAAAGGGAGCCTCCTGGATGTCTGGTGCTCTAACCCGGGCGGCTCAAGCTGCATCTGATTTGGGTAACTGTGGTGCTAGGCAGTAACACATTGAAATTGTTCTACTCTTATATTTCATGTATATATCTGTGCTAAATAACTTCTCTAACTTTTATAGTACCTACTAGACACTTGTACAATATAGGCTGGAACAAATTTTCAGTTTCTACCTTAAATTTGTATGGTTTTAATTCGTAAAAAATGATTTTCTTTTTACAATATTGGTCATCCAAAAATGATTTGGTTATGTTTCAGGATCGAAGACGCAAGAAGAGTAATACCACAGATGATGATGTGGAGACAAATATGTAATTATATCAATGATTCTTGTCAAAGAAATTTGCCGATTTTTTACTGTAGTTAAGTTGAGACTTCAAATATCATGTCACCTAACACTTTATTTGGAGCTCTTATTGTTCAAAATGGCAAGCTACTGGTGTGTGAGCAAATGATATATCCTGGTTTTATGTTGTCCTCATGGTTCAATAATTTTTGTATTGCTATACATTTAGAATTAATTTGACTTTTTTTTAAGTTTGTCTTTTATTGATTATCCTCTTGATTATTTTCATTACAGATGCTGCCAAGTTAATTCACTCTTCATATCACTTTGTTAATCATAAGATATGATGTCACTTATTATGTGTAGGGAATATATTTTTAATTCAGTCTTCATATCACTTTGTGTTTTTTAGATGCTTCTAAACAATAGCAAGTGGCGTTGGAACCATCATGACTTGTCGTAAATCGGAAGAAAATGATAATTGCAACTTACATATTTGTGGGCAGGTTGAAAATGGTTTCAAGGGCAACTGTTTTCCAGTGATACTAGCCGACGCATCCATTTGCAAGGAATTGAGACCGCTTGAGTCTGAATTTGACGAGGAGGAAAAAACCTGTGATTCCATTTTGGAGGAGCGTGAATATCATTTTGGGAGGCCCAAGTCAAGGGATGAGGCTTTGCACTTTCTGAATGAGCTTGGATGACTGTTTCAAAGGGAAAGGTTGTCGAATGTGCAAGAGGTTCTAGATTATTCACTCGAGAGGTTCAAATTTGTACTGACATTTTCTGTGGAGAGAAACTATTGCGTGATAGTCAAAACCCTTTTGGATATGTTGGTTGATAAACACTTCAAAGGAGAACGTTTGTCAACAGGCTCAATGGAAATGCTTAAAGCAATCCAACTCCTAAATAGAGCAGTGAAAAGAAAGTACATCAGCATGGTTGATTTACTTGTCCATTATTCTATACCTAGCAATGTAATGCCCTGTATAATATATACCTAGAATAATACTATACAAGCATTTTATTTAGTATTGACACCATCACAAGTTCCTAATGGCGTAATTCACATACTTGACCATTTCTAAAAACATAATACAATCTATGGTACTATGGAAACTAGCCAAAACAAAATCTAAGAATAAGGTACAATATTCCTCATTGTACAAGAAATAATACACAGCGGAATAAGCTCAACTAAGCTTTTCTTGAAACATCCAAGCATAGCTCCACTTGTAAACCATACCTTCAAATACCTCCTAAAAATAATCAACAATAGTGGGGTGAGATATCAAATCTCAGTGAGTTCCCTATCTTATGGATTCTCTCGGCTTTATAGAGTTCTATCAATCCTAACTCAAGTCAAGGGGAAGGGAAATAACCTTGAGTTCACAATATCACACTATATGGAAACATGTTCATGAGTTCACCAACTCAAAATATCACTAATCGATAACCTTACCAAGGCATCCCCTTTTCCCGTCCGCTTCTACGTCTAGAAGTCGACCCGAGTCATGGATCCTTGTAATTTACTTGACATATGAAATGGATTCGGGAACATCGGCCTGTTAACCGTGAACCGTCACTTCTCATGGCCTGTTAACCATCACAAGTCTCTACCCATAGGTTCCATTCGTACTACACGCAGGAATCAAACCTGCCAAGTACCATGCATACGTTTCAGAGGAGATTGAGACTCATAAAACTGCAACCCAAGTGAAATGGTTACGATTACGTGATCATATACACAACGTGATTGTATTCGACAATCACAAGGCCACATTCGCCTTAAGGCCATATTCTCCTTTCACAAAGAACACAAGGTTCACACACATGTTCCATACTAGTGTCTCACTCTCCTCTAGACCATTACTCGTCAAGGATGCACATCTATACATCGAATGCACGAGCATCGCCATCTAGGTTTCTCTATAATAATCTTAGTCAATACTAAGACACAACCTTAAACTATACCATTTGTTTTGGGGTAGGGTTTCCTCACTCTTCCTAATTCATTTTAAGCATGCATATTCTCTCATTCATGTTTAACATCAATATTAGACAAAGCATATTACAATTTGCATAATAGAATCACATATAATAATTCAATCATAAGTTACATAACTCTTGGTTCCCTCCAATTTATTTAATCGGGTATCGAAAACAATATTTCTCAATCTTATCCCGTAGGATATTTTCACAGCTTTGCATCGGCTATAACCATACCTCGATCGGATTTACAATCCAAAAGATATGGATTTTCAACATATCACATAACCATTATTTTCATTCATTTTCCACTAAATAATTAATCCCACATCATACCCATAATTTTCGCTTTTTATTGGGTAAAATATTCTCATAGCTTTCCATCGGTACCAAGAACGCTTAAATAGGGTATACGGATCGAAAGTTATGGATTTTTAAAGAAAAGAGAATTATTTGAAAACTCGCAGGAGCGCCCGGCTGTACAAATTTTGCCCGACGGTGCCCCCTTGGCCTATACTTCGCCTGGCGAAGCAGCGGCATAAATCCCATGCCAAAACCCAAAAGTTACATAATCAAAACTTGCTGCGCCCCTCAACTTTCGCCCGGCGGAGCAGCGACGCAAGCCTGCATCGTCCGACGCTCAAAGCGCCGCCTGGCGGTGCGTATCAGAAACATAATTTCTCAGCTGCATTTTTAGGGTTCCATGAGCTTCAAAAACCCATCCTTTCCACACCAGATCATTTCCAAACATCAAAACAAGTATCATCAATTGATCACATGCATATTACGACTACACTACGCAATTTATATCGAATTTTATCTGTTAGATTCCATTGATTTATCCGTTTAATCATTTTCTCTCAAATCTAACCTAAGTTCAAATCATGGATTTCTAGAACTTAGAGTTTCTAACTAGAACCCACCTTAGAATTGAAGAGGAGGTTGAAGAAGATGATGAATCGATGAAGAGATGATGAAGATCCAAGCTCTTCCTTCTTTTCCATTTTCCTCTTTCTCTTCTTTCTCCCACTTTCTTTTTTTCTTCTTCTTTACTAACTTTTCTTTTCTTTCTCTTATAACACACACATACACACACACACACACACACACACACACACACACACACACACACACACACACACACACACATATATATATATATATATATAAAATATAATATAATCCAACAGGGTAAAATATCTCCAATTGATATTTTGTCATCTCACACCGATTGATCAATTATTAGAGTTATCTTAAAAATCCTCTCTTAAACTAATAATTTGATCTCTTCAGAGTTTATCAGTTGCTCTAATGATCCCAATTGATAATACTTAAAGTACTTAGATGATTCCATTAATCCAATTTACCAAATACAGAGCACATAGATACTCATCTGATCTCATCTGATATCCAATTGAGCATTTAGATAATATGGGGTATGTAGCGAGCGATTTTTGTCGGTGACGCGACCACCTTATCGCTGAAGTTTTGGTTTTCTCCTCGAGGAGAAAGGGTGTTACTTTCTAATTTCTTATTTATCCCATGAAGCTGGAAGGGAAAGGGAAAGTATCTAAAACTAACCTTGCACGCGAATGTTTAACTAAACAAACGCTTTAAGAGATTCGGGGAGTCAGGGTCAGGTTATACAATGGGTAGTTGTCAATTATCCATCCTATATGTGGTTATCCACAGGATATTAGCTTTAGGTTTCGCTTTGTAATTGATAGTGCTTATCTGCTGATGGGTTGGGAAAGTTTCTTGAGAAATATGAGTGAGTGAGTGAGTTTTTTGTTGATGTTCGGGTGGTTTTGGTAAGGTACTGGACCTAAGTTTTGAATGATGTGTGAAGGTACTGGACCTAGGGTTTTTGATTAGTATGCTCGCTAAGATTTCGCAATCTTATGCCTACGTATTCTCGTTTAAATGAAACAGGGAAATCAGAGCGATCGTAGTTCCTCCTATTCTAAGGGAGGAAAATGAGGTTTTGGTGTCTTGTTCAAAGCCCAAGATTGAAGCTAAAAGGGTATTTGTGTCTTGTTTAAAGCCCAAGATTGAAGCTAAAAGGGCATTGAGAGGGAATTTGTCATCTCTAGAGAGAGATTGTTGACTTTTGTGTGCCTTGATCAAAGCACGAGGTTGATGCTAAAAGGTTAATTGATTTAGCTAGGGGATTTCTTTATACAAAGCCTAAGAGGAGGATGAATAAGACCGACTCAACGAGAGAGTGTTTTATCTGTCTTGTACAAAGCCCAAGATTGAGGCTAAAAAAGAGACTGACTCTTTGGGGATATCATTATACAAAGCCTAAGAGGAGGCTAAAAAGGGGTTTTGACTCCGCCGGGGAGGTTTATATGTGTCTTGTACAAACCCCAAGATTGAGGCTGAAATGGGAAATTTAACTGACTCTGGTGAGGATATTTTTTATGTGTCTTGTACAAAGCCCAAGATTGAGGCTAAAATGAGTTTGACTCTACTGGAGAGTATTATCTGTCTTGTACAAAGCCCAAGATTAAGGCGGAGATAAGTTTGACTCTGCTTAGGAAATTATTTCTCAAAGCCTAAAAGAAGGTTGGGAGGAAATGACTCGGCTGGGGAAGATATATGTCCCCAGTTTAAGAGAGGGAAATTTATGTCTTGTACAAAGCCCAAGATTGAGGCTAAAAGGGTTCTGACTCAACAAGAGAGTGTTTTTATCTGTCCTGTACAAAGCCCAGGATTATGGCTGAACAAGCTGGAGAACTTGAGAGGAGGCTAGCTCCTACTAAGGGGGAAATCTTTATACAAAGCTTTGGATAAAGATCGACTGGACAAGAGAGTATTTTTATCTGTCTTGTACAAAGCCTAAGATTGAGGCTAAAAGGGTTGACTCAACAAGAGAGTACTGAACGATGATTGACTCAACAAGAGAGTCTGAAAGGTGATTAACTCAACATGAGAGTCTGAAAGGTGATTGACTCAACAAGAGAGTCTTTTATACTCAACAAGAGAGTGATTTGCTGTCTCGTACGAAGCCCGAGATTGAGGGAAAAAGGGTCTTGACTCAACAAGAGAGTCTGGAAAGGTTAGCTCCGCTGGGGAGAATCATTTGTACAAGCCCCAAGAGGAGGCTGACTTCGCCGAGGAAGGATCATTATACAAAGCCTAAGAGGATGCTAGCTTTCCACTGAGGAAAGGTCCTTATACAAAGCCTAAGAGGAGGCTATCTTTTGCCGGGGATAATTGAGATCCCGAGGCAGGTCTAAATGGGGAATCAACTCTTGCTGAGGGTTACAGAAGAGTTGAGATGTCAGATACCCTGAGGTTCTGATTTGAGATAGTGTTGACCCTGGTCGGGGAACTCTCATGAGAGAGGCTGGGTTTCTGCTGGAGATCGATCCAGAATGCCCGAGGTTTCTTCCTATAGTTGTAACGAACTTGAGAATGTATTTGAGACTCAAGGGGATTAGACTGTCCAAGTCTGCTGGCGTGGAAGAGTTTTATCTTTTGTATGATGCCTCCAAGAGGAGGCAAGGTGTTTTTAAGGGATGAGAATCAACCCTAAAGTGGCCTGAGGTCTAACACTGGAAAAACTTCTCTAGTAAAGGATGACTAAGTTCTGTCTTATACCTTTAAGAGGTCGTCAGGGTCCTTGTATTAAGCCCAAGAGAAGGCATGAGAACATCTAAGAAGCCGAAGGGTCCTTGTACAAAGCCCAAGAGGAGGCGGGGATGCTTTTAGGAAGCCTGTGGGTCCCCAAACCAAGAGAAGTTCAAGAAATGCAATTCACAGAGAAGAGATCATTCCAGGAAAGTTTGAGGGTTTGGAAGAAACTCAAGAGATGCTATTCACAGAGAATAGATCAACTCCGGGGAGTAGAATTTCTTTGACAATTTCTAAGGCTGACAGTCTGAGAAAAGGTTCACCGAGAATATTGCCTTTCTCTTTTTTCCATATTGTTTAACCCCAAGAGAAGGGAAGACTGTATCTGGAAATCCTATGGGGATCTAGTTTTGTTTGTATTTAAGAGTGACCAACATGGCTTTGCCTAGTTCTAGATCTAGTTGTCGGGGAAAACTCTAAATAACTATACTAGTATATATACAGTTGATATATGACAAGTATTTTAAAAGGTATGAAAGAAGACTAACCATGCACAGCTTCCCACAATACAGTTATATATATTTGACATGTATTTAAAAGAATGAAAGAAGACTAACCATGCGCCACTTCCCACAATACAGTTATATATATTAAAACGAGTAAATGAAAGCTGTTAAAACTTACAGGTGAGCGAGCTTCCATGCTGTATTGTTAGTTGTTCAGAGAAATTAAAGAAAGTTTTGATAACAACTGTATATTTGAACCTAAATCAAAAGGGAGTTGTTTGTGAAAAAAATGTTGGGGGCTTATACTCAAGGAGAGGCCCAAGGTTTGAACAGTGATTGTACTATTGTTTTAAATACCATATCGGGACTTATACAACGACTGAGGTCCAAAAAGTTTTAGTCAAAAGGGGATTGGGGTCTTACACTCTATTAGAGGCCCAAAGTTTATTTTTGTATAGGAGACGGGGCTTACAACTCAAGAAAATGCCCGGGTGATTTTGAAAAGGCGACGATCGCGCCGTTGTTTTGAAAATATACAGAGGGACTTATACAATATGTGAGGCCCAAAAATGTTTATTTACAAAAGGGTTGGGTCTTACACTCTATTAGAGGCCCAAAAGTGTTTTTAAGAATATGAATGGGACTTATAGCTCGAGGAGAGGCCCCGATGATTATTTGTTTGAAAAATGGCGATCGCGCTGAGGTTTGAAAACACAGTGGGTCTTATACAATGACTGAGGCCCAAATTATTTTGGTTTTCAAATGGGGTTGGGTCTTACACTCTATTAGAGGC
This sequence comes from Lathyrus tuberosus, assembly GCA_022829125.1. Lineage (NCBI taxonomy): Eukaryota > Viridiplantae > Streptophyta > Magnoliopsida > Fabales > Fabaceae > Lathyrus > Lathyrus tuberosus. The sequence continues at coordinate 12,650,015 of JALAZF010000032.1, forward strand.
ACAAAGTGTTTGAAAAAGATTGATGAGGGTGAAAATCAAAGAAACCCTAATTTCATCATTTTAAAAAGTATTCCTTTAAATAAAAATGAATAAAATGACAAAAATACCAAATAAGTCTAAATAAACTACTTGTGATTTTTGGTAAAGGTTTGAAAAATGAGGTTTTAATCACAAGATGATTTAGGACTCATTTGATTTTGATTTTCAAGATGAATATTCATTTTTAAAAGGTTTAAAAATAATAAAAATGAATTTATTTACAAAAATACCAACTATATTAAATAAATAATATAAATCTGATTTTTTTGTGGAATAAAATATTTCAACATTTTTGTGATTTTTTGCAAAAAGAACCAATAAAAAATAATTAAATTTGAGAGAGTTATTAATTTTCCAAATCAATTAAAAAATAATATGAAAAATAATAAAAATGGAATAAGTGATAAAAAAGAGGTCTGGGGCGAGGGGGATTCAACCCCAGACCTCTCGCTTGCCAATACTCACAAACCAACTGATCAACCACTGGGGCGCAATGCCAATTCATTAAACATATGGCAAATGAAAAATATATAGAGAACTTGGTTTGAAAACCTGAAGAATGGCGCCATGGCCATCTTCTTCCTTGGGCCAGATGCATGAAGCTCTCTATCTCACTCGTTTCTCAACCATTTGACACGATTCAAACACCGAATTCATGCGTTTTTTTAACAAGGAACATGATGGCAATATTTGATTTCATTTATTTTCAGTGTGTACCAAGTTACATCAACATGAGTGTATCAACCCTAATTTTGCAAAAGCAATTGTACAGACATGTTTGTGAGTGTTATGGTCAAATTTTTTAAGGGGAAACACTCAAGATATGATGATAAGCAATTGGCAAAAGTATCATGCAAGGAAATTTGCATGGATCATGTTATGAGAGTTTGAGGCTTACCTTGCAGCAAGAAGAATTGGAACTCTGCACAAAGTGTGTTCTAGAAGTGATTTGATGACCTTTACAACTTCAATGGATGTTATGGAGTGGATTGCAAGCCTTAGAACACTTTGAAAATCTTTGGATCAAGTTGTGGTATCCCAACTGCATAATGGTTAGGTTGAAGATTGAGATTTTGATTCAGGTGTTTCAGAAATGGTTTAGGTGTTTAGACAGCTTCTATACATCATATGTGATGTGTTAGAAGTGATGGTTTGAGTTGCTTGGCTCTGCAACTCAAAACCCGATAGCACTTGCTCAAGAACAAAGAAATTTGGCACTTAAGGAGAGAATGAGAGAAAGCAATGTTGTAGGCTGCTTTTGGGGTCATTTGAATGATCAGTTAGGACCTCTATTTATAGTAGAGGAGTTGTGTTGAAGTGGTTCTGTTGAAGCTCAGAGGATAAGGCCATGGTTCAATGGTCTTGGCTTGGCATAAATGCCTCTTGCACTAGGTGTAAAGCTGCCCCAAATAGATCAGCTATGTATTGACTGATTCCACATTTCTCAGTCATTTGAATTGTTGTTTAATCAGAGAACTTGACTGAGGAGAGTGAGAATCTTGAAAGTGCACTATTCCACATTAATTCCCTTTGAATTCAAGGCATATATGCCAAAAACTCATCAATTCTCAAGGACAAGCCCTTGGCATTTCAATCCAAGTTTGTTGGCTGGATCAGATGCATTGTGATCAGATTGGATGAATTTGGCATAGTGATCCTTGGCTTTGACTCAGAAATCGTGTAAAGCAAGAAAACATGCAAACTAGTTTTATCATGACAGCCTTGCAATGGTGTTTTGCAGTAGCCATAACTCTTGGCTCAAGCTGAGTTGTTTCATGCCAATAAGTTCCTTGGATTGTAGGCAATATGGACAACAACTTTGATGTTTACATCTTGAATTGATTCAGCCTAAAAATATGTGAAACAACCCTCCAAGTTTTGGTGTTTCACTTGAAATCCGCCTTGAGCCGAATTTTTCTAAGTGTTGGAAAAAGATGCATTTTTATGTTTTTAGTGATTTTGATCCAATCATAACTTGAAGTCCATGAGGAATTGGAATGAGATGTAGTTGACACTTTTAAAGTATGCCATGAGAGCTACAAATCCATCTTTAGACCATCCAAAATGGTTGCCTGGATCTTAAGTTATGATCCTTGGAAGTTGGTACCCTAGCCACTTTGCTCCATAACTTATAAAAATTTTAAGTTTTTATAGTTACCCCTTTTACAAGTTATCCCACTTTCTTTGATTTTTCTTGATGAATGATGATTAAAATCACATATTAACATTGTTTTAGGGTCAAAGAACCATAATTGTGAAAAATCTCAAAAAGTCAAACTTGACTTTTGTGCACAGTTGACTTTTTATCAGATGAATTCCAAACTATGCGATCCTTTGTGAAATCAAGTCCTTGATCTAAATCAAACTTGATGGATATGTTCCATAGGTGTTTTAGGGTGTATTGAATCATGTCCCAAGGTTTGGAAGCATGTCCAGGCCAAAAGTCAAAGGTACAGTTGACTTTTTCCTCAAAACCCTAATTGTGGTCCTGATGAAATTGAAACTTGTAGATCAAGCTTCATGGATCAATCCATTGTTGTAAATGGATCAATGTGGTTTATTAGAGACCCTCAAATCATGTCTTGAGGTCTTGGCTCATGTTTTGTCCCAAAAGTCAACTTAGGGGTGAATTAGGTCAAGAAACCCTAATTCCTGATTTTTAGTTAAGGCATCCCCTAAGGTCAAATTGACTGGATGATTAGGTTTATGAGGTCCCTTGGAGTATCTTGAGTTATATTTTGAAGCATTGGCTCATGCCCAGATGAAAATTTTCATATGGAGGCCTCAGTCGACCAAAACCCCAATTTGGTGACACTGGCGATCTTGAGGCTTGATCCACTTGGAATGCTGTAACTTTGTGCTTGATTCTTGATGCGGGAGTCCTATTGATTTCTTTATGAATGTTTGAGAGGTTAGACAAGTTGAAGATCATGTCATTTCTTGATTGATCTTTTGTCTAAGGCTCTAAGAGGGCTTAAAACCCTAATGCTTAATTGTAGTGAATGCTCAACAATCCTTGAGGAGACTGGTGAGGCATGAAGGTACATCCATATTGTGATGATGATTTGCACAATGATGGGAAATCTTAGTGGTCAAAATTTGGGGTATGACAGATGCCCCTATTTAATCTTCTTGGACCCGAAGGTGTGAATGGCGAAGGTATTCGGGCATTCGAGGTGCAAGATGATTAAATATCGGAATACCTCAAATTTTGACAGTGGTTATGAATGGTAGTTTACGCATTCATCTTTTTTTGCTAAGCGTTTAATGCTTAAAATAGGTAAAAACTTCCCCTTGATCCTGGTCTTCATCCAGGGAACTGGTCTCAGTTTCTGATGTAAACTTCCCCTCGATCCTGGTTTCTTACCAAGGAACTAGTCTTAGTTTTTTTTTTGGACTAAACCTCCCCTCGATCCTGTTTTTCAGCCAGGGAACTAGTCTCAGTTTCTGATGTAAACTTCCCCTCGATCCTGGTTTCCTACCAAGGATCTGGTCTCGGTTTCTGATATAAACTTCCCCTCGATCCTAGTTTCCTACCAAGGAACTGGTCTCAGTTTCTGATATAAACTTCCCCTCGATCCTGGTTTCCTACTAAGGAACTGGTCTCAGTTTGTGAAATAAACTTCCCCTCGATCCTGGTTTTCAGCCAAGGAATTGGTCTCAGTTTCTTTTGTCAATAAACTTTCTTAACAAGGGATGCTGTTTGTTAGCAGTTTTCCTCAAACTTCTCACCGAATTTTCCTAGAGAGATGCCATTTGATGGGAAAAAGTTTTGATGTCAGACTTGCTGGGGAACCCATCTGTCTGAACTGTAGAGGTGTACAAACTTCTCTGTTTTGGAGACGCCATTTGTTGACTCTACTGGGGAAAACGAGTCTCTTGAGAGTCTACTTTCTGCTTGGGGATACTACATCATACTTTTCTTCGAGACCTTCTCGGAGAAATGCCATACAATGTACCCTAATTTTGAGGTGCTGATGACTTCATTAACATTGATTTTCTAGAGAGAAGAACCACTGTGTTGCTGAGAGTCTTTAGTTGCGAGGCTCTCTCTGGGATTTTCCTTAATCCGGGAAAGCGAAGATATCATCTTCAGTGGAGAAGAGTGACGTTTGTCGAGAGTTTTCTTGTTTTTCAGAGGTTCAAGTTATCAAAGTGGTCAAGGGACCAACTCCAATCCAGAAATAAACTAGAGGAGAGATTGTTCAGATGCAACATTTCCTGACGAGGAAAAAACTGACAACTCGATTGAGAGGACTCCTATCACCAGGGGGTAAGACCGACTAGAGTAATAGTGATGCAATATGAATATGAATGTAAATCAATAATGCATGATGCATGTATGTATATGCTGACAAAAACTGACACGACATACAGACTAGTGGATGAACATGACTAGATACTCAACCACTGCAGGGGATGAAAAGTATCAATGGTCCAAAAGTAGCAATTCTGCCTTGCTTAGGAGAGATAGTCCCTGTGGGGAACAACCGTTGGTCGGGCTTAGGAGATGAGAACTCTGTCGGGGATGTCAGATGAAACATGGTCTCTGACATAGCTGATCCTTCATTCAGACGCACTGGTTTAGAAGGAGTACTTTAATTCTGCACTTTGAGGTTTAATTCAGGCGCACTAGAGAAGTGATCGATGTTCTTTCGATGTTCAACAGTCAACAGAAATTTCCATCTTTATTTTGAACAGCAGAAAAATTTTGACAAGTAAAAATTAATTTTTGTTTTATTTCAAGAATCGTTGATCATGTTATAAACATCATTTTGTAAAGCTAAAACAAATTAGAATTACAAACAACAGCACTAGGGCTCAAATTTTATTGATAGGATGGAAATCAGCCAAGCGCGTGAACCCATAGAGTATTTACAAAGTTAGAAAATAGTAATTTATGGGAAAAGGGGCTACATTGAAACATAACGACCGCGATCCTTCTGCCAACTTTGAATTCTGGACATCCTGAGCTTCTGTCGAAGATGACCTTAACTGGAGTTTCTTTGATGGATGGCATTACTGCTGCTGGGGGATTTGCCCCTTTGTTGGACGTAGTTACTTGCCATTAATCCCCAACTTTTGCCTGGATTGTACTTTGAGATTTCTAATCCATCGGGATGATTTTTGATTACGTCTCTAATTTTTTCCTAGACTGCCCTTTTGGGTTTTCAATCCACCGAGACATTTTTTTCTCTTTTTTTTATTTAGGCGAAGTATTTCTTGACTACATCAACATTTGTGGGATAGGCAAACTCTTCTCCATCCATGGTTGCAAGTCTCAAGGCGCCTCCTGAGAAAGCTTTCTTGACCACATAGGGGTCGTCATAATTCAGAGTCCATTTGCCCCGGGAATCAGTAAGGAATGATTGTATCTTTTTGAGTAGTTTGAAGATCGGCGCACATGTCGCGGTCATGAGGAATATGAATCTGGAAATGTAATTCAAATGTCCTAGGAATCCCCTGACTTGTTTCTCAGTCTTTGGAGAAGGCATTTCTTGAATGGCCTTGACCTTGTCAGGATCAACCTCAATTCCTTTCTGGCTGACAATGAACCATAGCAGTTTCCCTGAACGGACACCGAATGTGCACTTATTGGGATTCAAGCGGAGTTTGTACATTCTTAACCGCTCGAATAGTTTTGATAGGTGGGTCACATGCTTCTCTTCTGTTTTAGATTTGACAATCATATCATCGACATATACCTCGATTTCTTTGTGTATCATGTCATGAAACAGAGTAATCATGGCCCTTTGATAGGTTGCCCCGACATTCTTCAAACCGAACGACATTACCTTGTAACAAAAAGTACCTCATGGGGTAATGAATGAAGTTTTCTCCATATCTTTCGGCGCCATTTTTATCTGATTATAGCCCGAGAATCCATCCATGAAGGAGAATACTTTGAACTTTGTTGTACTGTCTACCAGCATGTCAATGTGCGGTAAGGGAAAGTCATCCTTCGGGCTTGCTTTGTTCAGATCCCTGTAGTCTACACACATTCTGACCTTTCCGTCCTTTTTCGAAACTGGTACTATGTTGGCTAACCATTGAGGATATTCTGATGTGGCGATGAAACCTGCGTCAATCTGTTTCTGTACTTCCTCTTTGATTTTGATGTCCATGTCCAGATAAGTCCTTCTCAACCTTTGTTTTACCAGCGGACATTCTGATCTTAATGGTAGATGATGTTCCACGATGCTGGTATCCAACCCTGGTATGTCCTGATAGGACCAAGCGAATACATTGGGAAACTCTTTGAGAAGCTTTGTCAAACTTTCTTTGACAGTTGGACTGAGCAGTGCCCCAATCTTGACCTCTTTTCTCTCCTCCTCTGAACCCAAGTTGACTGTTTCCAACGACTCTTTGTAAGGTTTAATGGACCTTTCCTCTTGTCTGAGTAATCAGGAGATCTCTTCTGGAATCTCTTCGTCATCTTCTTCTTCAGCCTCAAATACCGGGAATTCAAAGTTAGGAGAAGGCATTGGATCGTATGTTTCAATGGGGTTTAAAACAAGCAATCTGCATGACGTGATGATTCGTTTTTAGAAGAGATAGAGAGAATGCAAGAGTGCGTGTAGTGTATTTTTTTTAAAACTGTTTGTTTTTATTATTTGAGCTGTTTTTTAGGATTACCATTTTCTGAAAAAGCGAAAAGAGAAAACAGCAATAAATGCGGAAATTACAGAACGACGTTATTTTATTTATGATCTTGTCGATTCTTGAAACTACAGCCTTATAAAACAAAACTCTGTCGCTTTGGGCGAAGCGAAGAGGTACATTTACAGAAAGTGAGCCCTATCAAAACATCCGTTTCACCTGGGCAGGGTGAAAGGTTAAGATAAAGACGACAATTACTTTGACTTATGAATAACTTTCGGAACATTGACAGCAACCCATTGGCGGCGAACTCCTCGGTGAATCATAAAGTCTGGTACTTTCCTTTTTGGCTTGTCTTCATAAATAACACTGATTTCTGGTGGAGCAGGATCGTTGGAATCTGTCTCTCAGGAAGAGTTATCGTAGGAGGATTCCTCAACTGTATCTTGCACAGTGTTTGCACTCTCAGGTGTATCTCCCCATCCAGTTCGCTGGATGTCTTCGAACCTGATACGAGAGCTTTCGGGAGCGGTGTATTTGACCATGAAGTCATATTTTCCACTTGGTTGTCCTAAGGTATCCCACACTTTTTTGGAACTGGAGAAGTCATCTCTCTCGATGACGTTGACCTCAGGAAAAGCATAGTTAAGGAACTCTTGTCTTGCAATTGTTGCAAATTCATCATTGTACTGGATATTTTCAGAATGCCCTGTGTGTTGATCCCATGACATGTGGGGACACAGGTATTATTTTCAATGATGCTCAGCTGATATGCATCGTTCGGCTGACTCTTTTGTCCAGAGTCTCTTGGGTACGACTTCCAGATAGGCAGGCCATCCATTGGGCCATAACAGTCGTGGTCAAAGTTGTCTTTCATCAGAGTGTCCTCCTCTAATGAGTTGGGTGGAGCACGACATCCTTCTGGATCGCAATCTCCGTATATCATCTTGACATCTGATCTTGGTATATATCTCGGACTTTGTGCCGAAAAGCAAAATGGTGTAGGCACCTCTTCCTGAGACATATAACCATCCTCGTTAAGATAAAACTTCCATTCCTCATCAGTATCGAAGGAATCCCCCTCGTTGATGGTATATACTTCTTGAGACACTGGGTGAAGGAAACCTCCACTATGGAAGAAGTTTTGAATGGGATGAAGACTTTCATCATTAGTAGCAGTTTGGGCACAGTTTGAAGAAAAACCAAGACCTTTCTTTTCCTTATTGTCAGTAGGAATGACAAGTTATCCCCATCCTTTTGCATTGTTACTTTTGATCATTTCGAGAGCATCTCTGTACGAGGAAATCGACGTTCCTCCTTCTGATTAATTGTCATTACTCACTGAAAGTGCTTGGAACTGGGTTCCAACAACCTCCTCTGGTTCTACACACGTGGATGACGATAAGTTACTCACAATCAAGGCTTGCTCTCCGCAGACTGTGACAAGTTGGTCATTTTTGACAAACTTCAGCTTCTGGTGAAGTGTCGAAGTGACTGCCCCAGCCTCGTGTATCCAAGGTCTTCCCAACAAACAGCTTTATGTTGCTCGGATGTCCATGACCTGGAAAGTGACTAGGAAAGTGTGGGGACCGATAGTTATGGGAAGGTCAACTTCGCCGATAACTGTTTTCCGGGATTTGTCAAATGCTTTGACGGTGACCTCACTGCCTCTCATCGGAGATCCTTTGAATGATAGTCGCATTAGAGTGGATTTTGGTATCACGTTTAGAGCCGATCCAGTGTCTACCAGTACGCCGGCTAAAGCATCGTCTTGGCAGTTAACTGTAATATTGAGTGCCATGTTATGATTGTGGCCCTCTTCTGGCAGTTCCTCATCACTAAATCCCAAGTTGTTACAGGAAGTGATGTTGGAGATGATGCTGTCAAATTGTCTTATCGTCACATCTTGTTCTACAAAGGCTTGCTCTAAGACTTTCTGTAGAGCTTCCCTATGAGCTTCGGAACTGAGTAAAAGTGATGACACAGAGATTTTTGAAGGAGTTTGCAACAGCTGATCAACGATGTTGTATTCACTCCTCTGGATGAGCTTCAGTATCTCATCATTGTTCTTTGAATGGTCGGGATCACTAGATTGACCGACTAGTTGATCAGGAACTTCCGTTTGAGGTTCCTTTTCTCTGGTAGGTTCTCAACTCCTCGGTTGAAGATTCGACCGCTCCGTGTTACTCGACTGATGTTTGCAATATTCACGACGGAGAGTAATGGAATTTCCTTTCCATTCTCAATTATTGTTGCACCATATTTGTAAGGGATAGCCTTAGTTGATTCATACGGTAACGGTCCTTGTAGGTAGATATCTACAAGAGCCTTCTGATTTTTCTGACCATTGTAAGTAATCTCAATCAGTTCCTAGTTGGGAACTTTCGATTCGTCAAGTAAAGGGATGATGGTACAAACATCCTTGGTCCTCTTATGATCAGAGATTACGACAACATCTTTGATTCGATCAGCAAAATAGTCTGGCATCAAATTAGTTGACCCAGAACTTGGACACAGTCGAATCTCTTTGTGGTCCAACTGACTCTGAAGGGCTGCTCGCACGAGGTAACATCCTTGATTATCTTTAGAGAAAACTCTACAGCGTTCATAGTTGTGTGGTGGCACCCGGCCACGTTCGCTCTGGATGCAGTGTAACCTCACTAAGTCTGTTTCCATTGATCGAACATCCTGACTTTGATGCCTAGTAGGGTTCCCATTAATCATACTGACTTGTTGTGTGTCTTCGTATAAATAGATCGGAAGCCACCAGTTATTTAACAAGTGTTGCAAAGTTCTTTGAACGAGAGCGCATCCTTGGTCGCTCTCACGACATCCCTTACAGTTCTGATAATTATGCGAAGTCAGAAAACCGAACTGGACTTGCTTAACGTGTAATTCCACCAAGTTGGTATTCATCAAGCGAATATCAAAGATTTGAATCATATTTACTTGATACTGATTTCTATCGCGGTAATCCTGGATCCATCCAAGATCCATCTGACGCTGGAGGGCTTCTTGTACAAAAGAAAATCCCTGATTATTTACCGAGCAGATCAGACAGGAATCGTAGTCGTGTTGTGGCAGATTATGATGTCGGCTTTGCCTGAAGTGCATTGCCACCAAGTTGAGATTCATCGCACGGATGTCGTGGTTTTGAATGACGTTGGAATTCGTATAAGTCATGTTGACTTCACGAATTCAGTGATCATGGATCCATCCGAGATCCAACTGTTCCTGTAGAGATGATTGCACCACAGAACATCATTGATTATTTTTAGAGCAGATATCACACTGGTGATAGTTATGAGATGGTACATGCCCATATCCACTCTGTCTGCGATGCATTTTGACCAGGTTGGCCCTCAATAAGAGTACATCATGAATTTGATAGCAGTGGTTAGACTCTCCCTCTATCAAATTTACCGCAACTTTCTCGTGTTGAGGCAGCGGGTTTGTCTAAACATTTGGATTTGTATCCTTGAAGGATAAGACCCCGCTCCTAACAAGCTTCTGCACATCAGATTTGAAGCTGAGACAGTTTTCTATGTTATGCCCCGGTCCTCCCTGATGGTAAGGGCAAGTCTGATCCGTTTTGAACCAAAAAGGCGGATTTTCTGGTACTGTAAGAGGAGACCTGGTTTGGACATGCCCCTTGACAAGTAGTAATGGAAACAGTTTTGCGTACAACATTGGTATAGGGTCAAACCCTGGTGATCGCGTTGTACGGTTGTTGTTGTACTGAGGACGAGCCTGCTGAAGAGGTTGTTGTGTCCTTTGTTGATATTGTTGTTGATTCGGTTGGCTTTGAGCAACCTGAGGTAGATACGTAGGAACAGGCACAAGGTTGATAGCAAGAGTTACAACTGCTACTGGTTGGTACCGTTGCCTTTGCTTTTCGAGAGAGATATTACCAATATCTTGATCTTTTTTCTTAGGGAGAGCACTACCGTATCTTTTGGTACTGCTTGATGATCCAGCGTCTTTTACTAAACATCCTTCTCGGACTGCTTCCTCAAGATGAACTCCCATGCCTACCATCTCAGTGAAGTCAATGGGCGCACTGGCGACCATCCTATCGTAGTAAAATGAGCTCAAGGTTTTCAAAAAGATCTCTGTCATCTCTTTTTCCTCAAGAGGTGGAAAAATCTGGGTGGCAATTTCACGCCATCTCTGAGCATACTCCTTAAAGGTTTCCTTATCCTTCTATGACATGGCTCTGAGTTGATCTCTTTCGGGTGCCATGTCTAGGTTATACTTATACTATTGAATGAAGGTAGCGCCAAGATCTCTGAAAGTGACGATCTTAGTGCGGTTTAACCCCATGTACCATTTGAGTGCGGCACCGGTTAAACTATCCTGGAAATAATGGATCAGTAGCTGTTAGTTCTCTGTCTGAGTTGACATCCTCCGAGCGTACATCACCAGATGACTTTGAGGGAAAGAGTCACCCTTGTACTTTTCAAATTCGGGCACCTTGAATTTGTGCGGAACCTTCACATTGGGGACCAAACAAAGGTCTGCGGCATCTTTTCCAAATAGATCCTGACCGCGAATGGCTTGCAGTTCCTTCTGCATCTCCAAGAACTGTTCATGGAATTACCTCATTCTCTCGTCCATACTTTCGTTTCCACCAGAAGGTATCTGGGAAATCCGTCCTTCCGGGACAGTGTGTATCATAGGTTGTGGTATAGTCATTACAGTAGTTACTCTGGGTACTTCCCTCTCCCAAAGTTTGTAACCTTTAGGAGTTGCTGTCATGCCCCTGCCATCTTCTCTTTCCTGAAGTTTGTAACCTTCAGGCCCAGCGGGTCCTGCTGCAGTTTTTGGACCTTCTGTGATCGACAGAATATATCCTTCTGGGATATAGTTGAGTGGCATGCCCCAGGGACGATCTTTAGGCATGGTATATCGAGGATCATACTTTTCCACTATGGGCGTAGATGTGATCTCTGAGATCACGGTCCTTTGTTGTTGCATCTGGGCTGCTGCTAGAGCTTGCATATCATTGTGAAGCTTTCTCAGATCCTCTTTCAGAGCGTCGAGTTCTTCTCTCAACTCTCTGTTCTCTTCCTCGAGATTATCCATTTTCTTTTGTTGACTGGCCAGAGTATTGTACGAATGAGATAGTTTGACTCTAGAATCGAGACACAAACGTGAGACTCGTAGGTAAGAAGAATGTTTTACGTGAGAATGATGAATGATATGCAATGATTATATTAATTATATATTTTTTATTTAATCAAAATAAACTTCGACAATTGGATTGCAAATATCAAACAGTGGGGAAACCCCATTTTATTGAATTCAAAGATTGCTGAAATGGAAATACAGTAATTTACATAGTGCTGTAAAAGGAAATGTCTAAACTAATGGATCCTGAGTCCTCTCTGAGGAGAGCTCAGGTGCTGGTTATGGTATTTTCCTTTTCTTTGACCGGGGCTCTCGAGCCGTTGTCGGGTTGTCATTTCTTTGCCAAGTGAAAGGAGCGAGCAAATTCCTTTGGTCTCTTTGGATTTCTACAGCATGTTGCTCTAAAATCTCGATCAGAGCATCTTTTTCTTTTAACAGTTGCTGTATTTTCTTACACTCCACACTGAGAATACGGTACTTGTTCTTCCAAGACTTCTCCTCCTGTTGAACTCTGTTGAGAGTAACCTGAAGTTTTTCTGTATCAGACATAAAATAAAGGACAGGGTCCCTTAACGGAAGAACTTCCTGACGAGGGTAAGGCATCCTCAACTTGAGAGCTCTAGTTTGTACCTAGTGGAGATAAGGTTCCACCGAGACACAGTCCGGTTTTTCTAGAGACTCTCTTCCTTTCCTGTGAACATGTTTCCAGGCATGCACTATTTATGTCTTTAGTGCTCTGTCATTTTCTCCTTCCTTGAAGAAAAGACCTTTCAGATGAGCGTTACGTGGGACATGCCTCATCGGGTATCCAAATTGACGACGAACTAAAATTGGATGATAGTTGATTCCTCCTTTAGTTCCTATGAGGGGTACATTAGGAAAGTTTCTGCAATGGTCAATGATTCTGATCCCGTCATAGATTTGATTGTACCAATCGATGTCAGAGTTGGTAAGAGACATGATTCTCTGCGACCAACGTAAAGTATTCTTAGGATCCCAAAATGCAGCAGACTTGGGCAAGTGGGAAATGAACCATTTGTGTAGCAGGGGTACATAGCATATGATCATTCCTCCACTATACAAGTTCCTTAAGTGTACAGAATGATAAGCATCTGCGAGCAAGGTTGGTACAGGGTTTCCAATCAGAAATATCTTAATGGCATTGATATCTACGAAGTTATCGATATTGGGAAACAAAAATAACTCGTAGGTGAGCAAAACAAATATGCTCTCGAAAGTAGCCACGTTCCCTATACTGGCAAAGTACAGGGCTTTCTTTATCAAAAACTGGGCTGGAAAACCGTGGATTCCACCCTTAGTGGTCATGTGAGTCCTGACTTCTGACTCGTCCAAATAAATTGCTCTTGTAATGGTTTGATCTTTTGGAATTTCTTCCAGTCCAGAAAAGGGAGCTTGATCAGTGATATGTAAATCAGTCAGGTGAGAGTACTCCTCCAGTGTTGGTGCTAGCTGATAATCCGGGAATGTGAAACAGTGATAGACCGGATCATAGAACTGGATTAGCGTAGATAGGATTCCTTCCATTACATGGACCCTTAACAGAGACAGCAGTCCTCCATATTTAGCTCGAAAAGCATCAGGGTTGGTGATCATCCTTGCCAACCCTCTCAAATCCTCTAGTTTTGGAACCTTGAAGGTGTACTTGTGAGTCTTCCTTCTACCGAAATCCATAACGCAATCTTTTTCTCTGATATTTGCAATCATTATCTTAGTTTAATTTGAAAAGGAGAGACTAGAAGAGAAATTTTCTTTTGTTTATTGTTTTTTAATGAAATGAATGCATGAATGCAGCACACAAAAACATTGAAAAAACATGGGGTCAAAGGTTCGGTGTCATGAAGTCATGGCTCTACCCATCCCCAAAGGTTGTACTGGTGACTTTTTGTACCTGTTCTCAAAATCATTGACCCCTCTTGGGATAACAACAGCAGGCTGGTTCACCCGAGTGAGCTGCAGTATCTTAGAGTAATCTCAAATGAGGGTAGTGTCGCGTGGCAACTACTTCTGATAGCTTTCGCACTACAAAATAGTAACATGGTCTTGTCTACTAAAATCCTCAGCTTCTCAGATAACCCAATCGAACAATCTGCTTTCAACAACCGAAGTCGTATAGGCATTGAATCCGTAAAGGGCATCTCCACTGATTCGATGGTCGGCCGGGACCTCTTATTTGGGAGTCACTCCCTGTAAGATTACCCATCTAGTGCCATCACTTATCTTAGGTGTATACTCAATCTTTCCAGATGGGACATCACTCGTAGTCCCATTAGCAGAAAAATAAACACGGATATCAATTAGGAAAAGCGATATATAATTTGTCCTAAAACTAACATCCTAGACCTCTTAAGAGCTATAATCCTAGTCCTATACAGACAATAACTCCCCAGCAGAGTTGCCATTTTGCTGTAGCGAGCGATTTTTGTCGGTGACGCGAGCACCTTATCGCTGAAGTTTGGGTTTTCTCCTCGAGGAGAAAGGGTGCTACTTTCTGATTTCTTATTTATCCCATGAAGCTGGAAGGGAAAGGGAAGGTATCTAAAACTAACCTTGCATGCGAATGTTTAACTGAACAAACGCTTTAAGAGATTTGGGGAGTTGGGGTCAGGTTATACAATGGGTAGTTGTCAATTATCCATCCTATATGTGGTTATTCACAGGATATTAGCTTTAGGTTTCGCTTTGTAATTGATAGTGTTTATCTGCTGATGGGTTGGGAAAGTTTCTTGGGAAATATGAGTGAGTGAGTGAGTTTTTTGTTGATGTTCGGGTGTTTTTGGTAAGGTACTGGACCTAAGTTTTGAATGATGTGTGAAGGTATTGGACCTAGGGTTTTTAATTAGTATGCTCGCTAAGATTTCGCAATCTTATGCCTATGCATTCCTGTTTAAACGAAACAGAGAAATCAGAGCGATCATAGTTCCTCCTATTCTAAGGGAGGAAAATGAGGTTTTTGTGTCTTGTTCAAAGCCCAAGATTGAAGCTAAAATGGTATTTGTGTCTTGTTCAAAGCCCAAGATTGAAGCTAAAAGGGTATTGAGAGGGAATTTGTCATCTCTACAGAGAGATTGTTGACTTTTGTGTGCCTTGATCAAAGCACGAGGTTGATGCTAAAAGGTTAATTGATTTGGCTATGGGATTTTTTTAAACAAAGCCTAAGAGGAGGCTGGATAAGACCGACTCAACGAGAGAGTGTTTTATCTGTCTTATACGAAGCCCAAGATTGAGGCTAAAAAAGAGACTGACTCTTTGGGGATATCATTATACAAAGCCTAAGAGGAGGCTAAAAAGGTGTTTTGACTCCGTCGGGGAGGTTTATATGTGTCTTGTACAAAGCCCAAGATTGAGGCTGAAATGGGAAATTTAACTGACTCTGGTGAGGATATTTTTTATGTGTCTTGTACAAAGCCCAAGATTGAGGCTGAAATGAGTTTGACTCTACTGGAGAGTATTATCTGTCTTGTACAAAGCTCAAGATTGAGGCGGAGATAAGTTTGACTCTGCTTAGGAAATTATTTCTCAAAGCCTAAAAGAAGGCTGGGAGGAAATGACTCGGCTGGGGAAGATATCTATCCCCAGTTTAAGAGAGGGAAATTTATGTCTTGTACAAAGCCCAAGATTGAGGCTAAAAGGGTTTTGACTCAACAAGAGTGTGTTTTTATCTGTCATGTACAAAGCCCAAGATTGTGGCTGAACAAGCTGGAGAACTTGAGAGGAGGCTAGCTCCTACTAAGGGGGAAATATTTATACCAAGCTTTGGATAAAGATCGACTCGACAAGAGAGTATTTTTATCTGTCTTGTACAAAGCCCAAGATTGAGGCTAAAAGGGTTGACTCAACAAGAGAGTACTGAACGGTGATTGACTCAACAAGAGAGTCTGAAAGGTGATTGACTCAACAAGAGAGTCTGAAAGGTGATTGACTCAACAAGAGAGTCTTTTATACTCAACAAGAGAGTGATTTGTTGTCTCGTACGAAGCCTGAGATTGAGGCAAAAAGGGTCTTGACTCAACAAGAGAGTCTGGAAAGGTTAGCTCCCCTAGGGAGAATCATTTTTACAAAGCCCAAGAGGAGGCTGACTTCGTTGAGGAAGGATCATTATACAAAGCCTAAGAGGAGGCTAGCTTTCCACTGAGGAAAGGTCCTTATACAAATCCTAAGATGAGGCTATCTTTTTCCGGGGATAATTGAGATCCCGAGGCAGGTCCAAATGGGGAATCAACACTTGCTGAGGGTTACAGAAGAGTTGAGCTGTCAGATACCCTGAGGTTCTGATTTGAGATAGTGTTGACCCTGGTCGGGGAACTCTCATGAGAGAGGCTGGGTTTATGCTGGAGATCGATCCAGAATGCCCATGGTTTCTTCCTATAGTTGTAAGGAACTTGAGAATGTCTTTGAGACTCAAGGGGATTAGACTGTCCAAGTTTGCTGGTGTGGAAGAGTTTTATCTTTTGTATGATGCCTCCAAGAGGAGGCAAGGTGTTTTTAAGGGATGAGAATCAGCCCTAAAGTGGTCTGAGGTCTGACACTGGAAAGACTACTCTAGAAAAGGATGACTAACTTATGTCTTATACCTTTAAGAGGTCGTCACGGTCCTTGTATTAAGCCCAAGAGAAGGCATGAGAACTTCTAAGAAGCCGAAGGGTCCTTGTACAAAACCCAAGAGGAGGCGGGGATGCTTTTAGGAAGCCTGTGGGTCCCCAAACCAAGAGAAGTTCAAGAAATGTAATTCACAGAGAAGAGATCATTCCAGGAAAGTTCGAGGGTTTGGAAGAAATTCAAGAGATGTTATTCACAGAGAATAGATCAACTCCAGGGAGTAGAATTTCTTTGACAATTTCTAAGGGTGACAGTCTGAGAAAAGGTTCACCGAGAATACTGCCTTTCTCTTTGTTCCATATTGTTTAACCCCAAGGGAAGGGAAGTCTGTATTTGGAAATCCTATGGGGATCTAGTTTAATTTGTATTTAAGAGTGACCAACATGCCTTTGCCTAGTTCTAGACCTAGTTGTCGGGGAAAACTCTAAATAACTATACTAGTATATATACAGTTGATATATGACACGTATTTTAAAAGGTATGAAAGAAGACTAACCATGCGCAGCTTCCCACAATACAGTTATATATATTTGACATGTATTTAAAAGAATGAAAGAAGACTAACCATGCGCCACTTCCCATAATACATTTATATATATTAAAACGAGTAAATGAAAACTGTTAAAACTTACAGGTGAGCGAGTTTCCATGCTGTATTGTTAGTTGTTCAGAAAAATTAAAGAAAGTTTTGATAACAACTGTATATTTGAACCTAAATCAAAAGGGAGCTGCTTGTGAAAAAAATGTTGGGGGCTTATACTCAAGGAGAGGCCCAAGGTTTGAACAGTGATTGTACTGTTGTTTTAAATACCATATCGGGACTTATACAATGACTGAGGCCCAAAAATTTTTGGCCAAAAGGGGATTGGGGTCTTACACTCTATTAGAGGCCCAAAGTTTATTTTTGTACAGGAGATGGGGCTTACAACTCAGAGAGATGCCCGGGTGATTTTGAAAAGGCGACGATCGGGTCGTTGTTTTGAAAATATACAGAGGGACTGATACAATATGTGAGGCCCAAAAATGTTTATTTACAAAAGGGGTTGGGTCTTACACTCTATTAGAGGCCCAAAAGTGTTTTTAAGAAAAGGAATGGGACTTATAGCTCGAGGAGAGGCCCAGATGATTATTTGTTTGAAAAATGGCGATCGCGCCGAGGTTTGAAAACACAGTGGGTCTTATACAATGACTGAGGCCCAAATTATTTTGGTTTTCAAAAGGGGTTGGGTCTTACACTCTATTAGAGGCCCAAAGTGTTTGAAAAAGATTGATGAGGGTGAAAATCAAAGAAACCCTAATTTCATCATTTTTAAAAGTAATCCTTTTAATAAAAATGAATAAAATGACAAAAATACCAAATAAGTCTAAATAAACTACTTGTGATTTTTGGTTAAGGTTTGAAAAATGAGGTTTTAATCACAAGATGATTTAGGACTCATTTGACTTTGATTTTCAAGATGAATATTCATTTTTAAAAGGTTTAAAAACAATAAAAATGAATTTATTTAAAAAAATACAAACCATATTAAATAAATAATATAAATCTAATTTTTTTGTGGAATAAAATATTTCAACATTTTTGTGATTTTTTGCAAAAAGAACCAATAAAAAATAATTAAAATTGAGAGAGTTATTAATTTTCCAAATCATTTAAAAAATAATATGAAAAATAATAAAAATGGAATAAGTGATAAAAAAGAGGTCTGGGGCGAGGGGGATTCGAACCCCAGACCTCTCACTTGCCAATACTCACAAACCAGCTGATCAACCACTGGGGCGCAATGCCCATTCATTAAACATATGGAAAATGAAAAATATATAGAGAACTTGGTTTTAAAACCTGAAGAATGGCGTCATGGCCATCTTCTTCCGTGGGCCAGATGCGTGAAGCTCTCTATCTCACTCGTTTATCAACCATTTGACACGATTCAAACACCAAATTCATGCATTTTTTTAACAAGGAACATGATGGCAATATTTGATTTCATTTATTTTCTGTGTGTAGCATGTTACATCAACATGAGTGTATGAACCCTAATTTTCCAAAAGCAATCGTGTAGACATGTTTGTGAGTGTTATGGTCAAATTTTTTGAGGGGAAACACTCAACATATGATGATAAGCAATTGGCAAAAGTATCATGCGAGGAAATATGCATGGATCATATTATGAGAGTTTGAGGCTTACCTTACTGCAAGAAGAATTGGAACTCTGCACAAAGTGTGTTCCATAAGTGATTTGATGACCTCTACAGCTTCAATGGATGTTATGGAGTGGATTGCAAGCCTTAGAACACTTTGAAAATGTTTGGATCAAGTTGTGGTATCTCAACTGCATAATGGCTAGGTTGAAGATTGAGATTTTGATTCAGGTGTTTCAGAAGTGGTTTAGGTGTTTGGACAGCTTCTATACATCACATGTGATGTGTTAGAAGTGATGGTTTAAGTTGCTTGGCTCTGCAACTCAAAACCCGATAGCACTTGCTCAAGAACAAAGAAATTTGGCACTTAAGGAGAGAATGAGAGAAAGCAATGTTGTAGGCTGCTTTTGGGGTTATTTGAATGATCAGTTAGGACCTCTATTTATAGTAGAGGAGTTGTGTTGAAGTGGTTCTCTTGAAGCTCAGAGGATAAGGCCATGGTTCAATGGTCTTGGCTTGGCATAAATGCCTCTTGCACTAGGTGTAACAGCTGCCCCAAATAGATCAGCTATGTATTGACTGATTCCACATTTCTCAGTCATTTTAATTGTTGTTTAATCCGAGAACTTGACTGAGGAGAGTGAGAATCTTGAAAGTGCACTATTCCACATTAATTCCCTTTGAATTCAAGGCATATATGCCAAAAACTCATCAATTCTCAAGGACAAGCCCTTGGCATTTCAATCCAAGTTTGTTGGTTGGATCAGATGCATTGTGATCAGATTGGATGAATTTGGCATAGTGATCCTTGGCTTTGACTCATAAATCGTGTAAAGCAAGAAAACATGCAAACTGGTTTTTTCATGACAGCCTTGCCATGGTGTTTTGCAGCAGCCATAACTCTTGGCTCAAGCTGAGTTGTTTCATGCCAATAAGTTCCTTGGATTGTAGGCAATATGGACAACAACTTTAATGTTTACATCTTGAATTGATCTAGCCTAAAACTATGTGAAACAACCCTCCAAGTTTTGGTGTTTCACTTGAAATCTGCCTTGAGCCGAATTTTTCTAAGTGTTGGAAAAAGATGCATTTTCATGTTTTTAGTGATTTTGATCCAATCATAACTTGAAATCCATGAGGAATTGGAATAAGATGTAGTTGACACTTTTAAAGTATGCCATGAGAGCTACAAATCCATCTTTGGACCATCCAAAATGGTTGCTTGGATCTCAAGTTATGATCCTTGGAAGTTGGTACCCTAGCCACTTTGTTCCATAACTTAGAAAAATTCTAAGTTTTTATGGTTACCCCTTTTACAAGTTATCCCACTTTCTTTGATTTTTATTGATGAATGATGATTCAAATCACATATTTACATTGTTTTGGGGTCAAAGAACCATAATTGTGAAAAATCTCAAAAAGTCAAACTTGACTTTTGTGCACAGTTGACTTTTTATCAGATGAATTCCAAACTATGCGATCCTTTGTGAAATCAAGTCCTTGATCTAAATCAAACTTGATGGATATGTTCCATAGGTGTTGTAGGGTGTATTGAATCATGTCCCAAGGTTTGGGAGCATGTCCAGGCTAAAAGTCAAAGGTACAGTTGACTTTTTCCTCAAAACCCTAATTGTGGTCCTGATGAAATTGAAACTTGTAGATCAAGCTTCTTGGATCAATCCATTGTTGTAAATGGATCAATGTGGTTAATTAGAGACCCTCAAATCATGTCTTGAGATATTGGCTCATGTTTTGTCCCAAAAGTCAACTTAGGGGTGAATTAGGTCAAGAAACCCTAATTCCTGATTTTTGGTGAAGGCATCCCTTGAGGTCAAATTGACTGGATGATTGGGTTTATGAGGTCTCTTGGAGTATCTTGAGTTATATTTTGAAGCATTGGCTCATGCCCAGATGAACATTTTCATCTGGAGGCCTCAGTCGACCAAAACCCCAATTTGGTGACACTGGCGATCTTGAGGCTTGATCCACTTGGAATGCTGCAACTTTGTGCTTGATTCTTGATGTGGGAGTCCTCTTGATTCCTTTATGAATGTTTGAGAGGTTAGACAAGTTGAAGATCATGTCATTTCTTGATTGATCTTTTGCCTAAGGCTCAAAGAGGGCTTAAAACCCTAATGCTTAACTGTAGTGAATGCTCAATAATCCTTGAGGAGACTGGTGAGGCATGATGGTACATCCATATTATGATGATGATTTGCACAATGATAGGAAATATTAGTGGTCAAAATTTGGGGTATGACAGGGTATTACAAGCAAAAATGACACATGGTTACTTTTTCATTAATAATGCCTTCTTTCAAAATGAGTCTTTGGTTTGAGATATCAGTTATATGACTATCTTTTGGGGCTTTATATGCAGTTGTAAACTTAACCCTTATAGATCTTCCTGGGTAGACGAAGGTTACCGTAGGTAAGCCTGAATATATATCACAATACTTATATTAGAAATTGAGTGGTATTCTAAGTAGACTTATGAAAATCTCTGATATATACTGATATTTTATCTATTTTCAGAGGGACAACAAGAGAGTATTGTTCAAGAGAGTATGGAGAAAGTGAAGATCCATTCTTTATAACATTCTTCTATCTGGATTAGTTGTCATCACAATTTGCTCATAATCAGTCATAAGTTCACTGTCAGTCTGATATGTATGTCTTTTGGACTGACCATCTTATATCTTAATGCTAGAATCTGTAAACCATACCAGATGGCACGATAAAAAGTGTCCAGCTTATTGGCATCAACAACCGCAATCTTGGTATTTTATATCAAACCTATTCTTTTTTGTGTGTGTCAATGTCCGAATACTTCAACTTAAGGATCTGAGTCACATCAATTGTGGCTTCTAATTTATTTTTGTGTGGTTGCAGAAACATTTGGGTTAGATATCAGCACCATGAAGAAGCTTCTTGATGGAGACGAGGCAAAATAGTTCGTGAGAGAAACATATTTGTAGGTGTTCAAAGAATTGTTATTCCATTTTAACTTTAAAAAAATTATTTTAAACTGATGATTATATGGTTTGTTTAGATGGTAGGAGAATCTGGTTTGTTCACTCCTGAAGATATTGCCTATGTACAAGAAGCAGGAGTTAGAGCTATAGGTATTGAGTCATCTTAGAGAGCTTATGAAAATAAGCTGAAAAGTAGCTTAAGCAGGAATGCTTAGTCAGATCCTTGTGACATTTAGTAACTACTTATTTATTAAGTATCATATGATTTAATAGGTCAATTTAGCTTCACGAGGTTATTCGTTCATATTAAGCTTCTCAAAATCCTTGGCATTGAACGATATATTTTATGTGTTGTTCATAAGTGCTCACGTGGTATATGATGATATTCAGCTGTCTGATAGCATATCTTGTAACAATTGAATTTTAATGTTGATATTATATTATAGTATATGCTAACCAATTTGTTTTTTTTGTCATGCTTGACTAAATAGGCCCTGGCTGATCAAGTGAAGCCTCTATATCTGCAGTATGTTAACCTGGAGGAGAATTATAGACTAGCGAAGTGAGCTCTGAAGGTTTATGATCAAGCCACAAAAGTTGTTCTCAATAATGAGAAGTTAAACATGTATGAAATTTACATTTTCTTTTCTTTTCCCCCTGTCTTTTATGTGAGCACTTTAATCACAAGATTTCCATCATGTTGGTTCATGAACTTATGACTGATGTGGCTATATTGGTAAGATCTCTGTTTTGTCCTAATTAATTTTCCTTTTAGTTTCATTGAAGTAATAGATTAGTAACTTTGTTCTCAAATTCACTAAATTTTCAAAATACAGGAATCTGTAGGAATAGCAAAGGCATTAGCTGCAAAGAATGGGTGTGAGTTGGATTCAAATAAAGACGTATATTTCACCTTATTCTGAATTAAAAAGATACTGAAACTATAAAAGATTTTGAATTAAAAAGACGTATATTGGATCTGTTTTCAGTTTCAGGATCATATGTGAAAAGCTCCTGATGTTTATTTTGTTGAATTTTCCCGTGATAGTGAAGGTACACATTTCATTTTGGTTTCTGTTTTGCCATGTTATTATCAGGTTTTAACCAAATTCTATCTAATCAATACTCGATCCAAATTCACGGCAGGCGGAAAAAGATCTTATTTCTCAGTTGTTTTTTCCATTCTAATGTGTTGCACATTATTATATCTAAACCTGCTTTTACCTGTCATTTAAGTGAGTACTCATGATGAATTGTTGGACCTGAATGGCTTATATGCAGAGCTTCTACGATGTGAAGAGGAAGCAAAACTTCCCAAGCGGTATTTGAACATATGTTACTCCTTTTTGTAGTTATTTATAGTTTGAATTTCTGTAGCAGTTATCAGTGGATGTATACATTATTCTAATCACATTGATCTCAATTATGCGGCTTCTGCTGGGTTAACCGTTGTACAGGTCACAGGAAGCAACACACTATATGTTGCTGAGGATGAGCTAATGAGATTTCTCAATTTGTGACGAGTAATTTTGTGCCTGGTTACCATTTGGCATTTGGCATGTGGCTCATCTATTCATTTTTCAGTAACATTGGTTGTGTAGCATGGTTTTGGTCTTTTAGTTATGAACTTAGATTTTCATATAAGTTTTATAGGTTATTTGCTTGGTTCTCTTGAAATTATGTCTAAACACTTGCTTCTTCTGTAGGCCAAAGAGCTAGAGAAAAAAAAATAAAAGAACAACTGTAGACGGAGAAACACAATTTCCAACAAAAGGTTTGTAACACATTTAGATGACGGCTTCCTCCACACTCCTTAGCATAAAAGACACACATCATCAAAAGATGAACATATTAGAGAAAAGTTCATCCTTCTTTGTTTGAGTGGACAATTAGTTTAAATCAAGGAAGATCTAAGTTCTTGTACGTTT
Source organism: Lathyrus tuberosus (assembly GCA_022829125.1). Lineage (NCBI taxonomy): Eukaryota > Viridiplantae > Streptophyta > Magnoliopsida > Fabales > Fabaceae > Lathyrus > Lathyrus tuberosus. Next base: position 12,673,443 of record JALAZF010000032.1, read on the forward strand.
GCAGGTTTGGGATCTAGAAAAAAAGCTGAAAGATCAGTTTCAAGGGTCTGAGTCTGAATCTTCCTTACTTAAAGATAAGGTTGTCAATCACTAGAACTGCTCCTTTACTATAATATTCTGCTTCTATGTTTAGATATTTTCAGTGACCCCTTTTTTTTTTATAGATGCTTCATATTCTTCACATTATGGAGCTTGAGAGAAACAAGTGAAAGAGGAGCAGAACTCAAAGTCCATGCTTAAACAACAGGTACTAATTTGTTTCTGTTGAACACCACATTTTAAATGCTGTTTTGATGAAAGTCGCACTTGCAACCTTACACTGAATGAAGGAAAGTAATAGTAATAAAAGCCTAATTTGTCCAACTCCCTTCCCTCCTTACATTGAAAGAGGAGCACTCTGTATAATTTTTACCATTTTCTGTCTCTGGCATCTGTTGAGTGAATTGTTTCATTTATATTAATTAATAATTCACGTGGCAATATGTCATGCAGATGAAGGAACTTGAGGAGAAATACAAAGAGCGAGAGCAACAGTGGCAACAAACTCACCAAGTTGAAGCAGTAAAAGTGGTGGCCACAACTAAGATAGTTAAAAGCCACTCAAATGACGAATGTCCAGATGAGTTCCAGGCTCGCATTTTATGTAGTTCAAACTCGGTAAACCGCCCGACAAATCAAAGTTCTGATTTGTTAAAAGGGAATGATTCTCACCTAATGAGAAACAAAAGGCAGTTCATAAGCAACGAAGTTGAGAACCATTATGCCATGCCATGGACCTCTTTACACGATAAAAAAATCACAAGGAAATCTGATCCACCTAAAATTGTAAGGACTGAAAATCTGATCCACCTAAAATTGTAAGGACTGAAAATCTGATCCACAAAGACCCAATTGTGCTAATTATTCAGGATAAAGATGGTCATAAATATGGAGGATATGCTTCTCAGCAATGGGACTGGCATGTTGAATTTTATGGACACATGAAATGTTTCCTTTTTCAACTAAATCAAAATGCATCTATTTTTAGGCTGGTTGAAGAAAACACCAATCCGAAAAAAATTTATTATTATTTTTTTAATAATATATAAATAAATAAATCACGGGACAAATTTTTGTCATTCATAAATATTAAAAAGTACAAAAAATATTTTTTTTAAATATAAATATAAAACAAAATTATTACGAATAAATAAAAAATGGAACGCCTATTTTTACTATGCAACTGTGATATCCACCAAATATTTTTTTTAGTTTAAAAACATCATAAATTTTCAATTATACGACATTATAAAATATTCAATCAATTTTTGGATTTGGTTTAAAAAATTCAATCAATGATCATGTTTAATGTGTATCTATACCATAAGCAACATGATCAAAATCAACGTGATCACATGCATTAACTTTTTTTTTTTACTTCATTTTGTAAAAAACGGGAAAAACTTTACTACTGAATCAAATATTGAATAAATGGGAAAACTTTATCACTGATTCAAATAGTAAATAGTAAAAATATATTGACTGTTATTTTCAAATATGTGAAAAATATGAGGGAGTATATCAATTGTTAGTTTCAAATATGTGAAAAATATGAGGGAGTTTTAACAAGATTGAGTATATATTTTAAAATTGTATTCTCTTATAAAATAACATCTCATTTGTAAGAAAAAGATTGAGTAATATGAGGGAGTTTTAACAAGATTGAGTATATATTTTTACTGTTTATTCAAATAATTATATAAATAATATTAAAACAAAATAAATATTTATATATAGGAAAAATACATTGTTGATTAAATGTTTTTATATAGGGGAAAAATACTATTGTTATAAACGCGAACAACTTTACTATTGATTCAAATATTTTTATAAATACTATCAAAACAAAAAAAATATTATGATTTAAATATTTTTATAAACGGGATCAACTTCACTATTGACTAAAATATATTTATAAATAATGTCAAAACAAAAATAATATTTATATACAGAAAAAAATATATTGTTGATTAAAATATTTGTATATACGAAAAGAAATACTATTGTTATAAACGAGATCAACTTTATTACTGATTCAAATATTGAATAACAGAAATTTATCGATCATTGTATTATCTCTTATAACATAATTGTCTTATTTGTTAAAAAAACTTAAACATTTCATTTATCTAATACAAGTTTCAAAATTTTTTAAATCATATTATTATTGATATTGTTGCTTACTTTTCATCTCTTATATTTAATAATTATACTAATTTATTTTTTAATATATAATTTTATTGGGTTAATAGTCATTTACCCCCTGCAATATTGGCGAGTTTTGATTTACCCCCCTTAAAAAAATAATTTTGGATTACCCCCCAGAAATTTTGGGGTACCCCCCTAAGCGTGTAAAAACCAGGGGCGTAAATAAATAAAAAAATTTTACAGGGGGGTAATTTTTCTACCTAGGGGGGCAAAAGACTTAGAATTTTAAAATTTCAGGGGGGTAATCTAAAATTATTTTTTTAAAGGGGGGTAAATCAAAAGTCGCCTATATTGCAGGGGGTAAATGACTATTAACCCAATTTTATTTAAATATTTTATGGGACAAATTTGTGTCATTCATAAATATTAAAAAAATACTTTGTTCATTCAAATATTTTTATATAGATTCAAATATATAAATAATGTCAAAACAATTTTAATATTTATATATGAGATCAAATTCGTTGTTGATTATAGACAATAATTTATTCTATCTTTTAAAAATAATAACTTTTTTGGTTAAAAATTTTACATTTTTTAATTATATTTTTATTATAATTTGGAAAAAATGCGCGTACCATACCAGTACCGGTGCGAATGCACGGGTCTCCCACTAGTTTGATCAAGAATTCAATGCTCAAGCACATAGCAAGATACTTACTTGGCTCAAGCTCATAGCAAGAGACTTTGATGCTCAAGCACATAGCAAAATACTTTCTTTCTAAACTACTAAACAACATGTTTAGCAAAATAGACAACAAGGTATGCTTGATATATAATCAGAGGTACAGGGCAATAACTATAACAAAGATCATAGAACTTAAGATTTCTAAGATATTCATTATTTAAGAAATCTTAAGGCTTTGTACAATTTACAACAGATAACAGAAACTTTGCATACTAGATGTTGTTGTTGATCTTGTTATTCTTCATTGTTGATAGAAGCGTGAGACGCTTCTTTTATTCTTGGCCCTCTTTCTTTATTCCTTGTTGTTGATCCAGATTGAATCTTCAACTACTTTAATAGCAGATACAAAAGAATAGCTGTTGGAATAGATAACTTGTACAAGTGTCTTTGTTACTCCATAGTACTAAGAGACATTAACGATAGATACACAAAAAGATCTTTATCCATTGTGCAACTTGTTTAACCGTAGCGTCTTCCTTATGAGCTATACTATATATAGATCCGTTGATAGTGGATATCCATAAAGCATGTCAACTCTCCTTGAGTTATGTTAACGCAAAATCTAGCTAACAAACTGATTTGACATTGTAGCTTGCTTTATGCAGTACGGATCACTTAGCTTTGTCTATGGTTCTGAATAATCACCAGAAGCTGATACATTCAATAAGTGTAGAGAAAACATATTGCTCTTCTGATGCTGATACATTCAGCTTCAGAGTCTACGCAATCCTATATCATTAGACTTCACTTAAGAACGTTCTTCAGTTATGAACCATCAGAAGCCAAGAACTCAGCTTCTCTCAAATGCATTCTCTTAAAAAATTATGAGTAAATTATCTTTAAGCTTTGGAACCTGCATACTTAGAAAACACATTAGATAACGTCATTGTTCTTTCAATACTTTGTTATAATCAAAACCTAAAGGATATATGTCATGAACAAATCTTGTTCTAACAGAAGAGAGGTTGAAGGAATCTCTTCGGAATGTCTGACCTTTTGATCAGATGTTGTCTCAGAGACTATAGGAGCATCTGAAACAATAAAGGTTATAGTTTGCTTAGAAGTTGCATTCATCTTAAACCCGGTGAATGTGGATTTGTGATCTGGCTTGAACAAGTTGTGTGCTTTTACATCAAAATTTTTGGAAGTTCAAACACTCTGCGTGTTTTAGTTTCAGATCTTTGAAATTCTCAAAGTCAATCACTAATTAAGTATGCCATACTGGATCATAATTACTTTTGGAAACTAAAACGGTAGTGATTTACCATCTGAAGTAAATAATTTCTATCATTTATTAGTCTCTTGAAAAGGATTTAAATTGTTTTAAAAGTGTGTTCTTCTTTTAAAATTTTTTTTTAATTGTTTAAACTTTCAGTGCTTTAAACTCTTTCAAACTATTTTAAATCGCACTTTAACCTGTTTTAAATCTCACTTTATTTGTCTCAGTTTTATTATTTTTCTCTTTTTTAAAATCTTTTTAATAATGACAAAAGGGGAGAAAATGCAGGGAGTATTTAAGAAGAGATTGATGCATCAGAACCTGAACAAAGCAAATTATGAATTTTAAAGCTTTAAGTTATTTATATTTTTGAATCATTTATCTTACTAAGCCTAAATGATAAAGTTAATTAACAAAGACAGGACTTAGGAAAAACTTACAAACCTTACCTTACTGAATTGCTAGACTAAAGGAGGAGCTTACAAACCTCAACCTAAGGCCTTTCAAACTCAAAGGGAGCTTACAAAGCTCAGACCCCGATGTTAAAATTCATTGATAAAATTTATAAGATTCGATTAACATAGATAAGGAGTTAATAGGAGTTTACAGACCTTGTCTTAATGGACTATCATACTTAGGGGGGACTTACAAACCATACCTTAATGGACTGTCTAACTTAGGGGGAGTTTACAAACCTCAGACTCTGATGTTAGAATGTGTTAATTAAATCACAAATCAATGTTTTTAAATATATTTGTTTGTCATCATAAAAAAAGGGAGATTGTTGGAAAAATATTTGTTTATGCCCTTAAAAGGTTTTGATGATAATAAAGTATTTAAAGAACAATATGGTTTTCTAATAGTTTTTTAAATGTGTAGGTTCTAAAGTCAAAGTATATCAAGGTTTTGAGCCTATCAAAAGACCCAATCCTACAAAGAGGCAATACTACTCAGATTCTGGTTGATCAGAATCTGAATATGTTCTTCAGCATCTGAATGTTCAGACTCTGATTTCCTGTTCAGCTTCTGGTGACAACTCAGACCATGAAAGCTTAAAGGAACGTTTGATCCGTACTCTGCACCAAATCTAACTAGTCTTGTCAATGTGTCAGGTTTCTGGACATAGTCAACTAGGGTTTGGTTTTGCAAGGCTCAAGGATGGTGGTGTGACCTATTCAGTCTGTACTACCTTTTGGTAGATACCTAGTTATTTGAAAGGTTATATGGACATTGTTTTAAGCCACTGGACAATCCTTTTGACCATAAACAACTCTCCATGTTAGCTGAGTTGTTTGCCTATACTCATGGCTATCTAGTTCCAACCGTTCTGGTTAATGTTTGAAATAGAGTGGTTACTAAATATTATTAAAAAATCTATTATGCAACTGCTCTAAATCGGCCTTGGATCTAGTTCTTCATCTCTTTAATCAAGCTGCCCCCAACGGCTATTTTCCTGGTACTATAAAAGGAAGCTCAAGGATTTGAAGAAGTTTGTTGTTGATGCAGCTGACTAAAAGGTTGGTCAAGAAGTTGATCGAGTTGATCAAGTTGATCAAATTGATCAATATTGGTTCATTGATTATTCTGAGAGTGCTAAAGATTGAAATACTATGGAAGTCTCTGAATAAGCTATCAACATAACCATACAACACAAAAAAATCTGATTCAAGCAAGAACACTTTTGTATATCTGTTAGCATATACATAGGGTCTTAATATTTCTTATCAATGGTTATTTTAGAAATCTTGAAGACATTATAATCCGTGTTATAACTATGCACCTCTTATAAGTGTATCAAGTGCATTTGTATTTGCTATCCTAGACTACTGTTTAGAATTAGTAAATGCCTCAGACTTAATGTTTGAGCAAGCAAAGTCTCGATCAATATGATTGAGCAGGAAGTCTTGAACCGAGGGTTTAAGCTAGGAAGTCTCGATCTGGATAGATTGAGCAAGAAGTCTTGAACTGATGGTTTAAGCAGGGAAGTATCATTCTAGATAGATTGAGCAAGAAGTTATGAATAGGTTGTTTAGGCAAGGAAGTCTCATGCTTGAGGGTTTAAGCAGAAGTCTTATTCTGGATTGATTGAGTAGGAAGTCTTGAGTTGTTGGCTTAAGCAATTACAATCTGATTAATTCTAGTTAAAAGCTCTTGTGCTGTAAGGGAACTGGACTACTCTCATTTGAGAAAAACCAAGATATATTGTGTGTCTCTTTATTTCCTTCTGCATTTACATTCTGCTGTGAAACAAAATCTGATCTGATTCAGTCTCTTACTTGGATCAGAATGTGAGCTTGACATTTTAGATTCTGAAACAATGTTAAGAAAAGGAAGTAAAATTATCATTGCCATTACTCACTCTAATATCAGACTCAGAACGTGGCTCAGAATCTGATGGTTTATATCAGAAAAAGTAGGACGAGAGTTTTTGGCATACATAATTCAACCCCCTTTTCTTGTGTATTTTTTCACCTTCAATGGTATCATATATTAGTATTATTTCACACAAACACCACAACATAATGGTGTTGTTTAAAGGAAACATTGTAATTTGATTTATACATCTCAAATTTTATTGATGAATTCTTATGCACCTTTTAAATCTCGGGGTGATGTTATTTTCACTACATGCTATTTCACAAATCACATGCCATCGTTTAGTATTGAGTAATAATATTTCATGCCAACTCTTATTTCCTAAGGACCCCTTGTATGTTATACTTTTTCACTTGTTAGGATCTATGTTTTTTTGCTCATGCTCTCTTTGCGTGTTCAGCTCTATGTGCTTTGTATGTGATTTTATATCTCGGTGGCGATAAATTGTGTTCATGAGCTATCAAACATGTGATTTTGGGCTACTCTATAATAAAAAATGGGTATTGGTGTTATTCTACCCCTACACATCCTTTTTATATTTCATCATATGTTAATTTCTGTGAGGATACACCATTCTTTGCTTCACCCACTACATCTAAATCTACAAAAAGATGTTACTACTTCCGAAGTAATACATTTTCTTATATATGAACCATCTATCTTTACTCAAAATTATCCATTATCATAACGTTAACATATTTCGGAGATATATCTCTGAAAATATTTTAAACCTTAAACGCTCACAACATGTCTCCCATAACCCTTTTTTCATTTGAATATTTCTGGAGATGCATCTACCGGAATTTTTCAGATATACATCTCTGAAGTGTATCAGTACATGTTTTTTTATAACCCACTGTGTATTTGTTTTCAGATGAATTATGAAGCACAGTCTCGAATAAAATAACAGACATATAAAATAATATAGCAATATAATAGTAAAATGTCGTACATCACGATGTAGTAACAATGTCAGAAAAAAGTACAAACTATAGTGTTATATCAAAATAATAACATGCTTCTACTGGGTGTGCCTGACAACCTCTCATCTACCTCATGTACCTCCTCTGCATGGTCTGCCTCCTCGCCCATTGATCCCCCATGTCCTCGAGCGATGTCTGTGGTATAATAGTGCCTCTACAAGAATGCCATCCAGTACTCTTTGACAGTAGGCCCCTCAGGAAAGATATCCTCGTCAATGTCTGCCCGCGCAATCTTCAATATGTGACGACAACAAGGCAATACATCCTCAGTATGGTTTAGCTGAGCCTGCTACTCCTATAGAATCTCCTGATGAGCTGGTCTCAGCGGATCTCCTAGAGCAATCGACACCATGATGTGAGACCCTAAAAAACCACATGTTGTATCCGTCGATGTAGCTCCAGTCATTCGGCTCTATGGTAGCCTAAGTCTCCTCTGGTACCAGATGACTCTGATAATCAACAAACATCTCCTCTATCTGTATATGAGTCAAGGCAGGAGGAGCATAGACAACAAGGTGTCTGGGGATGGTCTGGGTGTTCCCGAACTGCTGCATGACGCGCTCAGGCAGATGAGGAGCAGTGATATGCGATCTGCAGGGCAGCCATCCAGAGTATAGAGACATGTCGTTAAATAGCTGCGTCTGACGATGATCCACGTAGCAGTTGAAGGGGATGTCCTCAGCAACCAAGCGATCAAGATAGACTCTGAAAGGCTCGACCGTCTGGTTCCCTCTCAGCAGGGATAAAAACACAGGCACATGGCATCTCCTCACTGTACTCGTCCTAACTCGCCCAGCCAGCGATGCGCGAGAAGTGCTGGAGGATTCAAGTCTGAAGTGAAAATAAAAAGCATTCAGGGATCATGAATTATTGAAAATATGAAATGAAAAAGATAAAAAAAAACATTTAGGGATACAAAATTATTACCACCAGTAGTGTCGTGTTTCCTGTGACCTGCTTCGTCCTCCATTGACATCCATCTCTCAACTTCGAATACAGATATGCCAAGCAAACTGCCCCCTAATTGTACTCATGGATCCGTGTGAGATCCAAGAAGTATCAAAGGTATGCAACGTCAGTATAGGTGGCACTCGTGTCCATAAAAATGCAAGTGCCAACCAAAAAAAGAAAATATGCCCTCAAAGCATGAGTCTTGTGTAAGGCCACCTGCTCGTCATCACCATCATCCCGCTGTGCAGCAACAATCTCATAATCATATATCTTTTTTAGAAACTCAAACCTAGCATGAGCACCCCTGATCCTATCTACCTCTTCGATCACGTCCCTTGGATCATCCCCCAGATGCTCTACTATCATGTCGACCGCCTCGTCTTTGGTCATCCTACCATGATGGAGGAATCTCCCCCTGATCGGAAGATGCAACAAAGACAAGACATCGTCCAGTGTTATAGACATCTCACTATGTGTGAGATGAAAAGAAGACGTCTCAGAATACCATCTCTCCACGAATGCATTAAGCATCCTATGGTTGACCAGACTGTAACCGGTCATGCATAGGTCACTCAACCCAGAAGCAGTCATAACCGACTAAAACCACTGCTCATCCGGCTGATGCAATGCTAAAATCTTTCTCCCATGGTTCAGAAACTTCTATGGATCATACACCTGCAACTTTTCAAAAATAATTAATGTTAGTAATAAATAATGTTAGAAATAATCAATGTCAGCAATTTAAATTAACGTAAAAAAATAAATCCAAAATCAGACTAATGCTACCTCTCTGTCCCAGATATGTCTGGCAGTGTGGTCTGAATACAGAAAGAAGTAAGAACATATCAGATTGACCCCCTTCGAGTCCCTCTGGCTCCTCATCAACAACCTTACCCTCCAGAGGTGGCACCAGTTCATTAGGATCATCAGTGGGAGGTGGCACCGAATCAGCAGGAGGTGACACTAGTGCATCCCGATGCCTGCGGGAGGATGGGGAAAGTAACGCGTCAGCTGGTGCATTTCGTCTCCTACGGGAAGAAGAAGAAGAAGATGGAGTGGCCTGAGATGAAGATGGAGTGTCCTGAGATGAAGGTGGAGTGACCTGAGATGAAGGGAAAGCCCCGGGAGTAGACTAAGCCCTAGGAGTAGATTGCGCCCCAAAAGTCGACGCCTCTGCCTGAACAGATGTACCTGCTACCTCCAGAACCTATTGGCTCTGTTCCCGCCGAACGGATGCGTGGTGTGAAACTCGTCCAAGTCTCAGTCTGTCGTCTCTGTCAGCCATTATGCATGCAAGGTAAAATCAGGCATATAATTAGTTTACGCAAAAGAACAACACAAACAAGAAAATTATAAAAAAAATATCAGACTGAGGAAATTTCGGAGATATATATACGAAAATACCTCTTACACTATTTCGGAGATGTATCTCTGGAATTTCCCAAAGCATATGAAACGTTGAACTTTTCTGGAGATGAATCTCCAGAATGTTCTGAGAACCAAAGGTCGCGACAATGGCATCCTCTGCTACTTGGATTGTGAAAAATAACAACCTGATCGCCCATTTTTGCTAACAAACAATGCATACAATTAGTCTAAATTGTGTTTCATGTGATTTCTAAATATTTCTACACCTAACAATTGATTCTAACCCGTTTACAACAAAACTCGAATATTTACCGAAAACTCAAAAAACTTACCCGAAATTTATGATTTTGAAGATGATGAATGATGAAAATGGATTATGCTTGATGTTTTCTTGAGCCTCCTATTGATGAAATCTAATTTGGTAAAGTTGGAGAATATTGAGAATGGGAGAGTTGTGTTTGAATGAAAATGAAAAGTGTGGGAGGAGAAGAGTCTGGCGCGGTATTAACCTCCAAAATATTCTGGAGATATATCTCCGAAATATTTTAATGTTCACTTGAATTTTGGTGTGTCCGGAGATATATCTCCAGAATAAAAAAACATGTAAAAATTTACATGGTGTAAAAGAAGTCTATAGGGTGTAATAAAAAATTATCAAATTTTATTTTAGTGGCATGCGTGTGTTTAATGTCAAAGTGGGGCCTGATAGACAGGTTGATCAAATAAAAGTCCGATTAGTTGAAAAAGGCTATACTCGAATTTAGAGACCTATTTAGGATTATACTTATATACTTTCACCTATTTCAAAAATGACATATGTTTGTCTCTTAATAGTTATCATTGGCATTTAACATTTGTCTTATTTTTGTTGCATGTCAAGAACACTTTCTTGGGTGGTAACTTAAAAGAACATATTTATATGGAGCAGCCTTTTGAGTTTGACAAGAAAACTTAAAAAATCTTTATATAGCCTAAAAAAATCACCTTGAGTATGATTCGATCGATTCAAAAAATTTATACAATAATTTAGAATGATCAGTTGTGGATTAGATTATTTAGTTTTTCATAAGTGCTCACCATCAAATAAATATATTTATCTTGTGATTTATGTTGATCACATTGTGATTGCAATTACTCCCACCGTCTCAAAATGAAAGTCTTTTAAGGTTATTGCACTTAGATTAAGAAAAATAATGATTAAATATTAAGTGTAACAATTTTACAATATTGCCCTTAATTACTATTGGTTGTCACAAAAGTATAGTATGATGTAATATCTTGAAAGTAGTGTAGACAATAATTATTAGGGGTAAAATTGATAAAAATTAATTAATGTTTCATTGAAAACTTAAAAGGACTCTTATTTTGGGACAATTTTTTTTGGCTAAAAAGACTTTCATTTTGAGACAGAGGGAGTAATTATTAATGAGGTATTAATGCATTAAAATAACATATATTTTAAATTTTCAAATGAAAGATTTAGATCCTATACATTATTTTTTTTAGAATAGACACAATATTAAAATTTGACTTCGCCGAAACTTGCTCCGAATTTAACAGGAAAAATCAATTTACTTGTGGACGGGTACGCGAAAAACCCAAATTTTAAAAAAGGAGCAAGGTGGGAAACACCCGAATTTTAAAAATGAGGGTGAGGGTGAGGGCAAGGGGAAACACCCGACATACTCAAAATTACTAAATTACCCTTATATTTATTAATTTTATCACACATTTAACATTATTAAAATATTATGTTGTTTTGATGATTTAAAATTGATAATTTTAATGAATGTTGTTATTTAATTTAATTATTAGTTTTTGATGCTATGAAAAAATGAAATATGAATATTTGAAAACATATAAACACGTTTTATTTTGTTTAAAATATTATGTTTTTTTTTTCTAGAGATGAGGATGGGAAACTCGTCCTCCATTAAGGGCAGGGGTGGGTGTTCAATAATCATCCCAAAATTGGTAATGTTGAAAACCACCCTAACCCATACCTACTACTTGAGATTATGGTTGCTATGACAATTTTGTAGAGAACCATATTCTGAATTAGATAAATACCAAAGACTAATACAAAATTGAGTGATCTCATCTTAATCACACTAGACACTTTTTTTCTCAAGTTAGTGTTGTAAGTTAATTCCTTAACTGTTCATCTCTGAAACATGTGTATTTTTAAAATAGTGAAGTAATGCTATCGGTTACGTATCCTATCGTACTCTTGATACTCGTTTTTTTTTTCTTTTCATTATTCGATTTTGAGTGGAATTTATAATATATATATATATATATATATATATATATATATATATATATATATATATATATATATATATATATATATATATATATATATATAATTTCTTTGTTATTGTATCTTAACATTATTTTTTATTTTCTTAAATTTTTATAATGATATTTTTATCATAAATCTAATATTTTAGTTCTCTACTCATATATTTTATAGATTAAAAAAAAACTTATTTTTGTATTAAAATAGCAATATATTAATTATTTTTTTAAATATTATATCTCGTATCAATATTAGTACTCGTATAGGGTATCATAAGCATACCTATGCATGCTCTCAATGTTTTTTAAATTAATTGTCATTGGAATGCAAATTTTTTATTGATTCAATAATGATAATAAACGAAGGTGGAATTAATTTACCACCCCCAACTTGAACCTAACTGTCATACCCCAAATTTTAACCACAAGATTTTCCATAATTGTGTAAATCATCACCACAATATAGATGTACCATCATGCCTCATTAATCTCCTCAAGGATTATTGAGCATTCACTATAATCAAGAATTAGGGTTTTAAGCCCTCTTAGAGCACTTAGACAAAGGATCAATCAAGAAATGACATGATCTTCAACTTGTCTAACCTCTCAAACACCCCTAAGGGATCAAGAGGACTCCCACATCAAGAATCAAGCACAAAGTTGCAACATTCCAAGTGGATCAAACCTCAGGATCGCTAGTGTCACCAAATTAGGGTTTTGGTCGACCAAGGCCTCCAGGTGAAAAATTTCACATAGGAATGAGCCAATGCTTCAAAGCACAACCCAAGATACTCCAAGGGACCCCATGGACCCAATCATCAAGTCAATTTAGCCTCAGGGGATGCATTTACTAAAAATCAAGAATTAGGGTTTCTTGACCTAATTCACCCCTAAATTGACTTTTGAGGCAAAGCATGAGCCAAGACCTCAAGACATGATTTGAGGGCCTCAGATATACCACATTGATCCATTTACAACAATGGATTGATTCAAGAAGCTTGATTCACAAGTTTCATTTTCATCTGGACCACAATTAGGGTTTTGAAGGAAAAGTCAACTGTACCTTTGACTTTTGATCAGGACATGCTCCCAAACCTTGGGACATGATTCAATACACCTATAACACCTATGGAATCCATCCATTAGGTTTTATTTAGGTCAAGGACTTGATTTCACAAAGGATCGCACAGTTTGGATTTCATCCGATAAAAAGTCAACTGTGCACAAAATCAAGTTTGACTTTTTGGATTTTTTCACAAATATGGTTCCCCTAAGTAAAAAATAATGTTAATGTATGGTATTGATCATCATTCATTAAGAAAAATCAAGAAAAGTGAGGTTTCTTGAAAAAGGGGCAACCATGAGAAACCAAAAATTTTCTATGTTATGGAACAAAAATGGTTTTGGTACCAACATCCAAGGACCATAACTTCTGATCCAAGCAGCCATTTTGGGTGATCCAAAGCTGGATTTGTAGTTCTTGCTACACTCTACAAAAGCTTCAACTACCTCAGACTCCAATTCTTCATGGATTTTGAGTTATGGAGTGATCAAAATGACAAAAACATGAAAATGACACTTTTTCCAACACTTAGTAAAAATCTGCCTAAGTTACCAGCCTTGAACATCAATGTTCATGAGGATTTTTCAATGGGATCCAAATAGTTTCAAAACAAACTATGATTACACATGTTTTGTATCATATGAGGGCTTTCTAAAAAGCACAAGAGCCTCCCATAACTCAACCTGAGCAACGAGATATGATCCCCTCAAAATCACCATTTCCACCTGTCCTAAGCAAGGCAGAATTTGGTGTTTTGCTCGATTTGGAAAATTTGGACAAATCCAAGCCTTGTCATCTATTTGGACACATCTGAGGATAAAACAAAAGGAGAATGATCTGATCCCCAAGCCTCCAAAGTTCAAGAATCTACACATAGCCATAACAAACCTAAAAAGGCTAAAAAGGTGCCAAGACTCCAATTTTGTTTCCAAGCATTCAATGGATGCACCAAGGTGGCATGGACTGACACATTCCTAACTGAATGAGTCAAGAATCAGCATTGAATCAAAGGACCATAGGCCTGTGCCCTAACCTCAAGTCAATGGCTAGAGGAGACTTGAGATTCCTTTTGCTCAACATTGGCCAAATGCCTGCTGCAGCTTCCATTCACTATTGATGCCAAAACAAACTTGACACACTATAAATAGAGCTCAATTGTGATCAGTTTGAGTACACCAAAGCACTATAACTGATGCTTTCCTCAAAATCTCTCTCTTTAGGCCAAAATGCCTTCTTTTGCAAGTCATCTCTGAGTTTTTGAGTTAGAGAGCAATTCCACCATAACTCATGATCTAAACATATCCAATATGTTATATCTAAGCTGTCCAAACACTCACTTGTGACCTGAAACACCAAAATCAGAAAATCCACCTCCAAAACCTCAAAATTAGACTTTTCTGCCTTTTTCAAGCCATGCCTTGATTCAGTCACTTCCAAAACCAAACAAAGCCTCAAACACACTCCAAATATCATCCTCAAACTGTCTTAATTGGTTTCCCTCATCTGGAACACCATTTAAGAGAGTTGCTATTTTGGTCACTTTGCCACTTTTGCAAGAAAGAGCCTAATACTTGTTCCTGAGGATTCCAGCTGGTTTTGATCATCCTAAAAGCTTTTAAGGGATCAATCAAGAGTGTTCAAAGCATTGGATAACTTCTGGCACAAGGAACTTGACAGATAGCACAAGGAGCTCCAAGAGGTAAGTGCATCATCACTTGAACTTTCCAAATCATGCATTGCTTTGAGGTCCATTAATCATGGATCTCTCATACATATCATATGTGTTGTGTTTAAACCAATTTATCATGCTATTATTGCCTGTGTAGTGAGATAGCATAGAACATCCAAATATAGGCCTATTTTGAAATCACTATTAGATTTTGAGATGAAGACATTTTCTAAAAATTCCAAGGGCATCATTGGATTCCTCATGAAATTCTGGGTCAGATGCACCTAAATTTGGTCCCAATCCATGGAGAAATGAGAAAGTTAGAGGCTTCACGTAAATTGCCAAAACTAGGCCTTGCCTTGGGCAAGGGCCAGGCCATGGCGCCTTGGCCAGGCCTAGAACTTGGCATCCCATATGTATTTATGGGGTGGTTTTGATACACGGATGTATCACCACCCCAGTGGTAGCGCGCATGTGTGTTTGTCTTGGAGGTCATGGGTTCAAACCCCACCCAGACCATTTTTTTTCATTTTGCCATATTTTGGTATTTTTCATATTTTTATGGTTTTTGTTAATTAATTCAAAAATTAATTTCTCTCTCAATTTTAATTATTTTTTATTGGTTTTTTTTGAAAATTCCCAAAAATATTAAAATATTTTATTCCATAAAAATTTCACAAAAAATATTATTTATTTCATATATTTAGTATTTTTGTAAAGAATTATGTTTTATTTGTTTTTAAACATTTAAAAATATTTCTTTCTCTTGATTTTTCAAACTTCAAATGATTTTCAAATCATTCCATAAATAAAACCTGATTTTTCAAACATTAATCCAAGATAGCAACTTGTTTTTCACACGTGTTTGATAATTTTGGTCATTTTAATTGAATTTTATTCAATTAAAATACATTTTAAAATCAAAATTAGGGTTTTGGTTGTTTCACCCTCCTAAACTTTTTTCAAAAAAACAATTTGGGCCTCTTGATAGAGTGTAAGTCCCATCCTTTGTAAATAAAATAATTTGGGCCTCAGTCATTGTATAAGTCCCGATACGATTTTAAAATCTCGGCGCGATCGTCGCCTTTTAAGCAAAAATTATCTGGGCCTACCCTTGTGTTGTAAGTCCCATTTCATTTATTTTTTTCAAACACTTTGGGCCTCTTGATATAGTGTAAGTCCCATCCTTTGTAAATAAATAAAATTGGGCCTCAGTCATTGTATAAGTCCCAGTGTTTTCAAAAATCTCGGCGCAATAGTCGCCCTTTTTAAAACAAAAGTCATCTGGGCCTCTCCTTGAGTTGTAAGCTCCATCACTTGTACAAAAATAAACTCTGGGCCTCTCCTTGAGTTGTAATACCTAAACCTCTTTGTAAATAAAACCTCTTTGGGCCTTAGTCATTGTATAAGCCCCTGTACAATTTTCAGATCAACGGTACGATTACTGTTTTTCATCAGGGCCTCTCCTTGAGTATAAGCCCCAACAATCTTTTCAAAAAACAACTTCCCTTTTGATTTAGGTTCAAACTCATAGTTGTTATCAAAACTTTCTTTAATTTCTTGAACAATTAACCATACAACTATTACAATGGAAGCTTGCTCGCCTGTAAGTTTTTATCAGCTTTCTTTACATGCTTTCATATATATATATTTGTCTGTATTGCTGGAAGCTTGCTCACCTGTAAGTCCTTCTTTCATATCCTTTTAAATACTTGTCATATATCAACTGTATATGCTTGTATATCTGTTTAGAGTTTTCCTCGACAATTAGGTCTAGAACTAGATAGAGCCAGTGGTCACTTTTTCAACAGTCAAAACTAGTTCCCCATAGGAATTCCAGATACAGTCTTGCCATCTCATGGGCTTAAATAATATGAAACAAAGAGAAAGGAATTATTCCCAGTGAAACTTTTCTCAAACTGTCACTATTAGAAATTGTCAAAGAAATTTATTTCCCCCAGAGAGGATTAATTCCCGGTGAAACCTCTCTTGAATTTCTTCAAACCCTAGAACTGTTCACTAAAGAAGAGATTATTCACGGTGAAACTTTTCTTGAACTCTTCTTAGGTTTGGACCCACAGGCTTCCTAAAAGCATCCCCGCCTCCTCTTGGGCTTTGTACAAGGACCCTTCGGCTTCTTAGAAGTTCTCATGCCTTCTCTTGGGCTTAGTACAAG
This sequence comes from Lathyrus tuberosus, assembly GCA_022829125.1. Lineage (NCBI taxonomy): Eukaryota > Viridiplantae > Streptophyta > Magnoliopsida > Fabales > Fabaceae > Lathyrus > Lathyrus tuberosus. The sequence continues at coordinate 12,690,484 of JALAZF010000032.1, forward strand.
GACCCTGAAGACCTCTTAAAGGTATAAGACAGAACTTAGTCATCCTTTGTTAGAGCAGTCTTTCCAAAGAGTCAAAACCTTGGACAATTTAGGGTTGATCACTACTACGGAAAACCCATTTAACAACGATTGGGAATGGCATATAATGACGTGGGCGAATGCGTTGTTATGTAGATTATCATTGTAAGTTCGTTGTTTCTACAACGGTCTGGAAACCGTTGTTGAAAGGCAGGACGCGCGCCATATATCACAACGGTTATGATAATAACCGTTGTGATACATACACTTAGGTACTGGGTTCGAAACCCATCAGCAGCGAATTATGTAAAACATAAATTACCTATTGAAACTGTAAGTACCCTTGTTTTCTGATTGCATTCGTCTCATCGTGCATTTCACGCTGTTTTACATATATATTGTGGTTTATTGATCTGACTCCTTCGATATATCGCTATCTTCGATTATAGTTAAATTTCCATAAGAACAAGACATTGGATAATCTGCCTCATCATCATCACTTACCATCATAATTTTTATAATCGGAAGTTTTATGATTATAAGTGTTGATGGAGAGGCAGATTAACTAATAATTTGTTGTTATTGAAATTTAACTATAATGAAAGATGGCGATGCATCTAAGGAGCCAGATCATTATACCATAATATATATATTAAACATCGTGAGATGAACGATGAGAGTGATGCAATTCGAAAACATTGATTCATATAAGTTGGTTTTCAAATACAACTTAATTTACAGATTATAAGTATCTATGTCAAATTAAATGAATGTATTTTAAGTGAGGGTTAGTGAAACAAACAATCTACATAGAATATAATAAACTCAAACAACATTATATACCAGATCCAGATATTATAAACTCATATAATACGCTTGCTACTATCAGCAAACTTTAAGTGAGGGTTAGTGAAACAAACAATCTAAATAGAATATAATAAACTCAAACAACATTCTATACCAGATCCAGATATTATAAACTCATATAATACGCTTGCTACCACCAGCATCATCACCATGTATCATCCCCTTAACCTGTAAGGAAACACAACAAACTTCAAAAATGAGCATCCTCAGTTGAAAACAAACCCTAAAACCATAATCCAGTGAAGAGTAAAGATAGGAACAGGAATAACGCACCTTTTAATGAAACTAATCATGGAACAGGAATCAATTATGATGTTCAACTAGTTTGGGAATCAATGAAGAAGAAATATAAGGAGGAAGAAGCTTACACAAAAGCTTCATACTTCTTATATTTCTTTTCATTGTTTCTAAAACTAGATGAAGTTTGCTTACACTGTTGTTTCTTCATTTACTAACATCTCGTTCGTGAAGCTATGAAAAAAAGTATAAGGTGGATGAAGTTTCCATCATAGCTTCATGCTTCTTATACATTTTTCCATAGCTACACAAACATTATGAAGTTTCCAAAGTATGGTCTTTGTTAAGGTAGTGAAAACGAATCTGAAAAAATGAGAACAATCAACAAAAACAACATGCAACAAACGAGATAATGGGAAATATCTAACATTAGATGGAATAAGAAGAATACCTTAATGTATGAAGCAGAAGATTCACGGCTAATGGTGAAAACGAAGAGAAAAAATGGGTTCTAGGGTTTCACTTTGAAGGCAACGATGCTACTGTCAATAAGTGAAAGTTATTTCACTTATATATGGGTAAACTATTTCACAACGGTTAACAATACCAACCGTATAGATAGGTATTTATTTATTATAAATATATCACTACGGTTAACTAGAAGAACCGTAGTGATAACCCTTTTATTTGTGAATTTTAAAATAAATAAAAAAGAAAAGGTAATTCAAATGTAATTCACAATGTAATTCAAACATCAACATTGTAATTCCTGTCTTCATAATGTAATTCAAACATCAACAATGTAATTCACAATGCATCTGCAGTTTAAACAACACCAATGTAATTCAAACCCTAATTCAACTATTACATTTCATAACAAAGTAAACATTAAACATAAAGGAGACAAGAAAACATAACATCTTAAGATTTCCAGAAAATATCTCTGATTTCAGTTTGTTCTTCAAATTCTTGTTCTTTTTCTTTAAATCCTCATACATAACCTTCAAATAGCCCACAGCTTCCAACTCTGACTTCATAATGCTCTCATCTTCATTTCCATCTCTTTCTCCCACGTCTTCATCCCATATGAACAAATTACATGTTTCATCGCTCCTCCAAAATGGACATCTCCAAAAAAGCCTTCCTTTATTTTGTCCCTTCTTGCATTGGTACGAAACCATACGACCATCACAACCACAAAAATTTCCAGATCGAGATTTTACAAAGGAAGAAGACATAGAAACACCTTTGGATGATTTTGTCTTCAAATGCGACATTGCAAAACCTTAAAGTAGAACACTTTCTTGTTGTTGTTGTCTTCTTCCCGACAATGGTGACGGCGTTGGTGTTAGGGTTGTTTCGTCTTGTTTCTTTTTTCAATGGATAAATTGAGATATACTTGGTGTTTAAAATACATAAAAAGAAGCTTCAGTTTGTAACAACGGTTTTAAGAAATAACCATAGTGATATCCTTATTATTTTTTAGTTAAATATAAATAAAACTTAAAAAGGGCGCATTTACGTCAAAGGAATAAACTATTTGAGGGCGATGAGGTTCGAACCTATGAAAGCTTGATTGTATCACCACGGTGTTCACAACAACCGTTATTATACTCTTGAAATTTCTAATTAAAATAATGTGCGCGCATCCAGTACGCACTATAACAACGGTGTATAGGATGTCGTTGTAAACCTGGCGTTGTTGTTTGGACGTTTTGTAGTAGTGGATACTCATCCCTTAAAATAATGAGCCTCCTCTTGGGCATCATACAAAGATAAACTCTTCCATTCCAATAGACTTGGACAGTCTAATTTCCTCTTGGATCTCAAAGACATTCTCAAGTTCCCTACAAATACAGGAGAAACACTGGTCATTTAATCAATCCCCAGTAGAGTTAAATCCTCACAGGATCTAAAACTCAATCTTTATCCTAAATTTCCCCAACTAGGGACAGCTTATCATCAGAACCTCAAGTCTTCTGGAACCCTCAGCAAGAGTTAATTCCCCATTTTGGACCTGCCTCTGGATCTCAATAATCCTCAGCAGAAGTCAGCCTCCTCTTAGGCTTTGTATAATGATTTTCCTCAGCAGTTAATCTTAAAAGCACTCTCATGTTGAGTCAACCCTCTTTTTAGCCTCAATCTTGGGCTTTGTACAAGACAGATAAAAGCACTCTCTTATTGAGTCAATCTTTTCCAGCCTCCTCTTAGGCTTTGTATAATGATTTCCCCTAGCAGAAGTCAGCCTCCTCTTAGGCTTTGTATAAAGATTTTAAAACACTCTCTTGTTGAGTTAATTACCTTAAAGCACTCTCTTGTTGAGTCGACCCTTTTAGCCTCCTCTTAGGCTTTGTATAATGATTTCTTCAACTTGTTCAGCCTCAATCTTGGACTTTGTATAAGACACACAAAGATACTCTCTTCTTGAGTCAATCACCTTTCCACACTCTCTTGTTGAGTCAATGGTACAAAACATAAACACTCTCTTGTTGAGTCATTCTTTTTTAGCCTCAATCTTGGGCTTTGTACAAGACATATATAAACTTTCTCCAACAAAGTCAATATCTTCATAACCTTCTCTTAAGCTCCGGATAAATATCTTCCCCAGCTGAGTCAATTCCTCTTAGCCTTCTTTTAGGATTTGAGAATTAATATCCCTAAACAGGAGTCGATCCTCCCTTCAGCCTCCTCTTAGGCTTTGTATAATGATCCTTATTTTCCTCAGCTTTTTCAGCCTCAATCTTGGGCTTTGTACAAGACACCATAAATATCTTCCCAGCGGAGTCAATTCCTCCCAACCTTTCTTTTAGGCTTTGGAAGTTAATCTCCCTAAAAAGAGTTAATACTCTCTCTCCCGCCTTCTCTTAGGCTTTGTATAATGATCTTGTTCGATGGAGTTAGCCTCAATCTTGGGCTTTGTACAAAACAAACCATACTCTCTAGTTGAGTCAAACCCCTTTTAGCCTCAATCTTGGGCTTTGTACAAGACAAATAAAACCTCTCACCAGTAGAGTCAGTTTCCCCTTTTAGCCTCCTCTTAGGCTTTGTATAATGATATCGCCAAAAAAGTCAGTCTCTTTTTTTAGCCTCAATCTTGGGCTTGGTACAAGACAACTAAACACTCTCTTATTGAGTAAGTCTTTTCCTGCCTCCTCTTAGGCTTTGTATAAGGACTTCCCCAGTGGAGTCAATCAATCTCTTATCTTCAACCTTGGGCTTTGATCAAGGCACACAAAAATCAACATCCCCTTCAGAGGAAATCAAAATCTCTCTGTAGGAAGACATTTCTCTGTGTTATCACACCTCAAAACAGAAAATCAAAACAAACTTTAATCCCAGATAACTGCTATAAGTGGCACATTTGTTGATTCAAATATCCAAGCCGTGGTCAATCTTTTATCCTGTTAAATCTCCCTTCTTTCATCTAATTACTATAAGTGGCAAGCCTCTAGATTATTTACATCCACGCCACTGTCCCTCTCTTAGCATGAAAGACTCCTAAGGAAAAATGGCATTGCTCTACACTGAGTTAAAGTTTTCTCCTTCAGGACAAATCCCTATAAAGGAAATTATGGCATTACTGGATTCACATATTCCAATTAAAGTAATTCTCCTTTATAATCAGTCACCCAACAGTTGTGATAAACAGACGAGATGTCTCCCTTTAGAGATGACAAATTCTCTCTCAGTCAAACTTTTAGCTTCAATCTTGGGCTTTGAACAAGACACAAATACTCAACCTTTTAGCTTCAATCTTGGGCTTTGAACAAGACACCAAAACATCTTTTTCCTCCCATATAATAGGAGGAACTACGATTGCTCTGATTTCCCTGTTTCTTTAAACGGGAATACGTAGGCATAAGATTGCAAAATCTTAGCGAGCATACCAATAAAAAAATTTAGGTCCAGTACCTTCACACACTAATCAAAAACCTTAGGTCCAGTACCTTACCAAAAACATCGGAAACCCCGAAATCAACAAAAATACTCTCTCTCACAGACATCCCACAAAGAAGAAACTTTCCCATTTACAAATAAACACCATCAAGTGCAAAGCGGAACATAATGCTAATCAACCTGTGGATAACCACATATAGGATGGGTAATTGACAAATCCCCATTGTATAACCTGACCCCGAACTCCCCGAATCTCTTAAGCGTTTGTTCAGTTAAACATTCGCGTGCAAGGTTAGTTTTAGATAGCTTCCCTTTCCCTTCCAGCTTCACGGGATAAATAAGAAATCTGAAAGTAGCACCCCTTCCCTACCATTGCGGTGAGGAGGAACCCATGGTGATAAGGTGGTCGCGTCACCGACAAAAATCGCACGCCACAGTAAAAATGGCGACTCTGCTGGGGAGGTCCTTTTATCTGTCTAGGATATTTATAGACTAGAATTCCTAAGAGGTCTAGGATGATTAGTTTTAAGTATTATACTATATATATCGTTTTTCCTACTTGATATCCGTGTTTATTTTTTTGTCAATGGGAATGCGAGTGATGTCACATGTGGAAAGTATGAGAGAACCCTATGATAGGTGATGGCATAGACAGGTGGACTTACAGGGAGTGATTCCCGAATAAGCAATCCTGGTAGACCATCAAATCAATGGAGATACCCTTTGCGGTTCAATGTCTAACGACTTCTTCGTGAAAGCAGATTGTCCCAATGTGGTATCCGTGAAACTGAGGATTTAGTAGACATTAACCATATGGCCATTTGGTAGTGCGGTAGCTATCGGAAATAGCTGATACGCGATACTACACTCAATTGAGATTACCCTAGGATGCTACAGCTCGCTCGGGTGAACCAGCTTGTTGTTGATATCCCTAGTGGGGTCAATGATTTTGGGAACTTTTTACCCGTTCTACAGGTACAAATTCACCAGAATACAACCTTTGGGGATGGGTAGAGCCATGACTCCATGCTCGTGACGTTGAACCCTTGAACCCATGTTTTTTCAATGTTTTTGTGTGCTGCATTCATGCATTCATTTAAAAAAACTCTTAAACAAAGATAAAATCTTCTTTTCTCTTCTCTCTTTTTCAAATTAAACTAAAACAATAATTGCAAATATCAGAGAGAAAATTGCGTTATGGATTTTGGTAGAAGGAAGACGCACAAGTATATCTTCAAGGCTCCAAAACTAGAGGATTTAAAGGGGCTGGCAAAGATGATCACCAACCCTAATGCTTTCAGAGCTAAGTACGGAGGACTGCTGTCTCTATTAAGGGTTCATGTAGTTGAAGGAATCCTGTCTACGCTGATTCAGTTTTACGATCTGGTTTATCACTGTTTCACATTTCCGGATTATCAACTAGCACCAACGCTTGAGGAGTACTCTGACTTGACCGATTTACCCATCACTAACCAAGCTCCCTTTTCTGGACTGGAAGAAATTCCAAAGGATCAAACCATTGCAAGAACAATCTATTTGGACGAGTCAGAAGTCAGGACTCACATGACCACTAAGGATGGAATCCAAGGTTTACCAGCCAAGTTTTTGGTAGAGAAAGCCCTGTACTTTGCCAGTATAGGAAACGTTACTACTTTCGAAGATAACTTTGTCCTACTTACATACGAGCTTTTCCTTTTTCCCAACATCGATAATTTCGTCGATACCAATGCCATTAAGATATTTCTGATTGGAAACCCCGTAACAACTCTGCTCGCAGATGCTTATCATTATGTACACTTAAGGAATTTGTACAATGGAGGAATTATCACATGTTGTGTACCCTTGCTTTAAAAGTGGTTCACTTCCCATTTACCCAAGTCTGTTGCTTTTTGGGATCATAAGAGTACTCTACGTTGGTCACAGAGAATCATGTCTCTTACCAACTCTGACATATATTGGTACAATCGGATCTATGACAGGATAAGGATCATCGACAAATGTGGAAATTTCCCTAATGTACCCCTCATAGGAACTAAAGGAGGAATCAACTATCATCCAATTTTAGTTCGCCGTCAACTCGGATACCCGATGAAGCATATCCCGCAAAATGTTCATCTGGAAGGTCTTTTCTTCAAGGAAGGAGAAAATGACAGAGCACTAAAGAAGGAAATAGTGCATGCCTGGCAACATATTCACAGGAAAGGAAGAGAGTCTCTAGGAAGACCGGACTGTATCTCCGTGGAACCTTATCTCTACTGGGTACAAACTAGAGCTCTCAAGCTGAGGATGCCTTACCCTAGTCAAGAGGTTCTTCCGTTAAAGGAATCTGTCCTTTATTTTATGTCTGATACGGAAAAACTCCAGGTTGCTCTCAACAAAGTTCAACAGGAAAAGAACTCTTGGAAGAACAAGTACCGCATTCTCAATGTAGAGTGTACCAAAATTCAGGAACTGTTAAAAGAAAAGGACGCTCTGATCGAAATTCTAGAACAACATGCTATAGAAGATCAAAGGAACTTGTTCACTCCTTTCGCTTGGCAAAGGACTGACAACCCGACAACAGTTAAAGAACCCCGGTCAAAGAAAAGGAAAGTACCAGAACCAGCATCTGAGCTCTCTTCAGAGAGGACTCAGAATCCATGAACTTAGACATTTCCTTTTACAGCACTTTGTAAAATACTGTATTTCCCTTTCTGCAATCTTTCAAATTCAATAAAACGGGGTTTCCCCACTGTATGATATTTGCAATCCATTTGTTGAAGTTTCTTTTTTATTAAAGCAAAAACAAAAAAATTAATATATATCATTGCATATCATTCATCATTATCACATAAACGCATTCTTCCTATCTACGAGTCTCACGTATTTGTTACGATTCTAGAGTCAAACTGTCTCACTCGTACAATACTCGGGCCAATCGACAAAAGAAAATGGACGATCTCGAGGAAGAGAACAGAGAGCTGAGAGAAGAAATCGATGCTCTGAAGGAAGATCTGAAAATACTTCACAGTGACAGGCAATCCCTGGCAACAGCTCAAAGGCAACAACAACGGACTGTGATCTCAGAGATCACATCTACGCCCATAGTGGAGATGTATGATCCTCGGTACAACATGCCTAAAGATCGTCCCTGGGGCATGCCTATCAACTTTGTCCTTGAAGGATACATTCCGCCGGTCACTGAAGACCCGAAAACTGCAGCAGGAACAGCTGGGCCTGAAGGTTACAAACTCCGGGAAAGCGAAGACGCAAGAGTGATGATAGCAACTCCTGAAGGTTACAAACTTCGGGGCATAGAAGAACCAAGAGTCACTACCATAATGACTATACCATAACTAGTGGTACACACTGTCCCGGAAGGACAGATTCCACAAGTAACCTCTGGTAGAAACGAAAACATGTACGAAAGAATGAATGAGTTCCAGGAATAATTCTTGGAAATGCAGAAGGAACTGCACGCCATTCGCGGTCAGGATTTATTCGGAAAGAACGCCGCAGACCTTTGTCTGGTCCCTAATGTGAAAATACCACATAAATTCAAGGTGCCTGACTTTGAAAAATATAAGGGTAACTCTTGCCCTCAAAGTCATTTGGTGATGTACGCTCGAAAGATGTCAACTCAGACTAAAAATTAATAGCTATTGATCCACTATTTCCAAGACAGTTTAACCGATGCCGCACTCAAGTGGTACATGGGTTTAAACCGTACCAAGATCATCACTTTCAGAGATCTTGGCGATGCCTTCGTTCAGCAGTATAAGTATAACCTAGACATGGCACTAGACAGAGATCAGCTCCGAGCAATGTCACAAAGAGGCAAGGAAACTTTTAAGGAGTATACTCAGAGATGGCGTGAAATTGCCGCCCAGATCTGTCCCCCTCTTAAGGAAAAAGAGATGACCAAAATCTTTTTGAAAACCTTGAGCTCATTCTATTACGACCGAATGGTCGCCAGTGCGCCCAGTGACTTCACTAAAATGGTGAACATGGGGGTACGCCTTGAAGAATCAGTCTGAGAAGGACGATTGGTCAAAGATGCAGGGCCATCAAGCAGTACCAAAAGATACGGTAGTGCTTTCCCAAAGAAAAAAGAGCAAGATATTGATAATATGTCTCTCGGCAAGCAAAGAAGAAGGTATCAACTAGTGGCAGCGGTAACTCCTGCTATGAACCCTGCGCCTGCTCCAACGTAACAACCTCAGGTTGCTCAAAGCCAACCGAATCAACAACAATATCAGCAAAGGACACAATAGCCTCTTCAGCAGGCTCGTCCACAGTACAACAACAATCGTAGGACACAACCACCAGGGTTCGACCCTATACCGATGTTTTACGCAGAACTGTTTCCACTACCACTGGTCAAGGGGCATGTCCAAACCAGGACTCCTCTTACAATACCGGAAAATCCACCTTTTTAGTTCAAAGTGGATCATACTTGCCCTTACCATCAAGGAGGACCGGGGCATAACATTGAGAACTGTCTCAGCTTCAAATTTGATGTGCAGAAGCTTATCAGGAACGGGGTCCTATCTTTCAAGGACACAAATCCAAATGTCCAGACAAACCCGTTGCCTCAGCATGAAAAAACTGCCGTAAATTTGATAGAGGAAGAATTTAGCCGCAGTTATCAAATTCACGATGTACTCCTATTGGGAACTAATCTGGTCAGGATGCATTGTAAACAGAGCAGGTACGGTCATGTGCCGTCTCACAATTATCACCAGTGTGATATCTACTCAAAGAATAATCAAGGATGTTCCATAGTGCAATCAGCTCTACAAGAACAGATAAATCTCGGATGGATCCAAGATCATCGAATCCGTGAGGTCAATATGGCTCACACAAATCCCAACATTGTCCAGAACCACAATATTCTGGCGATGAATGTCAACTTGGTGGCAATGCACTCAAGGCAAAGTCAATATCATGATCTGCCACGACACGATTACAATTCCTATCTGATCTGTTCAATAAACAATCAGGGATGCACTTTTGTACAAGAGGCTCTCCAGCGTCTGATGGATCTCGGATGGATCCAGGATTACCGTGATAGAAATAGACATCAAGTTAATATGATTCAAATATTTGATATTTGCTTGATGAATACTAGTCTGGTAGAATTACACGCTAATCAAGTCAGGCTCAGTTTTCTGGCTTCACATGATTATCAAGGGTGTAAAGTGTGTCGTGAAGAAGACCAAGGATGTGCACTTGTCCAAAGAACACTTCAACACTTGTTGGACCACTGGTGGCTTCCAATCTACTTGGATGAATCCACACAACAAATCAGTATGACTGACGGGAATCCTGGTAGGCATCAAAGTCAGGATGTCCGCTTGATGAAAACAGATCTAGTAAGGTTGCACTGTATACAAAGTGGGCGTGGCCAGGTGCCACCACATCACTATGAGCGCTGTAGAGTTTACTCAAAGAACAACCAAGGATGCTACCTTGTGCGGTCAGCTCTTCAAAATCAGTTGGACCGAAAAGAGATTCGACCATGTTCAAGTTCTGGTTCGATCAACTTAATGCAAGACTATCCTCCTGATCAAAGCAAAGATGTTGCCTTAATCTCTAAATATGAAGTGGCCAAAGACGTATGCGCCATAATCCCTCTACTCCATGAATCAAGAGTTCCTCTTGATAGTAGAAAAATTCTCAACCTCGAACCAATTGAGGCTGCCTACGATGGTCAGAAAAATCAGAAGGCTCCTGTGGTTATCTATCTGCCAGGACCGATACCATATGAATCCGATAAGGCTATCCCTTACAAGTACGGTGCAACAACAATCGAAAATGGAAAGGAAACTCCATTACCCTCCGTCGTAAACATTGCCGACATCAGTCGAGTAACACGGAGCAGTCGGATCTTCAACAGAGGAGTTGGGGAACCCACCAAAGAGAAGGAGCCTCAAACAGAAGTTCCCAATCAATAAATCGGGCAATCCAGTAATCCCGAACTTACAAAGAACAACGATGAGCTGCTGAAGCTCATCTAGAAGAGCGAGTACAACATTGTAGACCAACTGTTGCAAAATCCTTCGAGAATCTCTGTGTTATCTCTATTACTCAGTTCCGAAGCTCACAGGGAAGCTCTACAGAAAGTCTTAGAGCAAGCCTTTGTGGAACAAGATGTGACGATAAGACAATTTGACAGCATCATCTCCAACATCACCTCCTGCAACAACTTAGGGTTCAGTGATGAAGAACTGCCGGAAGAAGGCAAAAATCATAACATGGCGCTTAACATTACAGTCAACTGCCAGGATGTGTCATACCCCAAATTTTGACCACTAAGATTTCCCATCATTGTGCAAATCATCATCACAATATGGATGTACCTTTATGCCTCATCAATCTCCTCAAGAATTGTTGAGCATTCCCTGCAATCAAGCATTAGGGTTTTAAGCCCTCTTAGAGCCTTAGACAAAGAATCAATCAAGAAATGACATGATCTTCAACTTGTCTAACCTCTCAAACATTCATAAAGGAATGAAGATGACTCCCACATCAGTAATCAAGCATAAAGTTGCAGCATTCCAAGTGGATTAAGCCTCAAGATCGCCAGTGTCACCAAATTAGGGTTTTGGTCCACTGGGGCCTCCAGATGAAAATTTTCCTCTGGGCATGAGCCAATGCTTCAAAGCATAACTCAAGATACTTCAAAGGACCTCATGGACCCAATCATCAAGTCAATTTTGCCTCAGGAGATGCATTCACCAAAAATCAGGAATTAGGGTTTCTTGACCTAATTCACCCCTAAGTTGACTTTTGGGATAAAACATGAGCCAAGACCTCAAGACATGATTTGAGGGTCTCTAATACACTACATTGATCCATTTACAACAATGGATTGATCCAAGAAGCTTGATCCACAAGTTTCAATTTCATCAGGACCACAATTAGGGTTTCGAGGAAAAAGTCAACTAAACCTTTGACTTTTGACTCAGACATGCTCCCAAACCTTGGGACATGATTCAATACACCCTATAACACCTATGGAACATATCCATCAAGGTTAATTTAGGTCAAGGACTTAATTTCACAAAGGATTGCACAGTTTGGAATTCATCTGATAAAAAGTCAACTGTGCACAAAAGTCAAGTTTGACTTTTTGAGATTTTTCACAATTATGGTTCCTCAACCCTAAAAAAATGTTAATATGTGATTTGAATCATCATTCATCAAGAAAAATCAAAGAAAGTGGGATAACTTGTAAAAGGGGTAACCTTAAAAACTTAGAATTTTTCTAAGTTATGGAACAAAGTGGCTAGGGTACCAACTTCCAAGGATCATAACTTAAGACCCAAGCAACCATTTTGGATGGTCCAAAGATGGATTTGTAGCTCTCATGGCATACTTTAAAAGTGTCAACCACACCTCATTCCAATTCTTCATGGATTTTTACTTATGGAGTGATCAAAATGGCTGAAAACATGAAATGTCACTTTTTCCAACACTCAGTGAAATTTTCACTAAGTCAGAATCTGTCTTTTTTTTTTCAAAATGTAGGGGCATTTTTCACCTGGATCCAAAAAGTTTCAAGACAAACTATGATCACACATGTGTTTTGTCACATAAGGGCTTTCCAAAATGTCCAAGAACTCCATCAAACTCCACCTGAGCTAGGAGTTATGACAGATGCAACATGCCTTGCTGCAAACTGTCTTGGCAAGGCAGATTTGTGCATAAAGACTCGATTTTCTCAAATTGTGCAATTCCAAGCATGCTTATCAATATGCACACCTCAAGGGGGAACAACCAAGGGACAAACACTGATTCATCATCCTCCCAAGTCCAAAATTCCCCAAGTAGCACGCCAAACCCTAAAATGCCTAAAAGAGGCTAAGACTCCAATTTTGTTTCCAAGCATTCAATGGATGCACCAAGGTTGCACGAACTGAGCCTATTCCAATTGAATGAGTCAAGGATAAGCTCTGAACCAAAGAACCATAGGCCTGTGCTCTAACCTCTAGTCAATGGCTAGAGGAGACTTGAGATTCCAAAATGATCCAATTGGCCAAAGGCCTACTGCAACCACCATTCACTATTGCTTGCAAAACAAACTTTCTCTACTATAAATAGAGCTCATTTGTACTCAGTTTAAGTACACCAAAGCAACCAAACTGATGCTTTCCTCAAAATCCCTTTCTCTAGGCAAAAATACCTTCTTTTGCAAGGTAACTCTGAGTTTTTGAGTTAGAGAGCATTTCCACCACAGCTCATGATCCAAACACATCTAATATGTCATATCTAAGCTGTCCAAAGTCTCATAAGTGACCTGTAACACCAAAATCACAAAGTCCCCTCTCAAAACCTCAAAATTGGACTTTTTTGCATTTTTCAAGCCATGTCTTGATTCAGTCACTTTCAAAACCAGATAAGACCTCAAACACACTCCAAATATCATCCTTGAACTGTCCCAAATGGTTCCCCACATCTGGAACACCATTTGAGAGAGTTGCCATATTGGTCACTTTTGCCCTTTTTGCAAGAAAGAGCTCAAACTTGTTCCTGAGGATTCCAGTTGGTTCCAACCATTCTAAAAGATTCTAAGGGATCATTTGAGGGTGTCCAAAGCATCAAATTGTTTCTGGCACAAGGAACTTGGCAGATAGCCCAAAAAGCTCCTAAAGAGGTAAGCATCACAACTTGAACTCTTAGAAATACGCATTGCTTTGTAGTCCACTGATCATGCACATCTCATACATGTTATATATGTTGTGTTTGAACCAATTCATCATGTAATTCATGCCTGTAACAAGAGGTAGCATAGAAAATGCAATTATAGGCCTATTTCAAGAACACTATCGGGTTTTGAAATAGGAGCCTCATATGAAAAAACCATCACCACCATTGGATTCCTTGTGAAATTCTAGGCAGGATATACCTAAATTTTGTCCTAATCCATGGAAAAATGAGAAAGTTACAAGCTTCACGTTTTTGGCCAAAACCTTGCCTTGGCCAGGCCAAAAACAAGGCATGCCTCATATATTCATGGGGTGGTTTTGATACACGGATGTATCACCACCCCAGTGGTAGAGGGCGCGCGTTGCACCCTAGAGGTCTGGGGTTCGAATCCCCCTCGCCCCAAATCCTCTCTTTTATCACTTTTTCCACTTTTTATTATTTTTCATCTTATTTTTAAATGATTTGGAAAATTAATAACTCTCTCAATTTTAATTATTTTTTATTTGTTCTTTTTGCAAAAAATCACAAAAATGTTAAAATATTTTATTCCACAAAAAAATCAGATTTATATTATTTATTTAATATAGTTGGTATTTTTGTAAATAAATTCATTTTTATTGTTTTTAAACCTTTTAAAAATGTTGGTAGAGTGCAACTTGTCAATGCTGTTGGATTTGCTATAACCAATTATTGGCTCCAATGTTTCCCCATCCCCAAGAGTGTGATTGAAAAGATCCATAGTGCATGTAGAACTTTCATATGGACTGGTGGCATATCCCCTAGCAGGAAGAGCTATGTTGCCTGGAGCAGAGTGTGTAGCCCTAAAAGTAAAAGGGGCCTTAATGTCATCAACCTTGATACTTGGAACACTGTCACTTTGCTGAAACATCTTTGGAACCTTTGCAGGAAAAGTGACTGCTTGTGGGTAAAATGGTTGCATATGTATTTTATCAAAGGCAATGATATCATGACAATGAAGGCTAATCAAAGTTCATCTTGGATTGTGAAAGGTGTGTTGCAGGCCAGACATTGCATTCCTGATATTCAAAGAGATTGGAACCAGAGCTTAAGAGATGGAAAGTTCAAAATGGGAAAGATATACAAGGTCATGCAGAAGCTAGATCCTGATGTTAGTTGGTATGCTACAATTGCAGGAAATATGGCCAGGCCTAGAGCTGTTTTCTACCTATGGCTTGCTTGTCATAGGAAGCTAGCTACTAAAGAAAGATTGGCAAAGTAGGGAATGATAACTGATAAAACTTGCAATTTCTGTCAGGACAATGAAAACATAGACCATTTATTCTTTGATTGCCTTGTGATGAAGGAGATTTGGCTTCAAGTTCTTAATTGGATGCAGGTAACTCATACCCCTAGCAACTGGCAAGATGAAGTAGCTTGGATCACCAAGTACTGTAAAGGAAAATGGAAAAAAGCTGGTATCATGAAAATGGCTATAGCAAAAGTGGTCTACCACTGCTGGTAGTTTAGGAATTCCACTTGTTTTAAAAGTCAGCATTGTATAAAGAAAGAGGATGTTGTAAATAATATCAGAGTTCATCATACAAAGAGGGTGGCACAATATGAGGTATAGGAATCATATAGCTATGCTTATGATGTAAAGGATTGCTTGTATTATTTGGTTTTTGAAGTTAATAATATCTTTTTATCGATTAAAAAAAAACCTTTTAAAAATGAATATTCATCTTGAAAATCAAAATCAAATGAGTTCTAAATCATCTTGTGAATAAAACCTCATTTTTCAAACCTTAACCAAAAATCACAAGTAGTTTGTTTAGACTTATTTGGTATTTTTGTCATTTTATTCATTTTTAAAAGGATTACTTTTAAAAGAAAATGAAATTAGGGTTTCTTTGATTTTCACCCCAACAAATCTTTTTCAAACACTTTTGGGCCTCTTGAGAGAGTGTAATACCCAACCTGTGAAAATACAAAACCATTTGGGCCTCGGTCATCGTATAAGACCCACTATGTTTTCAAACCTCGGCACGATCGCCATTTTTCAAACATATAACCTTGGGCCTCTCCTCGAGCTATAAGTCCCATTCCTTTTCTTAAAAACACTTTTGGGCCTCTAATAGAGTGTAAGACCCAACCCCTTTTGTAAATAAACATTTTTGGGCCTCACATATTGTATAAGTCCCTCTGTATATTTTCAAAACAACGGCACGATCGTCGCCTTTTCAAAATCATTCGGGCATCTCCCTGAGTTGTAAGCCCCATCTCCTATACAAAAATAAACTTTGGGCCTCTATAAAGTGTAAGACCCAACCCCCTTTTAACCAAAACCATTTTTAGGCCTCAGATATTATATAAGTCCCTCTGCGTTAAAAAAATCTTGGCGCGATCGCCATTTCAAAACAAAAATCATTTGGGCCTCCCCTCGTGTTGTAAGTCCCATCTTTCTTTTTCAAAACACTTTTGGGCCTCTCCTTGAGTTGTAAGACCCATCCCTCTGTACAGAAAACCTCTTTGGGCCTCAGTCATTGTATAAGTCCCGATATGATCTTAAAAACAACAGTACAAGCACTGCTCAAACCTTGGGCCTCTCCTTGAGTATAAGCCCCCAAAAAGTTTTCACAAACAACTCCCTTTTGATTTTGGTTTAAATATATAGTTGTTATCAAAACTTTCTTTAATTTCTCTGAACAACTAACAATACAACATGGAAGCTCGCTCACCTGTAAGTTTTAAACAGCTTTCCTTTACTCGCTTTAATATATATAACTGTATTGTGGGAAGCTGCACATGGTTAGTCTTCTTTCATTCTTTTAAATACACGTCAAATATATATAACTGTATTATGGGAAGCTGCACATGGTTAGTCTTCTTTCATACCTTTTAAATACTTGTCATATATCAACTGTATATATACTAGTATAGTTATTTAGAGTTTCCCCGGCAACTAGGTCTAGAACTAGGTAAAGCCATGTTGGTCACTCTTAAATACAAACAAAACTAGATCCCCATAGCATTTCCAGATACAGTCTTCCCTTCTCTTGGGGTTAAACAATATGGAACAAAGAGAAAGGCAGTATTCTCGGTGAACCTTTTCTCAGACTGTCACCCTTAGAAATTGTCAAAGAAATCTACTCCCCGAAGTTGATCTATTCTCTGTGAATAGCATCTCTTGAGTTTCTTCCAAACCCTCGAACTTTTCTGGAATGATCTCTTCTCTGTGAATTGCATTTCTTGAACTTCTCTTGGTTTGGGGACCCACAGGCTTCCTAAAAGCATCCCGCCTCCTCTTGGGCGTTGTACAAGGACCCTTCGGCTTCTTAGAAGTTCTCATGCCTTCTCTTGCACTTAATACAAGGACCCTGACGACCTCTTAAAGGTATAAGACAGAACTTAGTCATCCTTTGCTAGAGCAGTCTTTCCAGTGTCAGACCTCAGGCCACTTTAGGGTTGATTCTCATCCCTTAATGCCTTTGCCTCCTCTTGGAGGCATCATACAAAAGATAAAACTCTTCCACACCCACAGACTTGGACAGTCTAATCCCCTTGAGTCTCAAAGACATTCTCAAGTTCCTTACAACCATAGGAAGAAACCCTGGGCATTCTGGATCGATCTCCAGCAGAAACCCCGCCTCTCTCATGAGAGTTCCCCGACCAGGGTCAACACTATCTCAAATCAGAACCTCAGGGTATCTGACATCTCAACTCTTTTGTAATCCTCAGTAAGAGTTTATTCCCCACTTGGACCTGCCTCTGGATCTCAATTATCCCCGACAAAAGATAGCCTCCTCTTAGGCTTCGTATAAGGACCTTTCCTCCATGGAAAGCTAGCCTCCTCTTAGGCTTTGTATAAGGATCCTTCCTCAGGGAAGTCAGCCTCCTCTTGGGCTTTGTACAAATGATTCTCCCCGGCAGAGCTAACCTTTTCAGACTCTCTCGTTGAGTTAATCACTTTTTCAGACTCTCTTGTTGAGTCAGTCACCTTTTCAGACTCTCTTGTTGAGTCAAGACCCTTTTTGCATCAATCTCGGGCTTCGTACGAGACAACAAATCACTCTCTTGTTGAGTATAAAAGACTCTCTTGTTGAGTCAATCAACTTTCAGACTCTCTTGTTGAGTCAATCATCTTTTCAGACCCTCTTATTGAGTCAACCCTTTTAGCCTCTATCTTGGGCTTTGTACAAGACATAAATTTCCCTCTCATTGCAGCCTCAATCTTGGGCTTTGTACAAGACACATCCTCACCAGAGTCAGTTAAATTTCCCATTTCAGGCTCAATCTTGGGCTTTGTACAAGACAGATAATACTCTCCAGCAAGAGTCAAACTCATTTCAGCCTCAATCTTGGGCTTTGTACAAGACACATATAAACCTCCCCGACGGAGTCAAAACCCTTTTTTAGCCTCCTCTTAGGCTTTGTATAATGATATCCCCAAAGAGTCAGTCTCTTTTTTCCCTCAATCTTGGGCTTTGTACAAGACAGATAAAACACTCTCTGGTTGAGTCGGTCTTATCCAGCCTCCTCTTAGTCTTTGTATAAAGAAATCCCCTAGCCAAATTAATTAACCTTTTAGCATCAACCTTGTGCTTTGATCAAGGCACACAAAAGTCAGCAATCTCTCTCTAGAGATGACAAATTCCCTCTCAATACCCTTTTAGCTTCAATCTTGGGCTTTGAACAAGACACAAATACCCTTTTAGCTTCAATCTTGAGCTTTGAATAAGACACCAAAACGTCATTTTCCTCCCTTAGAATAGGAGGAACTACAATTGCTCTAATTTCCCTGTTTCGTTTACACGGGAATACGTAGGCATAAGATTGCGAAATCTTAGCGAGCATACCAATCAAAAACTCTAGGTCCAGTACCTTCATATCAAACAAAACTTAGGTCTAGTACCTTACCAAAAACATCGGGAGTAACCCGAACACAAACAAAAAACTCACCCACTCATTCATACTTCCCAAGACACTTCCCCAACCCATTACCAAATAAACACCATTAATTACAAAGCGAAACTCTAAAGCTAACATCCTGTGGATAACAACATATAGGATGGGTAATTGACAACTACCCATTGTATAACCTGACCCCGGACCCCCAATCTCTTTAAAATGTTTGTTCAGTTAAACATTCGCGTGCAAGGTTAGTTTTAGATACCTTCCCTTTCCCTTCCAGCTTCATGGGATAAATAAGAAATCAGAAAGTAGCACCCTTTCTCCTCGAGGAGAAAACCCAAACTTCAGCGGTAAGGTGGTCGCGTCACCGACAAAAATTGCTCGCTACAGGACGATGCTCTAGCCAGCGTACTGGTAGACACAGGATCAACTTTGAATGTTATGCCAAAATCTACTCTGATGCGACTATCATTTCAAGGATCCCCGATGAGAGGCAGCGAGGTCATCGTCAAAGCCTTTGACGGATCTAGAAAAACAGTTATCGGCGAAGTCGATCTTCCCATAACTATCGGTCCTCACACTTTCCAAGTCACTTTCCAGGTCATGGACATCCTGGCAGCCTACAGTTGTTTATTAGGAAGACCTTGGATACACGAAGCTCGGGCAGTCACTTCGACACTTCACCAGAAGCTGAAGTTCGTCAAGAATGACAAGCTAGTCACAGTCTGTGGAGAGCAGGCCTTAATCGTGAGCAACTTATCATCATTTTCTTGTGTAGAACCAGAGGAGGTTGTTGGAACCCAGTTCCAAGCACTTTCGGTGAGCAATGAGGATCGATCAGAGAAAGGAATATCGATTTCCTCATACAAAGATGCTTTCAAAGTGATCGAGAGTAACAATGCAAAAGGATGGGGACAGTTTGTCATTCCTACGGATAACATGACAAAGAAAGGTCTTGGTTTTTCCTCAACCTGTACCCAGACTGCTACTAACGATGAAAGTTTTTATCCCATTCGGGACTTCTTCCACAGTGGAGGTTTCCTTCACCCAGTGTCTCAAAAAGTACATACTATCAATGAGGGTGACTCTTCCGATACAGATGAAGAGTGGAAGTCCTATCTCAACGAGGATGGTTATATGTCTCAAGAAGAAACACATATGCCATTTTGCTTTCCCACACAGAGTCCGAGATATATACCAAGGTCAGACATCAAGATGATGTACGGAGATTGTGATCCTAAAGGATGTCGTGCTCCGCCCAACTCATTAGAGGAAGACACTCTGATGAAAGACAACTTCGACTATGACTATTATGACCCAATGGATGACTTGCCGTACCCAGAAGACTTGGGGCAAAAGAGTCAGCCCAACGATGCTAATTAGCTGAGCATCATTGAAAAGAACACCTGCGTCCCCACCAAGTTATGAGATCATTACTCAGAGCATTCCGAAGATATCCAGTACAACGATGAATCTGTAAAGATTACAGGACAAGAGTTCATCAACTTTGCTTTTCCTGAGGTCAACGTCATCGAGAGGGATGACTCCTCCAGTTCCACAGAATTATGTGACACCTTAGGACAACTGAGTGGCAAGTATGACTTCTTGGTCAATTACACCGCTCCTGAAAGCTCTCGTATCAGGCTCGAAGACATCCAGCCAACTGGATGGGGAGATCAGCCTGAGAGTGAAAACACTGTGCAAAACACAACAGAAGAGTTCGTTTATGACAACTCTACCTGGGAGGAAGACTCCAACGATCCTGATCCGCGAGAAATCAACGTCATTTCTGAGGACGAACCAAGAAAGAAGGTACCAGACTCTGTGATTCACGATGAGTTCGTCGTCAATGGGTTGTTGTCGATGTCCCGAAAGTCGTCCATATGTCTAAGTAATTGCCGTCTTTGTTTTAACCTTTCACCCCGCCCAGGTGAAACATATGTTTTTATAGGGTTCACTTTCTGTAAATGTTCCTCTTCGCTTCACCCAAAGCGACAGAGTTTTGTTTTATAGGGCTGTAGTTTTAAGAATCGACAAAATCATAAATAAATAAACGTCATTCTGTAATTTCCGCATTTATTGCTATTTTTACTTTTCGCTTTTTCAGAAAATGGTAATCCTAAAACAACTCAAAATAAAAACAAGCATTTTTCAGAAAAAAAATACACTGCACACACTCTTGCATTCTCTCTATCTTTTCTAAAAACAACCATCACGTCTTGCAGATTGCTTGTTTTAAACCCCGTTGAAACATATGATCCAACGCCTTCTCCTAACTTTGAATTCTCGGTATTTGAAGTTGAAGAAGAAGAAGACGAAGAAATTCCAAAAGAGATCTCCCGATTACTCAGACAAGAGGAAAGGTCCATTGAACCCCACAAAGAGCCGTTGGAAACGCTCAATTTGGGTTCAGAAAAAGAGAGGAAAGAAGTCAAGATTGGAGTACCGCTCAGTCCGACTGTCAAAGAAAGCTTAATAGAAATTCTCAAAAAACTTCCCGATGTATTTGCTTGGTCCTATCAGGACATGCCAGGGTTGGATACTAGCATTGTGGAACATCATCTACCGTTGAAATCAGAATGTTCGCCGGTAAAACAGAGACTGAGACGGACTCATCCAGATATGGCCATCAAAATCAAAGAGGAAGTGTAGAAACAGATTGACTCGGATTTCCTTGCCACCTCAGAATATCCTCAATGGTTAGCCAACATAGTTCCAGTTTCGAAAAAGGACGGAAAGGTCAGAATGTGTGTAAACTACAGGGATCTGAACAAAGCCAGTCCAAAGGATGACTTCCCCTTACCACACATAGACATGCTGGTAGACAGTACATCAAAGTTCAAAGTTTTCTCCTTCATGGATGGATTCTCGGGCTATAATCAAATCAAAATGGCGTCGGAAGACATGGGGAAAACTTTATTTATCACCCTATGGGGCACCTTTTGTTACAAGGTAATGTCGTTCGGCTTGAAGAACGTCGGGGCAACCTATCAAAGGGCCATGACTACTCTGTTCCACGACGTGATACACAAAGAAATCGAAGTGTATGTCGATGATATGATTGCCAAATCTAAAACAGAAAAGGAGCATGTGACCCACTTGTCCAAACTATTTGAGCGTCTGAGAAAGTACAAACTCCGCTTGAATCCTAACAAGTGCAAGTTCGGTGTCCTCTCAGGAAAACTGCTAGGGTTCATCGTCAGCCAGAAAGGAATTGAGGTTGATCCTGACAAAGTCAAGGCCATTCAAGAAATGCCTTCACCAAAAACTGAGAAACAAGTCAGAGGATTCCTGGGACGTCTGAATTACATTTCCAGATTTATATTCCTCATGATCGCGACGTGCGCGCCAATCTTCAAATTACTAAAAAAAAATCAGGACTGCGTATGGACAAAAGACTGCTAGAAGGCCTTCGACAGTATCAAGGAATATTTGTTGAATCCGCCTATTCTGTCACCTCTAGTGGAGGGAAGACCGCTGATCTTATACCTAACAGTCTTGGAAGACTCAATGGGTTATGTACTTGGCCAACAAGACGAAACAATAAGAAAAGAGTCTGCCATCTACTATTTGAGCAAGAAATTTACCGATTGTGAAACTCGGTACACTATGCTTGAGAAAACTTACTGTCCCCTGGCTTGGGCAACCAAACGTCTTCGCCAGTACATGATTTGCCACACTACTTAGTTAATCTCTGAAATGGATCTGATCAAGTACGTCTTTGAAAAACCTGCTCTCACGGGAAGGATTTCCCGTTGACAGATTTTGTTATCAGAATACGACATAGAGTACCATGCTCAAAAAGCCCTCAAAGGAAGTATTTTAGCCGATCATTTGGCTTATTAACCAATGGACAATCAGGAATCAGTCGGATTTGACTTCCCAGACGAAGATGTTATGTACTTGAAAATGAAGGATTGCGATGAACTGCTACCCATTGAAGGGCCAGAACCAGGTTCCCAATGGGGACTAATCTTTGACGGAGCTGTCAATAATTATGGAAACGGAATTGGGGCAATCATCGTGACACCTCAGGGTACCCACATTCCTTTCAATGCCAGACTGACATTCAAGTGAACAAACAACGAGGCCGAATACGAAGCTTGTATCATGGGTCTCGAAGAAGCTATTGACTTAAGGATTAAAAACTTGGATGTGTATGGAGACTCAACCCTGGTTATCAGTCAGATCAAAGGAGATTGGAACACATACCAATCAGGACTGATTCCTTACAAACATTACGCGAAAAGGTTGTTACCATTCTTCGATATAATCGAGTTTCATCATATCCCTCGTGAAGAAAATCACATGGCTGATGCACTAGCCACTCTCTCCTCTATGATTAGTGTAGGTCAGTGGAATGACATACCTAAGATTGACATAATGCGCCTTGAAAGGCCCGCTTACATTTTCACAATTGAAGCAGTCATAGACGACAAACCTTGGTATCACGATATCAAATGCTTCCTTCAGAAACAAGGGGCATCCAGAAAAGACAGGAAAACCCTTAGAAGACTGGCTGAAAACTTATTTCTGAGCGGTGATACACTCTATAAAAGAAACTTTGACATTGTCTTACTCCGATGCATAGACATACCAGAATCAAACATGTTGATGAAAGAAATTCACGAAGGCTCATTTGGCACTCATGCCAATGAACACACAATGGCGAGAAAAATTCTGAGAGCAGGGTACTATTGGTTGACCATGGAATCCGATTGCTACAAGTACATGAGGAGATGTCACAAATGTCAGATATACTCAGACAAAATCCATGTACCACCAACACATCTCAAAGTTCTCTCTTCCCCATGGCCTTTTTCCATATGGGGAATCGACATGATTAGCATGATTAAACCCAAAACTTCAAACAGACATCGGTTCATCCTGGTAGCCATTGACTACTTCACCAAGTGGGTCGAAGCAGCGTCATACGCCAATGTAACCCGACAAGTCGTGGTTCGCTTTATAAAAAACAATATCATCAGCCGTTATGGTGTCCCGAGCCAGATCATTACTGAAAATGGATCTAACTTGAACAACAAGATGATGAAAGAGTTGTGCGCTGAGTTCAAGATCGAACACCATAACTCATCTCCCTACCGACCTAAAATGAATGGAGCGGTAGAAGCGGCTAACAAGAACATCAAGAAGATTGTTCAAAAGATGGTTGTAACCTACAAAGACTAGCACGAAATGCTACCCTTTGCTCTTCACGGTTATCGCACATCCGTCCGTACTTCAACAGGGGTAACCCCTTTCTCTCTAGTATATGGCATGGAAGCAGTGCTCCCCATAGAGGTAGAGATCTTGTCAATCAGGGTATTGATGGAAGCTAAGCTAACAGAAGCAAAATGGTGTCAAAGTCAACACGATGAATTGAATCTAATCGAAGAAAAGCGAATAGTGGCTCTATGCCATAGTTAGTTGTATCAGCAAAGAATGAAGAAAACGTTTGACCAGAAGGTCCGACCCTGTGTCTTCAGGAAAGGAGACCTCGTCGTGCTCAAGAAGATACAATCATTCCTCACTGATTCCCGGAGCAAGTGGACTCCGAATTATGACGGCCCATATGTGGTCAAGAAAGCTTTCTCAGGCGGTGCCTTGAGACTCGCAACCATGGAAGGAGAGGAATTTGCCTACCCCACAAATGTTGACGTAGTCAAGAAATACTTCGCCTAAATAAATAAAAAAACATCTCGGTGGATTGAAAACCCGAAAGGGCGGTCCAGGCAAAAATTAGAGACATAAGAAAAAATCATCCTGATGGATTGGAAATCTCAAAGTACAATCCAGGAAAAAGTTAGGGATTAATGGCAAGTAACTACGTCCGACGAGGTTAAATCCCCAGCGGTAACACTATTCGTCGACAAACTTCCAGTCAAGGTCATCTTTGACAGAAGCTCAAGATGTCCAGAATTCAAAAATGGTAGAAGGATAACGGTTGTTATGTTTCAATGTAGCCCTTTTCCCTTAAATGACCATTTTCTAAACTTTGCAAATGCTCTACGGAATCACGCGCTTGGCTGATTTCCATCATATCAATAAAATTTGGGCCCTGGTACTTTTTGTTTGCAATTCTCATTTATTTTAGCTTTATAGAATGACATTTTTAACATGATCAACGATTCTTGAAATAAAACAAAAATGAATTTACTTGTCAAAATTCTTCTGCTTTTAAAATAAATATGGCAATTTTTTTTACCGTTGAACATTGAAAGAACATCGATCGCTTCTCCAAAGGTGATTGAACCTCAAAGTGCAGAATCAAAGTACTCATTCTAAACTAGTACGCCTAAATGAAGGATCCACTATGTCAGATGCGAATGTCCCATCTAACATCCCCGGCAGAGTACGTATCTCTTAAGACCGATTGAACAATTCTTTCTCCCCACGGGGACCGTCTCTCCTAAGCAAGGAAGGATTGCTATCTTGGAACATTGATACATTTTGTCCCCCACCGTGGCTGAGTATCCCTTCGTGTTCATTCACTAGTTTGTATGTCGTGGCAGTTTTGTCAGCATAAACATACATACAACATGCATTATCGATTCATATTCATATTCATATTGCATTACTATCACTCTAGTCGGTCTTGTTCCCAAGTGATAAAAGTCCTCTCAATCGAGTTGTCGGTCCTTTTCTTGTTAGGAAAAGTGTCACTTAAACAATCTCTCCCCCAGTTTATTTCTGGATTGGAGATGGTCTTCGACCGCTTTGATAACTTGAACCTCTGAAAGGCAAGAAGGCATTCGACAAACGTCACTTTTCACCATTGAAGATGATACTTTCGCTTTCCCGGATTAAGGAAAATCCCCAGAGAAAGCCCCTCAACCGAAGACTCTCGGAAACACATTGGTTTTTCTCCCAAGAAAGTAAATGTTAATGAGGTCATCAGCACCTCCAAATTGGATTACATCACATGGCATTTCTCCGAAAAGATCTCGAAGAAAAGTATGATGTAGTATCCCCAAGCAGAAAACAGTTTCTCAAAGAGACTCATTTTTCCCCAGTAGAGTAAACAAATGGCATCTCCAACAGAGAAGTTTGCACACCTCTACAACTCAGACAAATGGGTCTCCCCAGCAAGTCTGACATCAAGTTTCTCAATCAAATGACATCTCCCCGATAAACTCAATGAGAAGTTTGATGAAAACCGCTACACATAGCGTCCCTTGTCAAGGAAGGAACTTGAAAAAAAAACTGAGACCAGTTCCGGGGCTAAAGACCCGGATCGAGGGGAAGTTTATTGATAAAAGAAACTGAGACCAGTTCCGTGGCTGAAGACCAGGATCGAGGGGAAATTTAAATCAGAAACTGAGACCAGTTCCGTGGCTGAAAACCAAGATCGAGGGGAAGTTTAAATCAGAAACTGAGACCCATTCTGTGGCTGAAGACCAGGATCGAGGGGAAGTTTAAATCAGAAACTAAGACCAGTTCCGTGGCTGAAGACCAGGATCGAGGGGAAGTTTATTTTGGAAACTAAGATCAGTTCCTTGGCTGAAGACCAAGATCGAGGGGAAGTTTTACCCTTTTCTAAGCATCATTTCTTAGCAAAAGAAGATGGATGAGCAAACTGCCATTCATAACCTCTATCAAAATTTTGGGTATTCCGATATTTAATCCTCTTGCACCCTGAATGCCCGAATACCTTCGCCATTCACACCTTCGGTTCCAAGAAGATTAAATAGGGGCATCTATCATACCCCAAATTTTGACCACAAGATTTCCCATAATTATGCAAATCATCACCACAATATGGATGTACCATCATGCCTCATTAATCTCCTCAAGGATTGTTGAGCATTCACTATAATCAAGAATTAGGGTTTTAAGCCCTCTCAGAGCACTTAGACAAAGGATCAATCTAGAAATGACGTGATCTTCAACTTTTATAACCTATCAAACACCCCTAAGGGATCAAGAGGACTCACACATCAAGAATCAAGCACAAAGTTGCAACATTCCAAGTGGATCAAACCTCAGGATCGCCAGTGTCACCAAATTAGGGTTTTGGTCGACCAAGGCCTCCAGGTGAAAAATTTCACCTAGGAATGAGCCAATGCTTCAAAGCATAACCCAAGATACTCCAAGGGACCCCATGGACCCAATCATCAAGTCAATTTAGCCTCAGGGGATGCATTTACCAAAAATCAGGAATTAGGGTTTCTTGACCTAATTCACCCCTAAATTGACTTTTGAGGCAAAGCATGAGTCAAGACCTCAAGACATGATTTTAGGGCTTCAAATATACCACATTGATCCATTTACAACAATGGATTGATTCAGGAAGCTTGATTCACAAGTTTCATTTTCATTTGGACCACACTTAGGGTTTTGAAGGAAAAGTCAACTGTACCTTTGGCTTTTGATCAGGACATGCTCCCAAACCTTGGGACATGATTCAATACACCCTATAATACCTATGGAATCTATCCATTAGGTTTGATTTAGGTCAAGGACTTGATTTCACAAAGGATCGCACAGTTTGGATTTCATTCGATAAAAAGTCAACTGTGCACAAAATCAAGTTTGACTTTTTGGATTTTTTCACAAATATGGTTCCCCTAAGTCAAAAATAATGTTAATGTATGGTATTGATCATCATTCATTAAGAAAAATCAAGAAAAGTGAGGTTTCTTGCAAAAGGGGCAACCATGAGAAACCAAAATTTTTCTAAGTTATGGAACAAAAATGGTTTTGGTACCAACTTCCAAGGACCATAACTTCTGATCCAAGCAGCCATTTTGGGTGATCCAAAGCTGGATTTGTAGGTCTTGCTACACTCTACAAAAGCTTCAACTACCTCAGACTCCAATTCTTCATGTATTTTGAGTTATGGAGTGATCAAAATGACAAAAACATGAAAATGACACTTTTTCCAACACTTAGTAAAAACCTGCCTAAGTTACCAGCCTTAAACATCAATGTTCATGAGGTTTTTTCAATGGGATCCAAATAGTTTCAAAATAAACAATGATCACACATGTTTTGTATCATACGAGGGCTTTCTAAAAAGCACAAGAGCCTCCCATAGCTCAACCTGAGCAAGGAGATATGATCCCCTCAAAATCACTATTTCCAACTGTCCTAAGCAAGGAAGAATTTGGTGTTTTGCTCGATTTGGCAAATTTGGACAACTCCAAGCCTTGTCATCCATTTGAACACATCTGAGGATAAAACAAAAGGAGAATGATCTGATCCCCAAGCCTTCAAAGTCCAAGAATCTACATATAGCCATAACAAACCTAAAAAGGCTAAAATGGTGCCAAGACTCCAATTTTGTTTCCAAGCATTCAATGGATGCACCAAGGTGGCATGGACTGACACATTCCTAACTGAATAAGTCAAAAATCAGTATTGAATCAAAGGACCATATGCCTGTGCCCTAACCTCAAGTCAATGGCTAGAGGAGACTTGAGATTCCTTTTGCTCAACATTGGCCAAAGGCCTGCTGCAGCTGCCATTCACTATTGATGCCAAAACAAACTTGACACACTATAAATAAACCTCAATTGTGATCAGTTTGAGTACACCAAAGCACTACAACTGATGCTTTCCTCAAAATCTCTCTCTTTGGGCCAAAATTCCTTCTTTTGCAAGTCATCTCTGAGTTTTTGAGTTAGAGAGCAATTCCACCACAGCTCATGATCTAAACACATCCAATATGTTATATCTAAGCTGTCCAAACACTCACTTGTGACATGAAACACCAAAATCAGAAAATCCACCTCCAAAACCTCAAAATTGGACTTTTCTGCATTTTTCAATCCATGCTCAGTCACTTCCAAAACCAAACAAAGCCTCAAACACACTCCAAATATCATTCTCAAACTGTCCCAATTGGTTTCCCTCATCTGGAACACCATTTGAGAGAGTTGTTATTTTGGTCACTTTGCCACTTTTGCAAGAAAGAGCCTAATACTTGTTCCTGAGGATTCCAGCTGGTTTTGATCATCCTAAAAGCTTCTAAGGGATCAATCAAGAGTGTTCAAACCATTGGATCACTTCTAGCACAAGGAACTTGACAGATAGCACAAGGAGCTCCAAGAGGTAAGTGCATCATCACTTGAACTCTCCAAATCATGCATTGCTTTGAGGTCCATTGATCATGGACCTATCATACATATCATATGTGTTGTGTTTGAACCAATTTATCATGCTATTATTGCCTGTGTAGTGAGATAGCATAAAACATCCAAATATAGGCCTATTTTGAAATCACTACCGGATTTTGAGATGGAAACATTTTCTGAAAATTCCAAGGGCACCATTGGATTCCTCATGAAATTCTGGATTAGATGCACCTAAATTTTATCCCAATTCATGGAGAAATGACAAAGTTAGAGGCTTCACGTAAATTACCAAAACTAGGCCTTGCCTTGGGTAAGGGCCAAACCATGGCGCCTTGGCCAGGCCTAGAACTTGGCATCCCATATGTATTTATGGGGTGGTTTTGATACACGGATGTATCACCACCCCCCAGTGGTAGCGCGCATGTGTGTTTGTCTTGGAGGTCATAGGTTCAAACCCCACCCAGACCATTTTTTTTCATTTTGCCATATTTTGTTATTTTTCATATTTTTATGGTTTGTGTTAATTAATTCAAAAATTAATTTCTCTCTCAATTTTAATTATTTTTTATTGGTTCTTTTTTTTAAAATTCCCAAAAATATTAAAATACTTTATTCCATAAAAATTTCACAAAAATATTATTTATTTCATATATTTAGTATTTTTGTAAAGAATTATGTTTTATTTGTTTTTAAACATTTAAAAATATTTCTTTCTCTTGATTTTTCCAACTTCAAATGATTTTCAAATCATTCCATAAATAAAACCTCCTTTTTAAAACATTAATCCAATATAAAAACTTGTTTTTCACACATGTTTGATAATTTTGGTCATTTTAATTGAATTTTATTTAATTAAAATACATTTTAAAATCAAAATTAGGGTTTTTGTTGTTTCCTCCCAAACTTTTTTCATAAAAACACTTTGGGCCTCTTGATAGAGTGTAAGTCCCATCCTTTGTAAATAAAATAGTTTGGGCCTCAGTCATTGTATAAGTTTGATACGATTTTAAAATCTCGGCGCGATCGTCGCCTTATAAACAAAAATCATCTAGGCCTACCCTTGTGTTGTAAGTCCCATTTCTTTTATTTTTTTCAAACACTTTGGGCCTCTTGATAGAGTGTAAGTCCCATCCTTTGTAAATAAATAAAATTGCGCCTCAGTCATTGTATAAGTCCCACTGTGTTTCCAAAAATCTCGGCGCGATCGTCGCCCTTTTTAAAACAAAAGTCATTTGGGCCTCTCCTTGAGTTGTAAGCCCCATCACTTGTACAAAAATAAACTTTGGGCCTCTACTTGAGTTGTAAGACCCAAACCTCTTTGTAAATAAAACCTCTTTGAGCCTCAGTCATTGTATAAGCCCTAGTACAATTTTCAGATCAACGGTACGATTACTGTTTTTCATCAGGGCCTCTCCTTGAGTATAAGCCCCAACAATCTTTTCAAAAAACAACTTCCCTTTTGATTTAGGTTCAAACTCATAGTTGTTATCAAAACTTTCTTTAATTTCTTGAACAACTAACCATAAAGCTGTTACAATGGAAGCTTGCTCGCTTGTAAGTTTTTATCAGCTTTCTTTACATGCTTTCATATATATATATATATATATATATATATATATGTCTGTATTGCTGGAAGCTTGCTCACCTGTAAGTCCTTCTTTCATATCCTTTTAAATACTTGTCATATATCAACTGTATATGCTTGTATATCTGTTTAGAGTTTTCCCCAGCAATTAGGTCTAGAACTAGATAGAGCCAGTGGTCACTCTTTCAACAGTTAAAACTAGTTCCTCATAGGAATTCCAGATACAGTCTTGCCTTCTCTTGGGCTTAAACAATATGGAACAAAGAGAAAGGCATTATTCCCGGTGAAACTTTTCTCAGACTGTCACTATTAGAAATTGTCAAAGAAATTCATTTCCCCCAGAGAGGATTAATTCCTGGTGAAACCTCTCTTGAATTTCTTCAAACCCTAGAACTGTTCACTAAAGAAAAGATTATTCCCGGTGAAACTTTTCTTGAACTCTTCTTAGGTTTGGACCCACAGGCTTCCTAAAAGCATCCCCGCCTCCTCTTGGGCTTTGTACAAGGACCCTCCGGCTTCTTAGAAGTTCTTATGCCTTCTCTTGGGCTTAGTACAAGGACCCTGAAGACCTCTTAAAGGTATAAGACAGAACTTAGTCATCCTTAGTTAGAGCAGTCTTTCCAAAGAGTCAAAACCTTGGACAATTTAGGGTTGATACTCATCCCTTAAAATAGCTCCTCTTGGGCATCATACAAAGATAAACTCTTCCATACCAATAGACTTGGACAGTCTAATTTCCTCTTGGATCTCAAAGACATTCTCAATTTCCCTACAAACACAGGAGAAACACTGGTCATTTAATCAATCCCCAGTAGAGTTAAATCCTCACAGGATCTAAAACTCAATCTTTATCCTAAATTTCCCTAGCTAGGGACAACTTATCATCAGAACCTCAAGGCATCTGATACCTCAACTCTTCTGGAACCCTCAGCAAGAGTTGATTCCTCATTTTGGACCTGCCTCTGGATCTCAATAATCCTCAGCAGAAGTCAGCCTCCTCTTAGGCCTTGTATAATGATTTTCCTCAGCAGTTAATCTTAAAAGCACTCTCATGTTGAATCAACCCTCTTTTTAGCCTCAATCTTGGGCTTTGTACAAGACAGATAAAAACACTCTCTTGTTGAGTCAATCTTTTACAGCCTCCTCTTAGGCTTTGTATAATGATTTCCCCTAGCAGAAGTCAGCCTCCTCTTAGGCTTTGTATAAAGATTTTAAAACACTCTTTTGTTAAGTTAATTACCTTAAAGCACTCTCTTGTTGAGTCGACTCTTTTAGCCTCCTCTTAGGCTTTGTATAATGATTTCTCCAACTTGTTCAGCCTCAATCTTGGGCTTTGTACAAGACACACAAAGATACTCTCTTGTTGAGTCAATCACCTTTCCACACTCTCTTGTTGAGTCAATGGTACAAAACATAAACACTCTCTTGTTGAGTCATTCTTTTTTAGCCTCAATCTTGGGCTTTGTACAAGACATATATAAACTTTCTCCAACAAAGTCAAAATCTTCATAACCTTCTCTTAAGCTCCGGATAAATATCTTCCCTAGCTGAGTCAATTCCTCTCAGCCTTCTTTTAGGCTTTCAAAATTAATATCCCTACACAAGAGTCGATCCTCCCTTCAGCCTCCTCTTAGGCTTTGTATAATGATCCTTCATTTCCTCAGCTTTTTCAGCCTCAATCTTGGGCTTTGTACAAGACACCATAAATATCTTCCCAACGGAGTCAATTCCTCCCAGCCTTTCTTTTAGGCTTTGGAAGTTAATCTCCCTAACCAGAGTTAATACTCTCTCTCCAGCCTCTTCTTAGGCTTTGTATAATGACCTTCCTCGGTGGAGTTAGCCTCAATCTTGGGCTTTGTACAAAACAAATCATACTCTCCAGTTGAGTCAAACCCCTTTTAGCCTCAATCTTGGGCTTGGTACAAGACAGATAAAACCTCTCACCAGTAGAGTCAGTTTCCCCTTTTAGCCTCCTCTTAGGCTTTGTATAATGATATCCCCAAAAAAGTCAGTCTCTATTTTTAGCCTCAATCTTAAGCTTGGTACAAGACACATAAAGACTCTCTTATTGAGTCATTCTTTTCCTGCCTCCTCTTAGGCTTTGTATAAGGACATCCCCAGTGGAGTCAATCAATCTCTTAGCTTCATCAACCTTGGGCTTTGATCAAGGCACACAAAAATCAACATCCCCTTCAGAGGAAATCAAAATCTCTCTGTAGGAAGACATTTATCTGTGTTATCACACCTCAAAACAAAAAATCAAAACAAACCTTAATCCCAGATAATTGCTATAAGTGGCACACTTGTTGATTCAAATATCCAAGATGTGCTCCATCTTTTATCCTGGTAAATCTCCTTTCTTTCATCTAATTGCTGTTAGTGGCAAGCCTCTGGATTATTTACATCCACGCCACTGTCTCTCTCTTAGCATGAAAGACTCCTAAGGAAAAATGACATTGCTCTACACTGAGTTAAAGTTTTCTCCTTCAGGACAAATTCCTATAAAGGAAATTATGGCATTACTGGATTCACATATTCATATTAAAGTAATTCTCCTTTATAATCAGTCACCCAACAGTTGTGATAAACAGACGAGATGTTTCCCTTTAGAGATGACAAATTGTCTCTCAGTCAAACTTTTAGCTTCAATCTTGGGCTTTGAACAAGACACAAATACTCAACCTTTTAGCTTCAATCTTGGGCTTTGAACAAGACACCAAAACATCTTTTTCCTCCCATAGAATAGGAGGAACTTCGATTGCTCTGATTTCCCTGTTTCTTTAAACAGGAATACGTAGGCATAAGATTGCGAAATCTTAGTGAACATACCAATAAAAAACTTTAGGTCCAGTACCTTCACACACTAATCAAAAACCTTAGGTCCAGTACCTTACCAAAAACATCGGAAAGCCGGAAATCAACAAAAATACTCTCTCTCACAAACATCCCACAAAGAAGAAACTTTCCCATTTACAGATAAACACCATCAAGTGCAAAGCGGAACCTAATGCTAATCAACCTGTGGATAACCACATATAGGATGTGTAATTGATAAATCCTCATTGTATAACCTGACCCCGAACTCCCCGAATCTCTTAAGCGTTTGTTCAGTTAAACATTCACGTGCAAGGTTAGTTTTAGATAGCTTTCATTTCCCTTCCAGCTTCACGGGATAAATAAGAAA
This sequence comes from Lathyrus tuberosus, assembly GCA_022829125.1. Taxonomy (NCBI): domain Eukaryota; kingdom Viridiplantae; phylum Streptophyta; class Magnoliopsida; order Fabales; family Fabaceae; genus Lathyrus; species Lathyrus tuberosus. Next base: position 12,723,911 of record JALAZF010000032.1, read on the forward strand.
TCCGAAAGTAGCACCCCTTCCCTACCATTGTAGTGAGGAGGAACCCATGGCGATAAGGTGGTCGCGTCACCGACAAAAATCGCACGCTACACTAACACCCCCTAGTTTTATAATTTCAATCCTTGAAAAAACTTTGAACCAAATTTTTATAGAAAATTCCATTTTTTATCGAAAATTTCAAAATTTCAGAAAAAAAAATGAAGAATACAGGAATTTTATAAAAAAATTGTAAAGTTTTTGATTTTTTTTACACAGTTGAAAATTTCAGTAAAAAAAATTTCGATATTTTGTCTAGTACAAAAATGGAATTTCTAGTTATTCTTCGTATTTTTTCCGGAAATTTTTATTTTTTACCGGAAATTTTGAAATTTCCGATAATAAAATTTAAAATTTAAAATTTTCTGATATATATTGCAAATTTCTTGTAAAATCAAGTAAATTACAAAAAATTTCGATTTAAAAAAAAAGGTATAATGGTAAAGGCACTTTGAATGGGGTGCTAAGTACAAATAAGGGGGTGACAGCTAGGTAAATGCTAAAAAAAAAAAAAATGAGTAATATTGTTTTATTATATGCTTGATTACAAAAGTAGGACAAAAGAAACACGTAGATAAATGTTTGAAACGTTGGTAGCCATTTAGAACATAACTTTTCATATTGCAATACTAGTTAGCAATATTGATAAGAGCATTGAAAAAATATATATATCTATCTAGTAATTTGAAAAGTTCCAGACAGTTTTTTCATTAGAAAAATTGCAGATATGCAGATTATGGCTGGCTTTCTTCTGCAATTAGATATATAATTGCAGAGCTAAAAGTTTTCTACTACAAATATAACTTTACATAAGTTTTCTACTACAAATATAACTTTACATAACTGTCTTCACTGAATCTTGCCTAACTCAGAATTCAAGTTCTGAATGTATTATCAGTAACTTCTGAATGCATCTTTCTTGATTTCATATTCTTAAATTTATGTTACAATATTATGTACACACTTTTGAGACCTATATTTATTGATATAAATTTGAATACACCATTCTTGTTACTAAATATAACTTATATGAAATCAAAAGCAAATAATTGAATGCATATTATGCCAAGGCCTTTTAATGTTAAAAAGCTATAAAACTTATATAACTGGCAATGTCTGAATAAGCTATAAAAGCATATTCCAGATCAAATAAATTAGTACATGATACACTACAATTCTTGTATTTTGATGACAGAACATTGAAAACAGTCATGCCTAGGGTGGCAAAATGGATGAATCGGATGAATATGGATTGAATTGTTAATGGATGGACGAAAACAATCCATTAATCCATTAACAATCCATTAAAATTTTCTATAAAAAATCCAATCCAATCCATCCATTAACAATATAATCCATCCAATCCATCCAATAACATCTTTTTAATGGATGGATATCCATCCATCCATAAAATTTATTTATTTATTTTTTTACAATAATTTATTTTATTTTATATATTTTAAAAAAATTGACAAAAAATATATTTTGTCATAGTTATTTTTTTCAAAATTACATAGTTCTCTCTATATTTAGACAACTTGTAAGGGGTGGATTAAATATTTACTGATGCTAGAAACAAAATAAGATAAATCTTACGGTATAAAGAATTGAGAAATCTTTGCGCAAAAATTTTCAATTAACAATCATAAATAAGTGCCGAAAATGCGGAACATAGTGGCTTTGTGTGAACTGTTCCAAAATGTAAGGGTGTTTATTGGTTTGGGTAAATCCGAACTAAACCTGAATCTAAACTAAACCAATGTGTTTGGGTTGGGTATTTTTTCAGTTCGGACAAAAACCGAACCGAACTAATTAAAACCGATGTTAATTGGTCCGGGCAACGGATTTCTAAATTGCTACCCGTAAACCCGAACCAAACCAATAACAATTAACATAATTATTTCATATAATAAATTATTAGTTTTAATTAAGTTATTGCTTATTTATTTGAATAAAGAGAATAATTGTTATAGCAATGACCAAGTACAAGTCATAATGAAAGAAACAAAGAGGCATAGTCTATGGACATTTCTAATGAAAAACGGAACGACATCTTTTAAATTATCACAAGCATATCAATCAATGATGAAATATAGAGAAACCAAACATCATAACCATTATAAATCAAACTCACAAATTGCAAACTATAAGTATCTGCAAGCCACAACTTTCTTTCCAAATCGTAAAACCTCAAATCACAAGTAGCTGCAAACTACAAAACTTAAATTTTATGCTATGGAATGGAGTATGAGTCTGCAGTAAAATTGTTTTAAGTTATTGAATATTTAAGCGAAATACAACAACTATATGATTATGGTGGTCATAACTTGTTTAAAAATATGTGTGTCATGTATTCAATATTTATTTTTCATATTTTAGTGTGTAAACAAATAATTTTAAAAATATATTTTTATATATTTATTTTTAATATATCCGATCAATCCAATCCAAACCAATCAATTGTTCTTCGAATCGGTTTGGTTTGGGCTTTAATGAAAAAATATAGAAATCCAATCCAACCCAATCCATTTATTTTTCATTGGTTCGGGTATCGGATTCTCTCGAAACCGAAGCAAACCGGCCCGCGAACACCCCAAAATGTTCAATTATTGAATGTAAAAATTTCATTACTGAAAAAATATTTTAATTACAAAAGATAATAAAAGACAAAATCGTGTAAAAAATATATGGTGGAAAAGAAATTATCAAAAGATATTTTTATAAATATACTATTTTTTAATTATGTTATAATAAATGTGATCTATTGATTTAAAATAAAAATAATAATAAAAATAAATTTTTAAAATAGGTTGGATGGATTGGATTTATCCATAACTTTAAATGGATAGATTGGATCCAATCCATTAACTAATATTATATATAATGGATGGATTGGATGAATTATTTAATAGATTGATTGAATGGATAATTGCTTAATGAATCCTATTGCCACCCCTAGTCATGCCTATAGAAAAGAGTTAATATTAGTACTAAGAATAAGTACATGAATTCTAACTCCTTGAATTTAGAATAACGTTTCCATCAACGGGACAAATTTCTACGAGGGGCACATGTTCCATAATCCAATTCCAATCCTCAGAAGAAGGGTTAATACCCCTTTTGGACCCTGCCATATAGGCCAAATCCCAAAAATAACCATGTAAAAAAAAAAACACAGATTCCATCCCTGCCATTTGTAGATTCCCTCGTTTTGCCCCCTGAGTGGATTTGGTCAACCATATTGATGACATGGCGCTGCTTAGTTGGAATTTTATTTATTTTTTATTTATTTAATTACACACGTGGCATTTTTATTAATATTTTAATATTTAATTTTTTTTTTTTTATTTTTTTTTTTTTTAATTTTTTTTTATTTTTTTTTAAAATTTTTTTTTATTTTTTTTTAATTTTTTTTATTTTTTATTTAATTTTTTTAATTTTATTTTATTTTTTTTTTTATTTTGTTTTATTTTTTTAATTTGTTTTTATTATAATTTTTTTAATTTTATTCTTTTTTTTTTATTTTTTTTCGTTTTTATTTATATATTATATATATATATATATATATATATATATATATATATATATATATATATATATATATATATATATATATTTTTTTTTTTTTTTTTTTTCGTTTTTGGACCTAATTTTTATTTTTAATTCTATTTTAAACAAATTGTTCTTTTAAAAATTAGTTTCATTATACTAATCCATTTATTTCAATTTATTACCATACTAATCCATTTATTCTCATACTAATTTCAATTCAACAATACTTATGAGTGATTTATTACCATTATAACTTCACTCATCAACCATCTTTATAACCTCTCTCCACTTCTTTTTTTTTTCGTTACAATATTGTTTCATTTCTTCTCCATTGTTTTCAATACTCATCAACCATCCAAAACTCAATACAAAGCATACTCACAACACAACAATACCACACACCCTAATAAACAAGAATCTCAAGCTCTCATCACTCTCCACATCCTCATGAAAATGGTAACTTGCTACTGCCATGTTCACACCATAAGTTGGTAACTTACTATATCATTATCCTTTGGTATGAACAATTTTTTGTACAAAGAACATATGAATGTGCATGTAAGGGGAGGATAAGGATGTTGTATCTCAAAACAGTTATATGATTGACAAGTAACATATATAAGTACATATGAATGTAATGTAAGGTAATAGCAGACTGTGTGTGTGCCCTATTATCTGAGAAACATATATATGACAATCATATATACTTATATTACATTCATATGTACTTATATATGTTACTTGTCAATCATATAACTGTTTTGAGATACAACATCCTTATCCTCCCCTTACATGCACATTCATATGTTCTTTGTACAAAAAATTGTTCATACCAAAGGATAATGATATAGTAAGTTACCAACTTATGGTGTGAACATGGCAGTAGCAAGTTACCATTTTCATGAGGATGTGGAGAGTGATGAGAGCTTGAGATTCTTGTTTATTAGGGTGTGTGGTATTGTTGTGTTGTGAGTATGCTTTGTATTGAGTTTTGGATGGTTGATGAGTATTGAAAACAATGGAGAAGAAATGAAACAATATTGTAACGAAAAAAAAAAGAAGTGGAGAGAGGTTATAAAGATGGTTGATGAGTGAAGTTATAATGGTAATAAATCACTCATAAGTATTGTTGAATTGAAATTAGTATGAGAATAAATGGATTAGTATGGTAATAAATTGAAATAAATGGATTAGTATAATGAAACTAATTTTTAAAAGAACAATTTGTTTAAAATAGAATTAAAAATAAAAATTAGGTCCAAAAACGAAAAAAAAAAAAAAAAATATATATATATATATATATATATATATATATATATATATATATATATATAATATATAAATAAAAACGAAAAAAAATAAAAAAAAAGAATAAAATTAAAAAAATTATAATAAAAACAAATTAAAAAAATAAAACAAAATAAAAAAAATAATAAAATAAAATTTAAAAAATTAAAAAAAAATTAAAAAAAAATAAAAAAAATAAAAAAAAAATTAAAAAAAATTAAAAAAAAAATTAAAAAAAAAAAAATAAAAATAAAAAATAAAAATAAAAAAATAAAAAAGTATTAAATATTAAAATATTAATAAAAATGCCACGTGTGTAATTAAATAAATAAAAAATAAATAAAATTCCAACTAAGCAGCGCCATGTCATCAATATGGTTGACCAAATCCACTCAGGGGGCAAAACGAGGGAATCTACAAATGGCAGGGATGAAATCTGTGTTTTTTTTTTACAGGGTTGTTTTTGGGATTTGGCCTATATGGCAGGGTCCAAAAGGGGTATTAACCCTCAGAAGAATTATGCTGCAAAAAATCAACATGCATACTCCAAAATGGAGAACTTCAAGCTTCTCCAAGTGTTGGATGCCAGTCGGTATATTCTTCAGTCTAGGGAGTCCGTATAACTGAAGCTTTTTTAGAGAAGGCAATGCTCCTTTGTCGATAATAATTTCTTTCAATTCATTTGAAGATCCAACATCCATTTCCTTTAGTTTCTGAAACCACCCATCATGAAAATGCAAATTTGAACCTCCATAAGCACCGACGCCTACAGAGAGTATCAACAAGTGTTGCAATTTGTTGAGCAATTCCATTGGATCTTTAGTTAAACATGAGAGCTTCAACCTCAACACAACAAGATTTCGAAGCTCTAAAATCCAGTCTGGCAACTTCTGTAATCTCCCGCGTAATGTAAGTTTTCGAAGCTTACTTGGCGGTGAAATCAAATTCAAATCAATGAATTCATTGCTAGTTGTAGAACTTAGTTTAACATGTAATTTCTCCAAGTGTTTCATTTCAGCGATCGAGGAAGATAGAACGTTGTAATCTTCTCTACGAACATTAAGCAACCCTATTTCTCTGATCTGCTTCAGCTTTCCTAACTCTTTAATCACCCCTACAACTCCATCCATACCTAAATTAACATAACAAAGTGTTTGCAGGGACGTCATCTCTCCAACACCATTCTTTAATCGAATCAAAGATAGTTCGGAGCCAATAAGATGTCTTAGCTTTCTAAGCTTGCTAATCTCTTTTGGCAACTCATTAACATTAGCAGCCCTTAGATCCAAGGTCTCTAGGTTCTGTAGCATGCCAATGGAGTTTGGGATTTTACCTTCTGTTATATACCCCAAGCTTAAATACTTCAAGTGAACCATACTTCCCAACTCTTTAGTAACATTCAACAATCGCGAAAATTTATAATCAAGAACCTTTAAGCGCCTGCATTTTGTAGGAAATCTCCTCACGGAGTATACATTTGATTCTTTATTTGTAAAAACAAGTATTGACCGAACATGTGATGTTTCGGTACGCTCAATGAAATCATCAGAAGTGGTTGTTATTGATAAGCGGTGAACTGTTCCACTTAAGGATTATTGTTCATCTTCACTAATATGCTTGCAAAAGTTTAAATCCTCAAATTTTTTTAGGAGCATATCGCGTATTAGATCATGAAGACGACAACCCTTAACTTTACCATCAATTCTAACCGAAGATAATTGCACTAAGTTTCTATGGATCAACTTTGTTAAATATCCTTCTGCAACGTCTTCCAAAGTCTTCCCCTTTTCCTCCTTCACAAACCCGTCGGCTATCCATTGTTGAATCAGTATCTTTTTTTAACTTCATAATCTTGTGGATATATTCCGAAATACAACAAGCAGTACTTGAGATGGTAAGGCATATCATCATAACTTAAGCCTAAAATTTCTTGTATCCCAATTAGATGTGTACTTTTCAATAGCTCAAAGCTAAGATTTTCATTAAATTTCTGCCACTCGAAAACATTTTTCTCTTTTGCAGACAAAACACCACCAATGGCGACAATTGCTAGCGGTAATCCCTTGCATTTTCTAACAATTTCATAAGCTATAACTTTCAAAAAGACTCATGCTTAATTTTTTGTCGGTGTTTATTTGATTTGAATTTCTATGTTAGATTATGGGGCATTGTAATTCATGGTTAAAAAATAGTGTAAAAAAGCAACTAATGTTATATTTTTGAAGTAACAAGAGAATTTGACTTTTAAATTAATGTTTTATTTGAGTTGAAGAAATAAAATAGAGAGGAGCACAATAGAATATAATGAAATGAATAAAGTTTGATATTTAATGAAGTGAATAAACACTACTCCCTCTGATCCTTTTTTATAATGAACACTTCACATTTTTAGATCATTAAATAATTAATATATCTGGTCTGTATTATAGATTAGATACATTAATTATTTAGTGAATCTAAAAAGGTGAAGTGTCTCTTATAAAAAGGTCCGGAGGATGTATTTTCAGTTCATAATTTTTAAATAAAAAATATATCAAAGAAAACAAAACTGAATCAGAGGGACCAATACTAAAACCTGTAGGGAAAACAACATAATTGTAAAGAAACAAGCTTGTCGGTAACCTTTACCATACCATAAGTAGAGTTGGTTACACCCTTACAAATTCAAGAATTAAGATTTGGTGCAGTCACCAAAACTCCGTAATCACACAATCATGCGTTTATGGTTGTTTGATTAAGATCAGATGACCTTGATTTAAGAAAAATATTCTTAAAATTTTAAGATAAAAATGTAATCAGATATTTTGATCCATCTAATCAAGATCAGACGATTCATGGTGTCTTGACTGTGTGATTGCGTGAAAATCTAACTGCGGTGAACTCTTTCATCACTAATGATAGACTTGTTGAACGAGTATTGTACTTGTCTGAAATTTGAAGAGTATGACTAACCCTTTTCATGGAAAAAAATATATATTGCATTCCAAAATAGAAAGGAAGTCAATATAAAAATAAGGTCTTACAGTTCTTTAAAGGGAAGCTCTCATAACATGTTTGCATACAAGATAAATCACAAACAACTCAAATATTAAATCACAAAATCTTGAGCCAGTCAACAATTTAGAGATTTCATACACCAATAATTTAGAAACAAAACATTCAGTTTTAGAGACAAATGGAAGTGCTAGAGTCACAATTATCACTGCACTTGAAGGGTAGCACCTACCATGTTATCTCCCAACTCCAATCATCCCTAATTCCTTTAACTACTTCAGCTTTCCTCTAATTAGCTTTTCTACTCCATCCACATTTACATACCTCTTTTTTATTTTGTATGTTTCTTGTGAATGCTATTTTGAAAACATGTATATTAGGGGATAAGTATAGGTATGTACATTTGTTTATACTCTTTCAATTTGAGACTTTCTCTATTATTAGTGAGTTTCTTGAAATCCAACTCATATGAGATATAACTATCCACACAAAAGGATAGCAATCGCATATCGTACATGTGAGAGTATATAACTCATAATGAAATACATGCAGGGCAATTGTGAAATATAGGGTTTAAGTTGGATGCATGCACAAGAATTAATAATGTCAAATACATAGTTTGAAACAATTTTGTTTTAAAGGGTTTAAAGTATTGCTTTTGGAAGCACTGAGATACTTTAGAAGTTGAGAATTTTGAGATCAAAACTCAAAATACGTTTCAAAATTTGCATAGCATTACATGCCTAAAATACCAGCTGAAATATTTAGACATATAAAAATTGCAGGACTGAAAGCTTTAACTTCAAATAATCACATAATAAACTAGAAGAATAAACTTTGCGTTAGTGGAATTCTCTATGTTGGAAAAGCTTAAAGAATACACCATTAATCAATTTTGGTCTTTGCACTAGTTAGCCATATCATATTGATTGTTATCAGATAAAGCAAAACAAACAAAAAAAGCAATTTTTGTGCAAGACAAAAGTACCTTCTGATTTTGTGAGTGTTATGAAAAATGATACCTTGAAACAAAATATTAACGGTTTCTTTATGGGCAAGAAACACGCAAGGGTTAGGGTTAACAAGGAAAAACAACTGAAACCCTATTAGAGTTCACAAAAGAAGAGAAAAAGTAAGAAGAATAGAGAATTGGTTAAGTCTGTTTTACTATTCACTTTCTCAATAGGGTCCAAAGATTACAAGTGAATACCAACAATTAACCTCTCTCAACCTAATAAGATCTTGTCACACCTTAGGAAGGGAGACTAGTATGCTATTTATAATAAACCTAACATACTAAACTAATGGGTTTTTTAACAATTACCCATTACAAGCTAACTTAGCGTACAAACTAACTTAAACAATTGGATCCATAACACAAGGCCCAATTCGATCTCTTACATACTAGAACACAATTCGACTACAACATGTAGGTCTTTGACAACAGCATGTGAGCGGACTTCAACGACATACTAAAACTAGAGTTCGATCCAATATCTCACAAATCTCCACCTTGGATCTAACTCTATATCCTCAAGAAATAAACTAGCTTTCTTCATGCAGCTTTATCAACTGCATACAGTGGAAAAACTTGCAACTGGGCAACGTCTTGGTGATCATATCAGCAACATTATGATCTGTCAAAACCTTTAGCGCTTGGACTTCTCCACACTCGATTACCCCTCTGACGAAATGCAGCCTCACATCAATGTGCTTGGTTCACTCATGATAGGCTGAATTCTTCGACAGGTGTATTGCACTTTGACTATCACATTTAACAGTGATAACTGGACCTTGAAGTTTCAGCTCCTTTGCAAAACCTTCAACCCATAATGCTTCCTTCACAACTTCAGTTAGGGCGATATATTCCGCTTCAGTGGATGATAAGGCAACAACCTTATGAAGTGTTGCTTTCCAACTGATTGTTGTCCCAAACATTGTGAACACATATCTAAAAATAGATTTTCCGGAATCCATACAACCTGCATAATCAGAGTCGACATATCCTTCGATTGCTGCTTTACTATCTTCACCCAAGGCTCCACCATAAATTAAGACTCTATTCAGTGACCCATTTATGTACCTTAGAATCCACTTCAATGCTTGCCAGTGAGCCATTCCAGGATTCACCATGTACTTGCTTACAAGACTTACTGCATATGCTATGTCTGGTCTCATACAGACCATAACATACATCAAAGAACCCACTATATTAGCATATGGAATGCTATTCATATAATCTCTTTCGACATCAGTACTGAGACACTGATCTATACTCAGCTTGAATTGAGGGTTTGTCGGAGTCACAACAGGCTTTGAATTCGACATACCATACTTTTCGAGAATCTTCCATAGGTATGCCTCTTGAGATAAGCATAATTTCGACTGCTTTCTATCTCTTCGAATGTCAATCCCAAGAATCCTGGACGCAGCTCCCAAATCCTTTATGTCGAACTCCTTATTGAGTTCAGCCTTCACCCTCATTACATCTTCAACATTGTTGTTTGCTATTAAAATATCATCCACATAAAGCAACAAAATAACAAATGAATTATCAGGTCGAAATCTGAAGTAAACACAGTGGTCGAACTGACTTCAAATGAAACTTATGTGTTCCATGAACTTGTCGAATCTCCTATTCCACTGTCGAGGAGATTGTTTCAGTCCATATAAAGATCTCTTTAGTTTTCACACATAATATTCCTTCCCCTTTTCGACATACCCTTCAGGTTGTCTCATCAGGATTGTTTCATCTATATCACCATACAAGGACACAGTCTTCACATCCATCTGTTCCAGTTCAAGATCAAACTGTGCCACCATGGCAAACAACATTCTAATGGACCTGTACTTCATAACAGGAGAGAACATATCATTGAAGTTGACACCTTCTTTCTGAGTGAACCCCCTAGCTACCAATCTTGCCTTGTATCTCTTTGACACCACTCATTCGATTCCTTCCTTAACTTTGAAAATCCATTTACAGCTGACTAACCTGGCTCCAACAGGTTTCTTGATCAGTTCCCATGTGTTGTTATCATGAAGAGATTGCATCTCATCATCCATGGCCTTCAGCCATTCAGTCTTCTTTTGACTCCTCATAACTTCCTTATAGTCTCTAGATTCTTCATCGAAAACCTCACTTGCATAGATTAAGGCATAAGCTATAAGATCTGCATACCCAAGTCTCTGAGGTGGCTTGATGACTCTCCTCGACATGTCTCTTGCTAGCAGGTAGTCATTATCAGTCTCCTCATCTTCGACAACATCTTCTGCTTCTTCTTCTACTTCATATGGAATATGCAATTCAGCATCAACATGCTCCACCTCAACAAGAATCTTTCCTTGTTCCAGCTCTTCGTCAGCATCATCAGTTTTCTTGAAAGCCATCTCAGCTTCATTGAAAACTACATCTCGACTGGTGATACACCTCCTGTGACCTGGTTCTAGGCACCATATCCTATAAGCTTTGACTTCTTCTGGGTATCCCATGAACATGCATTTCAGAGCTCTAGGTTCGACCTTGTCTTGCCTAATATGAGCATAGTCCACACAACCAAATACTCTCAGTCTATCGAGACTATGTGGATGTCCCGACCAAACTTCTTCAGATGTCTTCATTCCCAAGGCAGTCGAGAGACATCTATTTATCAAATAAGCTGCTGTCGAAATAGCCTCCGCCCAAAACACCTTCTTCAATCCAGCACTAACCAACATGCATCTAACCCTTTCAAGGATTGTTCGATTGAATCTCTCAGCTAAGCCATTTTGTTGAGGAGTACCTGCTACAGTCTTATGCCTTGCAATCCCAGACTCAACACAGTAATTGTCGAATGCTTCGTTGCAGAACTCAAGGCCATTGTCGGTTCTCAACCTCTTAACCTTTCTGCCATTTTGAGTTTCGACCAGAACCTTCCAACTTTTGAAATTCTCAAAAGTTTCATCCTTCGTCTTCTGAATGATTACCCATAACTTCCTGGAATAGTCATCAACGATGGATAGAAAATACCTTGCACCTGAGTGTGAAGGATTCCTTGCAGGCCCCCAAATATCAGCATGAATGTAATCTAAGGATCCATGTGTTCTTTGCTTGCCTTTGTTAAACTTCGCCCTACAGGATTTACCACAAAACTCTAACTTTTCGACTTTGTCACCACCTAGCAGGTTCTGCTTTCCCAATTCGACCAGACCTCTTTCGCTGACATGGCCCAATCTCATGTACCATAATTCTGTCTTCGACACAAGTTTTGTGGATGTAATATTTGTCGAACCACTTACAACCTCAGCCTCAAGGGTATACAAGCCTTGTTTCTTCATGCCTCTCAAGACTTCCTTCGACTCCATCATGACTCTTAGGATACTTTTCTTGTAAAAACAAGGTTTGGTTCTGCAATAATACCTCTGAGTTTTGATGATAACAAACAAGTATTTTTGTATGAACAATTTTGGTATTCTAATGTTTGTTATTTTTTAGAATTTAACAAACAGGTTCTGCTTCTGGTAAATAGTGTGGCTAAGTTATTAGAAGAGAATTGTTTCACTTCTACGCTATATATTATTCTGCTGAACGGTAGCATTTACTTTAGAAGACTCTGAAGTTGCATGACTCTGATACAAAGACTTAAGAAATCAAGTTTTGAAGATCTGAAGGCAGAAGTTCTGATGAACAAGTCCAGAGGCTGAAGACTTAAGAAAACAAGTTCTGAAGATCTGAAGACAGAAGTTCTGATGAACAAGTCCAGATGCCGAATACTTATGATTGTGAAGACAACGAGTTCTGAAGACCAAGTGATGAAGACTCTGAAGATATAGATCTGCAGACTCTGAAGACTTGAAGCTCTTAAGACCCAAATTACATTTTCCCTTTTTCTAACTCATGCTCTCAGAAGCCTCTGAAGTCTGGAAGTTGAGAAGACTAAGCAACGGTACAACAGTACAATAGTACAAGGACACACTGCTCTACTCCGAATAGGACGGACGCAAATGTACTATTTGTCCCCCACGATCCTTCAAGCCGCCATAATTCTGAAATGTCAGAAATATCCTTCAACGGTTATATTATACATGGCTATATAATGGCGTGAAGACTTCAAGAATGGTTACCGCAACTTTCACTGTTCATACGCTATATTGTTAATATCATTCTTAAGTCAATATTGTTCTTAAAATTTGTTTACTCATCTGCTTGTGTAGAAGCATCATTATTGTAAACAAACCTTTATAACAAACAGTTGTTTGTGTTCCCTAAAGGACCGGGTAGGTAAGACTTTTTAGGAAGACTAAGACAGTGTGTTTTAGTGATGTTAGTCACTTGCAGTTGGCTTGTGCATTGTATTCCTTAAGAGACCAGTTGGGTCAGAATTCTTAAGAAGTCTAGGACTAGTGTGTCTTAGAGGTTGTTAGTCACCAGCAGTTTGTTAGTGCAGCTGTAATCAGTTTGGTTATAGTGGATTAAGTCCTCGCTTGAGAGAGGCAATATCACCTTGGCAGCTGGACTAGACTAACTTGAGGATTTCTCAAGTGAACTAGTATAAACATACATTGTTCTTTCTATTCAAGTTTTCTTGCTTTATTATCAAGAAGTGAAGTTTGTTTGTAAAGGGGATTATTTTTGGAAAATAGTTTTTATTTTAAAAACCCAATTCAACCCCCCCTCCTTTCTTGTGTTTTTCACACCTTCAATTGGCATCAGAGCTCCGGTTCTGAGTAGATAAAAAGGTTGAATTTTTATCAAGCACCTAACAGTGTTCAGTACCGATCCAAAGTGTGAAAAACAATGGCTACTCTAGCTGGTACTTCTGATAATAATGAAAGAGACTCATATAGTGTAAAACCTCCTATCTTTATGTCATACCCTAAATTTTGACCACTAAGATTTTCCATCATTGTGCAAACCATCATCACAATATGGATGTACCTTTGTGCCTCATCAATCTCCTCAAGGAATTGTAGAGCATTCACTATAATCAGAGATTAGGGTTTTAACCTCTCTCAGGGTACTTAGACAAATGATCAATCAAGAAATGACATGATCTTCAACTTGTCTAACCTCTCAAACCCCATAAATGATCAAGAGGACTCACACATCTGAACACCTCAAGGGGGAACAGCCAAGGGACAAGCACTGATTCATCAGCCTCCCAAGTCCAAGATTCCCAAAGTAGCATGTCAAACCCTAAAAAGCCTAAAAGAGGCCAAGACTCCAATTTTGTCTCCAAGCATTCAATGGATGCACCAAGGTGGCATGAACTGAGCCATTTCCAACTGAATGAGTCAAGGATAAGCTCTGAACCAAAGGACCATAGGTCTGTGCTCTAACCTCTAGTCAATGGCTAGAGGAGACTTAAGATTCCAAAGTGATACAATTGGCAAACAGCCTGCTGCTGCCCCCATTCACTATTGCTTGCAAAACAAACTTGCTCTACTATAAATAGAGCTCATTTGTACTCAGTTTGAGTACACCAAAGCACTACAACACTTGCTTTCCTCAAAATCTCTTTCTCTAGGCCAAAATGCCTTCTTTTGCAAGGTAACTCTGATTTTTTGAGTTAGAGAGCATTTTCATCACAGCTCATGATCCAAACACATCCAATATGTCATATCTAAGCTGTCCAAACTCTCATAAGGGACCTGTAACACCAAAATCACAAAGTCCCCTCTCAAAACCTCAAAATTGGACTTTTTTGCATTTTTCAAGCCATGTCTTGATTCAATCACTTTCAAAACCAGATAAAGTCTCAAACATACTCCAAATATCATCCTTGAATTGTCCCAAATGGTTCCCCACATCTGGAACACCATTTGAGAGAGTTGCTATATTGGCCACTTTTGCCCCTTTTGCAAGAAAGAGCTCAAACTTGTTCCCGAGGATTCCAGTTGATTCCAACCATTCTAAAAGCTTCCAAAGGATAATTTGAGGGTGTCCAAAGCATCAAATTGTTTCTGGAACAAAGCACTTGATAGATTGCCCAAAAAGCTCCTAAAGAGGTAAGCATCACAACTTGAACTCTTTGAAATATGCATTGTTTTGAGGTCCATTGATCATGCACATCTCATACATGTTATATATGTTGTGTTTAAAACAATTCATCATGTAATTCATGCCTGTAACAAGAGATAGCATAGAAAATGCAATTATATGCCTATTTCAAGAACACTATCGGGTTTTGAAATAGGAGCCTCATCTGAAAAAACCACCACCACTATTGGATTCCTTGTGAAATTTTAGGCAGGATATACCTAAATTTTGTCCCAATCCATGGAGAAATGAGAAAGTTACAAGCTTCACGTTTTTGGCCAAAATCTTGCCTTGGCTAGGCCAAAAACAAGGCATGCCTCATATATCCATGGGGTGGTTTTGATACACGGATGTATCACCACCCCAGTGGTAGGAGGCGCACACTGCACACAAGAGGTCTGGGGTTCGAATCCCCCTCGCCTCGGAGCCTCTTTTTTTTTTTTTTTACCATTTTTCCACTTTTTATCATTTTTCATATTATTTTTAAATGATTTGAAAAATTAATAACTCTCTCAATTTTAATCATTTTTCGTTGATTCTTTTTCTGAAAAATCACAAAAATAGTAAAACATTTTATTCTACAAAAAAATCAAATGTATATCAGTTATTAATATAATTGGTATTTTTGTAAATAAATTCATTTTAATTGTTTTTAAACATTTTAAAAATGAATATTCATCTTGAAAATCAAAACCAAATGAGTTTTAAATCATCTTGTGATTAAAACCTCATTTTTCAAACCTTAACCAAAAATCACAAGTGGTTTATTTAAACCTAATTGGTATTTTCATCATTTTTTTATTAATTTTCTTTGAAAAATTACTTTTAAAAAGTGAAAATTAGGGTTTCTTTGATTTTTAATCATACTCAAATATTTAAAAACACTTTTGGGCCTCTTGGTAGAGTGTAAGTCCCATCCCTTTGTAAATAAACAATTTTGGGCCTCAGTGTATTGTATAAGTCCCGATACCGTCATAAATCTCTTTCTCTAGGCCAAAATGCCTTCTTTTGCAAGGTAACTCTGAGTTTTTGAGTTAGAGAGCATTTCCATCATAGCTCATGATCCAAACACATCCAATATGTCATATCTAAGCTGTCCAAACTCTTATAAGTGATCTGTAACACCAAAATCACAAAGTCCCCACTCAAAACCTCAAAATTGGACTTTTTTGCATTTTTCAAGCCATGTCTTGATTCAGTCACTTTCAAAACCAGTTAAGGCCTCAAACACACTCCAAATATCATCCTTGAACTGTCCCAAATGGTTCCCCAGATCTGGAACACCATTTGAGAGAGTTGCTATATTGGCCACTTTTGCCCCTTTTGCAAGAAAGAGTTCAAACTTGTTCCTGAGGATTGCAGTTGATTCCAACCATTCTAAAAGCTTCCAAGGGATCATTTGAGGGTGTCCAAAGCATCAAATTGTTTCTGGAACAAAGCACTTGACAGATTGCCCAAAAAGCTCCTAAAGAGGTAAGCATCACAACTTGAACTCTTTGAAATATGCATTGCTTTGAGGTCCACTGATAATGCACATCTCATATATGTTATATATGTTGTGTTTGAACCAATTCATCATGTAATTCATGACTGTAACAAGAGATAGCATAGAAAATGCAATTATAGGCCTATTTCAAGAACACTATCCGGTTTTTAAATAGGAGACTCATCTGAAAAAACCACCACCACCATTGGATTCCTTGTGAAATTCTAGGCAGGATAGACTTAAATTTTGTCCCAATCCATGGAGAAATGAGAAAGTTACAAGCTTCACGTTTTTTGCCAAAATCTTGCCTTGGCCAGGCCAAAAACAAGGCATGCCTCATATATCCATGAGGTGGTTTTGATACACGGATGTATCACCACCCCAGTGGTAGGAGACGCGCACTGCACACAAGAGGTCTGGGGTTCGAATCCCCCTCGCCCCAGATCCTCTTTTTTTTACCATTTTTGCCACTTTTTATCATTTTTCATATTATTTTTAAATGATTTGAAAAATTAATAACTCTCTTAATTTTAATCATTTTTGGTTGATTCTTTTTCTGAAAAATCACAAAAATAGTAAAATGTTTTATTCTACAAAAAAATCAAATTTATATCAATTATTTAATATAATTGGTATTTTTGTAAATAAATTCATTCGAATTGTTTTTAAACATTTTAAAATAGAATATTCATCTTGAAAATCAAAACCAAATGAGTTTTAAATCATCTTGTGATTAAAACCTCATTTTTCAAACCTTAACCAAAAATCACAAGTGGTTTATTTAAACCTATTTGGTATTTTCATCATTTTTTATTAATTTTTTTTGAAAATATACTTTTAAAAAGTGAAAATTAGGGTTTCTTTGATTTTTAATCATACTCAAATATTTCAAAACACTTTTGGGCCTCTTGATCGAGTGTAAGTCCCATCCCTTTGTAAATAAACAATTTTGGGCCTCAGTGTATTGTATAAGTCCTGATACCATCAAAAGCCTCGGCACGATCGCCATTTTCAAACAAACAACTGGGCCTGCCCTCGTGTTGTAAGTCCCATTTCTTTTCTTTAAAGCACATTTGGGCCTCTTGGTAGAGTGTAAGACCCGTCTCTTTGTACAGAAAACCTTTTTGGGCCTTAGTCACTTGTATAAGTCCTTGTACAAATTCAAAACAACAGTACAATCACTGTTAAAATTTGAATCCAAATGTATAGTTGCTATCAAAACTTTCTTTAATTTCTTTGAACAACTAACAAAACAGCATGGAAGCTCTACAACGTGTAAATGTTTATCCGCTTTCTTTTATCTACTTTCATTTAAATAACTGTATTGTGGGGCTGCTTCACTGTAAGTCTTCTTTCATACCTTTTAAATACTCGTCGTATATCAACTGTATATATACTAGTATAGTTATTTAGAGTTTTCCCTGGCAACTACGTCTAGAACTAGGTAAAGCTCGTTGATCACTCTTGAATACAAACAAAACTAGATCCCCATAGGATTCCAGATACAGTCTTCCCTTCTCTTGGGGTTAAACAATATGGAACAAAGAGAAAAGACGTATTCTCGGTGAACTTTTTCTCAGAAGGTCACCCTTAGAAATTGTCAAAGAAACTCTACTCCCCAGAGATGATCTTTTCTCTGTGAATGGCATCTCTTGAGTTTCTTCCAAACCCTCGAACTTTCCTGGAATGATCTCTTCTCTATGAATTGCATTTCTTGAACTTCTCTTGGTTTGGGGACCCACAGGCTTCCTAAAAGCACCCCCGCCTCCTCTTGGGCGTTGTACAAGGACCCTTCGGCTTCCTAGAAGTTCTCATGCCTTCTCTTGGGCTTAATACAAGGACCCTAACGACCCATTAAAGGTATAAGATAGAAATTAGTCATCCTTTGCTAGAGCAGTCTTTCCAGTGTCAAACCTCAGGCCACTTTAGGGTTGATTCTCATCCCTTAAGGCCCTTGCCCTCTTTTGGGCATTCTACAAAAGATAAAACTCTTCAACACTAGTAGACTTGGACAGTCTAACCCCCCCCTTGAGTCTCAAAGACATTCTCAAGTTCCTTTTAAACATAGGAAAAAACATCGATCACTCTGGATAAATCTCCAGCGGAAACCCGGTCTCTCTCATGAGAGTTCCCCACCCTTGGGCCTGCCTATGGATCTAATCCTCAGCAGTAAGATAGCCTCCTCTTAGGCTTTGTATAATGATCTTTCCTCAACACAGTCAGCCTCCTCTTGGGCTTTGTACAATGATCCTCCCTCAGCGGAGCTAACCTTTTCAGACTCTCTCGTTAAGTCAATCACTTTTCAGACTCTCTTGTTGAGTCAATCACTTTTCAGACTCTCTTGTTGAGTCAATCATTTTTTCAGACTCTCTTGTTGAGTTAATCACCTTTCAGCACTCTCTTGTTGAGTATAAAAGACTCTCTTGTTGGGTCAATCTCCTTCTAGCCTCAATCTCGGGCTTCGTACGAGACAACAAATCACTCTCTTGTTGAGTATAAAACACTCTCTTGTTGAGTCAAACTCATTTCAGCCTCCATCTTGGGCTTTGTACAAGACACATATAAACCTCCCCAACGGAGTCAAAAATCCCTTTTAGCCTCAATCTTGGGCTTTGTACAAGACAGAAAGAACATTTTCCCCAAAAAAGTCAAACTATTAGCCTCCTCTTTATATAATGATATCCCCAAAGAGTCAGTCTCTTTTTTGCCTCAATCTTGGGCCTTGTACAAGACATATACACTCTCTTGTTGAGTCGGTCTTATCTAGCCTCCTCTTAGGCTTCGTATAAAGAAATCCATAGCTGAGTCAATCAACCTTTTAGCATCAAACTTGTGCTTTGATCAAGGCATACAAAAATCAACAATTCCTCTTTAGAGATGACAAATTCTCTCTCGGCCAAAACCCTTTAGCTTCATATCTTGGGCTTTGAACAAGATACAAATCACCTTTAGCTTCATGTCTTGGGCTTTGAACAAGACACCAAAATATATTTTTTCCTCCCTTAGAATAGGAGGAACTGCGATTGCTCTGATTTCCCTATTTTGTTAAACGGGAATATGTAGGCATAAGATTGTGAAATCTTAGCAAGCATACTAATCAAAAACCCTAGGTCCAGCACCTTCATATCAATCAAAACTTAGGTCTAGTACCTTACACAAAACATAAACAAAACTCGCTCTCCCTGTCACACTTTCCCAAGAAACTTTCCCAACCTATTAACAGATAAACACGATCAATTACAAAGCAACACCTAAAATCTAACATCCTGTGGATAACCATATATAGGATGGGTAATTGACAACTACCCATTGTATAAGCTGACCCCGAACCCGCCAATCTCTTTTAAGGCGTTTGTTCAGTTAAACATTCGCATGCAAGGTTAGTTTTAGATAGCTTCCCTTTCCCTTTCAGCTTCACGGGATAAATAAGAAATCAGAAAGTAACACCCTTTCTCCATGAGGAGAAAACCCAAACTTCAGCGATAAGGTGGTCGCGTCACCGACAAAAATCGCTCGTTACACTTTGATGGCGAAAAAATTGACTATTGGAAAGACAGAATCGAAAGTTACTTTATAGGATTTGATTTAGATCTATGGGATTTGGTAGTTGATGGCTACAAACATCCAGTAGATGCTGAAGGCAAAAAGATTGCCAGAAGCTCATTTACAGAGGCTCAAAAGAAAACCTACAAGAATCATCACAGAGCGAGAACGATTCTACTAAATGCTATTTCATACACAGAGTATGAAAAGATTACAAATAGAGAGACTGCAAAATCTATCTTTGACTCTCTTCAGATGACTCATGAAGGCAACACTCAAGTCAAGGAGACAAAAGCTCTGGCTCTAATCCAGAAGTATGAGACCTTTAGAATGGAAGAAGACGAATCTGTGGAAACTATGTTTTCAAGATTCCAAATGCTTGTTGCAGGACTCAGAGTTCTGGACAAAGGTTATTCTACTGCTGATCATGTCAAGAAGATTATCAGGAGTCTGCCTGTAAAATGGAGACCAATGGTAACTGCTTTAAAAATGGCAAAAGATCTGAACAACACAAGTCTTGAAGAGTTGATTAGTTCGTTAAGAAGTCATGAGATAGAACTTCAAGAAGATGAACCTCAGAAAAGAGGTAAGTCTGTTGGTCTGAAGTCTAAGTCTGAAAAGACAAAGGATTACCAAGCAGAGGAAAACTCAGAAGAATCAGAAGAAGATTCAGACGAAGATGAACTGTCTCTCATATCAAGGAAGATAAACTAGCTGTGGAAACACTGAAAGAGCAAGTTCAAAAGAAAAGGTAGATCTGAATCTACATCTGGTCAAAGGAAAGCTTCTGAAAAAGAAGCTACTTGTTACGAATGCAAGGAGCCTGGACATTATAGGAACGAGTGTCCAAATCTCAAAAAGATAGAAAACCCAAGAAGGTTTTCAAAGCTAAAAAGGGTCTTATGGCAACATGGGATGATTCAGAATCAGACGAAGAAGTATCTGATGAAGAACATGCCAACGTGGCACTCATGGCAAAGACTAGCTTAAATGAAGTCTTATCAGAGGATCAACTGACACTTGATGAAGAGTCAGACTCTGATGACGACAAAGAGGTACTTTCTTCCTTATCTCGTTCTGAACTTGAATTAGGTTTATCAGAACTTATGAAAAGGTATCAACTTCTTCTAAGTAAACACAAAACTCTGAAAAAGACTTTTGTGGTTGCTTTTGAGAACTCTACTAAGAGCGAACCAAGTACTTCTGATTTAAATGAAAACAATTTTTCTTTAGAAAAGTCTAATGCTGCTCTAAAAAGTAAAGTTTCTAAACTAGAAGAAGAAATTATTTCTAACATATCTGTTACTGATGAAGTAATTAGATATGATAGAGTTTTTCAGCACTTCTTGCTAAAAGAATAGATAGAAGCAAGATGGCTTCAATGATCTTTGGAGTTAGCAGAAACAAAAGTAGAGATCTAGGATATTCAGGACCATCAAAACCAATTGATGAGACTCTGAATATTAAAGTAAAAACTCTGTATGAACATTTTGTGCCTGCTGGCATCGAATTGAAATGTTCTAAACTAGAAGGTTATGAGTCTGTTGCACCACAATCACAGACACAGAAGAAAACTTCTATGTCTAAATATCATGCACAAATTTCACTTGATTATCCCGTTGCATGGAAATCCAAAGGTGTCAGAACCTCTGGAAAGACTAACAAGAAAGGACCCAGAAAATGGGTACCTAAGAGTGAGATAATCTATGTTTCAGACATCCTTGATGGCGCCATTGAAACACCAGTCATGGTACCTGGACAGTGGATGCTCGCGACACATGACGGGAGAAAGGCGTATGTTCCAAGATTTGGAACTTAAGTCTGGAGGCGTCGTTGGTTTCGGAGGAAACCAGAAGGGAAAGATCATTGGCTCTAGAACTGTTGGTAATGGTAAACTTCCTTCCATCAACAACGTTCTTTTAGTTGAGGGTTTAATGCATAACTTATTGTCAATTAGTCAACTTAGTGACAATGGTTATGACATTATATTTAATCAAACGTCTTGTAAGGTTGTTAGTCAGAAGGATGGGTCAGTCTTGTTCAATGGTAAGAGGAAAAACAATAGTTACAAAATCAAACTATCAGATTGGAAAAATCAGAATGTAAAATGTCTTATGTCCGTTAATGAAGAGCAATGGGTCTGGCATAGACGTCTGGGTCATGTTAGCTTGAGAAGAATTTCTCAGCTGAACAAGCTAGGACTTGTCAGGGGCTTGCCCAATCTGAAGTATTCTTCAAATGCTCTTTGTGAAGCATGTCAGAAAGGCAAGTTTTCAAAAACTTCCTTTAAAGTAAAAACGATTGTTTCTACCTCTAAACCATTAGAACTTCTTCACATTGACTTATTTGGACCAGTGAAAACTGCTTCAGTCAATGGAAAACAAATATGGACTAGTCATCGTTGATGATTACAGTCGTTGGACATGGGTAAAATTCTTAAGTCACAAGGATGAGTCACATTCTGTGTTTGCTTCCTTCTGCACCCAAGTGCAAAATGAAAAGAATTGCAAAATTGTCAGAGTCAGAAGTGATCATGGTGGAGAATTTGAAAACAAAGATTTTGAAAAACTTCTTGATTCTTATGGAATATCCCATGATTTCTCTTGTCCTAGAACTCCACAACAGAATGGGGTTGTAGAAAGAAAGAATAGGACATTGCAAGAAATGGCTCGCACCATGATCCAAGAAACTGACATGGCTAAGCACTTCTGGGCAGAAGTAATTAAGACAATATGTTATATTCAAAATAGAATCTCAATAAGACCTATTTTGGGTAAGACTCCTTATGAATTGTGGAAGAATAGAAAGCTCAACATTTCTTACTTTCATCCTTTTGGATGTGTCTGTTTTATGTTGAACACTAAAGAGAATCTGGGCAAGTTTGATTCCAAAGCACAGAAGTGCATGTTGTTGGGATATTCTGAACGCTCAAAAGGCTACAAAATCTATAACATAGAATCACGAATTATGGAAGAATCAGTTCATGTCAGATTCGATGATAAGCTTGACTCTGAAAAGTCAAAGCTAGTTGAAAAGTTTGCAGATTTGGAGATCAGTTTTTCAGAACCTAAGGAAAGGGCAGAAGAACCCAAAGATTCAGAAGCTCCTACTTCTGATATTATTACTGCTCCTACTGATCCTTCACAACAAAAGAAAAGCATAATTGCAACTTCACACCCTGAAGAATTGATTATGGGAAATAAGGATGCTTCTATCAGAACCAGATCAGCCTTCAAACCTTCTGAAGAAACACTTCTGGGTTTGGTATCTTTGATCGAGCCAACATCTGTTGATGAAGCTCTACTTGACAAAGACTGGGTTCTTGCGATGGAAGAAGAACTTAACCAGTTTTCAAAGAATGATGTTTGGGATCTTGTTTAGAAGCCTAAAGGTGTCCACGTTATTGGAACTAAATGGGTATTCAGAAACAAGCTCAAGGAGAAGGGTGAGGTTGTCAGAAACAAGGCACGACTGGTTGCACAAGGTTATAGTCAACAAGAAGGAATAAACTATACATAAACCTTTGCTCTAGTCGCCAGGTTAGAAGCCATACGCTTATTAATTTCCTTCTCTATAAATCATAACATCATCTTATATCAGATGGATGTTAAGAGTGCATTTTTTAATGGCTATATTACAGAAGAAGTTTATGTCAAACAACCTCTTGGTTTTGAAAATTCTGAAAAATTAGATTTTGTTTTTAAATTTAAAAAATCTCTCTATGGTCTGAAACAAGCTCCCAGAGCTTGGTATGACAAATTGAGTAGTTTTCTGTTAGAAAATAACTTCACCAGAGGCAAGGTTGACACCACTCTCTTCTGTAAAATGTTCAAAAATGATATACTTATAGTTCAGATTTATGTTGATGATATTATTTTTGGTTCTGCTAATCCCTCTCTTTGTGAAGAGTTTTCTAAGATAATGCCGGCAGAATTCGAGATGAGTCTGATGGGTGAATTGAAGTTCTTTTTGGGAATTCAAATTGACCAAAGATCAGAGGCTACTTACATTCATCAAAGTAAGTATACCAAATAACTTTTGAAGAAATTCAACATGATGGATTGTACACCAGCTAAGACTCCAATGCATCTAATATGTATTCTAGAAAAGGAAGAGGTAAGTGGAAAGATTTGTCAGAAGCTCTATCGTGGTATGATAGGCTCTCTTCTGTACTTAACTGCTTCTAGACCTGATATTCTTTTCAGTGTTCATTTGTGTGCTAGATTTCAATCAGATCCTAGAGAATCTCATTTAACTGCTGTTAAAAGAATTCTAAGGTATCTGAAAGGAACTGTTAACCTTGGCTTGATGTATGAGAAAACATCAGAGTACTCTCTTTCTGGTTATTGTGATGCAGATTATGCAGGAGACATATTAGAAAGAAAAAGCACCTCTGGAAACTGTCAGTTTCTCGGGAAGAATATGATCCCATGGGAAAGTAAGAGGTAATCAACAATTTCTTTCTCAACAGCAGAAGCAGAGTACATATCCGCATCTCTATGCAGTACACAGATGCTGTGGATGAAGAACCAATTGGAAGATTATCAGATACATGAGAGTAACATCCCTATCTTTTGTGATAATACTGTTGCTATCTATTTAAGTAAGAATCCAATCTTACATTCTAGGGCTAAGCACATAGAAATTAAACATCATTTTATTAGAGACTATGTTCAGAAGGGAATTTTATGTTTAAAATTTATAGATTCAGACCATTAATGGGCTGATATTTTTACAAAACCCTTGGCTGAAGATAGATTTTTATTTATTCTGAAGCATCTGAAAATGGACTATTGTCCAGAGTAAGATTTCCTCAGAATCAGATGTGTTTAGTCAGAGTCTGAAGATGTCAGATTTTCATTTAAACTCAGAAGAATTTGTTTTAACCGCATATATCAGAAGATGCTTTGTCAGAAGTGTCTCTGATCAGAAGGAAACCTTTTGGTTTTCCAGACTCTGAGGATATCAATACGTGTCACTTAATTAAAGGGTGATTAACGCGTGAGCAGTACTTTTCTTGGAATTGGTTAAATCATGATTACGTTCATTTATTAATCCCCATTATTATGTTTAATTTTTCACGTCCGCTCAACTTCTTTCCACTTACACATTATATACTCGCTAACATCACTTATTTCCACACTTCATTCTTAGAAACCCTAAAACCCTTTCAGTTCTCTGCAACTCCATTATCTTCATCAATGGCGGAATCATCTCAAACTATCTCCAAAACTAAGTTACTTGAATATCAGTGTACTATTCCTGAAAAATGTCCTATCTCTCTTGACACGCCTGTTGATGAACTTCAAGTTCTTAGTGAATCCATGGTTTAATTAAAAAAAACCTTAGGGATAATGGATGCGATCTTACTCGTACACTCATTTCACAAGGATGGGATGGTTACTTTAAGAGATTGCAAGGATCCTCACTTCCAAACTTGGTCAAATATTTCTGGATTCATGCAATCACTAGTAGACATGTCATTGTCTCTACTGTGCTTGAAAGACGAATCATCATCATCGAAAATATAATCAGTGACCTAATCTCTCATGATGGAAAGGGACTAAGAATCGTCAATGTCCAACCAGACAAGCAAAGGGAAGCTAAGGTCACAACCGCTATTTTCAAAGAAGGAACTAATCTCGAATCTAAAAAGGATCCACCATCATCTCTCTTGAAAGATGCTTTAAGAGTTTGGTTTAAAATCATGTTGGGAACTATGTATCATCGTCCTCTCTCTCATTCATTGGATTATATTAATGTGTCCCAGAAGTATGTTTTATACTCTCTGTTGAAAGGAAAGAAAATACAGCTCCCTTGCATTTTGTTCAACTTTTTGAGAGAGTCTATAATTAACTCAAGAACTGGTTCCACCAAGAAGGGAAATCATATCCCCTACGGCAGAGTATTGTCTGATATTTTCATTGAATCAGGCTTAGTTGAAGATTTATTGGTTGCTGGGTTCACTAAAGAACTACACAAATCTTCTGGACGGCCATTTTGGGCAAAGAACTTAAAGAATATGGGGCTTCTTATGAAGATCACCCGTCAACCTGCTTTTCCAAACCAGTTTGGTCTTGACTTTGTTCGATTTCAAATCTCTGGATTCCCACCTTTTTCAAATGACTATAATCCAGAAGAACTAGCAAACTATTTTGCTAAATTTGAAGAGGAGGAATCACTAGATGCATGGATTTATCTGGAAAGTTTACCAGACGCTCTCATGAAATTGTTCAGAAAAGGGGGAAAGGCAAGAAAAGGAAAAGTGGCGATGAAGGACCGTCAGTAAAGAAGATGAAGATAACATCTACAGATCAAAGTAAGTCCTTTGAATCGTCCTCTAACATTGCATCTGGTTCATCTCTTCCCATCTCATCAACCCAACCATTTTTATCCACTAATCCACCAATATTCTCTACTGTTGTCACCATCTCTCCAATACCTGTGTCTGAAATAATCACTAGTTCACCTCAATTATTATAGTTGACTCCACCAAGGTTTGAAACTACCTCATCTCAACCAACTTCCACCATTTTTATCCAACCAACACTTGTCCCATCTGTTTCACCTTCTCCAATTATTCAAATCACTAAAGAAATTCTCACTAAACATCCAGAAACAACCATCTCACCTTCACCAACTTCAAAACTTACTCTAGAATCCATAATTAATAATCCTGAAATTTCTCTAGACAATGATATCATCATTATTGATGACTCTATTGAAGATGATCTAGCATTACTTGAAAATCAAACCTCTGATCTCCCTCTCAACCTAGATGAAGAAATATCTGTTTTTAAGATCAGTGTGGTTACAAGGTTCAAGGCACTCTCTGATGAATCAAATTCTAGTGAAAACCCCTCTGATTTGGGTGCCTCATGGGATGTGTTCAATCAGTGGATGGCTGAAGAATTTTAGAAGTTTCAAGATCGTTATGCTCAGACAAAGGGTTATTTCGTTCAAGAAGCTGAGAAAAGGTTGCAAGAAAAGAAGGAAGCCGAAGCTAAGCTAGCTGCAGAAAAGGAATTGGCTGAAAGATTAGCTACAGAAGCTAATAATCAAGCAGGAGAAGCCACAATTGTCACAATTGTCAACACATTTGCACGTGCTTCCTCTTCTGAATCTGCCTTTGAGCATTTGGCACGAGCAATTGATGGACTAAAAAAGGATCAACAGACAATAAAGGACGAACAGAAGATTTTTAGAGAAAGCTTTTCTGAGCAGAAAATTGTCAATAACTCTTTACAGAATATGCTTCGACAAATTCTGATTAAGTTGTCTCCAAACCCTTCATCCTCTGGAACCTAGGAATTTAGGCACTTCTGATCTTAGGATTTTGAGATTTTGTTTTTCCTTCTTGTTCTGGGTCTTAGGATTCTGTTTTGAGAATTGATCTTTCTGATATTAATGCAATATTTTCTTTTTGATTATGTCAAAAAGGGGGAGAAATATAATATGAACGTATATTTTGATTCACATTATCAAATTCTGAAAAACAAACTGCTTACATCCTAACCAATAAACTTATGTTTCTGTTAGATTTGTTTTCTTGTTTTCTTTTTTAGGAAATATGAAATCTAAATACTTTTGGCATCCAATGTGTTTGACTATGAGATATCAAGATTTCAATTGGCACAATTGGCTTCTAGAAACTGAGTAAAGACTCTAAAGATCTCAATATCTGACCTATTGCAACCAGGGGGAGTTCATCCACAAGGTTCGTAAGTCAGGATATTTGATCTTCATCCAGTCTGAGACTCAGGGGGAGATTCTCATCGAAAGGATAAGTATTCCTTAACCTTCTTACTCTGATTACTTTTTATGTAATGTACAAAATTGTGTCATCAAAATACATAGTTTTGTCATCATCAAAAAGGGGGAGATTGTAAGAACAAGGTTTGGTTCTGCAATAATACCTCTGAGTTTTGATGATAACAAACAAGTATGTTTGTATGAACAATTTTGGTATTCTAATGTTTGTTATTTTTGAGAATTTAACAAACAGGTTATGCTTCTGGTAAATAGTGTGGCTAAGTTATTAGAAGAGAATTGTTTCACTTCTACGCTACATATTGTTCTGCTAAACGGTAGCATTTACTTCAGAAGACTCTGAAGTTGCATGACTCTGATACAAAGACTTAAGAAAACAAGTTCTGAAGATCTGAAGACAGAAGTTCTGATGAACAAGTCCAGATGCTGAAGACTTAAGAAAACAAGTTCTGAAGATCTGAAGACAGAAGTTCTGATGAACAAGTCCAGATGCTGAAGACTTATGGTTGTGAAGACAACGGGTTCTGAAGACCAAGTGCTGAAGACTCTGAAGATGTAGATCTGCAGACTCTGAAGACTTGAAGCTCTTAAGACCCATATTACGTTTTCCCTTCTTCTAACTCATGCTCTCAAAAGCCTCTGAAGTCTGGAAGTTGAGAAGACTAAGCAACGGTACAACAATACAATAATACAAGGACACACTGCTCCACTCCAGATAGGACGGACGCAAATGTACTATTTATCCCCCACGATTCTTCAAGCCGCCATAATTCTGAAATGTCAGAAATATCCTTCAACGATCATATTATACATGGCTATATAATGGCGTGAAGACTTCAAGAATGGTTACCGTAACTTTCACTATTCATACGCTATATTGTTAATATCATTCTTAAGTCAATATTGTTCTTAAAATCTGTTTACTCATCAGCTTGTGTAGAAGCATCATTATTGTAAACAAACCTTTGTAACAAACAGTTGTTTTGCTTCCCTAAAGGACCGGGTACGTCAGAATTTTTAGGAAGACTAAGACAGTGTGTTTTAGTGTTGTTAGTCACTTGCAGTTGGCTTGTGTGTTGTATTCTTTAAGAGGCCAGTTGGGTCAGAATTCTTAAGAAGTCTAGGACTAGTGTGTCTTAGAGGTTGTTAGTCACCAGCAGTTTGTTAGTGCAGTTGTAATCAGTTTGGTTATAGCTTGAGAGAGGCAAAATTACCTTGGCGGGTGGACTAGACTAACTTGAGGATTTCTCAAGTGAACTAGTATAAACATACATTGTTCTTTCTGTTCAAGTTTTCTTGCTTTATTATCAAGAAGTGAAGTTTGTTTGTAAAGGGGATTATTTTTGGAAAATAGTTTTTATTTTAAAAACCCAATTCAAACCCCCCATTTCTTGTGTTTTTCACACCTTCATTTCTCTCCTTGGAAAAAATATCCCTTTTTATCGAATACACCAAGAGAAATTAAATTTCTCTTCAAATCAGGTACATACCTGACTTCAGTAAATAACCTTATTGACTCATCATGGAGCTTGAATCTCACAGATACAATACATGCAATTTAGCAGGATTTGTTGTTTCCCAGCAGCACCGATCCACCATCTTGATCACATAGCTCATCGAACAATTCTCTGTTTGGAGTCATGTGCCAAGTGCAACCTGAATCCATAACCCACTCTTTTCTTGAGTCGCCGCTTGAAACTACAAGGACATCAAATGAGTCGAAGTCATCTTGAACAATGGCTGCGTTGCCATTATCCTTACCTCCATGATCTTTCAAGCGTTCAGGGCACACCTTTCTTGTGTGACCCTCCTTCTTACAGTGATAGCATCGAATACCAGATGCTTCGCCACTATAAGACTTCTGCTGACTTTTACCTTTCTTCTTGTCGAACTTACCATCTTTTCGTAAGAATTTTCCCTTAACGGCCAAACCTTCACCAACCGTCGAAGGTTTATTTGTTCGTTCAGGTCCTTAGAATACAAGATTGATTGAACTTCTTCAAATCTCAGGGACTCTCTTCCATACAAGAGAGTTTCTTTCAAGTGAGCATGTGTTCTGGGCAAAGCACACAACAGTAATAGTGCTTGATCTTCGTCATCGATCTTCACATCAATATTTTCAAGATCAAGAATCAACTTGTTGAACATATCCAACTGCTCAGCCAAAACTTTGTCTTCACTCATCTTGAATGAATACAAAGCTTGCTTCAGGTAGAGTCGATTCTCCAGAGATTTAGTCATGTACAAACTTTCAAGTTTCAACCATAACCCCGATGCCGTAGTCTCCTTTGACACCTGTCGAAGAACCTTATCACCAAGGCTCAACAATATTGCGTTGTGGGCTTTCTCTATCATGGTCGTCTTTTCTTTAACCGTTAACGCAACATCCATGGCTGCCTCTCCCTTCAACGCTTCCAAACAACCCTGCTGAACCAGTAGGGCTTTCATCTTCAAGCACCACAGACCGAAATCATTCACTCCGGTGAAATTTTCAATCTCATACTTTGTTGAAGGCATCTTCTCCACGCTCACCACACCAACTTGTTATAAAAAACGATACCTTGAAACAAAATATTAACGGTTTCTTTATGGGCAAGAAACACGCAAGGGTTAGGGTTAACAAGGAAAAACAACTAAAACCCTATTAGGGTTCACAAAGGAAGAGAAAGAGTAAGAAGAATAGATAATTGGTTAAATCTGTTTTACTATTCACTTTCTCAATAGGGTCCAAAAATTACAAGTGAATACCAACAATTAACCTCTCTCAACCTAATAAGGTTTTGTCACACCTTAGGAAGAGAGACTAGTATGCTATTTATAATAAATCTAACATACTAAACTAATGGGCTTTTTAACAATTACCCATTACAAGCTAACTTAGGGTACAAGCTAACTTAAACAATTGGATCCATAACACAAGGCCCAATTCAATCTCCTACATACTAGAACACAATTCGACTACAGCATGTAGGTCTTTGACAACAACATGTGAGAGGACTTCGACGACATGCTAAAACTAAAGTTCTATCCAATATCTCACAGTGAGTTAGTCACTGTAATGAATTATGCTATAGTGGTTAATGTCACCAACAAATAAAACTTGCTGTAACACCAAATCACAAAATTGTCCACTCGGCTTTATAACATTAAGGTTGTCAGTAGTAGTTTAAGAACAAGAGATAACATGCTAATATTCAACAAAGCATTTTAATCACCAATAAATGTCGAAGCAGGTAAAGCAGAAAGTTGACCAGCAGAGTACCAGAGAAAGGATAACCGGGTCTCTCATATGTAGTATTTCAAAGAAGATACGACACCATTTCTTTACATCTGATAGAGGTGATATACTATGGATGAGTTAAGTGAATCCTTTGGTCAAAAAGTTGTGTTAGAGAAAGATTTTCGGCCACCACCTGTAATACTTTGCAAATTGCCACATCCTGAGCTTTACTAGAAAGAACATAAGAAGAATCAGAGAATATGACCAATTATATCTCAACTGATAGAACTATAGCATATTTTTTTTACTCAATCTGATATGTCTCTAGTTCCATTTAGAAGAACACACATTTTCTCCATTCAAATACAAAAACTAACATAGAAAGACCTTAATAAGTTCAACAAAAATGAAATTGAGGCGTTAGTCAATTAGTGGGATATTTCATTAGAAAATTTCAATCAAACACTATGGATTTGATGCCTCCAATACCAACCATTGCATCTATTTCATTATCAACTAAAAGACCTTACAGATTGTAACCCTAACACACATTTGATAAGAGTGCAACTATGGCCATTGCAAAAGCTTGCATGAAGGTAATGTAACGCCCGATATTTAATTAATTATTTAATTAAATATTTTTGAAATATTTTCGAATTAATTGTTGATGTTGTGAAATGTTGAATTAAGTTGTGTTGTTGTTAGTTGATTCATGAATTGATTAAGTGGTAGAAATAGTATTAGAATAATACTATTATTATTTATTATGGGCTTTTAATGGTTAGAAGTAGAATTATTGGGGGTGTTGATAGTAGGCCCAATAAGAATAATAAAATAATAGTGTTATTATATTGACTAAGTGGGATAAAAGAAAATTAGGTTTTGATTAGAAGAGGAAAAATAGGAGAAGAACGTGGAAGTTGCAGAAAAAAAGGAAAAATAGGAGAAGAACGTGGAAGTTATAGAGAAGAGAAAGAATGAGGGTTGTAGAGAAAAGAAGAGTTCGTTGAAATCGCAGAAAAGTGGAAGAAGAAGTCTGGGAGAAATTGATCATGGACCGTTGCAGACCAAAAGAGCAAAAGGTTTTAAGCCATGGAAAAGCTATGATGCAATCGGAATTATAGAGCGGTCTCCAATCCAAGGTAAGGGTGGGGTTCTTACTCTATAATTGGGTATATGATGAATGATATGTGGGGTTAGATTTGTAGGATTGCCTTGCGTATGTTGTCTGTGTGTGTTGGTTTTATTGTCTGTGTATGTTGATTTCGTAATTGATACCGAAGATCGATAATTGGTTGATGCTGTTGAATTTAGTCGTGAAAAATGAATGTAAGTTAATGTGAGTATAATCATGGCCCTAAATTATGTGTATTGAGAGGGTTGAAAGGTTGGTTGTGATCGATCAGAAAGAGAAATTTGGAAGAATGGGAGAAACAGAGAGGGCGAAGGATAACAGGTGGGATGCCTTCTGGGAGACATGACGACCGTCATGGACTTGTTACGACCGTCATGCGGGTGACGACCGTCACGGCCTCGTTACGACCGTCATGGTCACACGGTCTGTGTGTTTTTGTTCTGCATTGAGATTCTGGTTACTGTAGGTGTGTAGGCATAGTATAATTGAACTTAGTAAATATGGTTGCAGAAGCATAATTAATTTGAGAATCAGCATATATATGCATAGTATATTACTAGTAGCAGAAAATATTTAGTAGCATGAGGTAATAAGTTGTAACAGAGCTGGTATTAAAGTAGCAGAAAACCATAGTGTTGATACATATAATTAAGAGTAGTAGTGTATACTTATTTGAATTAATTAACTGAATTAAGTTAGTATACCTATGCATGTTTAGCAGAGCAGTCTCCTACCTATAATTAAATAGCGGTATAATTAAAGTAGCAGTAGAAATGAGGCAATGGAATGAACAATATAATTTAGTAGTGTGCATTAATTTGGCAGAGTAAACATATATAGCTGAGACAAGTACCAATTTGCAGAGTATGTATGGGTAAGTAACAGAGGTGATTATAATAAGTGGCATACTGAATATATATGTAACAGAGTCATAATAATGGTAGCTCATTAAAGAAGGCTAGTAGGATTAATTTAGTAGCAGGTTAGTTACGTGGCAGAGCTAGTATTATATGGCAGAACCGATATTAATGGTGTAGTATTAATTTATCAGAGGCATAATAAGTACTTTAGTAGAGTAGAAAATATTAGTATTGTAGCTGGTAGTTAATTAACCGATCTTAGTAGAATTGTCCGGAACAATTACGGATTGTTGTTGTATATTTTGTTGATGTTGAATTATTGTTGTTAACATGTCGTTGTTGATAAGTTGTTGTTGATGTGTTGTATTATTGTTAAGTTGCTGTCGAATTGTTGTTGTTGCGTTGTTATTGTTGAGTTGCTGTGATACTGGTTGTTGAGAAGTATAAAGTTGTGGAATATATTGAATTGCCTCTAATTATTGGCAAGGATTAAGTTGTAGGCCTATGGCCAATGCTGATTTGTTGTTGTGCTGATAGATGTAATTATCAGTGTTGTTATTATGATGTTCATGTTGGGTCACATGGCATAACATATTAAGCTGGCCTGGATTGGCAAAATATTAAGCGGGCCTGGATTGGCAAAAATATTAAGCGGAAGGCTTATGCCTTGTTGACGTCAATATTAATTGGCAAATTTTTAAGCTGGGAGTTCTGCTCCAATGGTACCACATGCATGTGCATTTTGAGTCGCATTTCATGTGCATTTTGAGTCGCATTTCATGTTGCATTTTGAGTTGTTGTGATGATATATTCGTTGTTAGTATGTTGTTGACTTGTTGTGACAGGTACTGTCTGAAAGCTATAAAAATGTGGTTATAACCTATTGAGGGTTTTGTTGTTATGTTGTGGTTTGAAAGTGGTTATATTAAGTTGGTTAAATTGCTGTGATATTAAGTTGATGATTGGATGTGATAATTGTTGTTATAAGATGTAAAGTGACGATTTTATATGATCTGAATTCTAATATATTATTTATCATACATCTTATTATATTGTTAGATATCTCACCCCTTCTGCTGATATTTCCCCTACCATGGGAAATGGGCAAGTACTCAAGAATAGCAGTGGCAGTTCGGAATAGTTTTGGAGTCCTTATGTTGCTTTATTACAAGTCAGGAGAGTCTTGCTCTGATACGTAACACTCAGGGGGGATGAACGATCGTTGTTTTATAGTTGTTATATTTCAGTTGTTGAATTATAAGTTGACGTCATTGAATACTTGTTGTGTTGAAGTTGTTTTTAGTTGAACAAAAGATGTTATGACAATTAAGTTGAAAATTGTGATTCCACTACTTAGTTAATAAAAGTGGTTTTGTTTTTCAAAGACTAATTATATTGTTATCAGTTCATCCGAGTTAAAGTGTTAGGTATCTGTTTTACATGAGATTAAATGAAGTTGATTTTAAGAAGTAAGTGTGGCATCTCATTTGTTTGTTGAAATTTTATTACTCTGATTTTATTAAATATTCGCCGGATAGAAAATGGGGTGTTACATGTAACATTATGAGCATTTAAATTATGGTTTTGAACATTAGCCATAACCATTTATTCTTGAATCCCTCTTTAAGAAATCAATAGGTCAAAAGAGTACAAAGGAGCAAGAATGAAAAACCAAAGCTTTTAGCAATCAACAGCACCCCCATATGTAACTTTCAATCCCAAAGTCTCATTCAGCTATTTTCTTTTGGGGAATCACTGTGAGCCATACGTCGGGCCTCTGATGGAGGAATGTAACCATACTTCTTTCTCAACATATCTAAGACAAATTTATCGCGAGCCATAGTTCGGGCTCGTTGGGGTTCAACATTGACATACGAAAGGTGCATCCCAATAGCTAAAAGGACAGCTCCATAGAGGGAACATGCAATGATTATTGCCAGTTTCTTGGGTGTTGAGGGGAAACACCCCACCATTACCTGTCATACAAAATAGTAAAAGACAACCTTCATAAGTTTTACCAAGATTGTAATTGATAATGTCCACTGTGTGTGTCTATTCAATGCTCATACTCATAAACAAATAGAACTTGCTATTAAGTTTGAATACATCCAGCAGGCATTTTATCAAACATGTGGGGTGTGTTTGAAAATCTTAAGTTTTAGTACATCTAACAGGCATTTTATCAAACATGTGGGGTGAGTATGAAAATGAATGAGTGAGCAGTGAATAGGGAACACCAACAACAACTTGACTATAATTTGAATTACAAGATAATGAGTGTGTTTGTTTTAGCTTTAAAAAAATGGATTTTTTCTTTGTATTTTCAAAAATAAAATTTGTAAAACTGTTTTTCAAAATATTACAAATTTTTATATATTTGTTTTTTCTAAATTGTAAGACTAATTTTGACATCATACAACATAAATATACATTATTGAAGATCAAAACATAGTCGAAATCACAATTTTTGAAAAAAGTTGTATCTCAAAAATGATTTTTATAAAAAGCTATTTGAAATAGCTTCAAAATTAAATGATTTTTTTTTTGAAATTTTAATATCCAAAATTTTTTTCGATAAAATGTTGATATATCTAAAATCACATTATAAAAAGTAACTATTCAAACCAAATTTTCATTTGAAGCTTTTATGAAAACTTTTTTTGTAAATTTTTTTTCACAAAATTATGTTACACTATAAAAATCATTTTTAAAAAAGACAAAATAATCGGGCCCAATATATTAGGGTTTATCAATCGAGAGATACCTTGAGTTTGTGCGACGATATGGAGAAGATATAAAAAGATTTGAAATCTGATTAATGGTGTACTCGCTGAAATGCATAAACGTGTTTTGACTGATATAAGCACTTTTATTGATATAAGCACTTTTTTGCATGGATGAATTTGTGAAAATGGAAACTTTGGCTCTGTTTCGTGAAAATGGATTTACTACCTTTGATGAATTGGTAACTTTGTAACTTTACTAGTAATCTTATATCTTATCTTATCTTATATATAAATATATCTAAAATCACATTTTAAAAATAACTATTCAAACAAAATTTTCATTTGAAGCTTTTATGAAAAAAAAATTTGTAATTTTTTTCCACAAAATTAAGTTACACTATAAAAATCATTTTTTTAAAAAAGGCAAAACAAACGGGCCCAATATATTAGGGTTTATCAATCGAGAGATAGCTTGAGTTTGTGCGACGATATGGAGAAGATATAAGAAGATTTGAAATCTGATTAATGGTGAACTCGCTGAAATGCATAAACGTGTTTTGACTGATATAAGCACTTTTATTGATATAAGCACTTTTTTGCATGAATGAATTTGTGAAAATGGAAACTGATCTTACCGGCTGATCAGAACCTGAATTGAGCCAAAGACTTTGTCTGCGATGTTGCGTTTGAAAGATGAAAAGGGAGGTCTACCTGCAAGGCACTCCGATGCTAAAGTAAGAATCGGGAGGAAAGAAGGCAAGTACAAAGTATGTGTTTCTTAGGATGATTTTGAATACCTGACCCTCTCGAATGAGAGGTTTTTATAGTGCCCCCAGCGCTTAGCCATTGGTCCCTATTTTTGGGGCGAGATACCCACTCCCAAAGAATAGGTAACTACCAGAAACTAGCCGTTGGGACGGGTAGAGGTGCCCAAAATTAGCTGTAGCCGCGGGCAGAGGCGTAGTCGTGGGCACAATCGTCGTGACTGATTCTGGATGGTGGAACCGTGCGTGACGGGCAGGAATGCCGAGGAGGGGCAGCTAACCCAGGGGATCAGCCGGCCAGGCCTCCTCAACGGAGGAGCAGAAAGGTAAAATGCTCCCCTTTGCCCTTAACTGGCAGGACTTAGGCAATTAGGTCGTTCTGGGAGCAGAAGTGGATTGGGCAATGCTAGCCATTGGGCCAGCCCAGAACAGGAGCCCCCTAAGTCGTTGCTCTCAAGCAAGGGAGTGATGACTTAAGGGCAACTCGTAGTCCCGGGGAGGAATAAGCGTGGCCGCCGCCTGTTGCTGAAATGCGATTATTTTGCAGTGCTCGACGGGGTCTGTGCCTGGGAAACCCGTAACGTTTCCCGGCGTGCGGGGAGCCCAACGGTTGATGTGATTTGAATGGGTGAAATGCCACGCATGCCTTGAGCCACGTGCTGCATTTAATGTGTGATGATGGCTAGGCTAGGGTCATGATGATGCCTGATCGGAAAAATAGCAAGTGTACTATTTTTACAGATGTAGTAATAAAAGGGAATTTCCCCGAATGTTGATCTCAAGGACTGCTTGAGGATATAGAGTTCTGGTTTTATTTTAGTTAAACAAAAGCACTTGGGGTTTTGAATTCGTTTTGAAAATTATAATAAATAATGAGAAAATAAGCAGAATGATAAAATTGGCTTTTAACAGATATAAGAGAACATGCCAGGGTAAGGTGTATGAATTGCTTTGCACTAACCTAAATCCTTATTCAAGGAAACAATGCTTTAAACTAACATTTACTGAATCCTAAGAATGTTTTTTCCTAATTCCTTAGCCAGAAAAACCTTTGGTATTCATCCTATACCCTAATTCCTTAGCAATTTAGGATGAATATCAAGCTTTGTATTTTTACCTAGATTATCACGGTTACTACAGAGTATCCCTATTCCTAGGCGATTTCTACTGTAATATTATCATGCAAAAAGCCTTAAGTTGGTTTGTCCAACCTAAACCTTAACCGTAAATCAAATTCCATTGGTCAGATAGAAAAAGCCTTAAGAACTTTGCACAATAAAATAGATTAATAAAAAGCACTTATCTCATAGAATAAAGGAAAACAGAGTCAGTACAATAGCAATTCAGGGACACATCCCTAACATTAAGGTCTAGTTACTCATATTATTCAAAAGAAAAACAAAACAAAGATTATACATTACAAGATAATAGGATTACTTCGATCTTCAATTGCTTCAGCTCATGAAAACCTTCAGTTCTCGGATAACCATTATCTTTCCAGTCTTTGATCGTCAAATTCTTTTGCAGCCAAAAAGTCCCCTTTTTTCTTGGCAAAACTCATCTAAATAGTAGAAAATCACTCAGATCGGTTGGAAATACCCAAAGCGCCCCCAAAACTTAACATATGGCGAAAATATGAAAAAATCATGAAATCAGCGTCACCTGCTGACACGGGCCGTGTCAGCCAACACGGGCGGCCGTCAGCTCACGGGATTTTATAACCGGAATTGTTTCTATCATAACTTTTGATTCCTAAGTTTGTTTTGGTCCCCATGTTTGTTAGTAGGTCATCTTTCCTTTTGTGTTTTCCTTTGCTTAGGCTATCAAATGTTTGATAGTAGGTAATACACCTTTCTTTTTGAGTCAGACACCTTTGCTTAGGCTACCGTGTTTGGTAGAGGGTGATCTTTCCTTTCAGGTTGTTACCTTTACTTAGGCTATGATATGTTTTATATTAGGTAATATACCGTATCTTTTTGGGCAGATACCTTTGCTTAGGCTATGATATGTTTGATATTAGGTAATATACCGTATCTTTTTTGTCAGATACCTTTGCTTAGGCTACCATGTTTTGTAGCAGGTCATTTTTCCTTTTGTGTTTACCTTTGCTTAGGCTAATATATGTTTGATAGTACGTAATACACCTTTCTTTCTGAGTCAGACACCTTTGCTTAGGCTACCGTGTTTTGTAGTAGGTGATCTTCTTTTAGTTTATTATCTTTGCTTAGGCTATCATATGTTTGATAGTAGGTAATATACAGTGTATTTTTTGTCAGATACCTTTCTAAGGCTAACATGTTTGGTAGTAGGTAATCTTTCCTTTTGTGTTTACCTTTGCTTAGGCTATCATATGTTTGATAGTAGGTAATACACCTTTCTTTCTGAGTCAGACACCTTTGCTTAGTCTACCATGTTTGTTAGTAGGTGATCTTTCCTTTCAGGTTATTACCTTTGCTTAGGCTATCATATGTTTGATAATAGGTAATATACCGTATCTTTTTGGTCAGATAATTATGATAAGGCTACCATGTTTGGTAGTAGGCCATCTTTCCTTCTGTGTGTACCTTTGCTTAGGCTATCATATGTTTGATGGTAGGTAATACACCTTTCTTTTTGAGTCAGACACCTTTGCTTAGGCTACCGTGTTTGGTAGTAGGTGGTCTTTCCTTTCAGGTTATTACCTTTGCTTAGGCTATCATACGTTTGATAGTTGGTAATATACCGTATCTTTTTGGCCAGATACCTTTGCTTAGGCTACCATGTTTGGTAGTAGGTCATCGTTCCTTTTGTGTTTTCCTTTGCGTAGGCTATCAGATGTTTGATAGTAGGTAATACACCTTTCTTTCTGAGTCAGACACCTTTGCTTAGGCTACCGTGTTTGGTAGTTGGTGATCTTTCCTTTGAGGTTATTACCTTTGCTTAGGCTATGATATGTTTGATAGTAGGTAATATACCGTATCTTTTTTGTCAGATTCCTTTGCTTAGGCTACCATGTTTGGTAGCAGGTCATCTTTCCTTTTGTGTTTACCTTTGCTTAGGCTATCATATGTTTGATAGTACGTAATACACCTTTCCTTCTGAGTCGGACACCTTTGCTTAGGCTACCATGTTCGGTAGTAGGTGATATTTCCTTTCAGGTTATTACCTTTGCTTAGGCTATGATATGTTTGATATTAGGTAATATACCGTATCTTTTTGGTCAGATTCCTTTGCTTAGGCTACCATGTTTGGTAGCAGGTCATCTTTCCTTTTGTGTTTACCTTTGCTTAGGCTATCACATGTTTGATAGTACGTAATACGCCTTTCTTTCTAAGTCAGACACCTTTGCTTAGGCTACGGTGTTTGGTAGTAGGTGATCTTGTTTCAATTTGTTATCTTTGCTTAGACTATCATATGTTTGATAGTAGGTAATATACCGTGTTTTTTTGGTCAGATACCTTTGCTACGGCTACCATGTTTAGTAGTAGGTAATCTTTCCTTTTGTGTTTACCTTTGCTTAGACTATCATATGTTTGATAGTAGGTAATACACCTTTCTTTCTGAGTCAGACACCTTTGCTTAGTCTACCATATTTGGTAGTAGGTGATCTTTCCTTTCAGGTTATTACCTTTGCTTAGGCTATCATATGTTTAATAGTAGGTAATATACCGTATCTTTTTTGTCAGATACCTATACTAAGGCTACCATGTTTGGTAGTAGGTCATCTTTCCTTCTGTGTTTACATTTTCTTAGGCTATCATATGTTTGATAATAGGTAATACACCTTTCTTTCTGAGTCAGACTCGTTTGCTTAGGCTACCGTGTTTGGTAGTAGGTGATCTTTCCTTTCAGGTGATTACCTTTGCTTAGGCTATCATACGTTTCATAGTTGGTAATATACCGTATCTTTTTGGTCAGATACCTTTGCTTAGGCTACCATATTTGGTAGTTGGTCATCGTTCCTTTTTCGATTTCCTTTGCTTAGCTATCATATGTTTGATAGTAGGTAATACACCTTTCTTTCCGAGTCAGACACCTTTCCTTAGGCTACCGTGTTTGGTAGTATGTGATTTTTCCTTTCAGGTTATTACCTTTGCTTAGGCTATGATATGTTTGATAGTAGGCCATATACCGTATATTTTTGGTCAGATACCTTTGCTTAGGCTACCATATTTGGTAGCAGGTCATCTTTCCTTTTGTGTTTACCTTTG
This sequence comes from Lathyrus tuberosus, assembly GCA_022829125.1. NCBI lineage: Eukaryota > Viridiplantae > Streptophyta > Magnoliopsida > Fabales > Fabaceae > Lathyrus > Lathyrus tuberosus. The sequence continues at coordinate 12,764,492 of JALAZF010000032.1, forward strand.
CTTAGGCTATCATATGTTTGATAGTATGTAATACACCTTTCTTTCTGAGTCAGACACCTTTGCTTAGGCTACCGTGTCCGGTAGTAGGTAATCTTTCCATTCAGGGTATTACTTTTGCTTAGGCTGTGATATGTTTGATATTAGGTAATATACCGTATCTTTTTGGTCAGATACCTTTGCTCAGGCTACCATGTTTGGTAGCAGTTAATCTTTCCTTTTGTGTTTACCTTTGCTTAGGCTATCATATGTTTGATAGTACGTAATACACCTTTCTTTTGAAGTCAGACACCTTTGCATAGGCTACTGTGTTTAGTAGTAAGTGATCTTCTTTTAGTTTATTATCTTTGTTTAGACTATCATATGTTTGATAGTAGGTAATATACTGTGTCTTTATGGTCAGATACCTTTGCTAAGGCAACCAGGTTTGGTAGTAGGTAATCTTTCCTTTTGTGTTTACCTTTGCTTAGGCTATCATATGTTTGATAGTACGTAATACACCTTTCTTTCTGAGTCAGACACCTTTGCTTAGTCTACAATGTTTGGTAATAGATGAACTTTCCTTTTAGGTTATTACCTTTGCTTAGGCTATCATATGTTTGATAGTAGGTAATATACAATATCTTTTTTGTCAAATAATTATGATAAGGCTACCATGTTTGGTAGTAGGTCATCTTCCCTTCTTTGTGTACCTTTGCTTAGGCTATCATATGTTTGATGGTAGGTAACACACCTTTCTTTTTTAGTCAGACACCTTTGCTTAGGCTACCGTGTTTGGTAGTAGGTGATCTATCCTTTCAGGTTATTACCTTTGCTTAGGCTATGATATGTTTGATAGTTGGTAATATACCGTATCTTTTTTGTCAGATACCTTTGCTTAGGCTACCATGTTTGGTAGCAGGTCATCTTTCCTTTTGTGTTTACCTTTGCTTAGGCTATCATATGTTTGATAGTACGTAATACACATTTCTTTCTGAGTCAGACAACTTTGCTTAGGCTACCGTGTCTGGTAGTAGGTGATCTTTCCTTTCAGGGTATTACTTTTGCTTAGGCTATGATATGTTTGATATTAGGTAATATACCGTATCTTTTTGGTCAGGTACCTTTGCTCAGGCTACTATGTTTGGTAGCAGGTCATCTTTCCTTTTGTGTTTACCTTTGCTTAGGCTATCATATGTTTCATAGTACGTAATACACCTTTCTTTCTAAGTCAGACACCTTTGCTTAGGCTACCGTGTTTAGTAGTAGGTGATCTTTCCTTTCAGGTTATTACCTTTGCTTAAGCTATGATATGTTAGATAGTAGGTAATATACCGTATCTTTTTGGTCAGATACCTTTGCTTAGGCTACCATGTTTGGTAGTAGGTCATCTTTCCTTTTGTGTTTACCTTTGCTTAGGCTATCATACGTTTGATGGTACGTAATACACCTTTCTTTCTGATTCAGACACCATTGCCTAGGCTCTCGTGTTTGGTAGTAGGTGATCTTTCCTTTCAGGTTATTAACTTTGGTTAGGCTATGATATGTTTGATAGTAGGTAATATACCATACCTTTTTGGTTAGATACCTTTGCTTAGGCTACCATGTTTGGTAGCAGGTCATCTTTCCTTTTGTGTTTAACTTTACTTAGGCTATCGTATGTTTGATAGTACGTAATACACCTTTCTTTCTGAGTCAGACACCTTTGCTTTGGCTACCGTTTTTGGTAGTAGGTGATATTTCCTTTCAGGTTATTACCTTTGCTTAGGCTATGATATGTTTGATAGTAGGTAATATACCGTATCTTTTTGGTCAGATACCTTTTCTTAGGCTACCATGTTTGGTAGCAGGTCATCTTTCCTTTTGTGTTTACCTTTGCTTACGCTATCATATGTTTGATAGTATGTAATACACCTTTCTTTCTGAGGCAGACACCTTTGCTTAGGCTACCGTGTTTGGTTGTAGGTGATGTTCTTTCAGTTTATTATCTTTGCTTAGGCTATCATATGTTTGATAGTAGGTAATATACCGTATCTTTTTTGTCTGATACCTTTGCTAAGGCTACCATGTTTGGTACTAGGTAATCTTTCCTTTTGTGTTTACCTTTGCTTAGGCTATCTTATGTTTGATAGTAGGTAATACACCTTTCTTTCTAAGTCTTAAACCTTTGCTTAGTCTACCATGTTCGGTAGTAGGTGACCTTTCCTTTCAGGTTATTACCTTTGCTTAGGCTATCATATGTTTGAAAGTAGGTAATATACCGTATCTTTTTAGTCAGATACTTTTGCTAAGGCTACCATGTTTGGTAGTAGGTCATCTTTCCTTTTGTGTTTACCTTTGCTTACGCTATCATATGTTTGATAGTAGGTAATACACCTTTATTTCTGAGTCAGACACGTTTGCTTAGGCTACCTTGTTTGGTAGTAGATGATCTTTTCTTTTAGGTTATTACCTTTGCTTAGGCTATCATATGTTTGATAGTTGGTAATATACCGTATCTTTTTGGTCAGATACCTTTGCTTAGGCTTTCATGTTTGTTAGTAGGTCATCTTTCCTTTTGTGTTTTCCTTTGCTTAGGCTATCATATGTTTGATAGTAGGTAATACACCTTTCTTTCTGAGTCAGACACCTTTGCTTAGGCTACCGTGTTTGGTAGTGGGTGATCTTTCCTTTCAGGTTGTTACCTTTGCTTAGGCTATGATATGTTTTATATTAGGTAATACACCGTATCTTTTTGGTCAGATACCTTTGCTTAGGCTATGATATGTTTGATATTAGGTAATATATCTTATCTCTTTGGTCAGATACCTTTGCTTAGGTTACATTGTTTTGTAGCAGGTCATTTTTCCTTTTGTGTTTACCTTTGCTTAGGCTAACATATGTTTGATAGTACGTAATATAGCTTTCTTTCTGAGTCAGACACCTTTGTTTAGGCTCCCGTGTTTGGTAGTAGGTGATCTTCTTTCAGTTTATTATCTTTGCTTAGGCTATCAAATGTTTGACAGTAGGTAATATACCGTGTCTTTTTGGTCAGATACCTTTGCTAAGGCTAAGATGTTTAGAAGTAGGTAATCTTTCCTTTTGTGTTTACCTTTGCTTAGGCTATCATATGTTTGATAGTTGGTAATACACCTTTCTTTCTTAGTCAGACACCTTTGCTTAGTCTACCATGTTTGGTAGTAGGTGATTTTTCCTTTCAGGTTATTACCTTTGCTTAGGCTATCATATGTTTGATAGTAGGTAATATACCGTATCTTCTTGGTCAGATAATTATGATAAGGCTACCAAGTTGGGTAGTAGGTAAACTTTCCTTCTGTGTGTACCTTTGCTTAGGCTATCATATGTTTGATGGTAGGTAATACACGTTTCTTTCTGAGTCAGACACCTTTGCTTACTCTCTCGTGTTTGGTAGTAGGTGATCTTTCCTTTCAGATTATTACCTTTGCTTAGGCTATCATACGTTTGATAGTTGGTAATATACCGTATCTTTTTGGTCGATACCTTTGCTTAGGCTACCATGTTTGGTAGTAGGTCATCTTTCCTTTTGTTTTTACCTTTGCTTAGGCTATCATACGTTTGATAGTATGAAATACACCTTTCTTTCTGTGTCAGACACCATTGCCTAGGCTACCGTGTTTGGTAGTAGGTGATCTTTTCTTTCAGGTTATTACCTTTGGTTAGGCTATGATATGTTTGATAGTAGGTAATATACCGTATCTTTTTTGTCAGATACCTTTGCTTAGGCTACAATGTTTGGTAGCAGATCATCTTTCCTTTTGTGTTTACCTTTGCTTAGGCTATCATATGTTTGATAGTACGTAATACACCTTTCTTTCTGAGTCAGACACCTTTGCTTAGGCTACCGTGTTTGGTAGTAGGTGATCTTTCCTTTCAGGTTATTACCTTTGCTTAGGCTATGATATATTTGATATTAGGTAATATACCGCATCTTCTTAGTCAGATACCTTTGCTTAGGATACCATGTTTGGTAGTTGGTTATTGTTCCTTTTATTTTTTCCTTTGCTTAGGCTATCATATGTTTGATAGTAGGTAATACATCTTTCTTTCTGAGTCAAACACCTTTTCTTAGGCTACAGTGTTTGGTAGTAGGTGATCTTTCCTTTCAGGTTATTGCCTTTGCTTAGGCTATCATACGTTTGATAGTTGGTAATATACCGTATCTTTTTGGTCAGATACCTTTGCTTAGGCTACCATGTTTGGTAGTAGGTCATCTTTCCTTTTGTGTTTACCTTTGCTTAGGCTATCATACGTTTGATGGTACGTAATACACCTTTCTTTCTGATTCAGACACCATTGCCTAGGCTCTCGTGTTTGGTAGTAGGTGATCTTTCCTTTCAGGTTATTAACTTTGGTTAGGCTATGATATGTTTGATAGTAGGTAATATACAGTATCTTTTTGGTTATATACCTTTGCTTAGGCTACAATGTTTGGTAGCAGGTCATCTTTCCTTTTGTGTTTAACTTTGCTTAGGCTATCATATGTTTGATAGTACATAATTCACCTTTCTTTCTGAGTCAGACACCTTTACTTAGGCTACCATTTTTTATAGTAGGTGATCTTTCCTTTCAGGTTATTACCTTTGCTTAGGCTATGATATGTTTGATAGTAGGTAATATATCGTATCTTTTTGTCAGATATCTTTGCTTAGGCTACCATGTTTGGTAGCAGTTCATCTTTCCTTTTGTGTTTACCTTTGCTCAGGCTATCATATGTTTGATAGTACGTAATACACCTTTCTTTCTGAATCAGACACCTTTGCTTAGGCTACCGTGTTTGGTAGTAGGTAATCTTCTTTCAGTTTATTATCTTTGATTCGGCTATCATATGTTTGATAGTAGGTAATATACAGTGTATTTTTTTGTCAAATACCTTTGCTAAGGCTACCATGTTTGGTAGTAGGTCATCTTTCCTTTTGTGTATACCTTTGCTTAGCCTATCATATGTTTGATAGTAGGTAATACACCTTTCTTTCTAAGTCAAAAACCTTTGCTTTGTCTACTATGTTTGGTAGTAGGTGATCTTTCCTTTCATGTTATTACCTTTGCTTAGGCTATCATATGTTTGAAAGTAGGTAATATACCGTATCTTTTTGTCAGATACTTTTGCTAAGGCTAGCATGTTTGGTAGTAGGTCATCTTTCCTTTTGTGTTTACCTTTCCTTAGGCTATCATATGTTTGATCATAGGAAATACACCTTTCTTTCTGAGTTAGACACCTTTGCTTAGTCTGCTGTGTTTGGTAGTAGATGATCTTTCCTTTCAGGTTATCACCTTTACTTAGGCTATCATATGTTTATTAGTAGGTAATATACCGTATCTTTTTGGCCAGATACCTTTGCTAAGGCTACCATGTTTGGTAGTAGGTCATCCTTCCTTTTGTGTTTACCTTGGCTTACGCTATCATATGTTTGATAGTAGGTAATACACCTTTCTTTCTGAGTCAGACACGTTTGCTTAGGCTACCGTGTTTGGTAGTAGGTGATCTTTTCTTTCAGGTTATTACCTTTGCTAAGGCTATTATATGTTTGATAGTTGGTAATATACCGTATCTTTTTGGGCAGATACCTTTGCTTAGGCTATGATATGTTTGTTAATAGGTAATATACCGTATCTTTTTGGTCAGATACCTTTGCTTATGCTACCATGTTTGGTAGCAGGTCATCTTTCCTTTTGTGTTTACCTTTGCTTAGGCTATCATATGTTTGATAGTACGTAATACGCCTTTCTTTCTAAGTCAGACACCTTTGCTTAGGCTACGGTGTTTGGTAGTAGGTGATCTTCTTTCAGTTTGTTATCTTTGCTTAGACTATCATATGTTTGATAGTAGGTAATATACCGTGTCTTTTTTGTCAGATACCTTTCTAAGGCTAACATGTTTGGTAGTAGGTAATCTTTCCTTTTGTGTTTACCTTTGCTTAGGCTATCATATGTTTGATGGTAGGTAATACACCTTTCTTTCTGAGTCAGACACCTTTGCTTAGGCTACCGTGTTTGGTAGTAGGTGGTCTTTCCTTTAAGGTTATTACCTTTGCTTAGGCTATGATATGTTTGATAGTAGGCCATATACCGTATCTTTTTGGTCAGATACCTTTGCTTAGGCTACCATGTTTGGTAGCAGGTCATCTTTCCTTTTGTGTTTACCTTTGCTTAGGCTATCATATGTTTGATAGTACGTAATACACCTTTCTTTCTAAGTCAGACACCTTTGCTTAGGCTACGGTGTTTGGTAGTAGGTGATCTTCTTTCAGTTTGTTATCTTTGCTTAGACTATCATATGTTTGATAGTAGGTAATATACCGTGTCTTTTTGGTCAGATACCTATACTAAGGCTACCATGTTTGGTAGTAGGTCATCTTTCCTTCTGTGTTTACATTTTCTTAGGTTATCATATGTTTGATAATAGGTAATACACCTTTCTTTCTGAGTCAGACTCGTTTGCTTAGGCTACCGTGTTTGGTAGTAGGTGATCTTTCCTTTCAGGTGATTACCTTTGCTTAGGCTATCATACGTTTCATAGTTGGTAATATACCGTATCTTTTTGGTCAGATACCTTTGCTCAGGCTACCATGTTTGGTAGCAGGTCATCTTTCCTTTTGTGTTTACCTTTGCTTAGGCTATCATATGTTTGACAGTACGTAATACACCTTTCTTTCTAAGTCAGACACCTTTGCTTAGGCTACCGTGTTTAGTAGTAGGTGATCTTTCCTTTCAGGTTATTACCTTTGCTTAGGCTATGATATGTTTGATAGTAGGTAATATACCGTATCTTTTTGGTCAGATACCTTTGCTTAGGCTACCATGTTTGGTAGCAGGTCATCTTTCCTTTTGTGTTTACCTTTGCTTAGGCTATCATATGTTTGATAGTACGTAATACACCTTTCTTTCTGAGTCAGACACCTTTGCTTAGGCTACCGTGTCTGGTAGTAGGTGATCTTTCCTTTCAGGGTATTACTTTTGCTTAGGCTATGATATGTTTGATATTAGGTAATATACTGTATCTTTTTGGTCAAATACCTTTGCTCAGGCTACCATGTTTGGTAGCAGTTCATATTTCCTTTTGTGTTTACCTTTGCCTAGGCTATCATATGTTTGATAGTACGTAATACACCTTTCTTTCTAAGTCAGACACCTTTGCTTAGGCTACTGTGTTTAGTAGTAGGTGATCTTCTTTTAGTTTATTATATTTGTTTAGACTATCATATGTTTGATAGTAGGTAATATACTGTGTCTTTTTGGTCAGATACCTTTGCTAAGGCTACCAGGTTTGGTAGTAGGTAATCTTTCCTTTTGTGTTTACCTTTGCTTAGGCTATCATATGTTTGATAGTAGGTAATACACCTTTCTTTCTGAGTCAGACACCTTTGCTTAGTCTACAATGTTTGGTAATAGGTGATCTTTCCTTTTAGGTTATTACCTTTGCTTAGGCTATCATATGTTTGATAGTAGGTAATATACCGTATCTTTTTTGTCAAATAATTATGATAAGGCTACCATGTTTGGTAGTAGGTCATCTTTCCTTCTTTGTGTACCTTTGCTTAGGCTATCATATGTTTGATGGTAGGTAATACACCTTTCTTTATGAGTCAGACACCTTTGCTTAGGCTACCGTGTTTGGTAGTAGGTGATCTTTCCTTTCTGGTTATTACCTTTGTTTAGGCTATGATATGTTTGATAATTGGTAATATACCGTATCTTTTTTGTCAGATACCTTTGCTTAGGCTACCATGTTTGGTAGCCGCTCATCTTTCCTTTTGTGTTTACCTTTGCTTAGGTTATCATATGTTTGATAGTACGTAATACACATTTCATTCTGAGTCAGACACCTTTGCTTAGGCTACCGTGTCTGGTAGTAGGTGACCTTTCCTTTCAGGGTATTACTTTTGCTTAGGCTATATGTTTGATATTAGGTAATATACCGTATCTTTTTGGTCATATACCTTTGCTCAGGCTACCATGTTTGGTAGCAGGTCATCTTTCCTTTTGTGTTTAGCTTTGCTTAGGCTATCATATGTTTGACAGTACGTAATACACCTTTCTTTCGAAGTCAGACACCTTTGCTTATGCTACCGTGTTTAGTAGTAGGTGATCTTTCCTTTCAGGTTATTACCTTTGCTTAGGCTATGATATGTTTGATAGTAGGTAATATACCGTATCTTTTTTGTCAGATACCTTTGCTTAGGCTACCATGTTTGGTAGCAGGTCATCTTTCCTTTTGTGTTTACCTTTGCTTAGGCTATCATATGTTTGATAGTACGTAATACACCTTTCTTTCTGAGTCAGACACCTTTGCTTAGGCTACCGTGTCTGGTAGTAGGTGATCTTTCCTTTCAGGGTATTACTTTTGCTTAGGCTATGATATGTTTGATATTAGGTAATATACCGTATCTTTTTTATCAAATACCTTTGCTCAGGCTACCATGTTTGGTAGCAGTTCATCTTTCCTTTTGTGTTTACCTTTTCCTAGGCTATCATATGTTTGATAGTACGTAATACACCTTTCTTTCTAAGTCAGACACCTCTGCTTAGGCTACTGTGTTTAGTAGTAGGTGATCTTCTTTTAGTTTATTATATTTGTTTAGACTATCATATGTTTGATAGTAGGTAATATACTGTGTCTTTTTGGTCAGATACCTTTGCTAAGGCTACCAGGTTTGGTAGTAGGTAATCTTTCCTTTTGTGTTTACCTTTGCTTAGGCTATCATATGTTTGATAGTAGGTAATACACCTTTCTTTCTGAGTCAGACACCTTTGCTTAGTCTACAATGTTTGGTAATAGGTGATCTTTTCTTTTAGGTTATTACCTTTGCTTAGGCTATCATATGTTTGATAGTATGTAATATACCGTATCTTTTTTGTCAAATAATTATGATAAGGCTACCATGTTTGGTAGTAGGTCATCTTTCCTTCTTTGTGTACCTTTGCTTAGGCTATCATATGTTTGATGGTAGGTAATACACCATTCTTTATGAGTCAGACACCTTTGCTTAGGCTACCGTGTTTGGTAGTAGGTGATCTTTCCTTTCTGGTTATTACTTTTGTTTAGGCTATGATATGTTTGATAGTTGGTAATATACCGTATCTTTTTGGTCAGATACCTTTGCTTAGGCTACCATGTTTGGTAGCCGGTCATCTTTCCTATTGTGTTTACCTTTGCTTAGGTTATCATATGTTTGATAGTACGTAATACACATTTCTTTCTGAGTCAGACACCTTTGCTTAGGCTACCGTGTCTGGTAGTAGGTGACCTTTCCTTTCAGGGTATTACTTTTGCTTAGGCTATATGTTTGATATTAGGTAATATACCGTATCTTTTTGGTCAGATACCTTTGCTCAGGCTACCATGTTTGGTAGCAGGTCATCTTTCCTTTTGTGTTTACCTTTGCTTAGGCTATCATATGTTTGACAATACGTAATACACCTTTCTTTCTAAGTCAGACACCTTTGCTTAGGCTACCGTGTTTAGTAGTAGGTGATCTTTCCTTTCAGGTTATTACCTTTGCTTAGGCTATGATATGTTTGATAGTAGGTAATATACCGTATCTTTTTGGTCAGATACCTTTGCTTAGGCTACCATGTTTGGTAGCAGGTCATCTTTCCTTTTGTGTTTACCTTTGCTTAGGCTATCATATGTTTGATAGTACGTAATACACCTTTCTTTCTGAGTCAGACACCTTTGCTTAGGCTACCGTGTCTGGTAGTAGGTGATCTTTCCTTTCAGGGTATTACTTTTGCTTAGGCTATGATATGTTTGATATTAGGTAATATACCATATCTTTTTGATCAAATACCTTTGCTCAGGCTACCATGTTTGGTAGCAGTTCATCTTTCCTTTTGTGTTTACCTTTTCCTAGGCTATCATATGTGTGATAGTACGTAATACACCTTTCTTTCTAAGTCAGACACCTTTGCTTAGGCTACTGTGTTTAGTAGTAGGTGATCTTCTTTTAGTTTATTATATTTGTTTAGACTATCATATGTTTGATAGTTGGTAATATACTGTGTCTTTTTGGTCAGATACCTTTGCTAAGGCTACCAGGTTTGGTAGTAGGTAATCTTTCCTTTTGTGTTTACCTTTGCTTAGGCTATCATATGTTTGATAGTAGGTAATACACCTTTCTTTCTGAGTCAGACACCTTTGCTTAGTCTACAATGTTTGGTAATAGGTGATCTTTCCTTTTAGGTTATTACCTTTGCTTAGGCTATCATATGTTTGATAGTAGGTAATATACCGTATCTTTTTTGTCAAATAATTATGATAAGGCTACCATGTCTGGTAGTAGGTCATCTTTCCTTCTTTGTGTACCTTTGCTTAGGCTATCATATGTTTGATGGTAGGTAATACACCATTCTTTATGAGTCAGACACCTTTGCTTAGGCTACCGTGTTTGGTAGTAGGTGATCTTTCCTTTCTGGTTATTACCTTTGTTTAGGCTATGATATGTTTGATAGTTGGTAATATACCGTATCTTTTTGGTCAGATACCTTTGCTTAGGCTACCATATTTGGTAGCCGGTCATCTTTCCTTTTGTGTTTACCTTTGCTTAGGTTATCATATGTTTGATAGTACGTAATACACATTTCTTTCTGAGTCAGACACCTTTGCTTAGGCTACCGTGTCTGGTAGTAGGTGACCTTTCCTTTCAGGGTATTACTTTTGCTTAGGCTATATGTTTGATATTAGGTAATATACCGTATCTTTTTGGTCAGATACCTTTGCTCAGGCTACCATGTTTGGTAGCAGGTCATCTTTCCTTTTGTGTTTACCTTTGCTTAGGCTATCATATGTTTGACAGTACGTAATACACCTTTCTTTCTAAGTCAGACACCTTTGCTTAGGCTACCGTGTTTAGTAGTAGGTGATCTTTCCTTTCAGGTTATTACCTTTGCTTAGGCTATGATATGTTTGATAGTAGGTAATATACCGTATCTTTTTGGTCAGATACCTTTGCTTAGGCTACCATATTTGGTAGCAGGTCATCTTTCCTTTTGTGTTTTTCTTTGCTTAGGCTATCATATGTTTGATAATACGTAATACACCTATCTTTCTAAGTCATACACCTTTGCTTAGGCTACCGTGTTTGGTATTAGGTGATCTTCTTTAAGTTTATTATCTTTGTTTAGACTATCATATGTTTGATAGTCGGTAATATACCGTGTGTTTTTGGTCAGATACCTTTGCTAAGGCTACCATGTTTGGTAGTAGGTAATCTTTCCTTTTGTGTTTACCTTTGCTTAGGCTATCATATGTTTGATAGTAGGTAATACACCTTTCTTCCTGAGTCACACACCTTTGCTTAGTCTACCATGTTTGGTAGTAGGTAATCTTTCCTTTTAGGTTATTACCTTTGCGTAGGCTATCATATGTTTGATAGTAGGTAATATACCGTATCTTTTTGGTCAGATACCTATGCTAAGGCTACCATGTTTGGTAGTAGGTCATCCTTCCTTATGTGTTTTCCTTTTCTTAGGCTATCATATCTTTGATAATAGGTAATACACCTTTCTTTCTGAGTCAGACATGTTTGCTTAGGCTACCGTGTTTGGTAGTAGGTGATCTTCTTTCAGTTTATTATCTTTGTTTAGACTATCATATGTTTGATAGTAGGTAATATACCGTGTCTTTTTGGTCAGATACCTTTGCTAAGGCTACCATGTTTGGTAGTAGGTAATCTTTCCTTTTGTGTTTACCTTTGCTTAGGCTATCATATGTTTGATAGTAGGTAATACACCTTTCTTCCTGAGTCAGACACCTTTGCTTAGTCTACCATGTTTGGTAGTAGGTAATCTTTCCTTTTAGGTTATTACCTTTGCTTAGGCTATCATATGTTTGATAGTAGGTAATATACCGTATCTTTTTGGTCAGATACCTATGCTAAGGCTACCATGTTTAGTAGTAGGTCATCCTTCCTTATGTGTTTTCCTTTTCTTAGGCTATCATATCTTTGATAATAGGTAATACACCTTTCTTTCTGAGTCAGACACGTTTGCTTAGGCTACCGTGTTTGGTAGTAGGTGATCTTTTCTTTCAGGTGATTACCTTTGCTTAGGCTATCATATGTTTGATAGTTGGTAATATACCGTATCTTTTTGGTCAGATACCTTTGCTTAGCCTATCATGTTTGGTAGTAGGTCATATTTCCTTTTGTGTTTTCTTTTGCTTAGGCTATCATATGTTTGATAGTAGGTAATACACATTTCTTTCTGAGTCAGACACCTTTGCTTAGGATATCGTGTTTGGTAGTAGGTGATCTTTCCTATCATGTTATTACCTTTCCTTAGGCAATGATATGTTTGATATTAGGTAATATATCGTATCTTTTTGGTCAGATACCTTTGCTTAGGCTACCATGTTTGGTAGCAGTTCATCTTTCCTTTTGTGTTTACCTTTGGTTAGGAAATCATATGTTTGATAGTACGTAAAACACCTTTCTTTCTGAGTCAGACACCTTTGCTTAGGCTACCGTGTTTGGTAGTAGGTGATCTTTCCTTTCAGGTTATTACCTTTGCTTAGGCTATGGTATGTTTTATATTAGGTAATATACCATATCTTTTTAGTTAGATACCTTTGCTTAGGCTACCATGTTTGGTAGCAGGTCATCTTTCCTTTTGTGTTTACCTTTGCTTAGGCTATCATATGTTTGATAGTACGTAATACACCTTTCATTCTTAGTCATACACCTTTGCTTAGGCTACCGTGTTTGGTAGTAGGTGATCTTCTTTCAGTTTATTATCTTTGTTTAGACTATTATATGTTTGATAGTAGGTAATATACCGTGTCTTTTTGGTCAGATACCTTTGCTAAGGCTACCATGTTTGGTAGTAGGTAATCTTTCCTTTTGTGTTTACCTTTCCTTAGGCTATCATATGTTTGATAGTAGGTAATACACCTTTCTTTCTGAGTCAGACACCTTTGCTTAGGCTATCGTGTTTTGTAGTAGGTGATGTTTCCTTTCAGGTTATTACGTTTGCTTAGGCTATCATATGTTTGATATTAGGTAATATACCTTATCTTTTTGGTCAGATACCTTTGCTTAGGCTACCATATTTGGTAGTAGGTCATCTTTCCTTTTGTGCTTACCTTTGCTTAGGCTATCATATTTTTGATAGTACGTAATACACCTTTCTTTCTAAGTCATACACCTTTGCTTAGGCTAACGTGTTTGGTAGTAGGTGATCTTCTTTCAGTTTATTATCTTTTTTTAGACTATCATATGTTTGATAGTAGGTAATATACCGTGTCTTTTTGGTCAGATACCTTTGCTAAGGCTACCATGTTTGGTAGTAGGTAATCTTTCCTTTTGTGTTTACCTTTGCTTAGGCTATCATATGTTTGATAGTAGGTAATACACCTTTCTTCATGAGTCAGACACCTTTGCTTAGTCTACCATGTTTTGTAGTAGGTAATCTTTCCTTTTAGGTTATTACCTTTGCTTAGGCTATCATATGTTTGATAGTAGGTAATATACCGTATCTTTTTGGTCAGATACCTATGCTAAGGCTACCATGTTTGGTAGTAGGTCATCCTTCCTTATGTGTTTTCCTTTTCTTAGGCTATCATATCTTTGATAATAGGTAATACACCTTTCTTTCTGAGTCAGACACATTTGCTTAGGCTACCGTGTTTGGTAGTAGGTGATCTTTTCTTTCAGGTGATTACCTTTGCTTAGGCTATCATATGTTTGATAGTTGGTAATATACCGTATCTTTTTGGTCAGATACCTTTGCTTAGCCTATCATGTTTGGTAGTAGGTCATATTTCCTTTTCTGTTTTCTTTTGCTTAGGCTATCATATGTTTGATAGTAGGTAATACACATTTCTTTCTGAGTCAGACACCTTTGCTTAGGATATCGTGTTTGGTAGTAGGTGATCTTTCCTATCATGTTATTACCTTTCCTTAGGCTATGATATGTTTGATATTAGGTAATATATCGTATCTTTTTGGTCAGATACCTTTGCTTAGGCTACCATGTTTGGTAGCAGTTCATCTTTCCTTTTGTGTTTACCTTTGGTTAGGAAATCATATGTTTGATAGTACGTAAAACACCTTTCTTTCTGAGTCAGACACCTTTGCTTAGGCTACCGTGTTTGGTAGTAGGTGATCTTTCCTTTCAGGTTATTACCTTTGCTTAGGCTATGATATGTTTGATATTAGGTAATATACCGTATCTTTTTAGTTAGATACCTTTGCTTAGGCTACCATGTTTGGTAGCAGGTCATCTTTCCTTTTGTGTTTACCTTTGCTTAGGCTATCATATGTTTGATAGTACGTAATACACCTTTCATTCTTAGTCATACACCTTTGCTTAGGCTACCGTGTTTGGTAGTAGGTGATCTTCTTTCAGTTTATTATCTTTGTTTAGACTATTATATGTTTGATAGTAGGTAATATACCGTGTCTTTTTTGTCAGATACCTTTGCTAAGCCTACCATGTTTGGTAGTAGGTAATCTTTCCTTTTGTGTTTACCTTTGCTTAGGCTATCATATGTTTGATAGTAGGTAATACACCTTTCTTTCTGAGTCAGACACCTTTGCTTAGGCTATCGTGTTTTGTAGTAGGTGACCTTTCCTTTCAGGTTATTGCCTTTGCTTAGGCTATCATAAGTTTGATAGTAGGTAATATACCGTATCTTTTTGGTCAGATACCTTTGCTTAGGCTACCATATTTGGTAGTAGGTCATCTTTCCTTTTGTGCTTACCTTTGCTTAGGCTATCATATGTTTGATAGTACTTAATACACCTTTCTTTCTATGTCATACACCTTTGCTTAGGCTAACGTGTTTGGTAGTAGGTGATCTTCTTTCAGTTTATTATCTTTTTTTAGACTATCATATGTTTGATAGTAGGTAATATACCGTGTCTTTTTGGTCAGATACCTTTGCTAAGGCTACCATGTTTGGTAGTAGGTAATCTTTCCTTTTGTGTTTACCTTTGCTTAGGCTATCATATGTTTGATAGTAGGTAATCCACCTTTTTTTCTGAGTCAGACACCTTTGCTTAGTCAACCATGTTTTGTAGTAGGTAATCTTTCCTTTCAGGTTATTACCTTTGCTTAGGCTATCATATGTTTGATAGTAGGAAATATACCGTATCTTTTTGGTCAGATACCTATGCTAAGGCTACCATGTTTGGTAGTAGGTCGTCCTTCCTTCTGTGTTCACCTTTTCTTAGGCTATCATATCTTTGATAATAGGTAATACACCTTTCTTTCTGAGTCAGACACGTTTGTTTAGGCTACCGTGTTTGGTAGTAGGTGATCTTTTCTTTCAGGTTATTACCTTTGCTTAGGCTATCATATGTTTGATAGTTGGTAATATACCGTATCTTTTTGGTCAGATACCTTTGCTTAGCCTATCATGTTTGGTAGTAGGTCATATTTCTTTTTGTGTTTTCCTTTGCTTAGGCTATCATATGTTTGATAGTAGGTAATACACATTTCTTTCTGAGTCAGACACCTTTGCTTAGGATATCGTGTTTGGTAGTAGGTTATCTTTACTTTCAGGTTATTACCTTTCCTTAGGCTATGATATGTTTGATATTAAGTAATATATCGTATCTTTTTGGTCAGATACCTTTGCTTAGGCTACCATGTTTGGTAGCAGTTCATCTTTCCTTTAGTGTTTACCTTTGGTTAGGAAATCGTATGTTTGATAGTACGTAAAACACCTTTCTTTCTGAGTCAGACACCTTTGCTTAGGCTACCATGTTTGGTAGTAAGTGATCTTTCCTTTCAGGTTATTACCTTTGCTTAGGCTATGATATGTTTGATAGTAGGTAATATACCGTATCTTTTTGGTCAGATACCTTTGCTTAGGCTACCATGTTTGGTAGCAGGTCATCTTTCCTTTTGTGTTTACCTTTGCTTAGGCTATCATATGTTTGATAGTAGGTAATACATCTTTCTTCCTGAGTCAGACACCTTTGCTTAGTCTACCATGTTTTGTAGTAGGTAATCTTTCCTTTTAGGTTATTACCTTTGCTTAGGCTATCATATGTTTGATAGTAGGTAATATACCGTATCTTTTTGGTCAGATACCTATGCTAAGGCTACCATGTTTGGTAGTAGGTCATCCTTCCTTATGTGTTTTCCTTTTCTTAGGCTATCATATCTTTGATAATAGGTAATACACCTTTCTTTCTGAGTCAGACACATTTGCTTAGGCTACCGTGTTTGGTAGTAGGTGATCTTTTCTTTCAGGTGATTACCTTTGCTTAGGCTATCATATGTTTGATAGTTGGTAATATACCGTATCTTTTTTGTCAGATACCTTTGCTTAACCTATCATGTTTGGTAGTAGGTCATATTTCCTTTTCTGTTTTCTTTTGCTTAGGCTATCATATGTTTGATAGTAGGTAATACACATTTCTTTCTGAGTCAGACACCTTTGCTTAGGATATCGTGTTTGGTAGTAGGTGATCTTTCCTATCATGTTATTACCTTTCCTTAGGCTATGATATGTTTGATATTAGGTAATATATCGTATCTTTTTGGTAAGATACGTTTGCTTAGGCTACCATGTTTGGTAGCAGTTCATCTTTCCTTTTGTGTTTACCTTTGGTTAGGAAATCATATGTTTGATAGTACGTAAAACACCTTTCTTTCTGAGTCAGACACCTTTGCTTAGGCTACCGTGTTTGGTAGTAGGTGATATTTCCTTTCAGGTTATTACCTTTGCTTAGGCTATGATATGTTTGATATTAGGTAATATACCGTATCTTTTTAGTTAGATACCTTTGCTTAGGCTACCATGTTTGGTAGCAGGTCATCTTTCCTTTTGTGTTTACCTTTGCTTAGGCTATCATATGTTTGATAGTACGTAATACACCTTTCATTCTTAGTCATACACCTTTGCTTAGGCTACCGTGTTTGGTAGTAGGTGATCTTCTTTCAGTTTATTATCTTTGTTTAGACTATTATATGTTTGATAGTAGGTAATATACCGTGTCTTTTTGGTCAGATACCTTTGCTAAGGCTACCATGTTTGGTAGTAGGTAATCTTTCCTTTTGTGTTTAATTTTGCTTAGGCTATCATATGTTTGATAGTAGGTAATACACCTTTCTTTCTGAGTCAGACACCTTTGCTTAGGCTATCGTGTTTTGTAGTAGGTGATCTTTCCTTTCAGGTTATTACCTTTGCTTAGGCTATCATAAGTTTGATAGTAGGTAATATACCGTATCTTTTTGGTCAGATACCTTTGCTTAGGCTACCATATTTGGTAGTAGGTCATCTTTCCTTTTGTGCTTACCTTTGCTTAGGCTATCATATGTTTGATAGCACGTAATACACCTTTCTTTCTAAGTCATACACCTTTGCTTAGGCTAACGTGTTTGGTAGTAGGTGATCTTCTTTCAGTTTATTATCTTTTTTTAGACTATCATATGTTTGATAGTAGGTAATATACCGTGTCTTTTTGGTCAGATACCTTTGCTAAGGCTACCATCTTTGGTAGTAGGTAATCTTTCCTTTTGTGTTTACCTTTGCTTAGGCTATCATATGTTTGATAGTAGGTAATACACCTTTTTTTCTGAGTCAGACACCTTTGCTTAGTCAGCCATGTTTTGTAGTAGGTAATCTTTCCTTTCAGGTTATTACCTTTGCTTAGGCTATCATATGTTTGATAGTAGGAAATATACCGTATCTTTTTGGTCAGATACCTATGCTAAGGCTACCATGTTTGGTAGTAGGTCATCCTTCCTTCTGTGTTCACATTTTCTTAGGCTATCATATCTTTGATAATAGGTAATACACCTTTCTTTCTGAGTCAGACACGTTTGCTTAGGCTACCGTGTTTGGTAGTAGGTGATCTTTTCTTTCAGGTTATTACCTTTGCTTAGGCTATCATATGTTTGATAGTTGGTAATATACCGTATCTTTTTGGTCAGATACCTTTGCTTAGCCTATCATGTTTGGTAGTAGGTCACATTTCCTTTTGTGTTTTCTTTTGCTTAGGCTATCATATGTTTGATAGTTGGTAATACACATTTCTTTCTGAGTCAGACACCTTTGCTTAGGATATCGTGTTTGGTAGTAGGTGATCTTTCCTATCAGGTTATTACCTTTCCTTAGGCTATGATATGTTTGATATTAGGTAATATATCGTATCTTTTTGGTCAGATACCTTTGTTTAGGTTACCATGTTTTGTAGCAGGTCAGCTTTCCTTTTGTGTTTACCTTTGCATAGGCTATCATATGTTTGATAGTACGTAATACACCTTTCTTTCTGAGTCAGACACCTTTGCTTAGGCTACCGTGTTTGGTAGTAGGTGATCTTTCCTTTCAGGCTATTACCTTTGCTTAGGCTATGATATGTTTAATATTAGGTAATGTACCGTATCTTTTTAGTCAGATACCTTTGCTTAGGCTACCATGTTTGGTAGCAGGTCATAATTCCTTTTGTGTTTACCTTTGCTTAGGCTATCATAAGTTTGATAGTACGTAATACAACTTTCTTTCTAAGTCATACACCTTTGCTTATGCTACCGTGTTTGTTAGTAGGTGATCTTCTTTCAGTTTATTATCTTTGTTTAGACTATCATATGTTTGATAGTAGGTAATATACCGTGTCTTTTTTGTCAGATACCTTTGCTAAGGCTACCATGTTTGTTAGTAGGTAATCTTTCCTTTTGTGTTTTCCTTTGCTTAGGCTATCATATGTTTGATAGTAGGTAATACACCTTTCTTCCTGAGTTAGACACCTTTGCTTAGTCTACAATGTTTTGTAGTAGGTAATCTTTCCTTTTAGGTTATTACCTTTGCTTAGGCTATCATATGTTTCATAGTAGGTAATATACCGTATCTTTTTGGTCAGATACCTATGCTAAGGCTACCATGTTTGGTAGTAGGTCATCCTTCCTTCTGTGTTCACATTTTCTTAGGCTATCATATCTTTGATAATAGGTAATACACCTTTCTTTCTGAGTCATACACGTTTGCTTAGGCTACCGTGTTTGATAGTAGCTGATCTTTTCTTTAAGGTGATTACCTTTGCTTAGGCTATCATATGTCTGATAGTTGGTAATATACCGTATCTTTTTGGTCAGATACCTTTGCTTAGCCTATCATGTTTGGTAGTAGGTCATATTTCCTTTTGTGTTTTCTTTTGTTTAGGCTATCATATGTTTGATGGTAGGTAATACATATTTCATTCTGAGTCAGACACCTTTGCTTAGGATATCGTGTTCTGTAGTAGGTGATCTTTCCTATCAGGTTATTACCTTTCCTTAGGTTATGATATGTTTGATATTAGGTAATATATCGTATCTTTTTGGTCAGATACCTTTGCTTAGGTTACCATGTTTTGTAGCAGGTCAGCTTTCCTTTTGTGTTTACCTTTGCTTAGGCTATCATATGTTTGATAGTACGTAATACACCTTTCTTTCTGAGTCAGACACCTTTGCTTAGGCTACCGTGTTTAGTAGTAGGTGATCTTTCCTTTAAGGTTATTACCTTTTCTTAGGCTATGATATGTTTGATATTAGGTAATATACCGTATCTTTTTTGTCAGATACCTTTGCTTAGGGTACCATGTTTGGTAGCAGGTCATCTTCCCTTTTGTGTTTACCTTTGTTTAGGCTATCGTATGTTTGATAGTACGTACTACACCTTTCTTTCTAAGTCATACACCTTTGCTTAGGCTACCGTGTTTGGTAGTAGGTGATCTTCTTTCAGTTTATTATCTTTGTTTAGACTATCATATGTTTGATAGTAGGTAATATACCGTGTCTTTTTTGTCAGATACCTTTGTTAAGGCTACCATATTTGGTAGTAGGTAATCTTTCCTTTTGTGTTTACCTTTGCTTAGGCTATCATATGTTTGATAGTAGGTAATACAATTTTCTTTCTGAGTCAGACACCATTGCTTAGTCTACCATGTTTTGTAGTAGGTGATCTTTCCTTTTAGGTTATTACCTTTGCTTAGGCTATCATATGTTTGATAGTAGCTAATATACCATATCTTTTTGGTCAGATACCTATGCTAAGGCTACCATGTTTGGTAATAGGTCATCCTTCCTTCCGTGTTTACCTTTCCTTAGGCTATCATATGTTTGATAGTAGGTAATACACCTTTCATTCTGAGTCAGACACCTTTGCTTAGGCTACCCTGTTTGGTAGTAGGTGATCTTTCCTTTCAGGTTATTACCTTTGCTTAGGCTATCATTCGTTTGATAGTTGGTAATATACCGTATCTTTTTGGTCAGATACCTTTTCTTAGGCTATCATGTTTGGTAGTAGGTCATATTTCCTTTTGTGTTTTCCTTTGCTTAGGCTATCATAAGTTTGATAGTAGTTAATACACATTTCTTTCTGAGTCAGACACCTTTGCTTAGGATATCGTGTTTGGTAGTAGGGGATCTTTCCTTTCAGGTTATTACCTTTGCTTAGTCTATGATATGTTTGATAGTAGGTAATATACCGTATCTTTTTTGTCAGATACCTTTGCCTAGGCTACCATGTTTGGTAGCAGGTCATCTTTCCTTTTGTGTTTACCTTTGCTTAGGCTATCATATGTTTGATAGTACGTAATACACCTTTCTTTCTGAGTCAAACACCTTTGCTTAGGCTACCGTGTTTGGTAGTAGGTTATCTTCTTTCAGTTTATTATCTTTGCTTAGGCTATCATATGTTTGATAGTAGGTAATATACCGTGTCTTTTTTATCAAATACCTTTGCTAAGGCTACCATGTTTGGTAGTAGGTAATCTTTCCTTTTGTGTTTACCTTTGCTCAAGCTATCATATGTTTGATAGTAGGTAATACACCTTTCTTTCTTAGTCAGACACCTTTGCTTAGTCTACAATGTTTGGTTGTAGGTGATCTTTCCTTTCAGGTTATTACTTTTGCTTAGGCTATCAAATGTTTGATAGTAAGTAATATACCGTATCTTTTTGGTTAGATACCTATGCTAAGGCTAACATGTTTGGTCGTAGGTCATTTTTCCTTCTGTGTTTATCTTTGCTTAGGCTATCATATGTTTCGTAGTAGGTAATGCACCTTTCTTTCTGAGTCAGACACCTTTGCTTAGGCTACCGTGTTTGGTAGTATGTGATCTTAACTTTCAGGTTATTACCTTTGCTTAGGCTAACATACGTTTGATAGTTAGTAATATACCGTATCTTTTTGGTCAGATACCTTTGCTAATGCTACAATGTTTGGTAGTAGGTCATCTTCCCTTTTGTGTTTACCTTTGCTTATGCTATCATATGTGTGATAGTAGGTAATACACCTTTCTTTCTAAGTCAGACACCTTTGCTTAGGCTAGCATGTTTGGTAGTAGGTGATCTTTAATTTCAGGTTGTTACCTTTGCTTAGGCTATCATATGTTTGATAGTAGGTAATATACCGTATCTTTTTGGTCAGATACCTATGCTAAGGTTACCATGTTTGGTAGTAGGTCATCTTTCCTTCTGTGTTTACCTTTTCTTAGGCTATCATATGTTTGATGGTAGGTAATACACTTTTCTTTCTGAGTTAGACAACTTTGCTTAGGCTACCGTGTTATTTAATAGGTGATCTTTCCTTTTAGGTTATTACCTTTGCTTAGGCTATCATAAGTTTGATAGTAGGTAATATACCGTATATTTTTGGTCAGATACCAATGCTAAGGCTACCATGTTTGGTAGTAGGTCATCTTTTCTTTTGTGTTTACCTTTGCTTAAGCTATCATATGTTTGATAGTGGGTAATACACCTTTCTTTTTGAGTCAGACACCTTTGCTTAGGCTACCGTGTTTGGTAGTAGGTGATCTTTCCCTTCAGGTTATTACCTTTGCTTAGGCTATCATACGTTTCATAGTTGGTAATATACCGTATCTTTTTGGTCAGATACCTTTGCTAAGGCTACCATGTTTGGTAGTAGGTCATCTTCCCTTTTGTGTTTACCTTTGCTTAGGATATCATATGTGTGATAGTAGGTAATACACCTTTCTTTCTGAGTTAGACACCTTTGCTTAGGCTACTGTGTTTTGTAGTAGGTGATCTTTCCTTTCAGGTTTTTACCTTTGCTTAGGCTATCATATGTTTGATAGTAGGTAATATACCGTATCTTTTTGGTCAGATACCTCTGCTAAGGCTACCATGTTTCGTAGTAGGTCATCTTTCCTTCTGTGTTTTCCTTTGCTTAGGCTATCATATGTTTGATAATAGGTAATACACCTTAATTTTTGAGTAAACACCTTTGCTTAGGCAACCGTGTTTGGTATTAAGTGATCTTTCCTTTCAAGTTATTACCTTTGCTTAGGCTATCATATGTTTCAGAGTAGGTAATATACCGTATCTTTTTTTATCAGATTCCTTTGCTAAGGCTACCATGTTTGGTAGTAGGTCATCCTTCCTTTTATCTTTACTTTCGCTTACGCTATCATATGTTTGAAAGTAGGTGATACACCTTTCTTTCTGAGTCAGGCACCTTTGCTTAGGCTACCGTGTATGGTAGTAAGTGATCTTTCCTTTCAGGTTATTACCTTTGCTTAGGGTATCATATGTTTGATAGTAGGTAATATATCATATCTTTTTGGTCAGATACCTTCGCTAAGGCTACCATGTTTAGGAGTATGTCATCCTTCCTTTTGTGTTTGCCTTTGCTTACGCTATCATACGTTTGATAATAGGTAATACACCATTCTTTATGAGTCAGACACCTTTGCTTAGGCTACCGTGTTTGGTAGTAGGTGATTTTTCCTTTCAGGTTATTACCTTTCCTTAAGCTATCATATGTTTGTTAGTAGGTAATATACCGTATCTTTTTTGTCAGATACCTTTGCTTAAACTACCATGTTTGGTATTAGGTCATCTTTCCTTTTGTGTTTACCTTGTCTTAGGCTATCATATGTTTGATAGTAGGTAATACACCTTTCTTTCTGAGTCAGACACCTTTGCTTAGACTATCGTGTTTTGTAGTAGGTGAACTTTCCTTTCAAGTTATTACCTTTGCTTAGGCTATCATATGTTTGATAGTAGGTAATATACCGTATCTTTTTGGTCAGATACCTTTGCTTAGGCTACCATGTTTGGTAGCAGGTCATCTTTCCTTTTGTGCTTACCTTTGCTTAGGCTATCAAATGTTTGATAGTACGTAATACTCCTTTCTTTCTGAGTCAGACACATTTGCTTAGGCTATCGTGTTTGGTAGTAGGTGATCTTCTCTCACTTTATTATCTTTGCTAAGGTTATCATATGTGTGATAGTAGGTAATATACTGTGTCTTTTTTGTTAAATACCTTTGCTAAGGCTACCATGTTTGGTAGTAGGTCATCTTTCGTTTTGTGTTTACCTTTGCTTAGGCTATCATATGTTTGATAGTAGGTAATACACCTTTCTTTCTGAGTTAGACACCTTGGCTTAGTCTACCATGTTTGGTAGTAATTGATCTTTCATTTCAGGTTATTACCTATGCTTAGGCTATCATATGTTTGATAGTAGGCAATATACCGTATCTTTTTGGTCAGATATCTTTGCTAAGGCTACCATATTTGGTAGTAGGTCATCTTTCCTTTTGTGTTTACCATTGCTTAGGCTATTATATGTTTGATAGTAGGTAATACACCTTTCTTTCTGAGTTAGACACCTTTGCTTATGCTATCGTGTTTTGTAGTAGGGGATCTTTCCTTTCAGGTTATTACCTTTGCTTAGGTTATCATATGTTTGAAAGTAGGTAATATACCGTATCTTTTTGGTCAGACACCTTTGCTTAGGCTATCATATTTTGTAGTAGGTCATCTTTCCTTTTGTGTTTAACTTTGCTTAGGCTATCATACGTTTGATAGTAGGTAATACACCTTTCTTTATGAGTCAGACACCTTTGTTTAGGCTACCGTGTATGTTAGTAGGTGATCATTCCTTTCAGGTTAATACCTTTACTTAGGCTATCATATGTTTGATAGTAGGTAATATATCGTATCTTTTTTGTCAGATACCTTTGTTAAGCCTACCATGTTTGGGAGTAGGTCATCCTTCCTTTGTGTTTACCCTTTACTAAGCCTACCATGTTTGGTAGTAGGTCATATTTCCTTTTGTGTTTACCTTTGCCTAGGCTATCATATGTTTGATAGTAGGTAGTACACCTTTTCTTCTGAGTCAGACACCTTTGCTTAGGCTACAGTGTTTGGTAGTAGGTGATCTTTCGTTTCAAGTTATTTCCTTTCCTTTGGCTATCATATGTTCGATAATAGGTAATATACCATTTCTTTTTTGTCAGATACCTTTGCTTAGGCTACCATGTTTGGTAGTAGGTCATCTTTCCTTTTGCGTGTACCTTTGCTTAGGCTATCATACATTTGATAGTAGGTAATACACCTTTCTTTATGAGTCAGACACCTTTGCTTAGGCTACCGTGTTTGGTAGTAGGTGATTTTTCCTTTCAGGTTATTACCTTTGCTTAGGCTATCATATGTTTGTTAGTAGGTAATATACCGTATCTTTTTTGTCAGATACCTTTGCTTAGGCTACCATGTTTGGTAGTAGGTCATCTTTCCTTTTGTGTTTACCTTTGCTTAGGCTATTATATGTTTGATAGTAGGTAATACACCTTTCTTTCTGAGTTAGACACCTTTGCTTATGCTATCGTGTTTTGTAGTAGGGGATCTTTTTTTTCAGGTTATTACCTTTGCTTAGGTTATCATATGTTTGAAAGTAGGTAATATACCGTATCTTTTTGGTCAGACACCTTTGCTTAGGCTATCATATTTTGTAGTAGGTCATCTTTTCTTTTGTGTTTAACTTTGCTTAGGCTATCATACGTTTGATAGTAGGTAATACACCTTTCTTTATGAGTCAGACACCTTTGCTTAGGCTACCGTGTATGTTAGTAGGTGATCTTTCCTTTCAGGTTAATACCTTTACTTAGGCTATCATATGTTTGATAGTAGGTAATATATCGTATCTTTTTTGTCAGATACCTTTGTTAAGCCTACCATGTTTGGGAGTAGGTCATCCTTCCTTTGTGTTTACCCTTTACTAAGCCTACCATGTTTGGTAGTAGGTCATATTTCCTTTTGTGTTTCCCTTTGCCTAGGCTATCATATGTTTGATAGTAGGTAGTACACCTTTTCTTCTGAGTCAGACACCTTTGCTTAGGCTACAGTGTTTGGTAGTAGGTGATCTTTCGTTTCAAGTTATTTCCTTTCCTTAGGCTATCATATGTTCGATAATAGGTAATATACCATTTCTTTTTGGTCAGATACCTTTGCTTAGGCTACCATGTTTGGTAGTAGGTCATCTTTCCTTTTGCGTGTACCTTTGCTTAGGCTATCATACATTTGATAGTAGGTAATACACCTTTCTTTATGAGTCAGACACCTTTGCTTAGGCTACTGTGTTTGGTAGTAGGTGATTTTTCCTTTCAGGTTATTACCTTTGCTTAGGCTATCATATGTTTGTTAGTAGGTAATATACCGTATCTTTTTTGTCAGATACCTTTGCTTAGGCTACCATGTTTGGTAGTAGGTCATCTTTCCTTTTGTGTTTACCTTTGCTTAGGCTATCATATGTTTGATAGTAGGTAATACACCTTTCTTTCTGAGTCAGACACCTTTGCTTAGGCTACCGTGTTTTGTAGTAGGTGATATTTCCTTTCAGGTTATTACCTTTGCTTAGGCTATCATAGGTTTGTTAGTAGGTAATATACCGTATCTTTTTGGTCAGATACCTTTGCTTAGGCTACCAAGTTTGGCAGTAGGTCATCTTTCCTATTGTGTTTACCTTTGCTTAGGCTATCATATGTTTGACTGTAGGTAATACACCTTTCTTTCTGAGTCAGACACCTTGGCTTAGGCTACCGTGTTTGGTAGTATGTGATCTTTCCTTTCAGGTTATTATCTTTGCTTAGGCTATCCTATGTTTGATAGTAGGTAATGTACCGTGTCTTTTTGGTCAAATTCCTTTGCTAAGGCTGCCATGTTATGTAGTAGGTCATCTTTCCTTTTGTGTTTACCTTTGGTTAGGCTATCATATGTTTGATAGTAGGTAATACACCTTTCTATCTGAGTCAGTCAACAATGCATAGTCTACCGTGTTTGGTAGTAGGTGTTCTTTCCTTTCAGGTTATTACCTTTGCTTAGGCTATCATATGTTAGATAGTAGGTAATATATCGTATCTTTTTTGTCAGATACCTTTGCTAAGGCTACCATGTTTGGTAGCAGGTCATCTTTCCTTTTGTGTTTACCTTTGGTTAGGAAATCATATGTTTGATAGTACGTAAAACACCTTTCTTTCTGAGTCAGACACCTTTGCTTAGGCTACCGTGTTTGGTAGTAGGTGATCTTTCCTTTCAGGTTATTACCTTTGCTTAGGCTATGATATGTTTGATAGTAGGTAATATACCGTATCTTTTTGGTCAGATACCTTTGCTTAGGCTACCATGTTTGGTAGCAGGTCTTCTTTCCTTTTGTGTTCACCTTTGGTTAGGCTATCATATGTTTGATAGTACGTAATACACCTTTCTTTCTGAGTCAGACACCTTTGCTTAGGCTACCGTGTTTGGTAGTAGGTGATCTTCTCTCACTTTATTATCTTTGCTTAGGTTATCATATGTTAGATAGTAGGTAATATATAGTGTCTTTTTGGTTAAATAACTTTGATAAGGCTACCATGTTTGGTAGTAGGTCATCTTTCCTTTTGTGTTTACCTTTGCTTAGGCTATCATATGTTTGATAGTAGGTAATACACCTTTCTTTCTGAGTCAGACACCTTTGCTTAGTCTACCATGTTTGGTAGTAATTGATCTTTCATTTCAGGTTATTACCTTAGCTTAGGCTATCATATGATTGATAGTAGATAATATACCATATCTTTTTGGTCAGATATCTATGCTAAGGCTACCATATTTTGTAGCACGTCATCTTTCCTTTTGTGTTTACCTTTGCTTAGGCTATCATATGTTTGATAGTAGGTAATACACCTTTCTTTCTGAGTCAGACACCTTTGCTTAGGCTATCGTGTTTTGTAGTAGGTGATCTTTCCTTTCAGGTTATTACCTTTGCTTAGGCTATCATATGTGTGATAGTAGGTAATATACCGTATCTTTTTGGTCAGATACCTTTGCTTAGGCTACCATATTTGGTAGTAGGTCATCTTTCCTTTTGTGTTTAGCTTTGCTTAGGCTATCATATGTTTGATAGTACGTAATACACCTTTCTTTCTAAGTCATACACCTTTGCTTAGGCTCCCCTGTTTGGTAGTAGGTGATCTTTCCTTTCAGGTTTTTACCTTTGCTTAGGCTATCATATGTTTGATAGTAGGTAATATACCGTATTGGTCAGATACCTTTACTTAGGCTACCATGTTTGGTAGCAGGTCATCTTTCCTTTTGTATTTACCTTTGCTTAAGCTATCATATATTTGATAGTACGTAATACACCTTTCATTCCGAGTCAGACATATTTTCTTAGGCTGCCGTGTTTGGTAGTAGGTGATCTTCTCTCACTTTATTAGCTTTGCTTAGGTTATCATATGTTTGATATTAGGTAATATACCGTGTCTTTTTGGTCAAATACCTTTTGCTAAGGCTACCATGTTTGGTAGTAGGTCATCTTTCCTTTTATGTTTACCTTTGCTTAGGCTATCATATGTTTGATAGTAGGTAATACACCTTTCTTTCTGAGTCAGACACATTTGCTTAGTCTACCATGTTTGGTAGTAGGTGATCATTCATGTCAGGTTATTACCTTAGCTTAGGCTATCATATGTTTGATAGTAGGTAATATACCGTATCTTTTTGGTCAGATACCTATGCTAAGGCTACCATGTTCGGTAGTAGGTCATCTTTCCTTTTGTGTTTACCTTTGCTTAGGCTATCATATGTTTGATAGTAGGTAATACACCTTTCTATCTAAGTCAGACAACTATGCTTAGTCTACCGTGTTTGGTAGTAGGTGTTCTTTCCTTTTAGGGTATTACCTTTGCTTAGGCTATCATATGTTTGATAGTAGGTAATATACTGCATCTTTTTTGTCAGATACCTTTGCTAAGGCTACCATGTTTGGTAGTAGGTCATCTTTCCTTTTGTGTTTACCTTTGCTTAGGCTATCATATGTTGGATAGTAGGTAATACACCTTTCTTTCTGAGTCAGACACCTTTTCTTAGGCTACCGTGATTTATAGTAGGCGATCTTTCCTTTCAGGTTATTACCTTTGGTTAGGCTATCATATGTTTGATAGTAGGTAATATACTGTATCTTTTTGGGCAGATACCTTTGCTTAGGCTACCATATTTGGAAGTAGGTCATATTTCCTTTTGTGTTTACCTTTGCTTAGACTATCATACGTTTGATAGTAGGTAATACACCTTTCTTTATGAGTCAGACACCTTTGCTTAGGCTACCGTGTTTGGTAGTAGGAGATCTTTCCTTTCAGGTTATTACCTTTGCTTAGGCTATTATATGTTTGATAGTAGGTAATATACCGTATCTTTTTGGTTAGATACCTTTGCTTAGGCTACCATGTTTGGTAGCAGGTCATCTTTCCTTTTGTGTTTACCTTTGCTTAGGCTATCATATGTTTGATAATACGTAATACACCTTTCTTTCTGAGTCAGACACATTTACTTAGGCTACCGTATTTTGTAGTAGGTGATCTTCTCTCACTTTATTTTCTTTCCTTAGGTTATCATATGTTTGATATTAGGTAATATACCGTGTCTTTTTGGTCAGATACCTTTGCTAAGGCTACCATTTTTGGTAGTAGGTTATCTTTCCTTTTGTGTTAACCTTTGCTTAGGCTATCATATGTTTAATAGTAGGTAATACACCTTTCTTTCTGAGTCAGACACCTTTGCTTAGTCTACCAAGTTTGGTAGTAGGTGATCTTTCATTTTAGGTTATTACTTAGCTTAGGCTATCATATGTTCGATAGTAGATAATATACCGTATCTTTTTGGTTAGATACCTATGCTAAGGCTACCATGTTCGGTAATAGGTCATCTTACCTTTTGTGTTTACCTTTGCTTAGGCTATCATATGTTTGATAGTAGGTAATACACCTTTCTTTCTGAGCCAGACACCTTTGCTTAGGCTATCATTTTTTATAGTAGGTGATCATTCCTTTCAGGTTATTACCTTTGCTTAGGTTATCATATGTTTGATTGTAGGTAATATACTGTATCTTTTTGGTGAGATACCTTTGCTTAAGCTACCATATTTTGTAGAAAGTCATCTTTCCTTTTATATTTACCTTTCCTTAGGCTATCATACGTTTGATAGTAGGTAACACACCTTCCTTTATGAGCCAGACACCTTTCCTTAGCCTACCGTGTATGGTAGTAGGTGATCTTTCCTATCAGGTTAATACCTTTGCTTAGGCTATCATATGTTTGATAGTAGGTAATATATCGTATCTTTTTGGTCTGATACCTTTGTTAAGGCTACCATGTTTGGGAGTAGGTCATCCTTCCTTTTGTTTTTACCTTTGCTTACGCTATCATATGTTTGATAGTAGGTAATACACCTTTTTATCTGAGTCAGACACCTTTGCTTAGGCTACCGTGTTTGGTAGTAGGTGATTTTTCCTTCAGGTTATTACCTTTGCTTAGGCTATCATATGTTTCTTAGTAGGTAATATACCGTATCTTTTTTGTCAGATACCTTTGCTTAGGCTACCATGTTTTGTAGCAGGTCATTTTTCCTTTTGTGTTTACCTTTTCTTAGGCTAACATATGTTTGATAGTACGTAATACACCTTTCTTTCTGAGTCAGACACCTTTGCTTAGGCTACCGTGTTTGGTAGTAGGTGATCTTCTTTCAGTTTACTATCTTTGCTTAGGTTATCATATGTTTGATAGAAGGTAATATACCGTGTCTTTTTTGTCAGATACCTTTCTAAGGCTAACATGTTTGGTAGTAGGTAATCCTTCCTTTTGTTTTTACCTTTGCTTACGCTATCATTTGTTTGATAGTAGGTAATACACCTTTCTTTTTGAGTCAGACACCTTTGCTTAGCCTACCATGTTTGTTAGTAAGTAATCTTTCCTTTTAGGTTATTACCTTTGCTTAGGCTATCATATGTTTGATAGTAGGTAATATACCGTATCTTTTTGGTCAGATAATTACGATAAGGCTACCATGTTTGGTAGTAGGTCATCTTTCCTTCTGTGTGTACCTTTGCTTAGGCTATCATATGTTTGATGGTAGGTAATACACCTTTCTTTCTGAGTCAGACACCTTTGCTTAGGCTACCGTGTTTGGTAGTAGGTGATCTTTCCTTTCAGGTTATTACCTTTGCTTAGGCTATCATACGTTTGATAGTTTGTAATATACCGTATCTTTTTGGTCAGATACCTTTGCTTAGGCTACCATGTTTGGTAGTAGGTCATCGTTCCTTTTGTGTTTTCCTTTGCTTAGGCTATCAGATGTTTGATAGTAGGTAATACACCTTTCTTTTTGAGTCAGACACCTTTGCTTAGGCTACCGTGTTTGGTAGTTTGTGATCTTTCCTTTGAGGTTATTACCTTTGCTTAGGCTATGATATGTTTGATAGTAGGTAATATACCGTATCTTTTTGGTCAGATACCTTTGCTTAGGCTACCATGTTTGGTAGCAGGTCATCTTTCCTTTTGTGTTTACCTTTGCTTAGGCTATCATATGTTTGATAGTACGTAATACACCTTTCCTTCTGAGTCAGACACCTTTGCTTAGGCTACCGTGTTCGGTAGTAGGTGATCTTTCCTTTCAGGTTATTCCCTTTGCTTAGGCTATGATATATTTGATATTAGGTAATATACTGTATCTTTTTGGTCAGATACCTTTGCGTAGGCTACCAAGTTTGGTAGCAGGTCATCTTTCCTTTTGTGCTTACCTTTGCTTAGGCTATCATATGTTTGATAGTATGTAATACACCTTTCTTTCTAGGTCAGACACCTTTGCTTAGGCTACCGTGTGTGGTAGTAGGTGATCTTCTTTCAGTTTGTTATCTTTGCTTAGACTATCATATGTTTGATAATAGGTAATATACCGTGTCTTTTTGGTCAGATACCTTTGCTAAGGCTACCATGTTTGGTAGTAGGTAATCTTTCCTTTTGTGTTTACCTTTGCTTAGGCTATCATATGTTTGATAGTAGGTAATACACCTTTCTTCCTGAGTCAGACACCTTTGCTTAGTCTACCATATTTGGTAGTAGGTGATCTTTCCTTTCAGGTTATTACCTTTGCTTAGGCTATCATATGTTTAATAGTAGGTAATATACCGTATCTTTTTGGCCAAATACCTATGCTAAGGATACCATGTTTGGTCGTAGGTCATCTTTCCTTCCGTGTTTACATTTTCTTAGGCTATCATATGTTTGATAATAGGTAATACACCTTTCTTTCTGAGTCAGACACGTTTGCTTAGGCTACCGTGTTTGGTAGTAGGTGATCTTTTCTTTCAGGTGATTACCTTTGCTTAGGCTATCATATGTTTGATAGTTGGTAATATAACGTATCTTTTTGGTTAGATACCTTTGCTTAGGCTATCATGTTTGGTAGTAGGTCATATTTCCTTTTGTGTTTTCCTTTGCTTAGGCTATCATATGTTTGATAGTAGGTAATAAACATTTCTTTCTGAGTCAGACACCTTTGCTTAGGATACCGTGTTTGGTAGTAGGCAATCTTTCCTTTCAGGTTATTACCTTTCCTTAGGCTATGATTTGTTTTATATTAGGTAATATACCATATCTTTTAAGTCAGATACCTTTGCTTAGGCTATCATGTTTGGTAGCAGGTCATCTCTCCTTTTGTGTTTACCTTTGCTTAGGAAATCATATGTTTGATAGTACGTAAAACACCTTTCTTTCCGAGTCAGATACCTTTGCTTAGGCTACCGTGTTAGGTAGTAGGTGATCTTCTTTCAGTTTATTATCTTTGCTTAGGCTATCATATGTTTGATAGTAGGTAATATGCCGTATCTTTATTGTCAGATACCTTTGCTAAGGCTAACATGTTTGTTAGTAGGTAATCTTTCCTTTTGTGTTTACCTTTGCATAGGCTATCATATGTTTGATAGTAGGTAATACACCTTTCTTTCTGAGTCAGACACCTTTTCTTGGTCTACCATATTTGTTCGTAGGTGATCTTTCCTTCCAGGTTATTAACTTTGCCTAGGCTATCTTATGTTTGATAGTAGGTAATATACCGTATCTTTTTAATCAGATAATTATGATAAGGCTACCATGTTTGGTAGTAGGCCATCTTTCCTTCCGGGTTTACCTTTGCTTAGGCTAACATATGTTTGATAGTAGGTAATACACCTTTCTTTCTGAGTCAGACACCTTTGCTTAGGCTACCGTGTTTGGTAGTAGGTGATCTTTCCTTTCAGGTTATTACCTTTGCTTAGGATATCATACTTTTCATAGTTGGTAATATACCGTATCTTTTTGGTCAGATACCTTTGCTTAGGCTACCATGTTTGGTAGTAGGTCCTCGTTCCTTTTGTGTTTTCCTTTGCTTAGCTGTCATATGTTTGATAGTAGGTAATACACCTTTCTTTCTGAGTCAGACACCTTTGCTTAGGCTACCGTGTTTGGTAGTAGGTGATTTTTTCTTTCAGGTTATTACCTTTGCTTAGGCTATGATATGTTTGATAGTAGGTAATATACCGTATCTTTTTGGTCAGTTACCTTTGCTTAGGCTACCATGTTTGGTAGCAGGTCATCTTTCCTTTTGTGTTTACCTTTGCTTAGGCTATCATATGTTTGATAGTACGTAATACACCTTTCATTCTGAGTCAGACACCTTTGCTTAGGCTACCGTGTCTGGTAGTAGGTGATCTTTCCTTTCAGGGTATTACTTTTGCTTAGGCTATGATATGTTTGATATTAGGTAATATACCGTATCATTTTGGTCAGATACCTTTGCTCAGGCTACCATGTTTGGTAGCAGGTCATCTTTCCTTTTGTGTTTACCTTTGCTTAGGCTATCATATGTTTGATAGTATGTAATACACCTTTCTTTCTAGGTCAGACACCTTTGCTTAGGCTACCATGTGTGGTAGTAGGTGATCTTCTTTCAGTTTGTTATCTTTGCTTAGACTATCATATGTTTGATAATAGGTAATATACCGTGTCTTTTTGGTCAGATACCTTTGCTAAGGCTACCATGTTTGGTAGTAGGTAATCTTTCCTTTTGTGTTTACCTTTGATTAGGCTATCATATGTTTGATAGTAGGTAATACACCTTTCTTCCTGAGTCAGACACCTTTGCTTAGTCTACCATATTTGGTAGTAGGTGATCTTTCCTTTTAGGTTATTACCTTTGCTTAGGCTAACATATGTTTAATAGTAGGTAATATACCGTATCTTTTTGGCCAGATGCCTATGCTAAGGATACCATGTTTGGTCGTAGGTCATCTTTCCTTCCGTGTTTACATTTTCTTAGGCTATCATATGTTTGATAATAGGTAATACACCTTTCTTTCTGAGTCAGACACGTTTGCTTAGGCTACCGTGTTTGGTAGTAGGTGATCTTTTCTTTCAGGTGATTACCTTTGCTTAGGCTATCATATGTTTGATAGTTGGTAATATAACGTATCTTTTTGGTTAGATACCTTTGCTTAGGCTATCATGTTTGGTAGTAGGTCATATTTCCTTTTGTGTTTTCCTTTGCTTAGGCTATCATATGTTTGATAGTAGGTAATAAACATTTCTTTCTGAGTCAGACACCTTTGCTTAGGATACCGTGATTGGTAGTAGGCAGTCTTTCCTTTCAGGTTATTACCTTTCCTTAGGCTATGATTTGTTTTATATTAGGTAATATACCATATCATTTAAGTCAGATACCTTTGCTTAGGCTATCATGTTTGGTAGCAGGTCATCTTTCCTTTTGTGTTTACCTTTGCTTAGGAAATCATATGTTTGATAGTACGTAAAACACCTTTCTTTCCCAGTCAGATACCTTTGCTTAGGCTACCGTGTTAGGTAGTAGGTGATCTTCTTTCAGTTTATTATCTTTGCTTAGGCTATCATATGTTTGATAGTAGGTAATATGCCGTATCTTTTTTGTCAGATACCTTTGCTAAGGCTAACATGTTTGTTAGTAGGTAATCTTTCCTTTTGTGTTTACCTTTGCATAGGCTATCATATGTTTGATAGTAGGTAATACACCTTTCTTTCTGAGTCAGACACCTTTTCTTGGTCTACCATATTTGTTCGTAGGTGATCTTTCCTTCCAGGTTATTAACTTTGCCTAGGCTATCTTATGTTTTATAGTAGGTAATATACCGTATCTTTTTAATCAGATAATTATGATAAGGCTACCATGTTTGGTAGTAGGCCATCTTTCCTTTCGGGTTTACCTTTGCTTAGGCTAACATATGTTTGATAGTAGGTAATACACCTTTCTTTCCGAGTCAGACACCTTTGCTTAGGCTACCGTGTTTGGTAGTAGGTGATCTTTCCTTTCAGGTTATTACCTTTGCTTAGGATATCATACTTTTCATAGTTGGTAATATACCGTATCTTTTTGGTCAGATACCTTTGCTTAGGCTACCATGTTTGGTAGTAGGTCCTCGTTCCTTTTGTGTTTTCCTTTGCTTAGCTATCATATGTTTGATAGTAGGTAATACACCTTTCTTTCCGAGTCAGACACCTTTGCTTAGGCTACCGTGTTTGGTAGTAGGTGATTTTTTCTTTCAGGTTATTACCTTTGCTTAGGCTATGATATGTTTGATAGTAGGTAATATACCGTATCTTTTTGGTCAGATACCTTTGCTTAGGCTACCATGTTTGGTAGCAGGTCATCTTTCCTTTTGTGTTTACCTTTGCTTAGGCTATCATATGTTTGATAGTACGTAATACACCTTTCATTCTGAGTCAGACACCTTTGCTTAGGCTACCGTGTCTGGTAGTAGGTGATCTTTCCTTTCAGGGTATTACTTTTTCTTAGGCTATGATATGTTTGATATTAGGTAATATACCGTATCTTTTTGGTCAGATACCTTTGCTCAGGCTACCATGTTTGGTAGCAGGTCATCTTTCCTTTTGTGTTTACCTTTGCTTAGGCTATCATATGTTTGATAGTATGTAATACACCTTTCTTTCTGAGTCAGACACCTTTGCTTAGGCTACCGTGTTTAGTAGTAGGTGATCTTCTTTTAGTTTATTATCTTTGTTTAGACTATCATATGTTTGATAGTAGGTAATATGCCGTGTCTTTTTGGTCAGATACCTTTGCTAAGGCTACCAGGTTTGGTAGTAGGTAATCTTTCCTTTTGTGTTTACCTTTGCTTAGGCTATCATATGTTTGATAGTAGGTAATACACCTTTCTTTCTGAGTCAGACACCTTTGCTTAGTCTACAATGTTTGGTAATAGGTGATCTTTCCTTTCAGGTTATTACCTTTTCTTAGGCTACCATATGTTTGATAGTAGGTAATATACCGTATCTTTTTTGTCAGATAATTATGATAAGGCTACCATGTTTGGTAGTAGGTCATCTTTCCTTCTGTGTGTACCTTTGCTTAGGCTATCATATGTTTGATAGTAGGTAATACACCTTTGTTTCCGAGTTAGACACCTTAGCTTAGGTAGCGTGTTTGGTAGTAGGTGATCTTCCCTTTCAGGTTATTACCTTTGCTTAGGCTATGATATGTTTGATAGTAGGTAATATACCATATCTTTTTGGTCAGATACCTTTGCTTAGGCTACCATGTTTGGTAGCAGGTCATCTTTCCTTTTGTGTTTACCTTTGCTTAGGCTATCATATGTTTGATAGTACGTAATACACCTTTCTTTCTGAGTCAGACAACTTTGCTTAGGCTACCGTGTTAGGTAGAAAGTGATATTTCCTTTCAGGTTATTACCTTTGCTTAGGCTATGATATGTTTGATATTAGGTAATATATCGTATCTTTTTCGTCAGATACCTTTGCTTAGGCTACCATGCTAGGTAGCAGGTCATCCTTCCTATTGTGTTTACCTTTGCTTAGGCTATCATATGTTTGATAGTACGTAATACAGCTTTCTTTCTAAGTCAGACACCTTTGCTTAGGCTACCGTGTTTGGTAGTAGGTGATCTTCTTTCAGTTTATTATCTTTGCATAGACTATCATATGTTTGATAGTAGGTAATATACCGTGTCTTTTTGGTCAGATACCTTTGCTAAGGCTACCATGTTTGGTAGTAGGTAATCTTTCCTTTTGTGTTTACCTTTGCTTAGGCTATCATATGTTTGATAGTAGGTAATACACCTTTCTTTCTGAGTCAGACACGTTTGCTTAGGCTACCGTGTTTGGTAGTAGGTGATCTTTTCATTTAGGTGATTACCTTTGCTTAGGCTATCATATGTTTGATAGTTGGTAATATACCGTATCTTTTTGGTCAGATACCTTTGCTTAGCCTATCATGTTTGGTAGTAGGTCATATTTCCTTTTCTGTTTTCTTTTGCTTAGGCTATCATATGTTTGATAGTAGGTAATACACATTTTTTTCTGAGTCAGACACCTTTGCTTAGGATATTGTGTTTGGTAGTAGGTGATCTTTCCTATCAGGTTATTACCTTTCCTTAGGCTATGATATGTTTGATATTAGGTAATATATCGTATCTTTTTGGTCAGATAGCTTTACTTAGGCTACCATGTTTGGTAGCAGTTTATCTTTCCTTTTTTGTTTACCTTTGGTTAGGAAATCATATGTTTGATAGTACGTAAAACACCTTTCTTTCTGAGTCAGACACCTTTGCTTAGGCTACCGTCTTTGGTAGTAGGTGATCTTTCCTTTCAGGTTATTACCTTTGCTTAGGCTATGATATGTTTGATAGTAGGTAATATACCGTATCTTTTTGGTCAGATACCTTTGCTTAGGCTA
Source organism: Lathyrus tuberosus (assembly GCA_022829125.1). NCBI lineage: Eukaryota > Viridiplantae > Streptophyta > Magnoliopsida > Fabales > Fabaceae > Lathyrus > Lathyrus tuberosus. The sequence goes on from JALAZF010000032.1 coordinate 12,801,250, forward strand.
CCATGTTTGGTAGCAGGTCATCTTTCCTTTTGTGTTTACCTTTGCTTAGGCTATCATATGTTTGATAGTACGTAATACACCTTTCTTTCTGAGTCAGACACCTTTGCTTAGGCTACCGTATTTGGTAGTAGGTTATCTTCTTTCAGTTTATTATCTTTGCTTAGGCTATCATATGTTTGATAGTAGGTAATATTCCGTGTCTTTTTTATCAGATACCTTTGCTAAGGCTACCATGTTTGGTAGTAGGTAATCTTTCCTTTTGTGTTTACCTTTGCTTAGGCTACCATATGTTTAATAGTAGGTAATACACCTTTCTTTCTTAGTCAGACACCTTTGCTTAGTCTACCATGTTTGGTAGTAGGTGATCTTTCCTTTCAGGTTATTACTTTTGCTTAGGCTATCATATGTTTGATAGTAGGTAATATACTGTATCTTTTTGGTTAGATACCTATGCTAAGGCTAACATGTTTGGTAGTAGGTCTTTTTTCCTTCTGTGTTTACCTTTGCTTAGGCTATCATATGTTTCATAGTAGGTAATGCACCTTTCTTTCTGAGTCAGACACCTTTGCTTAGGCTACCGTGTTTGGTAGTTTGTGATCTTTACTTTCAGGTTATTACCTTTGCTTAGGCTATCATACGTTTGATAGTTAGTAATATACCGTATCTTTTTGGTCTGATACCTTTGCTAATGCTACAATGTTTGGTAGTAGGTCATCTTCCCTTTTGTGTTTACCTTTGCTTATGCTATCATATGTGTGATAGTAGGTAATACACCTTTCTTTCTAAGTCAGACACCTTTGCTTAGGCTACCGTGTTTGGTAGTAGGTGATCTTTAATTTCAGGTTATTACCTTTGCTTAGGCTATCATATGTTTGATAGTAGGTAATATACCGTATCTTTTTGGTCAGATACCTATGCTAAGGTTACCATGTTTGGTAGTAGGTCGTCTTTCCTCCTGTTTTTACCTTTGTTTAGGCTATCATATGTTTGATAGTAGGTAATACACCTTTCTTTCTGAGTCAGACAACTTTGCTTAGGCTACCTTGTTAGGTAGTAGGTGATCTTTCCTTTTAGGTTATTACCTTAGCTTAGGCTATCATAAGTTTGATAGTAGGTAATATACCGTATCTTTTTTGTCAGATACCAACGCTAAGGCTACAATGTTTGGTAGTAGGTCATCTTTTCTTTTGTGTTTACCTTTGCTTAGGCTATCATATGTTTGATAGTAGGTAATACACCTTTCTTTCTGAGTCAGACAGCTTTGCTTAGGCTACCGTGTTTGGTAGTAGGTGATCTTTACCTTCAGGTTATTACCTTTGCTTAGGCAATCATACGTTTCATAGTTGGTAATATACCGTATCTTTTTGGTCAGATACCTTTGCTAAGGTTACCATGTTTGGTAGTAGGTCATCTTCCCTTTTGTGTTTACCTTTGCTTAGGATATCATATGTGTGATAGTAGGTAATACATCTTTCTTTCTGAGTTAGATACCTTTGCTTAGGCTTCCGTGTTTTGTAGTAGGTGATCTTTCCTTTCAGGTTTTTACCTTTGCTTAGGCTATCATATGTTTGATAGTAGGTGATATACCGTATCTTTTTGGTCTGATACCTATGCTAAGGCTACCATGTTTCGTAGTAGGTCATCTTTCCTTCTGTGTTTTCCTTTGCTTAGGCTATCATATGTTTGATAGTAGGTAATACACCTTTCTTTTTTAGTCAAACACCTTTGCTTAGGCAACCGTGTTTGGTAGTAGGTGATCTTTCCTTTCAAGTTATTACCTTTGCTTAGGCTACCATATGTTTGAGAGTAGGTAATATACCGTATCTTTTTTTATCAGATTCCTTTGCTAAGGCTACCATGTTTGGTAGTTGGTCATCCTTCCTTTTGTCTTTACTTTCGCTTACGCTATCATATGTTTTATAGTAGGTAATACACCTTTCTTTCCGAGTCAGACACCTTTGTTGAGGCTACCGTGTATGGTAGTAGGTGATCTTTCCTTTCAGGTTATTACCTTTGCTTAGGCTATCATATGTTTGATAGTAGGTAATATATCATATCTTTTTGGTCATATACCTTTGCTAAGGCTACCATGTTTAGGAGTATGTCATCCTTCCTTTTGTGTTTACCTTTGCTTACGCTATCATACGTTTGATAGTAGGTAATACACCATTCTTTATGAGTCAGACACCTTTGCTTAGGCTACCGTGTTTGGTAGTAGGTGATTTTTCCTTTCAGGTTAATACCTTTGCTTAGGCTGTCATATGTTTGTTAGTAGGTAATATATCGTACCTTTTTTGTCAGATACCTTTACTTAAACTACCAGGTTTGGTAGTAGCTCATCTTTCCTTTTGTGTTTACCTTTTCTTAGGCTATCATATGTTTGATAGTAGGTAATACACCTTTCTTTCTGAGTCAGACACCTTTGCTTAGACTATCGTGTTTTGTAGTAGGTGATCTTTCCTTTCAATTTATTACCTTTGCTTAGGCTATCATATGTTTGATAGTCGGTAATATAGCATATCTTTTTGGTCAGATACCTTTGCTTAGGCTACCATATTTGGTAGTAGGTCATCTTTCTTTTTGTGTTTACCTTTACTTAGGCTATCATACGTTTGATATTAGGTAATACACCTTTCTTTATGAGTCAGACACCTTTGGTTAGGCTACCGTGTTTGGTAGTAGGTGATCTTTCGTTTCAGGTTATTACCTTTGCTTAGGCTATGATATGTTTGATAGTAGGTAATATATCGTATCTTTTTGGTCAGATACCTTTGCTTAGGCTACCATGTTTGGTAGCAGGTCATCTTTCATTTTGTGTTTACCTTTGCTTAGGCTATCATATGTTTGATAGTATGTAATACTCCTTTCTTTCTGAGTCAGAGACATTTGCTTAGGCTACCGTGTTTGTTAGTAGGTGATCTTCTCTCACTTTATTATCTTTGCTTAGGTTATCATATGTTTGATAGTAGGTAATATACCGTGTCTTTTTGGTTAAATACCTTTGCTAAGGCTACAATGTTTGGTAGTAGGTCATCTTTCCTTTTGTGTTTACCTTTGCTTAGGCTATCATATGTTTGATAGTAGATAATACACCTTTCTATCTTAGTCAGACACCTTTGCTTAGTCTACCATGTTTGGTAGTAATTGATCTTTCATTTCAGGTTATTACCTTAGTTTAGGCTATCATATGTTTGATAGTAGGCAATATACCGTATCTTTTTGGTCAGATATCTATGCTAAGGCTACCATATTTGGTAGTAGGTCATCTTTCCTTTTCTGTTTACCATTGCTTAGGCTATTATATGTCTGATAGTAGGTAATACACCTTTCTTTCTGAGTCAGACACCTTTGCTTAGGCTATCGTGTTTTGTAGTAGGTGATTTTTCCTTTCAGGTTATTACCTTTGCTTAGGTTATCATATGTTTGATAGTAGGTAATATACCGTATCTTTTTGGTCAGACACCTTTGCTTAGGTTATCATATTTGGTAGTAGGTCATCTTTCCTTTTGCGTTACTTTGCTTAGGCTATCATACGTTTGATAGTAGGTAATACACCTTTCTTTATGAGTCAGACACCTTTGCTTAGGCTACCGTGTATGTTAGTAGGTGATCTTTCCTTTCAGGTTAATACCTTTACTTAGGCTATCATATGTTTGATAGTAGGTAATATATTGTATCTTTTTGGTCAGATACCTTTGTTAAGGCTACCATGTTTGGGAGTAGGTCATCCTTCCTTTGTGTTTACCTTTACTAAGGCTACCATGTTTGGTAGTAGGTCATATTTCCTTTTGTGTTTACCTTTGCCTAGGCTATCATATGTTTGATAGTAGGTAATACACCTTTTCTTCTGAGTCAGACACCTTTGCTTAGGTTACAGTGTTTGGTAGTAGGTGATCTTTCGTTTCAAGTTATTTCCTTTCCTTAGGCTATCATATGTTTGGTAATAGGTAATATACCATATCTTTTTGGTCAGATACCTTTGCTTAGGCAACCATGTTTGGTAGTAGGTCATCTTTCCTTTTGCGTTTACCTTTGCTTAGGCTATCATACATTTGATAGTAGGTAATACACCTTTCTTTATGAGTCAGACACCTTTGCTTAGGCTACCGTGTTTGGTAGTAGGTGATTTTTCCTTTCAGGTTATTACCTTTGCTTAGGCTATCATATGTTTGTTAGTAGGTAATATACCGTATCTTTTTTGTCAGATACCTTTGCTTAGGCTACCATGTTTGGTAGTCGGTCATCTTTCCTTTTGTGTTTACCTTTACTTAGGCTATCATATGTTTGATAGTAGGTAATACACCTTTCTTTCTGAGTCATACACCTTTGCTTAGGCTACCATGTATTGTAGTAGGTGATCTTTCCTTTCAGGTTATTACCTTTGCTTAGGCTATCATATGTTTGTTAGTAGGTAATATATCGTATCTTTTTTGTCAGATACCTTTGCTTAGGCTACCAAGTTTGGTAGTAGGTCATCTTTCCTATTGTGTTTACCTTTGCTTAGGCTATCATATGTTTGACTGTAGGTAATACACCTTTCTTTCTGAGTCAGACACCTTGACTTAGGCTACCGTGTTTGGTAGTACGTGATCTTTCCTTTCACGTTATTATCTTTGCTTAGGCTATCCTATGTTTGATAGTAGGTAATATACCGTGTCTTTTTGGTCAAATTCCTTTGCTAAGGCTGCCATGTTATGTAGTAGGTCAACTTTCCTTTTGTGTTAACCTTTGGTTAGGCTATCATATGTTTGATAGTAGGTAATACACCTTTCTATCTGAGTCAGACAACTTTGCATAGTCTACCGTGTTTGGTAGTAGGTGTTCTTCCCTTTCAGGTTATTATCTTTGCTTAGGCTATCATATGTTTGATAGTAGGTAATATACCGTATCTTTTTTATCAGATACCTTTGCTAAGGCTACCATGTTTGGTAGTAGGCCATCTTATTTTTTGTGTTTACCTTTGCTTAGGCAATCATATGTTTGATAGTAGGTAATACACCTTTTTTTCTGAGTCAGACACCTTTGCTTAGGCTATCGTGTTTTGTAGTAGGTGATCTTTCCTTTCAGGTTATTACCTTTGCTTAGGCTATCATATGTTTGATAGAAGGTAATATACCGTATCTTTTTGGTCAGATACCTTTGCTTAGGCTACCATATTTGGTAGTAGGTCATCTTTCCTTTTGTGTTTACCTTTGCTTAGGCTATCATATGTTTGATAGTACATAATACACCTTTCTTTCTAAGTCATACACCTTTGCTTAGGCTACCCTGTTTGGTAGTAGGGGATCTTCTTTAAGTTTATTATCTTTGTTTAAACTATCATATGTTTGATAGTAGGTAATATACCGTGTCTTTTTGTCCAGATACCTTTGCTAAGGCTACCATGTTTGGTAGTAGGCAATCTTTCCTTTTGTGTTTACCTTTGCTTAGGCTATCATATCTTTGATAGTAGGTAAAACACCTTTCTTTCTGAGTCAGAGACCTTTGCTTAGTCTACCATGTTTTGTAGTAGGTAATCTTTCCTTTCAGGTTATTACCTTTGCTTAGGCTATCATATGTTTGATAGTAGGTAATATACCGTATCTTTTTGGTCAGATACCAATGTTAAGGCTACCATGTTTGGTAGTAGGTCATCCTTCCTTCTGTGTTTACCTTTTCTTAGGCTATCATATCTTTGATAATAGCTAATACACCTTTCTTTCTGAGTCAGACACGTTTGCTTAGGCTACCGTGTTTGGTAGTAGGTGATCTTTTTTTTCATGTGATTACCTTTGCTTAGGCTATCATATGTTTGATAGTTGGTAATATACCATATCTTTTTGGTCAAATACCTTTGCTTAGCCTATCATGTTTGGTAGTAGGTCATATTTCCTTTTGTGTTTTCTTTTGCTTAGGCTATCATATGTTTGAAATTAGGTAATACACATTTCTTTCTGAGTCAGACGCCTTTTCTTAGGATATCGTGTTTGGTAGTAGGTGATCTTTCCTTTCAGGTTATTACCTTTCCTTAGCCTATGAAATGTTTGATATTAGGTAATATATCGTATCTTTTTGGTCAGATACCTTTGCTTAGGCTACCATGTTTGGTAGCAGTTCATCTTTCCTTTAGTGTTTACCTTTGGTTAGGAAATCATATGTTTGATAGTACGTAAAACACCTTTCTTTCTGAGTCAGACACCTTTGCTTAGGCTACCGTGTTTGGTAGTAGGTGATCTTTCCTTTTAGGTTATTACCTTTGCTTAGACTATGATATGTTTGATAATAGGTAATATACCGTATCTTTTTGGCCAGATACCTTTGCTTAGGCTACCATGTTTGGTAGCAGGTCATCTTTCCTTTTGTGTTTACCTTTGCTTAGGCTATCATATGTTTGATAGTACGTAATACACCTTTCTTTCTGAGTCAGACACCTTTGCTTAGGCTACCGTGTTTGGTAGTAGGTGATCTTTCCTTTCAGGTTAGTACCTTTGCTTGGGCTATGATATGTTTGATATTAGGTAATATACCATATCTTTTTAGTCAGATATCTTTGCTTAGGCTACCAGGTTTGGTAGCAGGTCATCTTTCCTTTTGTGTTTACTTTTGCTTATGCTATCATATGTTTGATAGTACGTAATACACCTTTCTTTCTAAGTCATACAGCTTTGCTTAGGCTACCGTCTTTGGTAGTAGGTGATCTTCTTTCAGTTTATTATCTTTGTTAGACTATCATATGTTTGATAGTAGGTAATATACCGTGTCTTTTTGGTCAGATACCTTTGCTAAGGCTACCATGTTTGGTAGTAGGTAATCTTTCCTTTTGTGTTTACCTTTGCTTAAGCTATCATATGTTTGATAGTAAGTAATACACCTTTCTTTCTGAGTCAGACACCTTTGCTTAGGCTATCGTGTTTTGTAGTAGGTGATCTTTCCTTTCAGTTTATTACCTTTGCTTAGGCTATCATATGTTTGATAGTAGGTAATATACCGTATCTTTTTGGTCAGATACCTTTGCTTAGGCTACCATATTTGGTAGTAGGTCATCTTTCCTTTTGTGTTTACCTTTGCTTAGGATATCATACGTTTAATAGTACGTAATACACCTTTCTTTCTAAGTTTTACACCTTTCTTAGGCTATGGTAGTAGGTAATCTTTCGTTTTGTGTTTACCTTTGCTTAGGCTATCATATGTTTGATAGTAGGTAATACACCTTTCTTTCTGAGTCAGACACCTTTGCTTAGTCTACCATGTTTTGTAGTAGGTAATCTTTCCTTTCAGGTTATTACATTTGCTTAGGCTATTATATGTTTGATAGTAGGTAATATACCGTATCTTTTTGGTCAGATACCTATGCTAAGGCTACCATGTTTGGTAGTAGGTCATCCTTCCTTCTGTGTTTACCTTTTCTTAGGCTATCATATCTTTGATAATAGGTAATACAACTTTCTTTCTGAGTCTGACACGTTTGCTTAGGCTACCGTGTTTGGTAGTAGTTGATCTTTTCTTTTAGGTGATTACATTTGCGTAGGCTATCATATGTTTGATAGTTGGTAATATACCGTATCTTTTTGGTCAGATACCTTTGCTTAGCCTATCATGTATGGTAGTAGGTCATATTTCCTTTTGTGTTTTCTTTTGCTTAGGCTATCATATGTTTGATAGTAGGTAATACACATTTCTTTCTGAGTCAGTGCCTTTGCTTAGGATATCGTGTTTGGTAGTAGGTGATCTTTCCTTTCAGGTTATTACCTTTCCTTAGGCTATGATAAGTTTGATATTGGGTAATATATCATATCTTTTTGGTCAGATACCTTTGCTTAGGCTACCATGTTTCTTAGCAGTTCATCTTTCCTTTAGTGTTTAAATTTGGTTAGGAAATCATATGTTTGATAGTACGTAAAACACCTTTCTTTTCTGAGTCAAACACCTTTGCTTAGGCTATTGTGTTTGGTAGTAGGTGATCTTTCCTTTCATGTTATTACCTTTGCTTAGGCTATGATATGTTTGATAGTAGGTAATATACCGTATCTTTTTGGTCAGATACCTTTGCTTAGGCTACCATGTTTGGTAGCAGGTCATCTTTACTTTTGTGTTTACCTTTTCTTAGGCTATCATATGTTTGATATTACGTAATACACCTTTCTTTCTGAGTCAGACACCTTTGCTTAGGCTACCGTGTTTTGTAGTAGGTGATCTTTCCTTTCAGGTTATTACCATTGCTTAGGCTATGATATGTTTGATATTAGGTAATATACCGTATCTTTTTAGTCAGATACCTTTGCTTAGGCTACCTTGTTTGGTTGCAGGTTATCTTTCCTTTTGTGTTTACCTTTGCTTAGGCTATTATATGTTTGATAGTACGTAATACACCTTTCTTTCTAAGTCATACACCTTTGCTTAGGCTACCGTGTTTGGTAGTAGGTGATCTTCGTTCAGTTTATTATATTTGTTTAGACTATCATATGTTTGATAGTAGGTAATATACCATGTTTTTTTTGTCAGATACCTTTGCTAAGGCTACCATGTTTGGTAGTAGGTAATCTTTCCTTTTGTGTTTACCTTTGCTTAGGCTATCATATGTTTGATAGTAGGTAATACACCTTTCATTCTGAGTCAGACACTTTGCTTAGGCTACCCTGTTTGGTAGTAGGTGATCTTTCCTTTCAGGTTATTACCTTTGCTTAGGCTATCATACGTTTGATAGTCGGTAATATACTGTATCTTTTTGGTCAGATACCTTTGCTTAGGCTATCAAGTTTGGTAGTAGGTCATATTTCCTTTTGTGTTTTCCTTTGCTTAGGCTATCATATGTTTGATAGTAGGTAGTACACATTTCTTTCTGAGTCAGAGAGCTTTGCTTAGGATATCGTGTTTGGTAGTAGGTGATATTTCCTTTCAGGTTATTACCTTTCCTTAGGCTATGATATGTTTGATATTAGGTAATATATCGTATCTTTTTGGTCAGATACCTTTGCTTTGGCTACCATGTTTGGTAGCAGGTCATCTTTCCTTTTGTGTTTACCTTTGGTTAGGAAATCATATGTTTCATAGTACGTAAAACACCTTTCTTTCTGAGTCAGATACCTTTGCTTAGGCTACCGTGTTTGGTAGTAGGTGATATTTCCTTTCAGGTTATTACCTTTTCTTAGGCTATGATATGTTTGATAGTAGGTAATATACTGTATCTTTTTGGTCAGATGCCTTTGCTTAGGCTACCATGTTTGGTAGCAGGTAATCTTTCCTTTTTTGTTTACCTTTGCTTAGGCTATCATATGTTGGATAGTACGTAATACACCTTTCTTTCTGAGTCAGACACCTTTGCTTAGACTACCGTGTTTGATAGTAGGTGATCTTCTTTCAGTTTATTATCTTTGCTTAGGCTATCATATGTTTGATAGTAGGTAATATACCGTGTCTTTTTTATCAGATACCTTTGCTAAGGCTACCATGTTTGGTAGTAGGTAATCTTTCCTTTTGTGTTTACCTTTGCTTAGGCTATCATATGTTTGATAGTAGGTAATACACCTTTCTTTCTTAGTCAGACACCTTTGCTTAGTCTACCATGTTTGGTAGTAGGTGATCTTTCCTTTCAGGTTATTACCTTTGCTTAGGCTATTATATGTTTGATAGTAGGTAATATACCATATCTTTTTGGTTAGATACCTATGCTAAGGCTAACATGTTTGGTAGTAGGTCATTTTTCCTTCTGTGTTTACCTTTGGTTAGGCTATCATATGTTTCATAGTTGGTAATACACCTTTTTTTATGAGTCAGACACCTTTGCTTAGGCTACCGTGTTTGGTAGTATGTGATCTTTACTTTCAGGTTATTAGCTTTGCTTAGGCTATCATACGTTTGATAGTATGTAATATACCGTATCTTTTTGGTCTGATACCTTTGCTAATGCTACAATGTTTGGTAGTAGGTCATCTTCCCTTTTGTGTTTACCTTTGCTTATGCTATCATATGTGTGATAGTAGGTAATACACCTTTCTTTCTGAGCCAGACAACTTTGCTTAGGCTACTGTGTTAGGTAGTAGGTGATATTTCCTTTTAGGTTATTACCTTTGCTTAGGCTATCATAAGTTGGATTGTAGGTAATATACCGTATCTTTTTGGTCAGATACCTTTGATAAGGCTATCATGTTTGGTAGTAGGCCATCCTTCCTTTTGTGTACCTTTGCTTACCCTATCATATGTTTGATAGTAGGTAATACACCTTTCTTTCTTAGTCATACACCTTTGCTTAGGCTACTGTGTTTGGTAGTCGGTGATCTTTCCTTTTAGGTTATTACCTTTGCTTAGGCTATCATATGTTTTATAGTTGGTAATATACCGTTTCTTTTTGGTCAGATACCAATGCTAAGGCTACCATGTTTGGTAGTAGGTCATCTTTTCTTCTGTGTTTACATTTGCTTAGGCTATCATATGTTTGATAGTAGGTAATACACCTTTCTTTCTGAGTCAGACACCTCTGCTTAGGCTACCGTGTTTGGTAGTAGGTGATCTTTCCCTTCAGGTTATTACCTTTGCTTAGGCTATCATATGTTTCATAGTTGGTAATATACCGTATCTTTTGGGTCAGATACCTATGCTAAGGCTACCATGTTTCTTAGTAGGTCATCTTTCCTTCTGTGTTTTCCTTTGCTTAGGCTATCATATGTTTGATAGTAGGTAATACACCTTTCTTTTTGTGTCAAACAACTTTGCTTAGGCTACCGTGTATGGTAGTAGGTGATCTTTCCTTTCAGGTTATTACCTTTGCTTAGCCTATCATATGTTTGATAGTAGGTAATATATCATATCTTTTTGGTCAGATACCTTTGCTAAGGGTACCATGTTTTGGAGTATGTCATCCTTCCTTTTGTGTTTACCTTTGCTTAAGCTATCATATGTTTGATAGTAGGTAATACACCTTTCAATATGAGTCAGACAACTATGCTTAGTTTACCGTGTTTGGTAGTAGGTGTTCTTTCCTTTTAGGTTATTACCTTTACTTAGGCTATCATATGTTTGATAGTAGGTAATATACTGCATCTTTTTAGTCAGATACCTTTGCGAAGGCTACCATGTTTGGTAGTAGGTCATCTTTACTTTTGTGTTTACCTTTGCTTAGGCTATCATATGTTGGATAGTAGGTAATACACCTTTCTTTCTGAGTCAGACACCTTTGCTTAGGCTACCGTGTTTTGTAGTAAGTGATCTTTCCTTTCAAGTTATTACCTCTGCCTAGGCTATCATATGTTTGATAGTAGGTAATATACCGTATCTTTTTTGTTAGATACCTTTGCTTAAGCTACCATATTTGGTAGTAGGTCATATTTACTTTTTTGTTTACCTTTGCTTAGGCTATCATTCGTTTGATAGTAGGTAATACACCTTTCTTTATGAGTCAGACCCTTTTGCTTAGGCTACCGTGTTTGGTAGTAGGTGATCTTTCCTTTCAGGTTATTACCTTTGCTTAGGCTATGATATGTTTGATAGTAGGTAATATACCGTATCTTTTTGGTCAGATAGCTTTGCTTTGGCTACCATGTTTGGTAGCAGGTCATCTTTCCTTTTGTGTTTACCTTTGCTTAGGCTATCATATGTTTGATAGTACGTAATACACCTTTCTTTCTGAGTCAGACACATTTACTTAGGCTACCGTGTTTTGTAGTAGGTGATCTTCTCTCACTTTATTTTCTTTTCTTAGGTTATCATATGTTTGATATTAGGTAATATACCGTGTCTTTTTGGTCCGATACCTTTGCTTAGTCTACCATTTATGGTAGTAGGGCATCTTTCCTTGTGTTAACCTTTGCTTAGGCTATCATATGTTTGATAGTAGGTAATACACCTTTCTTTCTGAGTCAGACACCTTTGCTTAGTCTACCAAGTTTGGTAGTAGGTGATCTTTCATTTTAGGTTATTACCTTAGCTTAGGCTATCATATGTTTGATAGTAGGTAATATACCGTATCTTTTTGGTCAGATACCTATGTTAAGGCTACCATGTTCGGTAGTAGGTCATCTTTCCTTTTGTGTTTACCTTTGCTTAGGCTATCATATGTTTGATAGTAGGTAATACACCTTTCTTTCTGAGCCAGACACCTTTGCTTAGGCTATCGTGTTTTGTAGTAGGTGATATTTCCTTTCAGGTTATTACCTTTGCTTAGGTTATCATATGTTTGATAGTAGGTAATATATCGTATCTTTTTGGTGAGATACCTTTGCTTAAGCTACCATATTTTGTAGTAGGTCATCTTTCCTTTTATATTTACCTTTACTTAGGCTATCATACGTTTGATAGTAGGTAATACACCTTCCTTTATGAGTCAGACACCTTTGCTTAGCCTACCGTGTATGGTAGTAGGTGATCTTTCCTTCCAGGTTAATACCTTTGCTTAGGCTATCATATGTTAGATAATAGGTAATATACCGTATCTCTTTGGTCAGATACCTTTGCTAAGGCTACCATGTTTGGGAGTAGGTCATCCATCCTTTTGTTTTTACCTTTGCTTACGCTATCATATGTTTGAAAGTAGGTAATACACCTTTTTATCTGAGTCAGACACCTTTGCTTAGGCTACCGTGTTTGGTAGTAGGTGATTTTTCCTTTAGGTTATTACCTTTGCTTAGGCTATCATATGTTTCTTAGTAGGTAATATACAGTATCTTTTTTGTCAGATACCTTTGCTTAAGCTACCATGTTTATTAGTAGGTCATCTTTCCTTTTGTGTTTACCTTTGCTTAGGCTAACATATGTTTGATAGTTGGTAATATACCTTTCCTTCTGAGTCAGACTCCTTTGCTTAGGCTACCGTGTTTGGCAGTAGGTGATCTTTCCTTTCAAGTTATTATCTTTGCCTAGGGTATCCTATGTATTATAGTAGGTAATATACCGTGTAGTTTTTGTCAGATACCTTTGCTAAGGTTGCCATGTTATGTAGTAGGTCATCTTTCCTTTTGTGTTTACCTTTGCTTAAATAATCATATGTTTGATGGTAGGTGTTCTTTCCTTTTAGGTTATTAGCTTTGCTTAGGCTATCATATGTTTGATAGTAGTTAATATACCATATCTTGTTGGTTAGATACCTTTGCTAAGGCTACCATGTTAGACAGTAGGTCATCTTTCCTTTTGTGTTTACCCTAGCTTAGGCTATCATATGTTTGATAGTACGTAATACACCTTTCTTTCTGAGTCAGACACCTTTGCTTAGGCTACCGTGTTTGGTAGTAGGTGATTTTTCCTTTTAGGTTATTATCTTTGGTTAGGCTATCCTATGTTTGATAGTAGGTAATATACCGTGTCTTATTTGTCAGATACCTTTGCTAAGGCTGCCATGTTATGTAGTAGGTCATCTTTCCTTTTGTGTTTACCTTTGCTTAGGCTATCATATGTTTGATAGTAGGTAATATACCTTTCTATCTGAGTCAGATAACTTTGCTTAGTCTACCGTGTTTGGTAGTAGGTGTTCTTTCCTTTTAGGTTATTACCTTTGCTTAGGCTATCATATGTTTGATAGTAGGTAATATACCGTATCTTTTTTGTCAGATACCTTTGCTAAGGCTACCATGTTTGGTAGTAGGTCATCTTTCCTTTTGTGTTTACCTTAGCTTAGGCTATCATATGTTTGATAGTAGGTAATACACCTTTCTTTCTGAGTCAGACACCTTTGCTTAGGCTACCGTGTTTTGTAGTAGGTGATCTTTTCTTTCAGGTTATTACCTTTGCTAAGGCTATCATATGTTTGATAGTAGGTAAAATGCCGTATATTTTTGGTCAGATACCTTTGCTTAGGCTACCATATTTGGTAGTAGGTCATCTTTCCTTTTGTGTTTACCTTTGCTTAGGCTATCATATTTTTGATAGTAGGTAATACACCTTTCATTATGAGTCAGACACCTTTGCTTAGGCTACCGTGTATGGTAGTAGGTGATCTTTCCTTCCAGGTTAATACCTCTGCTTAGGCTATCATATGTTTGATAGTAGGTAATATATCGTATCTTTTTGGTCAGATACCTTTGCTAAGGCTACCATGTTTGGGAGTAGGTCATCCTTCCTTTTGTGTTTACCTTTGCTTACGCTATCATATGTTTGATATGAGGTAATACACCTTTTTTTTCTGAGTCAGACACCTTTGCTTAGGCTACCGTGTTTGGTAGTAGGTGATCTTTTCTTTCAGGTTATTACCTTTGCTTAAGATATTATATGTTTTATAGTAGGTAATTTACCATATCTTTTTGGTCAGATACCTTTGCTTAGGCTACCATGTTTGGTAGTAGGTCATCTTTAATTTTGTGTTTACCTTTGCTTAGGCTATAATACGTTTGATAGTAGTTAATATACTTTTTTTATGAGTCAGACACCTTTGCTTAGGCTACCGTGTTTGGTAGTAGGTGATTTTTCCTTTCAGGTTATTACCTTTGCTTAGGCTATCATATGTTTGTTAGTAGGTAATATACCGTATCTTTTTTGTCAGATACTTTTGATTAGGCTACCATGTTTGGTAGTATGTCTTCTTTCCTTTTGTGTTTACCTTTGCTTAGGCTATCATATGTTTGATAGTAGGTAATACACCTTTCTTTCTGAGTCAGACACCTTTGTTTAGGCTACCGTGTTTGGTAGTAGGTTATCTTTCCTTTTAGGTTATTATCTTTGCTTAGGCTATCATATGTTTGATAGTAGGTAATATACCGTGTCTTTTTTGTCAGATACCTTTGCTAAGGCTGCCATGTTTTGTAGTAGGTCATCTTTTCTTTTGTGTTTACTTTTGCTTAGGATATCATATGTTTGATAGTAGGTAATACACCTTTCTATCTGAGTCAGACCACATTACTTAGTCTACCGTGTTTGGTAGTAGGTGATCTTTCCTTTCAGGTTATTACCTTTGCTTAGGCTATGATATGTTTGATAGTAGGTAATATACTGTATCTTTTTGGTCAGATACCTTTGCTTAGGCTACCATGTTTGGTAGTAGGTAATCTTTCCTTTTGTGTTTACCTTTGCTTAGGCTATCATATGTTTGATAGTACGTAATGCACCTTTCTTTCTGAGTCAGACACAATTGCTTAGGCTACCGTGTTTGCTAGTAGGTGATCTTCTTTCACTTTATTATCTTTTCTTAGGCTATTATATGTTTGATAGTAGGTAATATACCGTGTCTTTTTGGTCAGATACCTTTGCTAAGGCTACCATATTTGGTAGTAGGTCTTCTTTCCTTTAGTGTTTACCTATGCTTAGGCTATCATATGTTTGATAGTAGGTAATACACCTTTCCTTATGAGTCAGACACCTTTGCTTAGTCTACCGTGTATGGTAGTAGGTGATCTTTCCTTCCAGGTTAATACCTTTGCTTAGCCTATCATATGTTTGATAATAGGTAATATATCGTATCTATTTGGTCAGATACATTTGCTAAGGCTACCATGTTTGGTAGTAGGTCATCCTTCCTTTTGTGTTTACCTTTGCTTACGCTATCATATGTTTGATAGGAGGTAATACACCTTTTTTTTCTAAGTCAGACACCTTTGCTTAGGCTACCGTGTTTGGTAGTAGGTGATCTTTTCTTTCAGGTTATTACCTTTGCTTAGGATATCATATGTTTGATAGAAGGTAATATACCATATCTTTTTGGTCAGATACCTTTGCTTAGGCTACCAGGTTTGGTAGTAGGTCATCTTTCATTTTGTGTTTACCTTTACTTAGGCTATCATACGTTTGATAGTAGTTAATATACTTTCTTTTATGTGTCAGACACCTTTGCTTAGGCTACCGTGTTTGTTAGTAGGTGATTTTTCCTTTCAGGTTATTACCTTTGCTTATGCTATCATATGTTTGTTAGTAGGTAATATACCGTATCTTTTTGTCAGATACTTTTGCTTAGGCTACCATGTTTGGAAGTATGTCCTCTTTCCTTTTGTGTTTACCTTTGCTTAGGCTATCATATGTTTGATAGTAGGTAATACACCTTTCTTTCTGAGTCAGACACCTTTGCTTATGCTACCGTGTTTGGTAGTAGGTGATCTTTCCTTTCAGGTTATTATCTTTGCGTAGGTTATCATATGTTTGATAGTAGGTAATATACCGTGTCTTTTTTGTCAGATACCTTTGCTAAGGCTGCCATGTTTTGTAGTAGGTCATCTTTCCTTTTGTGTTTACCTTTGCTTAGGCTATCATATGTTTGTTAGTAGGTAATACACCTTTCTATCAGAGTCAGACAACTTTGCTTAGTCTATCGTGTTTGGTAGTAGGTGATCTTTCCTTTCAGGTTATTACCTTTGCTTAGGCTATGATATGTTTGATAGTAGGTAATATACCGTATCTTTTTTGTCAGATACCTTCGCTTAGGCTACCATGTTTGGTAGCAGGTCATCTTTCCTTTTGTGTTTACCTTTGTTTAGGCTATCATATGTTTGATAGTACGTAATGCACCTTTCTTTCTGAGTCAGACATCTTTGTTTAGGCTACCGTGTTTGGTAGTAGGTGATCTTCTTTCACTTTATTATCTTTGCTAAGGCTATTATATGTTTGATAGTAGGTAATATACCGTGTCTTTTTGGTCAGATAACTTTGCTAAGGCAACCATATTTGGTAGTAGGTCATCTTTCCTTTTGTGTTTACCTTTGCTTAGGCTATCATATGTTTGATAGTAGGTAATACACCTTTCTTTCTGAGTCAGACACCTTTGCTTAGTCTACCATGTTTGGTAGTAGGTGATATTTCCTTTCAGGTTATTACCTTTGCTTATGCTATCATATGTTTGTTAGTAGGTAATATACCGTATCTTTTTTGTCAGACACTTTTGCTTAGACTACCATGTTTGGTAGTATGTCCTCTTTCCTTTTGTGTTTACCTTTGCTTAGGCTATCATATGTTTGATAGTAGGTAATACACCTTTCTTTCTGAGTCAGACACCTTTGTTTAGGCTACCGTGTTTGGTAGTAGGTTATCTTTCCTTTCAGGTTATTATCTTTGCCTAGGCTATCATATATTTGATAGTAAGTAATATACCGTGTCTTTTTTGTCAGATACCTTTGCTAAGGCTGCCATGTTTTGTAGTAGGTCATCTTTTCTTTTGTGTTTACCATTGCTTAGGATATCATATGTTTGATAGTAGGTAATACACCTTTCTATCTGAGTCAGACCACATTGCTTAGTCTACCGTGTTTGGTAGTACGTGATCTATCCTTTCAGGTTATTACCTTTGCTTAGGCTATGATATGTTGGATAGTAGGTAATATACTGTATCTTTTTGGTCGGATACCTTAGCTAAGGCTACCATATTTGGTAGTAGGTCTTCTTTCCTTTTGTGTTTACCTTTCCTTAAGCTATCATATGTTTGATAGTAGGTAATACACCTTTCTTTATGAGTCAGACACCTTTGCTTAGGCTACCGTGTATGGTAGTAGGTGATCTTTCCTTCCAGGTTAATACCTTTGCTTAGGCTATCATATGTTTGATAGTAGGAAATATATCGTATCTTTTTGGTCAGATTCATTTGCTAAGGCTACCATGTTTGGGAGTAGGTCATCCATCCTTTTGTGTTTACCTTTGCTTACGCTATCATATGTTTGATAGGAGGTAATACACCTTTTTTTTCTAAGTCAGACACCTTTGCTTAGGCTACCGTGTTTGGTAGTAGGTGATCTTTTCTTTCAGGTTATTACCTTTGCTTAGGATATCATATGTTTGATAGAAGGTAATATACCATATCTTTTTGGTCAGATACCTTTGCTTAGGCTACCATGTTTGGTAGTAGGTCATCTTTCATTTTGTGTTTACCTTTGCTTAGGCTATCATACGTTTGATAGTAGTTAATATACTTTTTTTTATGTGTCAGACACCTTTGCTTAGGCTACCGTGTTTGGTCGTAGGTGATTTTTCCTTTCAGGGTATTACCTTTGCTTAGGCTATCATATGTTTGTTAGTAGGTAATATACCGTATCTTTTTTGTCAGATACTTTTGCTTAGGCTGCCATGTTTGGAAGTATGTCCTCTTTCCTTTTGTGTTTACCTTTGCTTAGGCTATCATATGTTTGATAGTAGGTAATACACCTTTGATTCTGAGTCAGACACCTTTGCTTATGCTACCGTGTTTGGTAGTAGGTGATCTTTCCTTTCAGGTTATTATCTTTGCGTAGGTTATCATACGTTTGATAGTAGGTAATATACCGTGTCTTTTTTGTCAGATACCTTTGCTAAGGCTGCCATGTTTTGTAGTAGGTCATCTTTCCTTTTCTGTTTACCTTTGCTTAGGCTATCATATGTTTGTTAGTAGGTAATACACCTTTCTATCTGAGTCAGACAACTTTGCTTAGTCTATCGTGTTTGGTAGTAGGTGATCTTTCCTTTCAGGTTATTACCTTTGCTTAGGCTATGATATGTTTGATATTAGGTAATATACCGTATCTTTTTGGTTAGATACCTTTGGTTAGGCTACCATGTTTGGTAGCAGGTCATCTTTCCTTTTGTGTATACCTTTGCTTAGGCTATCATATGTTTGATAGTACGTAATGCACCTTTCTTTCTGAGTCAGACACCTTTGTTTAGGCTACCGTGTTTGGTAGTAGGTGATCTTCTTTCACTTTATTATCTTTTCTTAGGCTATTATATGTTTGATAGTAGGTAATATACCGTGTCTTTTTGGTCAGATACCTTTGCTAAGGCAACCATGTTTGGTAGCAGGTCATCTTTCCTTTTGTGTTTACCTTTGCTTAGGCTATCATATGTTTGATAGTACGTAATACACCTTTCTTTCTGAGTCAGGCACATTTACTTAGGCTACCGTGTTTGGTAGTAGGTGATCTTCTCTCACTTTATTTTCTTTTCTTAGGTTATCATATGTTTGATATTAGGTAATATACCGTGTCTTTTTGGTCAGATACCTTGGCTTAGTCTACCATTTATGGTAGTAGGACATCTTTCCTTGTGTTAACCTTTGCTTAGGCTATCATATGTTTGATAGTAGGTAATACACCTTTCTTTCTGAGTCAGACACCTTTGCTTAGTCTACCAAGTTTGGTAGTAGGTGATCTTTCATTTTAGGTTATTACCTTAGCTTAGGCTATCATATGTTTGATAGTAGGTAATATACCGTATCTTTTTGGTCAGATACCTATGCTAAGGCTACCATGTTCGGTAGTAGGTCATCTTTCCTTTTGTGTTTACCTTTGCTTAGGCTATCATATGTTTGATAGTAGGTAATACACCTTTCTTTCTGAGCCAGACACCTTTGCTTAGGCTATCGTGTTTTGTAGTAGGTGATATTTCCTTTCAGGTTATTACCTTTGCTTAGGTTATCATATGTTTGATAGTAGGTAATATACCATATCTTTTTGGTGAGATACCTTTGCTTAAGCTACCATATTTTGTAGTAGGTCATCTTTCCTTTTATATTTACCTTTCCTTAGGCTATCATACGTTTGATAGTAGGTAATACACCTTCCTTTATGAGTCAGACACCTTTGCTTAGCCTACCGTGTATGGTAGTAGGTGATCTTTCCTTCCAGGTTAATACCTTTGCTTAGGCTATCATATGTTAGATAATAGGTAATATATCGTATCTCTTTGGTCAGATACCTTTGCTAAGGCTACCATGTTTGGGAGTAGGTCATCCATCCTTTTGTTTTTACCTTTGCTTACGCTATCATATGTTTGAAAGTAGGTAATACACCTTTTTATCTGAGTCAGACACCTTTGCTTAGGCTACCGTGTTTGGTAGTAGGTGATTTTTCCTTTAGGTTATTACCTTTGCTTAGGCTATCATATGTTTCTTAGTAGGTAATATACAGTATCTTTTTTGTCAGATACCTTTGCTTAAGCTACCATGTTTATTAGTAGGTCATCTTTCCTTTTGTGTTTACCTTTGCTTAGGCTAACATATGTTTGATAGTTGGTAATATACCTTTCCTTCTGAGTCAGACTCCTTTGCTTAGGCTACCGTGTTTGGCAGTAGGTGATCTTTCCTTTCAAGTTATTATCTTTGCCTAGGGTATCCTATGTATTATAGTAGGTAATATACCATGTAGTTTTTGTCAGATACCTTTGCTAAGGTTGCCATGTTATGTAGTAGGTCATCTTTCCTTTTGTGTTTACCTTTGCTTAAATAATCATATGTTTGATGGTAGGTGTTCTTTCCTTTTAGGTTATTAGCTTTGCTTAGGCTATCATATGTTTGATAGTAGTTAATATACCATATCTTGTTGGTTAGATACATTTGCTAAGGCTACCATGTTTGACAGTAGGTCATCTTTCCTTTTGTGTTTACCCTAGCTTAGGCTATCATATGTTTGATAGTACGTAATACACCTTTCTTTCTGAGTCAGACACCTTTGCTTAGGCTACCGTGTTTGGTAGTAGGTGATTTTTCCTTTTAGGTTATTATCTTTGGTTAGGCTATCCTATGTTTGATGGTAGGTAATATACCGTGTCTTATTTGTCAGATACCTTTGCTAAGGCTGCCATGTTATGTAGTAGGTCATCTTTCCTTTTGTGTTTACCTTTGCTTAGGCTATCATATGTTTGATAGTAGGTAATATACCTTTCTATCTGAGTCAGATAACTTTGCTTAGTCTACCGTGTTTGGTAGTAGGTGTTCTTTCCTTTTAGGTTATTACCTTTGCTTTGGCTATCATATGTTTGATAGTAGGTAATATACCGTATCTTTTTTGTCAGATACCTTTGCTAAGGCTACCATGTTTGGTAGTAGGTCATCTTTCCTTTTGTGTTTACCTTAGCTTAGGCTATCATATGTTTGATAGTAGGTAATACACCTTTCTTTCTGAGTCAGACACCTTTGCTTAGGCTACCGTGTTTTGTAGTAGGTGATCTTTTCTTTCAGGTTATTACCTTTGCTAAGGCTATCATATGTTTGATAGTAGGTAAAATGCCGTATATTTTTGGTTAGATACCTTTGCTTAGGCTACCATATTTGGTAGTAGGTTATCTTTCCTTTTGTGTTTACCTTTGCTTAGGCTATCATATTTTTTATAGTAGGTAATACACCTTTCTTTATGAGTCAGACACCTTTGCTTAGGCTACCGTGTATGGTAGTAGGTGATCTTTCCTTCCAGGTTAATACCTTTGCTTAGGCTATCATATGTTTGATAGTAGGTAATATATCGTATCTTTTTGGTCAGATACCTTTGCTAAGGCTACCATGTTTGGGAGTAGGTCATCCTTCCTTTTGTGTTTACCTTTGCTTACGCTATCATATGTTTGATATGAGGTAATACACCTTTTTTTTCTGAGTCAGACACCTTTGCTTAGGCTACCGTGTTTGGTAGTAGGTGATCTTTTCTTTCAGGTTATTACCTTTGCTTAAGATATCATATGTTTTATAGTAGGTAATTTACCATATCTTTTTGGTCAGATACCTTTGCTTAGGCTACCATGTTTGGTAGTAGGTCATCTTTAATTTTGTGTTTACCTTTGCTTAGGCTATAATACGTTTGATAGTAGTTAATATACTTTTTTTATGAGTCAGACACCTTTGCTTAGGCTACCGTGTTTGGTAGTAGGTGATTTTTCCTTTCAGGTTATTACCTTTGCTTAGGCTATCATATGTTTGTTAGTAGGTAATATACCGTATCTTTTTTGTCAGATACTTTTGATTAGGCTACCATGTTTGGTAGTATGTCCTCTTTCCTTTTGTGTTTACCTTTGCTTAGGCTATCATATGTTTGATAGTAGGTAATACACCTTTTTTTTCTGAGTCAGACACCTTTGCTTAGGCTACCGTGTTTGGTAGTAGGTGATCTTTTCTTTCAGGTTATTACCTTTGCTTAAGATATCATATGTTTTATAGTAGGTAATTTACCATATCTTTTTGGTCAGATACCTTTGCTTAGGCTACCATGTTTGGTAGTAGGTCATCTTTAATTTTGTGTTTACCTTTGCTTAGGCTATAATACGTTTGATAGTAGTTAATATACTTTTTTTATGAGTCAGACACCTTTGCTTAGGCTACCGTGTTTGGTAGTAGGTGATTTTTCCTTTCAGGTTATTACCTTTGCTTAGGCTATCATATGTTTGTTAGTAGGTAATATACCGTATCTTTTTTGTCAGATACTTTTGATTAGGCTACCATGTTTGGTAGTATGTCCTCTTTCCTTTTGTGTTTACCTTTGCTTAGGCTATCATATGTTTGATAGTAGGTAATACACCTTTCTTTCTGAGTCAGACACCTTTGTTTAGGCTACCGTGTTTGGTAGTAGGTTATCTTTCCTTTTAGGTTATTATCTTTGCTTAGGCTATCATATGTTTGATAGTAGGTAATATACCGTGTCTTTTTTGTCAGATACCTTTGCTAAGGCTGCCATGTTTTGTAGTAGGTCATCTTTTCTTTTGTGTTTACCTTTGCTTAGGATATCATATGTTTGATAGTAGGTAATACACCTTTCTATCTGAGTCAGACCACATTGCTTAGTCTACCGTGTTTGGTAGTAGGTGATCTTTCCTTTCAGGTTATTACCTTTGCTTAGGCTATGATATGTTTGATAGTAGGTAATATACTGTATCTTTTTGGTCAGATACCTTTGCTTAGGCTACCATGTTTGGTAGTAGGTAATCTTTCCTTTTGTGTTTACCTTTGCTTAGGCTATCATATGTTTGATAGTACGTAATGCACCTTTCTTTCTGAGTCAGACACCATTGCTTAGGCTACCGTGTTTGCTAGTAGGTGATCTTCTTTCACTTTATTATCTTTGCTTAGGCTATTATATGTTTGATAGTAGGTAATATACCGTGTCTTTTTGGTCAGATACCTTTGCTAAGGCTACCATATTTGGTAGTAGGTCTTCTTTCCTTTAGTGTTTACCTATGCTTAGGCTATCATATGTTTGATAGTAGGTAATACACCTTTCTTTATGAGTCAGACACCTTTGCTTAGTCTACCGTGTATGGTAGTAGGTGATCTTTCCTTCCAGGTTAATACCTTTGCTTAGGCTATCATATGTTTGATAATAGGTAATATATCGTATCTATTTGGTCAGATACATTTGCTAAGGCTACCATGTTTGGTAGTAGGTCATCCTTCCTTTTGTGTTTACCTTTGCTTACGCTATCATATGTTTGATAGGAGGTAATGCACCTTTTTTTTCTAAGTCAGACACCTTTGCTTAGGCTACCGTGTTTGGTAGTAGGTGATCTTTTCTTTCAGGTTATTACCTTTGCTTAGGATATCATATGTTTGATAGAAGGTAATATACCATATCTTTTTGGTCAGATACCTTTGCTTAGGCTACCAGGTTTGGTAGTAGGTCATCTTTCATTTTGTGTTTACCTTTACTTAGGCTATCATACATTTGATAGTAGTTAATATACTTTCTTTTATGTGTCAGACACCTTTGCTTAGGCTACCGTGTTTGTTAGTAGGTGATTTTTCCTTTCACGTTATTACCTTTGCTTATGCTATCATATGTTTGTTAGTAGGTAATATACCGTATCTTTTTGTCAGATACTTTTGCTTAGGCTACCATGTTTGGAAGTATGTCCTCTTTCCTTTTGTGTTTACCTTTGCTTAGGCTATCATATGTTTGATAGTAGGTAATACACCTTTCTTTCTGAGTCAGACACCTTTGCTTATGCTACCATGTTTGGTAGTAGGTGATCTTTCCTTTCAGGTTATTATCTTTGCGTAGGTTATCATATGTTTGATAGTAGGTAATATACCGTGTCTTTTTTGTCAGATACCTTTGCTAAGGCTGCCATGTTTTGTAGTAGGTCATCTTTCCTTTTGTGTTTACCTTTGCTTAGGCTATCATATGTTTGTTAGTAGGTAATACACCTTTCTATCTGAGTCAGACAACTTTGCTTAGTCTATCGTGTTTGGTAGTAGGTGATCTTTCCTTTCAGGTTATTACCTTTGCTTAGGCTATGATACGTTTGATAGTAGGTAATATACCGTATCTTTTTGGTCAGATACCTTCGCTTAGGCTACCATGTTTGGTAGCAGGTCATCTTTCCTTTTGTGTTTACCTTTGTTTAGGCTATCATATGTTTGATAGTACGTAATGCACCTTTCTTTCTGAGTCAGACACCTTTGTTTAGGCTACCGTGTTTGGTAGTAGGTGATCTTCTTTCACTTTATTATCTTTGCTAAGGCTATTATATGTTTGATAGTAGGTAATATACCGTGTCTTTTTGGTCAGATAACTTTGCTAAGGCAACCATATTTGGTAGTAGGTCATCTTTCCTTTTGTGTTTACCTTTGCTTAGGCTATCATATGTTTGATAGTAGGTAATACACCTTTCTTTCTGAGTCAGACACCTTTGCTTAGTCTACCATGTTTGGTAGTAGGTGATATTTCCTTTCAGGTTATTACCTTTGCTTATGCTATCATATGTTTGTTAATAGGTAATATACCGTATCTTTTTTGTCAGACACTTTTGCTTAGACTACCATGTTTGGTAGTATGTCCTCTTTCCTTTTGTGTTTACCTTTGCTTAGGCTATCATATGTTTGATAGTAGGTAATACACCTTTCTTTCTGAGTCAGACATCTTTGTTTAGGCTACCGTGTTTGGTAGTAGGTTATCTTTCCTTTCAGGTTATTATCTTTGCCTAGGCTATCATATATTTGATAGTAGGTAATATACCGTGTCTTTTTTGTCAGATACCTTTGCTAAGGCTGCCATGTTTTGTAGTAGGTCATCTTTTCTTTTGTGTTTACCTTTGCTTAGGATATCATATGTTTGATAGTAGGTAATACACCTTTCTATCTGAGTCAGACCACATTGCTTAGTCTACCGTGTTTGGTAGTACGTGATCTTTCCTTTCAGGTTATTACCTTTGCTTAGGCTATGATATGTTGGATAGTAGGTAATATACTGTATCTTTTTGATCGGATACCTTTGCTAAGGCTACCATATTTGGTAGTAGGTCTTCTTTCCTTTAGTGTTTACCTTTCCTTAAGCTATCATATGTTTGATAGTAGGTAATACACCTTTCTTTATGAGTCAGACACCTTTACTTAGGCTACCGTGTATGGTAGTAGGTGATCTTTCCTTCCAGGTTAATACCTTTGCTTAGGCTATCATATGTTTGATAGTAGGAAATATATCGTATCTTTTTGGTCAGATACATTTGCTAAGGCTACCATGTTTGGGAGTAGGTCATCCATACTTTTGTGTTTACCTTTGCTTACGCTATCATATGTTTGATAGGAGGTAATACACCTTTTTTTTCTAAGTCAGACACCTTTGCTTAGGCTACCATGTTTGGTAGTAGGTGATCTTTTCTTTCAGGTTATTACCTTTGCTTAGGATATCATATGTTTGATAGAAGGTAATATACCATATCTTTTTGGTCAGATACCTTTGCTTAGGCTACCATGTTTGGTAGTAGGTCATCTTTCATTTTGTGTTTACCTTTGCTTAGGCTATAATACGTTTGATAGTAGTTAATATACTTTTTTTTATGTGTCAGACACCTTTGCTTAGGCTACCGTGTTTGGTCGTAGGTGATTTTTCCTTTCAGGTTATTACCTTTGCTTAGGCTATCATATGTTTGTTAGTAGGTAATATACCGTATCTTTTTTGTCAGATACTTTTGCTTAGGCTGCCATGTTTGGAAGTATGTCCTCTTTCCTTTTGTGTTTACCTTTGCTTAGGCTATCATATGGTTGATAGTAGGTAATACACCTTTGATCCTGAGTCAGACACCTTTGCTTATGCTACCGTGTTTGGTAGTAGGTGATCTTTCCTTTCAGGTTATTATCTTTGCGTAGGTTATCATACGTTTGATAGTAGGTAATATACCGTGTCTTTTTTGTCAGATACCTTTGCTAAGGCTGCCATGTTTTGTAGTAGGTCATCTTTCCTTTTCTGTTTACCTTTGCTTAGGCTATCATATGTTTGTTAGTAGGTAATACACCTTTCTATCTGAGTCAGACAACTTTGCTTAGTCTATCGTGTTTGGTAGTAGGTGATCTTTCCTTTCAGGTTATTACCTTTGCTTAGGCTATGATATGTTTGATAGTAGGTAATATACCGTATCTTTTTGGTTAGATACCTTTGGTTAGGCTACCATGTTTGGTAGCAGGTCATCTTTCCTTTTGTGTATACCTTTGCTTAGGCTATCATATGTTTGATAGTACGTAATGCACCTTTCTTTCTGAGTCTGACACCTTTGTTTAGGCTACCGTGTTTGGTAGTAGGTGATCTTCTTTCACTTTATTATCTTTGCTTAGGCTATTATATGTTTGATAGTAGGTAATATACCGTGTCTTTTTGGTCAGATACCTTTGCTAAGGCAACCATATTTGGTAGTAGGTCATCTTTCCTTTTGTGTTTACCTTTGCTTAGGCTATCATATGTTTGATAGTAGGTAATACACCTTTCTTTCTGAGTCAGACACCTTTGCTTAGTCTACCATGTTTGGTAGTAGGTGATATTTCCTTTCAGGTTATTACCTTAGCTTAGGCTATCATATGTTTGATAGTAGGTAATATACCGTATCTTTTTGGTCAGATACCTATGCTAAGGCTACCATGTTTGGTAGTAGGTCATCTTTCCTTTTGTGTTTATCTTTGCTTAGGCTATCAGATGTTTGATAGTAGGTAATACACCTTTCTTTCTGAGTCGGACACCTTTGCTTAGGCTACCGTGTTTTATAGTAGGTGATCTTTCCTTTCAGGTTATTACCTTTGTTTATGCTATTATATGTTTGATAGTAGGTAATATACCGTGTCTTTTTGGTAGATACCTTTGCTAAGGCTACCATGTTTGGTAGTAGGTCATCTTTCATTTTGTGTTTACCTTTGCTTAGGCTATCATATGATTGATAGTAGGTAATACACCTTTATTTATGAGCCAGACACCTTTTCTTAGGCTATCATATGTTTGATAGTAGGTAATATACCGTATCTTTTTGGAAAAATACCTTTGCTTAGGCTACCATGTTTGGTAGTAGGTCATCCTTTCTTTTGTGTTTACCTTTGCTTACGTTATCATATGTTTGATAGTAGGTAATACACCTTTCTATCTGAGTCAGACATCTTTTCTTAGGCTACCGTGTTTGGTAGTAGATGATCTTTCCTTTCAGGTTATTACTTTTGCTTAGGCTATCATATGTTTGATAGTTGGTAGTTTACCGTATCTTTTTGGTCAGATACCTTTGCTTAGGCTACCATGTTTGGTAGTAGGTCATCTTTCCTCTTATGTTTTCTTTTGCTTAGGCTATCATATGTTTGATAATAGGTAATACAAGTTCCTTTCTGAGTCAGACACCTTTGCTTAGGCTACCGTGTTTGGTTGTAGGTGATCTTTCCTTTCAAGTT
The DNA here is from genome assembly GCA_022829125.1 of Lathyrus tuberosus. Lineage (NCBI taxonomy): Eukaryota > Viridiplantae > Streptophyta > Magnoliopsida > Fabales > Fabaceae > Lathyrus > Lathyrus tuberosus. The sequence goes on from JALAZF010000032.1 coordinate 12,828,491, forward strand.
ATTAGCTTTGCTTAGGCTATGATATGTTTGATAGTAGGTAATATACCGTATCTTTATGGTCAGATACCTTTGCTTAGGCTACCATGTTTGGTAACAGGTCATCTTTCCTATTGTGTTTACCTTTGCTTAGGCTATCATATGTTTGATAGTAGGTAATACACCTTTCTTTCAGAGTCAGACACCTTTGCTTAGGCAACCGTGTTTGGTAGTAGGTGATCTTTCCTTTTAGGTTATTATCTTTGCTTAGGCTATCCTATGTTTGATAGTAGGTAATATACCGTGTCTAATTTGTCAGACACCTTTGCTAAGGCAGCCATGTTTGGTAGTATTTCATCTTTCCTTTTGTGTTTACATTTGCTTAGGCTATCATATGTTTGATAGTAGGAAATACACCTTTCCTTCTGAGTCAGACACCTTTGCTTAAGCTACCGTGTTTGGTAGTAGGTGATCTTTCCTTTCAGGTTATTACCTTTGCTTAGGCTATCATATGTTTGATAGTAGGTAATATACCATATCTTTTTGGTTATATACCTTTGCTTAGGCTACCATGTTTGGTAGTAGGTAATCTTTCCTTTTGTGTTTACCTTTGCTTAGGCTATCATACGTTTGATAGTAGGTAATACACCTTTCTTTATGAGTCAGACACCTTTTCTTAGGCTACCGTGTGTTGTAGTAAGTGATTTTTCCTTTCCGGTTATTACCTTTGCTTAGGCTAACATATGTTTGGTAGTAGGTAATATACCATATCTTTTTTGTCAGATACCTTTACTTAGGCTACCATGTTTGGTAGTAGGTCATCTTTCATTTTGTGTTTACCTTTGCTTAGGCTATCATATATTTGATAGTGGGTAATACACCTTTCTTTCTGAGTCAGACATCTTTGCTTAGGCTACCGTGTTTGGTAGTAGGTGATCTTTCCTTTCAGGATATTATCTTTGCTTAGGCTATCATATGTTTGATAGTAGGTAATATACCGTGTCTTTTTGGTCAGATACCTTTGCTAAGGCTGCCATGTTATGTAGTAGTTCATCTTTCCTTTTGTGTCTACCTTTACTTAGGCTATCATATGTTTGATAGTAAGTAATACACCTTTCTATCTGAGTCATACAACTTTCCTTAGTCTACCATGTTTGGTAGTAGGTGTTCTTTCCTTTCATGTTATTACCTTTGCTTAGGCTATCATATGTTAGATAGTAGGTAATATACCATATCTCTTTGGTCAGATACCTTTGCTAAGGCTACCATGTTTGGTAGTAGGTCATCTTTCCTTTGTGTTTACCTTTGCTTAGGCTATCATATGTTTGATAGTAGGTAATACACCTTTCTTTCAGAGTCAGACACCTTTGCTTAGGCTACCGTGTTTGGTAGTAGGTGATCTTTCCTTTTAGGTTATTATCTTTGCTTAGGCTATCCTATGTTTGATAGTAGGTAATATACCGTGTCTTATTTGTCAGACACCTTTGCTAAGGCAGCCATGTTTGGTAGTAGGTCATCTTTCCTTTTGTGTTTACCTTAGCTTAGGCTATCATAAGTTTGATAGTAGGTAATACACCTTTCTTTCTGAGTCAGACACCTTTGCTTAGGCTACCGTGTTTTGTAGTAGGTGATCTTTCCTTTCAGGTTATTACCTTTGCTTAGGCGACCATATGTTTGATAGTAGGTAATATACCGTGTCTTTTTGGTAGATACCTTTGCTAAGGCTACCATGTTTGGTAGTATTTCAGCTTTCCTTTTGTGTTTACATTTGCTTAGGCTATCATATGTTTGATAGTAGGAAATACACCTTTCCTTCTGAGTCAGACACCTTTGCTTAAGCTACCGTGTTTGGTAGTAGGTGATCTTTCCTTTCAGGTTATTACCTTTGCTTAGGCTATCATATGTTTGATAGTAGGTAATATACCATATCTTTTTGGTTATATACCTTTGCTTAGGCTACCATGTTTGGTAGTAGGTAATCTTTCCTTTTGTGTTTACCTTTGCTTAGGTTATCATACGTTTGATAGTAGGTAATACACCTTTCTTTATGAGTCAGACACCTTTTCTTAGGCTACCGTGTGTTGTAGTAGGTGATTTTTCCTTTCCGGTTATTACCTTTGCTTAGGCTAACATATGTTTGGTAGTAGGTAATATACCATATCTTTTTTGTCAGATACCTTTACTTAGGCTACCATGTTTGGTAGTAGGTCATCTTTCATTTTGTGTTTACCTTTGCTTAGGCTATCATATGTTTGATAGTGGGTAATACACCTTTCTTTCTGAGTCAGACATCTTTGCTTAGGCTACCGTGTTTGGTAGTAGGTGATCTTTCCTTTCAGGATATTATCTTTGCTTAGGCTATCATATGTTTGATAGTAGGTAATATACCGTGTCTTTTTGGTCAGATACCTTTGCTTAGGCTGCCATGTTATGTAGTAGTTCATCTTTCCTTTTGTGTCTACCTTTACTTAGGCTATCATATGTTTGATAGTAAGTAATACACCTTTCTATCTGAGTCATACAACTTTCCTTAGTCTACCATGTTTGGTAGTAGGTGTTCTTTCCTTTCATGTTATTACCTTTGCTTAGGCTATCATATGTTAGATAGTAGGTAATATACCATATCTCTTTGGTCAGATACCTTTGCTAAGGCTACCATGTTTGGTAGTAGGTCATCTTTCCTTTTTTGTTTACCTTTGCTTAGGCTATCATATGTTTCATAGTAGGTAATACACCTTTCTTTCTGAGTCAGGCACCTTTGCTTAGGCTACCGTGTTTGGTAGGAGGTGATGTTTCCCTTCAGGTTATTACCTTTGCTTAGGCTACCATATGTTTGATAGTAGGTAATATACTGTATCTTTTTGGAAAAATACCTTTGCTAAGGCTACCATGTTTGGTAGTAGGTCATCCTTTCTTTTGTGTTTACCTTTGCTTACGTTATCATATGTTTGATAGTAGGTAATACACCTTTCTATCTGAGTCAGAAATCTTTTCTTAGGCTACCGTGTTTGGTAGTAGATGATCTTTCCTTTCAGGTTATTACTTTTGCTTAGGCTATCATATGTTTGATAGTAGGTAATATACCGTATCTTTTTGGACAAATACCTTTGCTAAGGCTACAATGTTTGATTGTAGGTCATCCTTCCTTTTGTGTTTACCTTTGCTTACGCTATCATATGTTTGATAGAATGTAGTACACCTTTCTTTCTGAGTCAGACACCTTCGCTTAGGCTACCGTGTTTGATAGTAGATGCTCTTTCCTTTCAGGTTATTACCTTTGCTTAGGCTATCGTATGTTTGATAGTTGGTAATTTACCGTATCTTTTTGGTCAGATACCTTTGCTTAGGCTACCATGTTTGGTAGTAAGTCATCTTTCCTCTTGTGTTTTCTTTTGCTTAGGCTATCATATGTTTGATAGTAGGTAATACAAGTTCCTTTCTGAGTCAGACACCTTTGCTTAGGCTACCGTGTTTGGTACTAGGTGATCTTTCCTTTCAAGTTATTAGCTTTGCTTAGGCTATGATATGTTTGATAGTAGGTAATATACCGTATCTTTATCGTCAGATACCTTTGCTTAGGCTACCATGTTTGGTAACAGGTCATCTTTCCTATTGTGTTTACCTTTGCTTAGGCTATCATATGTTTGATAGTAGGTAATACACCTTTATTTCTGAGTCAGACACCTTTGCTTAGGCTACCGTGTTTGGTAGTAGGTGATCTTTCCTTTTAGGTTATTATCTTTGCTTAGGCAATCCTATGTTTGATAGTAGGTAATATACCGTGTCTTATTTGTCAGACACCTTTGCTAAGGCTGCCATGTTTGGTAGTAGGTCATCTTTCCTTTTGTGTTTACCTTAGCTTAGGCTATCATATGTTTGATAGTAGGTAATACACCTTTCTTTCTGAGTCAGACACCTTTGCTTAGGCTACCGTGTTTTGTAGTAGGTGATCTTTCCTTTCAGGTTATTACCTTTGCTTAGGCGACCATATGTTTGATAGTAGGTAATATACCGTGTCTTTTTGGTAGATACCTTTGCTAAGGCTACCATGTTTGGTAGTATTTCATCTTTCCTTTTGTGTTTACATTTGCTTAGGCTATCATATGTTTGATAGTAGGAAATACACCTTTCCTTCTGAGTCAGACACCTTTGCTTAAGCTACCGTGTTTGGTAGTAGGTGATCTTTCCTTTCAGGTTATTACCTTTGGTTAGGCTATCATATGTTTGATTGTAGGTAATATACCATATCTTTTTGGTTATATACCTTTGCTTAGGCTACCATGTTTGGTAGTAGGTAATCTTTCCTTTTGTGTTTACCTTTGCTTAGGCTATCATACGTTTGATAGTAGGTAATACACCTTTCTTTATGAGTCAGACACCTTTTCTTAGGCTACCGTGTGTTGTAGTAGGTGATTTTTCCTTTCCGGTTATTACTTTTGCTTAGGCTAACATATGTTTGGTAGTAGGTAATATACCATATCTTTTTTGTCAGATACCTTTACTTAGGCTACCATGTTTGGTAGTAGGTCATCTTTCATTTTGTGTTTACCTTTGCTTAGGCTATCATATGTTTGATAGTGGGTAATACACCTTTCTTTCTGAGTCAGACATCTTTGCTTAGGCTACCGTGTTTGGTAGTAGGTGGTCTTTCCTTTCAGGATATTATCTTTGCTTAGGCTATCATATGTTTGATAGTAGGTAATATACCGTGTCTTTTTGGTCAGATACCTTTGCTAAGGCTGCCATGTTTGGTAGTAGGTCATCTTTCCTTTTGTGTTTACCTTTGCTTAGGCTATCATATGTTTGATAGTAGGTAATACACCTTTCTTTCTGAGTCAGGCACCTTTGCTTAGGCTACCGTGTTTGGTAGGAGGTGATGTTTCCCTTCAGGTTATTACCTTTGCTTAGGCTATCATATGTTTGATAGTAGGTAATATACCGTATCTTTTTGGACAAATACCTTTGCTAAGGCTATAATGTTTGATAGTAGGTCATCCTTCCTTTTGTGTTTACCTTTGCTTACGCTATCATATGTTTGATAGTAGGTAGTACACCTTTCTTTCTGAGTCAGACACCTTTGCTTAGGCTACCGTGTTTTGTAGGAGGTGATGTTTCCCTTCAGGTTATTACCTTTGCTTAGGCTATCATATGTTTGATAGTAGGTAATATACCGTATCTTTTTGGACAAATACCTTTGCTAAGGCTACAATGTTTGATTATAGGTCATCCTTCCTTTTGTGTTTACCTTTGCTTACGCTATCATATGTTTGATAGAATGTAGTACACCTTTCTTTCTGAGTCAGACACCTTCGCTTAGGCTACCGTGTTTGATAGTAGATGCTCTTTCCTTTCAGGTTATTACCTTTGCTTAAGCTATCGTATGTTTGATAGTTGGTAATATACCACATCTTTTTGGTCAGATACCTTTGCTTAGGCTACCATGTTTGGTAGTAGGTGATACAAGTTCCTTTCTGAGACAGACACCTTTCCTTAGGCTACCGTGTTTGGTAGTAGGTGATCTTTCCTTTCAGGTTATTACCTTTGCTTAGGCTATGATATGTTTGATGGTAGGTAATATAGCGTATGTTTATGGTTATATACCTCTCCTTAGGTTACCATGTTTGGTAACAGGTCATCTTTCCTTTTGTGTTTACCTTTGCTTAGGCTATCATATGTTTAATAGTATGTAATATACCTTTCTTTCTGAGTCAGACACCTTTGCTTAGGCTACCGTGTTTGGTAGTAGGTGATATTTCCTTTCAGGTTATTATCTTTGCTTAGGCTATCCTATGTTTGATAGTTGGTAATATACCGTGTCTTTTTGGTCAGATACCTTTGCTAAGGTTGCCATGTTAATTAGTAGGTCATCTTTCCATTTTTGTTTACCTTTGCTTAGGCTATCATATGTTTGATAGTAGGTAATACACCTTTCTATCTGAGTCATTCAACTTTGCTTAGTCTACCGTGTTTGGTAGTAGGTGTTCTTTCCTTTTAGGTTATTACCTTTGCTTAGGCTATCATATGTTTTCTAGTAGGTAATATACTGTATCTTTTTGGTCAGATAGCTCTGATAAGGCTACCATGTTTGGTATTAGGTCATCTTTCATTTTGTGTTTACCTTTGCTTAGGCTATCATATGTTTGATAGTAGGTAATACACCTTTCTTTCTGAGTCAGATACCTTTGCTTAGGCTACCGTATTTTGTAGTAGGTGATCTTTCCTTTCATGTTATTACCTTTGCTTAGGCTATCATATGTTTGATAGTAGGTACTATACCGTGTCTTTTTGGTAGATACCTTTGCTAAGGCTACCATGTTTGGTAGTAGGTCATCTTTCCTTTTGTGTTTACCTTTGCTTAGGCTATCATATGTTTAATGGTAGGTAATACGCCTTTCTTTCTGAGTCAGACACCTTTGCTTAGGCTACCGTGTTAAGTAGTAGGTGATCTTTCCTTTCAGGTTATTACCTTTGCTTAGGTTATCATATGTTTGATAGTAGGTAATATACCGTATCTTTTTGGTCAGATACCTATGCTAAGGCTACCATGTTTGGTAGTAGGTCATCTTTCCTTTTGTGTTTATCTTTGCTTAGGCTATCAGATGTTTGATAGTAGGTAATACACCTTTCTTTCTGAGTCAGACACCTTTGCTTAGGCTACCGTGTTTTATAGTAGGTGATCTTTCCTTTCAGGTTATTACCTTTGTTTATGCTATTATATGTTTGATAGTAGGTAATATACCGTGTCTTTTTGGTAGATACCTTTGCTAAGGCTACCATGTTTGGTAGTAGGTCATCTTTCATTTTGTGTTTACCTTTGCTTAGGCTATCATATGATTGATAGTAGGTAATACACCTTTATTTCTGAGCCAGACACCTTTTCTTAGGCTATCATATGTTTGATAGTAGGTAATATACCGTATCTTTTTGGAAAAATACCTTTGCTAAGGCTACCATGTTTGGTAGTAGATCATCCTTTCTTTTGTGTTTACCTTTGCTTACGTTATCATATGTTTGATAGTAGGTAATACACCTTTCTATCTGAGTCAGAAATCTTTTCTTAGGCTACCGTGTTTAGTAGTAGATGATCTTTCCTTTCAGGTTATTACTTTTGCTTAGGCTATCATATGTTTGATAGTTGGTAATTTACCATATCTTTTTGGTCAGATACCTTTGCTTAGGCTACCATGTTTGGTAGTAGGTCATCTTTCCTCTTGTGTTTTCTTTTGCTTAGGCTATCATATGTTTGATAGTAGGTAATACAAGTTCCTTTCTGAGTCAGACACCTTTGCTTAGGCTACCGTGTTTGGTAGTAGGTGATCTTTCCTTTCAAGTTATTAGCTTTGCTTAGGCTATGATATGTTTGATAGTATGTAATATACCGTATCTTTATGGTCAGATACCTTTGCTTAGGCTACCATGTTTGGTAACAGGTCATCTTTCCTATTGTGTTTACCTTTGCTTAGGCTATCATATGTTTGATAGTAGGTAATACACCTTTCTTTCTGAGTCAGACACCTTTGCTTAGGCTACCGTGTTTGGTAGTAGGTGATCTTTCCTTTTAGGTTATTATCTTTGCTTAGGCTATCCTATGTTTGATAGTAGGTAATATACCGTGTCTTATTTGTCAGACACCTTTGCTAAGGCTGCCATGTTTGGTAGTAGGTCATCTTTCCTTTTGTGTTTACCTTATCTTAGGCTATCATATGTTTGATAGTAGGTAATACACCTTTCTTTCTGAGTCAGACACCTTTGCTTAGGCTACCGTGTTTTGTAGTAGGTGATACCATTGGTCTCCATTTTATAGGCAGACTCCTGATAATCTTCTTGACATGATCAGCAGTAGAATAACCTTTGTCCAGAACTTTGAGTCCTGCAACAAGCATCTGGAATCTTGAAAACATAGTTTCCACATATTCGTTGTCTTCCATTCTGAAGGCCTCATACTTCTGGATTAGGATCAGAGCCTTTATCTCCTTGACTTGAGCGTTGCCTTCATGAGTCATCTGAAGAGAGTCAAAGATAGACTTTGCAGTCTCTCTATCTGTAATCTTTTCATACTCTGTATATGAAATAACATTTAGCAGAATCGTTCTCGCTATGTGATGACTCTTGTAGGTTTTCTTTTGAGCCTCTAAAAATGAGCTTCTGGCAATCTTTTTGCCTTCAGAGTCTACTGGATAACTGTAGCCATCAACTACCAGATCCCATAGATCCAAATCAAATCCCATAAAGTAACTTTCGATTCTGTCTTTCCAATAGTCAAATTTCTCGCCATCAAAGATAAGCGGTTTTGTACTATATGAGTCTCTTTCATTATTATCAGAAGTGACATTAGAACCATTTACGGCAGCCATTGTTTTTCACACTTTGGATCGGTACTGAACACTGTTAGGTGCTTGATAAAAATTCAAACTTTTTATCTTCTCAGAACCGGAGCTCTGATGCCAATTGAAGGTGTGAAAAACACAAGAAAGAGGGGGTTTGAATTGGGTTTTTACACTAAAAAAATTCTTTAAAAATAATCCCCTTTACAAATAACCTCCACTTCTTGATAATAAAGCAAGAGAAACCGAAAAGAAAGAACATAGTATATTTATACTAGTTCACTTGAGAAACCCTCAAGCTAGTCTAGTCCACCCGCCAAGGTGATTTTGCCTCTCTCAAGCGAGGTCTTAATCCACTAATCAAACTGATTAATACAATGCACAAGCCAAACTGCAAGTGACTAACAACAATCTCTAAGACACACTAGTCATAGACTTCTCGAGAATTCCGACCTAACCGGTCTCTCAAGGAAATCAAACAACAGTTTGAAAAATAATTTGTTTACAGAAAATTACTTCTACATAAGCTGATATGTAAACAGATTTAAGAACAAAATAACTTAAGAATGATAAGAACAATAGAGCGTATGAGCAGTGAAGATTAGCAACTCATTCTTAAAGTCTTCAAGCCTTTATATAGCCATGCATGAGATGTGACCGTTGAAGGATATTTCTGACATTTCAGAATTATGGCAGCTTGAAAGAACATGGGGGACAAATAGTACATTTGCGTTCGCCCTATCCGGAGTGGAGCAAAGCGTCCTCATCGTACCGTTGTACTGTTGTACCACGTTGCTTAGTCTTCTCAACTTCCTGTCTTCAGAGGCTTCTGAGAGCATAAGTTAGAAGAAGGAAAAACGTAACTTGGGTCTTAAGAGCTTCAAGCCTTCAGAGTCTTCAGAGCTACATCTTCAGAGTCTTCAGCACTTGGTCTTCAGAATCCGTTGTCTAAGAAGCATAAGTCTTTAGCATCTGGACTTGTTCATCAGAACTTCTGTCTTTAGATCTTCAGAACTTGTTTTCTTTAGACATCGTATCAGAGTCATACAACTTCAGAGTCTTCTGAAGCAAATGCTACTGTTCAGCAGAACAAATGTAGCGCAGAAGCGGAACAATTCTCTTCTAATAACTTAGCCACGCTATTTATCAGAAGCAGAACCTGTTTGTTAAATTCTAAAAAATAACAAACATTAGAATACCAAAATTGTTCATACAAACATACTTGTTTGTTATCATCAAAACTCAGAGGTATTATTGCAGAACTAAACCTTGTTCTAACATGTATGATTGAATGTGGGTTGATTATGCCGAGTATTAATGTGGCATTGGTACGTGCGTTATGATTGTTGATTGGTGTGAATTGTGTGAATTACTACTCCTTAGCATGTGATTTTCACCATGTATTATTGAATGTAATTCTCACCCCTTTTCCATTGTTGTGTATGTGCTCCTTGGGGAGTACAGATAATCAGGTATCTGAGTAGTGCTCAGAGCATGTGTTGTTATTGATCGAATCTTAGGAGTCGCTCTGATACGTAACACGAGAATGATGAGGATTTCGTTAGTTTCTCTATGTTATTTGTTATTTGTTACGTATCTTGATTTGTGTAATGTTGTTGAACCACAGATTTTGTGGAGGATTGATATAATTGGGACCTTAGTGCCGAACTAATTTATTATTCTTCTGTTTAATTTAATTTTTCAATAGTAATAAGATATGAAGTGATTTGATACTTCATGAGAATATATTTGTTGATCTAGCATCCTACGTCTATAACTCTGATTTTTCCGCAAACTATTTTTCGTATTTCTACTATTTATTGAACGAATGGGTAGAGTAGGGTGTTACATCTCCCGACCTATTTAATAGACCCCACAAGGTCCTCAAAAGATATACAATGATGAATGACTTAGAGGCAGTAAGAACTATTGAGAGATATCCCTAGTGACAATCAATGATTATTGACGTCACCTTACTAGTGTCACTTCTCCATAGAAGTTATCCACAAATAAGATTTTACTAGCGTAGAACCTAAGATGGACATTCCTAGAACACCTGGTTAGAGAAATCCATGTTGGAAGGACTGTTATATTGTATTTTTAGGGTTCCTATGACACCCTTTCTTTCATAAAACAGTAGCAAATAGAATATTTTAAGCCTCAAAGAAATATAGAACTCGACTATAAAAGGGAAACGGATTGGATGACTTTCCTAGAAAGTCACCATGACTTTAGTTATAATTTTGTTCTTATGTTAGGAAAAATGAATAATAAATACTGTAATATATAAATGTATGAAATGATAAAGTAACTGAGATAATGAACTAAAGTTATGGTGACTTTGGGATAGGCAAAGTCACTCAAACGAATAAAAGGCAAATTGCATATCAATCTCTACTAAACATTATTTTAAGGAGACAACTTCGTTATTCATCATAAAAAATTAGATAGTTTATCTTCAATCAATCTATTAATGTTATATCATTTTATTATACTTAATTATTTATTTAATAATTTAAATTTTATAGATTTTTAATGCAATATAGTTTAATTTACTCTATGAATAACTCTACCCAATTTTTTAAAATAGTTAGATAAAAATTCAACTTATTTTAATTCTAAAACCTCTCACTTACAACTATCACTCCCCCTTTTTAAACTAGATTATTTATACTAGCACCAAGACCCTCAATCCAATTCACATTCATATACCAGTTCACTCCCCCTTTTTAAACTAGAAAGGTCTTTTCAAAATCACAAATAAATATAATAATTTAGAAAGAAAATATTTTTAAAGATAAATTATTTATCAAATACTTCCTCCGTCTCAAATTATAAGTCAATTTGTCAAAAAAATTTGTCACAAATTATAAGTCACCTTATATTCTCAATGCAATATAAATGACATCTTCTCCAATATACCCTCAAATATTTATTATTATTTATTCTTTTAACTCTTTTAATTTCTCTTTCCTATATAATTATGAGGGGCATTACTGTAAAGTTATACATAATTTATCTTTATCATAAAATAATAATTAAGTTTCTTAATTTGTATAAAAAACTCAAAACGTCTTATAATTTGGAACGGAGGGAGTAATATAAGATAGAAAGGGTATAAACTATTTTATATTTAATTCACGTTTAATTAAAAATAATTTGTTATTGTTAAAAATCCAATAACATATTAAAATATCTCACAGGCTTTCCAATCTATTACCAAGCACGAGCAAAAAACCCTTCTGTCACCGACCACTTTTCCTCACCCAAAATCTAAATTTTTTTTATTCAACATGTAGCTAAGTTGTTTGGAAGTGTGATGAAGTCTTTCCTCCGCACCTCCCTTTTACCCTTGGAATTGTCTTTGTTGTAGTCTCTAGGCGGTTGCTCTCTGAACGGAGCCACCGGCGTGTGGTTGGTGGTTTTTGGTTCTTCTCTCATACAAATTTGCATTTTCGTTGTTTTTTGGTTCCCTTAACTCCGGCGATTAGGTTTCGGAGGCAACTGGTATGGCTGGTTAACGCTCAGTGCAGGATGATAGGAAACCAGTTGGGTCACTTTCGGAGTTTTCGGCAGAGTCTCTTAAATGATAATGATTTAGCCATGATCACAGGTTTGTGTTTCTGGGGTAGAGTTGGTTTCCTAAGCTTTTGATTCTCTAATTGTCTTCAAATCTGTTGAGATATGTAGGTTTCAAGATTTAAGGTTGGTCTTCTCTGCGTTGGCGCTGACTCAATATCGGTATACGTCATCCTGATTGTTGTCAGATTGGTTTAATATCTTTATCATCCTATCTGTTTGATGTTGAGTTGTTTGGCTCGAAAGAGTCGTCTTGCTTGCTAGTTGTTTTTTCAGAAGTTGTTGGTTCGTGAATCAGTCTGTATTGGCGGTTGGTTTGTTTGCCGTCTTGAAAAGTGAAAGCTTGCACAAGACTATTTTTTTGCTATTTAATTTCGCACCCTTCGCTGAATAGTGTCTGTTGTGTGTGTTTGCTTTAGTTTATTTTAAAAAACAACTTTTGTTGTATTTGTTGTATTTGATCTATTGTATACTTTCTGAGTTGATTTCGTAGTTTGACTGAGTTTGATTTATATCCCCTAGTTCTATGTATTTCCTTTATTTTCATTTTATATATATTTAGTTTATAAAAAAAATCAGTCCCAAAAAATCTATTACCAAATTGAAAAATTGCTTTAGAAGACCCATCATCTTTCAAAGCATCAACAACATCATCTTTTAACTCTTTCCTAATCTCATTTCTATCAACCAAACCAGCCTCACTAAACTTTAACCTTATTGCAACTTTAACTCCATCTCATAACAAAACATCATTCATTTTTTCTCAGCAAACAAAGGACAAACAATCATAGGAAAACCCAACGCAACACTCTCAAGCACTGAATTCTAACCACAATGAGTCAAAAACCAACCAACCGAACAATGACTCAAAATTTGAGTTTGTGGGGCCCAACCTGGAAGTTGAATAGCTTCGTTGCAATCTTTAAACTCACATGAAGTTTCTTCATGAAGTATTGGAAAATGGATGAAAAGTGAGAGTGTCATAGCAGAAGGAGGGAAATAAATATGAGACAAAAGGTTGAATTCTTTAGCTACTTGAAGTGATTATTTTGCGAAAGGATCGGAAACTAAAGCAACGGTGTTGTTGCATCAATTTTTTGTTCTGCTTACTTAATTTAATATGGTTTTAAATTATCGTTTCAAAGATGTCATGAATCTTAATATTGTGATCATAGTTTTAAATTGTGGTTGTGGTCGCATATGTGATTTCGAATTTGCAATTTCGATCATGGCAGTTACTAGGACACGTATTGCAGCCGTTGCAGCATGCAGCATGGATACTAACTATAAGTTGTTTGAATTACAGACTTCAGGAATATTTAAAGTTGATATTTCTTATTACATTAGAAGAAAATTGAAAATTGAAACTGAAAAAACAGACTTTTAAGAAATAAGAACAATATTTATACTTTCCTATATCCCACCAAAACTTCCCAATTTCCTAGCCAACTGAGATAGAGCCTGTCTCGAAGAACCGTCATATTTCAGTGCATTAGCAGCAGAATCTCTTAAATCCATCATTCTTTTCCGCATTCCCTTTCGTTCTTCACCTTCCATCACACACTTAATCACCTTTGCAATTTCCTCCTTTTCCACAATCTCTTCATCTTCAAATTTCAACCTTAGTGCCACTTTAAGACCATCACTCAACATAACAGCATTCATTGCTTGTTCTGCAAACAAAGGCCAAGCTATTATTGGCACCCCCTCTTGTATACTCTCCAAAATCGAATTCCAACCACAATGACTTAAAAATCCACCAACTGAATTTTGCTTAAGTATTTCAACTTGAGGTGCCCATGATGGCAAAATCAAACCTTTTTCTTTGGTTCTTTCCAAAAATCCTTGTGGTAGAAATTTCAAAGGATCTTCATTTGTAGCTTCAAGATAAGCAGCATTAACTGAATCACTTGGTCCTCTCACAACCCAAATGAATCTTTGACCACTCAACTCCAAACCAAAAGCTAGCTCATTGATTTGCTTCTGAGAGAGTGTTCCACCACTTCCAAAAGAAACATACAAAACAGAATCTTGTGGTTGGTTTTTCAACCATTTCAAACATTCAAACTCATCATCAACATCATTAGTACTATTATATGACCCTATTTGTGTAATGGGTCCCACAGGCAAAAAACTGATTTTTCCATGACCCTTTTGCTCCAATGCTTTTATAACACTTGATTCCAATTCAAAGAAACTATTAAAAAGGATTCCATCAACAAAATACAAAGCTTTTGCACGTTGAAGAAACATTTTGTAAAGTTCGCTTGATCTTTTTTGTGTTGGTGTTGGAAGATCAATACCATTGATTGGTACACACCCTTGTAACTCTATAGGTTCTTGTAAATCTTTGTATTCACATGAAACCTCTTGATCAAGTTTTGGAAAGTGTAAAACAAGTGAAAGATTAAAAGCCGAACAAGGGAAGTAAAGAAAAGACAAAGAGTTAAACTCTTTTGCAAAATCCAGTGCTTCAAAAGCAAAGGGATCAGCAACTATAGCAGCTAAAGGTGCTTTTGAAGTTAAAGATTTTAAGGCTTGATGAATTGATGGTAGAGAGAGTGTTACTGTTTGTTGAATTAGAATTGCAGGGTATGCTCCTTGAGGTAAATCTTGTTTGTTGATTGGTGGAAGAAAGATTGAGTTTATGTTAGGTGGAATTGTTTCAAGGTATGATTTTGATGAATCTGGTAGTGAGCCAAGTGAGGGAATGATGCAAGTGATGTGAAAATTAGGGTGGTTTTTGACTATTCTTTTGGTGAATTCTACTATTGGGACTAAGTGGCTGAAACCAGGACTTGGAATAACAGCTATGTGTGTTGTTTTTGACATTGTTTGAGTCACAAGTTTGTGAAAAGTTGTATCTGGTTTTTCTCTATTTAAGCTTATAACAATCATAGACATGTGTTTATATATATATAGGCAAATCGTAAGTAGTAGTCAATATGGCATGTAATTTAAGGATGTCATCAGAGGCAAAAGTTGTATTTTCTTTGTATACTTTGACTGTTAAATGAAACGTAATGAAGGGTACATGCATGGTGACGTAAGTGCATATGCTAGACACTATTAGCCAAAAAATTTTGTCACAAAATAAAAGTTTTTTTACGTTTTCAATACAACAATCATTAATTTTTATTAATTTTACCTCTAATAAATATTAGCTACACAACTTTTAAGATATTATATCACATTACACCTTTTTGACAACCAATAATAATTAAGGATAGTTTTATAAAATTGTTATATTTAATTAGTCAATCATTATTTTTTTTAATTTATATACAACAATCTTAAAAGATTTTCATTTTGAAACGGAAGGAATACTATACGTCATATTTTCTTCAAAAACTAGAAGCCATGATTACTATAGTGGAGTCCACGTGCCACTTTTTCTTGTTTGACTGTGAAGTGGTTGCTTATGTTACTTTTCTTAAAGCTATGTTTTACCCGAAATTTAGGAAGAAGAATTTCTTGCCTTCCATTTCTTTGAAACACTTCTAAAAGCATACATATATAATTAAAAGAACAGGTGTGCTATGTTTACACTCAGTGTCTTACACCCGTATGTACACTATAAGCTTTTTAAAGCATCTAAACATTGGCACAAAAATCAAAGCATAAAAAAAATTATTAAAAAAAACAAAATGTATATTATAACGTATCATTATACGGTGTAGTGTAACTTTTTAGTGTCATTTTAGCATTTCACTTAAAAGAAATTAAAGGAAACTTATAATTATTGCTTGACACTCTCCTCGTATTTACAAATTTCATAATTTTTCTCATAAAATTTCCATTATAACAAAGGGCAACTAAAGCAATCAAGCATCATCAAAAAATTCAGAGTGTTATAGAAGATGTTTAGTACGATCAATTAAAGCAGTCAATACCTGATCTTATTGGATCAGCAGCCAGCAACACGTCGTGAGCTCTTTTATTCGCCGGTGGTGGTAAAGAGGAAGGAGATGTACCTGCAAAGTACTCTGATGTTAAAGTCAAAGACGGAGTAATCAACGCAAGTACAGAGAAAAGGTGTAAAGAATAGAATACCTGACCCTTTAGTGAAAGAGGGTATTTATAATGTGCCCACAACGCAGGGCCAACAGTTACTTTGCATTGGGTTGGATCGCAAAGCCCAATACAAGTAACTGTCAGGGCTTACGTGGCGTAGGGAAGACCAGCACGTGGTCTTCGCCCTAGATCAACTGCCCCATGATCTTCGGAAGGTGGGTTGACCAGTTCTTTCAAAAGTGGGTAGTTGCCTAATCACGTGTCCCTGCGTGGGGGGCACGTGGAGTCCGTGGGGGAGACGTGTGAGAGCTCCCCGGGCGTGAGATGGGTTGGGCCTCAATTGGGCACTCCTCGACGAGGACTTGGGTTGGGTAGTGCCCGATGGTGGGGCAGCCTTAGGCCCAGTCAAGAACAGGAGCCCCCCAAGTCGTTGCTCCGAAGCAGAGGAGTAATGACTTAAGAGTCAGTTTAAACGTCGAGGACCCATCCGGAGGAGCGTCAGTCTGTCTGGAACATCGAGTTGGGGGCGATGCGCGTAGCCAGGAGTAAGAGATGCTCGAAGAGACAGGAGTTGCAGGGAGGTCTGTCTGTCAGCCGTACTACTGGCCCATCTTCCCCCTCTGGGTAGGTCCTTGTTTGGTGCTCTGGCCAACGGTGTGACGGAGATGGAAAGGAACGGGCATGCCTGGTCTTCGGGCACGAGGGGAAGCTGAAAGGACACGCATGGTGTCCTCTAGCGCCACATTTCACGTGTAATTAATGCCTAGGGTGGCTATGCGTAGGGGCACTTGAGTGCCTAATGCTGCCTCGCTTCCCGTGCTAGGATTAAATATAAGATGAAAGCTCCCTTCATTTTCACGCTTCCCCTTCATCTCCATCGAAATTCTCTCCAAGTCTCTCCAAGTTCTTCAGAAAGCGTCCGCCGTCACCGCCACCGTCAGCCACTCTTCGTTGTCCAGATCTTCTTTCTTCAAGTAAGTTTTCGTCTCCTATCTCCAGTATTATGAATTTATCGGAGATTTTCTGGGGAGCACGTACGATTTAAGGGGGGATGTATGAGTTTTTCGGCGACTTTCATGAAGTTTCCAGAGGAACTATGAACTTTTCGACCGTGCTCATGAAGTTCCTGATGAAGGCCTCGAGGACCCGCGATGAAGGTCTCGGGTGTCGCTCCCAGGATTTGCATCCAAGTACAAACACGAAAGTGGCACGGAAACAGAGTCGCCAACAATGTGTATTTATCCCAAGAGAGAGAAAGGAAACACTGCATAAACCTGAGGGAAAGAAAGAGCATGGTCTTGCGACCAAGAGAACTGGGTTCGGGAGTCGGTTACGCGAAGTGAAGGTATTAGCACCCCCACGCGTCCATCGTACCCGATGGGATCCACGCTTGCTGTCTCGATCAAAGGGTGTCGTCGTCTGGAGCTCCGTTGCTACTGGAAAAGATAAGGAACAAGAACGAAAGAGAACGGAAACAAATGTAGGGAAAATAAAAGAGGTGCTCGAATGGGCCCTACCCCATTGCCTACGTATCTCATCGGGAACATGAGAATCAGAGCGACGTAGTTCCCCTCAGCTAAGGGAAAGTTGCTTGTGTTTTTTAGGGAACGGTTAATGATCTAGCTCAGGTGTTGCAGGCTCACTGAATCGAGTGCGTTACCGTCTTGCAAGAGAACGAGGAGAAGCACGTTCGTACGTTGAGAATGGGTGGGATGAGAAAAGAATTCCCGAAGGAATGACGTTATTGTTTGTTTTTGTCTTTTAAAGCAAGAAGTGTTTTGTAACACACATTGTATTTAAGTCCTTCATGTAGGATCAAATGCCTCGCATATCGACCCAAGATGGGACGTATGCTAAACATTCTAAGAAAGTGAGAGAAGACCCCTCACTATCTTATTCTCACATGAAAGGCTCAAATACAATACATGTTATGCCTTTTATTAAGTGTTTTTGCTTTTTTGTTTGAAGATGAGAAAGATAGACTCAAAAGGAAGCAAAAAGGTGAAAACTAAAGGGGACTAAGACTCAAACCTTAAAGTTATCATACATGGATGTTCCTATGGTTAATGTGGTTTAAGAAACCTAATCCTAAGATAAAGGAGAAGAAGAATGAATTAAACAGTCCACTTCTAAAGTAGAAGATGAGTTATAACTCAAAAGGGAGGAGAAAGAAGTTATTCAAGGGAAGCATGTAAATGCTTATCATGATCACAAGTTGAATGATTGAAAGAGATAAGAGAGAATGAAAGAAAGAAGTGTATGTGGAAGCATATCCACACACTTACTTACCATTTGCACCTACATGAAAAGGTTAGTTCAAAAACTATCCACAAGTAGTAAAATAAGGAAAGAATACCACATAATGATCAAACAAATTAAGAACCAAGGAATAAAGATCTTAAGAGTTGAAAATCATTCAAGGTCAGAACCTATGCTCTAAGGATATTCTCTAATGTTAAGATACCAAACATGAACTAAATTTGCACACACAATGCCTTAAACATCAAAGAAGTGCAACATGAAGGAATAGATGAAGAATGAGTGGAAATGCAAAGTGAACATGCAATAATCCTTCACAAGAGATCAAGGTCAGAACCATATACCATTTACAAATGTCTCACAATACATATGAATCGTCATACAAATCATGGATAAAAGAGTATAAGTAGAAGAAATAAGATGAAGAAGAAGTAAATATAAGAGCAACATGTTCAATTAGATGCACAAAATGACATATTAGAGATGCATAACATTTGAAATGATTAGTGAATGCATATGGGCAGTGGCATACCATTGATGAGATGCTAATGGAATGAGGGAAATGTCATACAAAATACACACATGAGACATGTAGAGCATAAGAGGAGATAAGAGATGGAAACATGTCAAAGTTCAAATTAGAATGCATAAACTCATATCAAATGCAAATACAAATCAAAGTGACTTATAATGAAACAAAGGTGACCTATAATATCATACAAATGACCTATAAAAGATGCACAAAGCAAATCATAAAAGGGTGGCATAAATGCCTCATCAAAACATGTTAACATGAAGTAGAGGAAAGTGCACAAAATTAATTCCAATCATGAAGCATCAAACATCTATCAAAGCACATGAGAAAATTATGGAAATGAGCCACAACTAACCTAAGTCAGAGGCACAACATGAGTTAAAATCCCATGACCAAACTCAAAAGAAAACATGACCAAAGAGTCCACCAAGTCACATTTAAACACCTCAAAAGAAAATTCAAATATGCACATCAAAACATATGATAAAATGAATTTAAAAATGCAACCAAAATATTTTTAGATGCTTTATTATGTCTTTTAACCAATGCAAAAAGAATGGATAGAAAATGGTGTGTGAAATGAAATAAATAAAATGCACAAGTTCAAGTGTCAAAGAAAGGTGCAAATGAAAAAGAAATTGAAAGAAAATTATGGAATTATGATATAAAATCAAGGAAGTCAGAATTAAAAATAATAAAAAAATAGTTAAATGCATAAAGAATATACATGAATTAATTTAGAATTTTTCAAAGTGTTTTGGTATTTTTAAAAATAGAAAATGGAAACAATATAAAAAGGAAAATAAAATGAAAAGAAAATAAAGCAAGGGGGTGCAGCGTGAGTAATTTGTAGTTCAAAAATAGTTTGGGCTCAAACATGGGGGTGTGAACATCAATTAATGACCCAGTCCATTAAACACGTGTTTGTGTGTGATAGAGTGCACATGCAGTTAACATGAAGATTCAATCAAAGCCATTGGATCAAACAATGAAATCAATCAAGCAAAGTAAACCAATCTAATGGATGAGGACGCAAACACATGTTAGTTACCCTACACACACGCACACGCAAGCATATGAGGCAAAAAAATGAAGCACGTGATCAGTCACCTCCTCATTAATGTGTTGGCAACGCATAAGCCTTTGGATCAAAATAAATCAGACGGACGTGTTTTAAACTGGCATAAACCCTAAACGCAAACCTCACCGGCCGGAGAATGACCTCCGGTCATCTTCTCCGGCCACTCTCCGGCCACCTGCAACCTCAGATATTCCAGAAATATGCAAACCATATATCAAAATGAAGCTGAAGTCATGTACATTCCAAATCTAACATTGAAAATCACATAACATGCATATACAGAGAGATTCGAACACCAACAGTTTTCCCTAATTTTTTCAACTATGCTTCTAATGAGCCTATCAACTAGCCAGGACTCACACTGCTTCTATTAAGCCACAAGCAACATAAAAACAAGCTCAAATCACATGAATTCGTGTAAGCCAAGTTAGAGAAATGTGCACCTGAAACTATGAAGAAACTTGGATCCAAAGAAAACCAGAGAGAAGCAATTAACCTTGAGCTTCCTAGGAGCAAAATAAATGCTCTGAATCCTTAGATCTTGAAGAAGATAGGTGGAGATTTGAAAATGTAATGCAGCTGCACTTGGAGGATTGTTCTTGATTCAGTGTATTCTTGATCCAGAAATACCAAACAATGATGACGATTGATAAAGATGAAGTAGATGAAGGACACTGGTGAATTCGTGTAGAGAGAAAGAGAGAGTTCAGAGAGAAGAGTGAGAATGATTTCTGAGAATGTGAAAAATGAGAGAGTCCTTGAAATTGTGTGTGAGTTTGAATTATATATGTTGAGTTTAGAAGTTAACTACAATGGTTAAGTGAGTTGGTGAGTGAGGTTAACTGAGTTCACCCTAACTAACTGAGTTAAGTTAGTTAGGGGCGAGTTAGGGAGGTGCTGATATGGTGTGGGTGAGTTCAGGATGTGGTATGGTGGTGATTAGAAGGAATGGTGGTGAAGTTATGTAGAGGTGTTAAGATCAATTACAAAGTGTGTTGAGTAAGTTTCAGAAATGAGAGAAAGAATTGCGCGTGCTACTATTGTTTATGTATGTGATGGTGACATGTTGATGATGAATGGTTAAAAGGGATGATGGTGATGCATTCTTGCAGCATGGTTACTTGTAGAACAATTTTTGTCACTTCCCTTATTAGTGTATGCTGCTATGTATGTACATGGATGATGAAAACCGTGTCTAACCAAATTAAGCAAGCATGTGTGAAGGTTATGTTTGCTATGTGTGAACCAATTGATACAACAACAACAATGTTATAACATCTTGGCAGCAACACATTCAATGCAACAGTGGATGTTTGAGGATGAAAATCTCCCACATGGATGGATGATAATGCAAGATTTTGGTGGCAAATGAAAGAGGGGACATGGGAGAATAAGATTGGTATGGAAATTGAATTGAAATAGGACCTCAAACACACTTAAAAATGGCCATGAACTCAAGTACACCAAAACTGGTTTATGGGCGTGTAACCTGGTAGGCTGGCATGGCATCATGGTCTATGGAATTCAGCATGAGACCCTTAACTTTGGACCATTATAACTCCATCATAACTTGTTCAAATGGAAAAATGTCCAACATCAAAGTTGAAGAGGACATTGAGATGAATAGCTTTGAGGTTCAACATTTTTTCATTTGAGGCTTACTTCAATGAGAAAAGTAGCTTGACATTTTGCCCGCCACATGTTTGACAAAATTATGGCCTATGGGCCTGCGCTTGCCTTGCCATGACTTGGTTTTTGACCTAGTTTTGTTAAACTTTGATTGAACATAACTCCCTCAATTTTGATCCAATGGAAGAGTTCTTTATATGGATTTGAAGCTTGGAATGTGATCTTCAATTGGCTCAACTTAGGCCTGAAGTTTAGAGCTTGCATCTTGAAGAAAGAAAACCTTGAAGTGAGGTGCAAGATGATGCAAAAGTTTCCATTTTTAGAAACCCTAATTTCCAAATTTGGCAACTTTATACAACTCCTTATTTTTCATGATTCCTCCATCATTTCTTGATCAAATCTTGTCCAATGAACATATGTAACTTGAATTTCATGATTTTGACCTCAAAAAGTCAGGAGTTGACTTTTTCCTCTGCACGGTTGACTTTTCCCCAAATTGCCTGATTCTCAATCAATTGGTCAATTGAACCTCTTCTGAAATGAATCAATGGGTAATATTCCATCCCTAAACCTTTGAGGACATGTAAAATACCATGAGATCAAGTCTTGCCCAAGAAATCAGAAATAAACTGATTTCATGGCAAACCCTAGTTTTAAACCCTCAGTCTAGGAGAAAATAACACATCCTCCAAATCCCAATTCCTCTGAATATGATGTATATCCTGTCTAACAAAGATGAGATATAGCATTTGGAGGTTATAAAAACTCAAAGATCTTGCCCATTGGGGCATTCTACTCAAGAATTCCAAACCCTAGTTTGGCACTGATTAGGATGATGTGATTCCCTTGCATTCTCTTGTCAAGCTTGATCCTATGATAAGGTGATGACCCATTAAGACCTCTTGAGGCTCAAAGCTCCTTGGATTTGACTTAGGCACCCTGATCCCATGCCAAAGAACCAATGAAATGCAAATGATGATTATGCCAAAATGCAATGCAGCATAAGCCAGTAAAAGCTAAAAGCAAGAGGGCAAATTTTGAGGTGCTACAGCTGCCCCTATTCAAACTTCTTGGATCCGAGGGTATGATAGCGACGACTTTCAGACAATCGGGATACACGGGGTTTGAATACCCAAAATAACTTGGAAATTTGGAAAATGTGGGGGTAACGAAATAGAGTTGTTAACGAGGACGGTCGAAGACGAACTCAAAAAGGTATACCGACCGAAGGCAGACTACGCTGGGGGGAAACAAATTAATACGAGTACGACCGAAAGCGGACTAGAAAAGAAAGACTGACCAAAAGCGGAATTTTAACAACAAACGAGTACGACCGAAAGCAGACTCGAAATGAAAGACTGGCCGAAAGCGGAATTTCAACAACCAACGAGTACGACCGAAAGCGGACTCGAAAAGAAAGACCGACCGAAAGCAGAATTTCAACAACCAACGAGTACGACCGAAAGCAGACTAGAAAAGAAAGACCGACCGAAAGCGGAATTTCAACAGCACACGAGTACGACCGAAAGCGGACTCGAAAAGAAAGACCGACCGAAAGCGGAATTTTAACAACCAACGAGTTCGACCGAAAGCGGACTCGAAAAGAAAGACCGACCGAAAGCGGAATTTCAATAACCAACGAGTACGACCGAAAGCGGACTCGAAAAGAAAGACCGACCGAAAGCGGAATTTCAACAGCACATGAGTACGACCGAAAGCGGATTCGAAAAGAAAGACCGACTGAAAGCAGAATTTTAACATCCAACGAGTACGACCGAAAGCGGACTCGAAAAGAAAGACCGACCGAAAGCGGAATTTCAACAACCAACGAGTACGACCGAAAGCGGACTCGAAAAGAAAGACCGACCAAAAGTGGAATTTCAACAACAAACGAGTACGACCGAAAGCGGACTCGAAGAGAAAGACCGACCGAAAGCGGAATTTCAACAACAAACGAGTACGACCGAAAGCGGACTCGAAGAGAAATACCGACCGAAAGCGGAATTTCAAACCAAGATAAGTAGAATCAACGGATCTACATAGATAACTCTGCTAGGGAAGAGAGAAACCTAAACAGACCACTTTGCGGGGGAGTGTAGGAAGGACCGACAAGAAGGACGAATCCACTGGTTGCGGTGTAATGTTAAACAACATTTCCTGAATCATGTTACTTTCTGCTGGGGAAAGAAAACCGGTAAAGGATATCAAACCTGGCTTATGCTTCGAATGCATATGTTTGAATTTTTCTATGGCGTAATGCTCCATACAAAATGGAAATGCTACGCATTTGGGAGGATGCCATGCAAGGATGCTTATGCAATGCAAAAGAGGCGCTCCAGCAAAATAAATGCTGAAGACGAAGGCAACTCTACCGGGGACGACAAACTAAGTTGTCCACTGAATTAAGAGATTCTGCTGAGAAAGACTTCACTCTGCTGAGGCAGACATTGATCACAGACTCTGCTGGAGATGAAACTCCGATAGACCACCCACTCTGTTGGGAATATTGAAGATGGGACCCAAAGAGAAATTCTCTCCGCTGGGGGTTACCAATGACTTCTACCAGAATCTGAAAGCATGCCAATAACGATTAGACTTAAGGTCTGCTAAGGAATATCAACTGCCGTGGAACAAACCACTTGTGAGGAACACCACCAAACTATGCTTGGGGAAACAAGTCAATAACACCAACCCTGCTTGGGGTATTTTTGAACTTACCCTGCTGCTGGGAGATACTCTTACCTCTATCCTGCTGGGAATATCAGCCACTACCAGCAAATCTGCTTGGGAAAATGGTGATTGACAACATTAGCTCTGCTAGGGGATACCACCAAGATTAATCCTCTGCTGGGGATCAGACCGAACCATTGTTGGTGAGAAAACCTTTCCTGATTAGTTGAGGGAGATATGTGTTTAGACTCTGTGGGGGAAATAATATTTGTCCAAATAAGATACTCCACCAGTCTTTTGCTGGGGATACAGACGTATCAACTTCTGGCTATTTGCTAAGAGAGTAATGGACCAACCACCACTCTAGCTGGGGATACAATCCTATGTACTCTGCCTGGGGAGAGTAATAACCTGCTGAGGAAAAGATTCACTTTACCCTGCTGGGGATTAGAGCACACAGCTGCTAGTGAAATATACGTTTCCTCTCCTGCGGAGGTAACTAAATACCAGACCTCTGACTGCTTACCGGGGAGTAATAGATTAACCATGACCTCGGTTGGGGACACAATACCCGGTACATTTACAGGGAAGAGTAAGCTCTATTGAGGATGATGATCTTTCAGATGCTGAAGAGAGTAACTCTACTGGGGAGAGATCCTGCTACCCTGCAAGAAAAATCAATGCAAAATGGCTACCTAGACTATCATCTTAATGACTATTTCATGAGAAAATTCCACTGTTTTCCGATATGCTTCGCAAAGCTCAACATTTTGCATACAATGTCTTATCAAAATATCGGACCTTTCACAAACAAAACAGTAAAAATAAAACATGGAAAGCTCTTTGACTGAAGTGAAAATTTTATTGAATGAAATGGCCTGTAAATAGGCATTTACATTCGGAGGCAATTCCTGAAAAGAGGTAATTGCACAAAAAGTAAAAGAAAATACACATGTCGGCAATGTGGGGAATATATATCCACCATGATTCGATTCAGTTATGACCTGTATGTCTCGCTTATCTGCATATGTTTTGACTTTCGAAGAGACTGACTGGGCTGATTCCTTTCTTTCGAAATTCCCGTGCATCAAAAGTGTTCACAGATTAAACGCAAATCGTAGCCTCTTGCTTTCAAATCCCTAACTTTTGCCTGGATCGCCCTTTACGGGTTTTCAATCCACCGGGATACCCATTTTTGCCAAAGTTGCCTTGTCAGGTTTTCAACTTTGCGGGTTTATTCTTTTTTCTTTTTATCCCTAATTTTTGCCCGAACCTTTTCTTTTTATGGTTCGTCGGGATGCCCCTTTTTTGCTTGGATCTTCTTTTTATGTCCAGCGGGTCTCTTTTATGCAAAGTATTTTTTGACTACGTCTGCGTTCACAAGGGACGTAAAATCTTCGCCATCCATAGTTGAGAGTAATAAGGCTCCACCAGAGAAAACCTGTCTTACTACATATGGACCTTCATAATTTGGAGTCCATTTGCCCCTGTGATCTGTTTGAGGAGGAAGGATTATTTTCAAAACCAATTCACCAGCCTGAAAACACCGAGGACGCACTTTCTGATCAAAGGCTTTCTTCATCCTGCTCTGGTACAACCGGCCATGTGCAATGGCCGCCAATCTCTTTTCCTCGATCAGGTTCAACTGATTCAATCAGGAACGCACCCATTCAGCTTCGTCAAGCTTCACGTCTGCCAGAATTCTCAAAGAAGGAATCTCAACCTCTACTGGTAGAACTGCTTCCGTACCATATACAAGCGAGAAAGGTGTTGCCCCAGTTGAGGTACGCACCGAAGTACGATAACCGTGTAAAGTATAAGGCAACATCTCATGCCAGTCTTTATACGTCACTACCATTTTCTGCACAATCTTCTTGATATTCTTATTTGCTGCTTCAACAGCCCCATTCATCTTCGGGCGATAAGGAGAAGAATTGTGATGTTTGATCTTAAAGTTCTGACACAACTCCTTCATCATCTTGTTATTCAAATTTGAACCATTATCAGTAATGATTCTCTCCGGGACTCCATACCGGTAGATGATGTCCTTCTTGATAAACCGGGCTACCACTTGCTTAGTAACGTTGGCATATGAGGCTGCTTCTACCCACTTCGTGAAATAATCAATGGCAACCAAAATGAAACGATGCCCATTGGAAGCAGTCGGCTCAATCTTCCCGATCATATCAATGCCCCACATGGCAAAGGGCCAAGGCGATGACAACACATTCAGAGGAGTAGGTGGTACGTGTACCTTATCTGCATAGATCTGGCACTTATGACATTTTCGAGTGTATTTGAAACAATCTGACTCCATAGTCATCCAATAATACCCCGCTCTCAACAGTTTTCTGGCCATAGCATGCCCATTGGCATGAGTGCCGAAAGAACCTTCATGAACTTCCTCCATCAACAGGCTTGCCTCGTGTTCATCAACACAACGTAGCAAGACCATGTCAAAGTTCCTCTTGTATAGCACATCGTCTTTGTTCAAAAAGAAGTTTCCCACCAACCTCCTCAGAGTTTTCTTATCTTTGGTGGACGCGTCAACCGGATACTCTTGACTCTTCAGAAAGACCTTAATATCATGATACCAAGGCTTGCCATCTGATACCCCTTCAACTGCAAACACAAAAGCGGGTCTATCCAAACGCATGATTCTGATCGAGGGAGTTTCATTCCAACGGTTCACCTGATACATTGATGATAACGTTGCCAACGCATCTGCCATCTGATTCTCTAACCGGGGTATGTGATGGAAATCAACTCTGTCAAAGAAAGGTAACAACCTTCTGGCATAGTTGTTATAAGGCACCAAATTCGCTTGACGAGTTTCCCATTCACCTGTGATCTGATTAACCACCAACGCGGAATCACCATAAACATCGAGGTTCTTGATTCTCAAATCAATTGCTTCTTCTAACCCCATGATGCATGCTTCATACTCCGCCTCATTGTTGGTGCATATGAACGCTAACCGGGCAGTAAAGGGTATATGAGAGCCCTGTGGAGTCGTAATGATTGCCCCGATTCCATTACCATATGAGTTTACAGCCCCATCAAAGACTAGCTTCCACTGGGATCCAATTTCAGGTCCTTCATCATGTAGAGGCTCTTCACAGTCTTTCATCTTCAGATACATAATATGCTCATCAGGAAATTCAAACTTCATCGGTTGATAATCCTCAATTGGTTGTTCGGCAAGATATTCTGACAAAACACTTCCCTTAATGGCTTTTTGGGAAACATATTGAATATCGTACTCTGTCAGAACCATCTGCCAACGGGCTATTCTTCCAGAAAGCGCCTGCTTTTCAAACACATACTTGATCGGATCCATCTTCGAAATCAAGAGAGTTGTGTGGTTTAACATATACTGCCTCAAACGCTTAGCTGCCCAAGCGAGTGCACAATATGTCTTTTCCAGCATTGAGTACCTCGACTCACAATCGGTGAACTTTTTACTCAGGTAGTATATGGTATGCTCTTTTCTACTTGACTCATCTTGTTGACCGATCACACACCCCATTGAATTCTCAAGAACCGTAAGATACATAATCAATGGCCTTCCTGGCACTGGTGGCAAAAGGACCGGAGGTTCCTGCAAATATTCTTTTATTTTTTCGAACGCCTTTTGACAATTTTCATTCCACCTGACCGCTTGATCTTTTCTTAGCAATTTGAATATTGGTTCACAAGTGGCTGTAAGATGAGATATGAACCTAGCAATGTAGTTCAACCTCCCCAGAAAACCACGAACCTCTTTTTCTGTTCTCGGCTCAGGCATTTCTTGTATGGATTTTACTTTAATAGGATCAACCTCGATACCTCTTTCGCTGACAATAAACCCCAATAGTTTTCCCGACCTCACCCCGAAGGTGCACTTGTTTGGATTCAACCTCAGTCTGAACTTTATCAACCTGTCAAAAAGCTTCTGAAGATTCACCAGATGCTCTTCCTCCGTTTGTGACTTCGCGATCATGTCATCAACATATACCTCGATCTCTTTGTGAATCATATCATGAAAGAGAGTCACCATTGCCCGCTGATAAGTTGCCCCAGCATTTTTCAATCCAAAGGGCATTACTTTGTAACAGAATGTTCCCCACGGTGTTATGAACGTTGTTTTCTCCATGTCCTCTGGGGCCATTTTGATTTGGTTATACCCAGAGAAACCATCCATGAAGGAAAACACAGAGTATTGAGCAGTGTTGTCCACTAACACATCGATGTGAGGGAGCGGGAAGTCATCTTTTGGGCTTGCTCTATTCAGATCTCTATAATCAACACACATCCTGACCTTTCCGTCCTTCTTAGGTACAGGCACAATGTTAGCAACCCACGGAGGATAACTTGTCACAGCCAGAAATCCATCATCTATCTGCTTTTGAACCTCCTCTTTGATCTTGACAGACATCTCAGGTTCCGTTCTCCTCAACTTCTGCTTGACCGGAGTACATCCCTCTTTGAGTGGCAACCGGTGTACCACGATGTCAGTGTCAAGCCCAGGCATGTCTTGGTAAGACCAGGCAAAGATATCCACATACTTTCGAAGCATTTCAATCAATCTTCCCTTTACACTGTCTTCCAAAGCAGCCCCAATCTTTACCTCTTTCTTCGCATCCTCGGTTCCCAAATTAACAATCTCAATCTCCCCCTGATGAGGCACAATGACCCTTTCCTCATGTTTTAGCAATCTGGCTAATTCCTCAGGAAGTTCACAGCCTTCCTCAACCTCTTCTTCAGCCTGATATATGGGATTATCGAAATCATACTGAGCCATAGCCGAATCATGAGGGATGGAATCTGAACAAGGTAACCTGCATGATAGATGATTCATGTTTTATTATGTATGCAACAAACAAAACACATTGCCATTTTGATGTGATTTTATGCACAAAGAAAAGTAGAAAAACAGGGATCAGGAATATTTGAATGCGAAAAGTCCTTTATTATTGACAAAGAAAAGCATACGAAATGTTCAAGCCCTACAAACAAGAGTCACTACGCCTTGGGCAGAGCGTAGGATCAAACATAACAGAAAAAACAGAGACAATTACTCTGGTCCAGTCACTTGGATGATCCTCTCCGATGACCTGTTGCATGGACTTTGACCAGGCAAGCAGGGGTGGATCCAATTATCCATGTCGCAATCACTGTCCCCATCCTCTTCGATAGCGTTGACTCTATCAAAGAATACCCCAGCACTGGTAAAATGAACCGGGCCGTAAAACTTCGGAGGCTCTTCAGGACGCCTGGGTGGCTTGTAACCCAGCCCATAAGTATCTTGCTTCTTCTGAACCTCAATAATATGACCCCATTTTTGTGAGCTTCCATCTTCAACTACAGCCCGTGCATCTTTAAGGGATGACATAGAAATCTCCGGCTGATCAACTACTGTAAGCGGCTTAACCACTTCAGATGGGCTAACCTCCTTGGGAACTTCTTCATGAACTTTTACCGTTTCAAAAGCTTGGCATAACGTTTCCTGTATTTCGCCATCTACCTCCACATATTTAAAAGTAGATAGATGGCTTATCATAATGTCCTCCTCTCCGCAAACTGTCACCACATGTTTATCCACCATATACTTCAGCTTCTGATGGAGTGTAGACGTTACAACCCCAGCACTGTGAATCCACGACCGACCAAGTAGACAGCTGTAAGCGGGCTGAATATCCATTATATAGAATGTGGCGTCAAAGACCTCCGGGCCAACCTTAATTAGCAGCACCACCTCTCCAAAAATAGCCCTTTTAGAACCATCAAATGCGGCACCACCAAATCACTGGGCGTGCATATCAACCCTCAGGTATCCAACTTCATCAATGCCTTCTTAGGCAAAACATTTAAAGATGACCCTGTATCCACAAGCACATGAGACATCAACGACCCACGACACTCAACAGAAATATACAAGGCATTGTTATGGTTTCTCCCAGCTGGAGTCAAGTCGGCATCAGTAAACCCCAAACTGTTACCTGCATTAACATGGGCTATCACCCCCTCAAGCTGATTGACTGAGATCTCTTGGGGCACGTAGGCGGCATTCAGCACTTTCAACAACGCGTTTCGGTGAGCTTCCGAACACAACAACAAGGATAAGATGGATATCTTGGATGGCATCTGATGTAAATGATCCACAATTTTATAGTCACTTCTTCGAATCAATCTCATGAATTCCTCTACATTCTCAGAGAAGGGACTATCAGCTGGCCTTACTACGGAGTCAGTCACTGTCGGGGTCTGCATAGAATTATCTACGGCCTGTTTACCCTTGTCCTATCTAGAATTATCAGCCTGTTCCTCGGAAGGAGTGAAGATTCTGCCACTTCGGGTAATAGCTCCTGCTTCCTCGAGGATGGAACTTGCTACTGACGTTCCCATTAACTCTTGTTTCTGCCCATTAACGAAAACTTCTGCCCCATAGTTCCAAGGAATGGCCTCGGTACTCTGATAAGGAATGGGTCCAAGACCTGTAATTATCACCGACGTTGGTCTTACCGCCGCTGAAATTGTGATTGTCTTGAATGGAATAGTGGTGGTAGCCACATTGCTGTCGATAACCTCTTTTCGTTGGTCACACCTGTCAAACTGCAACCTACCTTCATCGATCAACTTTTGAATTCCTGATTTCAACAACCCACAACCATTCATCTGTATCAGACACTCTGAACAATTCTTGTCACAACCGGGGTCCACTCCACCCATCAATAATTTCTCCTTTACCACCATCAAAGGAGTCTTTAATTCATTCACATCCATAACCAGATTCAAAGATTCATTCTCTTTTAACAGAGCACTAACCCTTGGCCCGCCATGATCAGGCATTGGGTTCTGGATAACATTCGGCCCATAATTTGAAAAGTGTATAGCCTTAGAATCCACCAAGTCTTGGACTTTGTGCTTAAAAGCCTTGTAGTCCTCGATATGATGTCTGGGTGCTCCAGAATGGAAGTCGCAATGGGTGTTAGGATTATAACCCGGAGGTGGATTACCAGTGATAGGAGCTAGAGTCCTCTTTTGAATTAGCTACAGCTGAAGCAAATGCTGGAACAACTGGGAATACGGCATGGGAGGTGTTTCAAAATGTCGGTTCTGTTTAGGCGTAAAATGATGTTGGCGTGGAGCACGATTCTGTTGCTGCTATGGAGGTGCTGCCGGAATTGTCACTGATGCTACCTGCTGATTGTAGTTATGGTGTTGCTTCCCTTTGCCTCGGTAAGAAGAGACAGAATTAGTTTCCTCTTTCTTTTTGTAATTCGCATATGGTTTCTTCCCCTGACTAGAAGACGAGCCGTCATTACCCGAAACTTTCCCAGCTTTGATTCCACCCTCTAGCATCTCCCCAACCATGATCAAGTCAGCAAACTTGCCCGACATGCAAGGTAACAGTTTTTCATAATACTGTCCCAACAAAGTATCCATAAACAAATTCAGCATTTCCTTTTCCAGCATGGGTGGTTGTACCCTCGCCGCCAACTCGCGCCATCTCTGCGCGTATTCTTTAAAGCTTTCACCACTCTTTTGGGACATATTTTGTAACTGTGTGCGATTGGGAGCCAAGTCAGTATTATATTGATAGTGTTTCACAAATGCTTCTACCATCTCTCTTCAGTTGTGTATATGGCTCCTCTCGAGCTGTATATACCATTCCAGGGACGCTCCAGACAAGCTGTCCTGGAAGAAGTGCATCAACAATTTTTCATCACGGGAGTACGCAACCATCTTCCTTACGTACGCTCGAACATGTGTCATGGGGCAAGTAGTGCCGTTGTACTTCTCAAAAGTGGGGACTTGAAATTTATGAGGAATTCTTACATCAGGAACCAGCCCTAGGTCATCCAGATCCATTCCCATAGAATTTTGATTTACAACCCCTCTTAGCTGCTCTTCAATCATTCTAATCCTTTGGTCATCAACAACCGGGAGACCAACATCTCCACCTGGTACAGAGAAAACATCGTCTTGTTGGTCATCAAAGTGATGGCCATGAACTGCATGAATACTGTTTCCTCCTCCAACCACAGAAGGAATCACCACATTCTCTCCTCCACCTGGAGGGATAATAACAGTGGGAACTGGAACTCTGCCCGGAGGTCCATTCTGAATATTGTGTCCATTAGCACCTCCGCCCGGAGGAATAACATTGTTCTGGAGACCACCATGTAGTACACCATTGTCATCTACTCTTGCCACGAGAGGTTGGACGAGAGTTCTGAGTTGCTCCTGTCCATGTACGACTCCTTGCATCATTTCCATGAATTGGGTGATACGGCCTTACATGACGGCCATTTCTGCTTGCATTTGCTCCATTATTCTTTTTTGGTTGAGACGAGTAGAATATTGATGAATCGGTTGGTCAGCTATCCTGCCTGAAACCAAATAAGAGTTAGGAAAAACCGAAACAAGTACCTGTTATGCAAAATGCTTATGATTATGAGAATGCAAATGTCATGTTTATCATTGCCAGGGCGTTTTACACCCTGATTCCAGTTTTAATCACAAGGAGTTCAATAATAGTCACAAGATGTTGAGAGAACGGTATTGAGAAGAACTGTACTGTGATAAAATGTTGTGGTACTGTGCTGGTGAATATAGCGATGCCGAAGAAACCCCTTTGAATAAGTATTTCATTGAATTCAACAGAAAATCAATAAGCGCTGAAGCATTTTACAATGAGTCCGTAAATGAGAATTACATCAAGGAAATGGCTCCATCAACAAGCCTAAGGGTAGCCAACATTACATCGACAACATTACATTCAGGAGATGGGAAAGTAGGATCAAACATCTAACTCTAAATCTTTCAATTTGTCACTAGAATACTTGATTTCTTCAAAAAGGATTCTGGTGCGCTGATGACCTGGCTTTTCAATCATCTCTTTGATCAAAACGTCTCTCTTCTTCAGAGCTTCGGCTAGTGAATCCGCATGCATCAAGAGAGCTCCATCAGTACTCACTTCCTTAAGCCTTTTCACCCCAGCTTGTATCTTGAGTCTTCCCATCTCTGCCATGGCATCCTCAGCTTTTTCTTGGACACTTTCAATTCATCGTTAACATTCTTCAGCTGCTCTTGGCTTTTTCCAAAGTCTTCCCGATGCTTTCTCCGTTGTTCATGCGCTCTAAGAAGCTCATCGTCTTTGGCCTTTAATTGCTCTCGCAACTCTGTATTCTCCATTCTGACCTTATCCCAGGCTTGCTGAAGCTTGGCTAGTGTGTCTTTAGTCTGGGCTAAAGCTTGTTTGGTCTTCTTATGAGCTTGAGTGGCAGCATCATCACCCTTACTAATTTTCTGGAAATGTTGAGCTCTTTCGGTGAAATCCTTTTCTCTTGCTGCTAAGATTTGTTCCGCGCCTTGGGCTCTCCGCTCCAGCTCTTTGTTGGCATGTAGAGCATTCTGGAGAAGACTACTCAAATCGAAATTCTCCACCCGAAGCTCCTTCACCAAAGCTTGCAGTTTGTCAAACTCCTCAATGGTTACCGTAGTAGGCTGCTCTGGCATTACGGGATATAAAGGGGGTTCCTTTGAAAAAGGCAAGAGTAATTCATTAACCTTCATTTCAATCCATATTTCATACTCAGGATAAGATCGGCAATCCATTTTTCTAAAGACTGTTTTTCCCGTTTTACGCTGGTGTCCCCAAGCGTTCACAACTTCTCGCAACATTTCCTCATTTTCAGTCCCTGTAAAGAACAAAGATTTCTCGACATTCCGATCTGAGGGAGGATACCTGGAAGCATATCCAAACTGTATAATGGCCAGGATCGGGTTATAGTTGATTCCCCCTTTTCTGCCAATTAGAGGCACATTGGGAAAGTTCCCACAACGGGTGATAATCTCTATTCCCATCAACTTACGATCGAACCAGACGATGTTATTGGCAGTCAGTCCCATTATTCGCTTAGACCACTTTAGAGAATCCCTCGTGTCCACAAACGCACCAGATTGAGGCAAATGCTTCAGAAACCAATCAGACAAAAGTGGAGTACATCAGTTGACAGGACCCCCCTTCTTTTCTCATTCTTGAAGTGCACAGAGTAATAAAAGTCTCCTAACAAAGTAGGAACCGGATTTTTGAGAACAAAAACTCTTATAGCCTGCATATCTACAAAATCCTGTTGATTAGGGAAAAGAAAAATGCCATAAATGCACAAAGCTAGGATGGAATTGTAAACTGCCCAATCTTTTTCTCCAGCAGCCTCTTGAGCTTGATCAGTGAGAAAGGCTAAGTGAAAACCTTTGACTCCATTCTTGATAGCCACATTTCCTTTTAGCGCTGAATCTTTCACTTGTACCACAGCTGCAATCTCCTCTATGCTAGGATGACTACCAGAAAAGAATGGTACTGCTGATTCGACCGAAATTCCCAAAATAAATGAGAACTCCTCCAAAGTAGGCATCAAAATGTAATCAGGAAAGAGAAAGCATCGCAACGAAGGCTCATAAAACTGTAGCAAAGTGTGAAGAGCATCATGTTCATACTGTGTGACTCTGCGGACCATCTCAATCAATTTCCTATATTTCCTCTGGAAAGTGATAAGAACACCCGGGTCAGCCATGGCTATCATTTTGTGAAGTAAATCCAACGTTGGCTCTGGAAATTTGTAAGCGACATTATTCTTCCTCTTAGCATTTGTCTCCGTCAAACCCATTGACTGGAATCAGAGGTAAAATAAGCACCTGGAAATGACAAACATGAATGTTATGATATGATAATGCAATGCAAAAGGCATGATATCAAGGTGCCAAGTGTCTGTGCTGGACTGTGAACGGTGTCAGTGTAGCTCTGAGAACAATATAGAACCATAGATAGGAACCATCTGAATACAATAGGATGAACTCTCCTTTTGTGTAATGACGATAGAAAACCGGGTATGTAGGAGGCATGGTCACTTGCAAACCTGTAAACCCCACCCATACTCACATGTGGGTACTAGAACAACGGTTCCTTAGTTTCAGATTCTCTATTTTGAGAAGAAATAGCACATTCAGCCCGTAGGATACAATGCTATCGCCAAACAAAGAGAACGTTCACTGATTCCCCAAAAATAAAGGCCATCCTATGCAAGTTCCAAAGTGGGCCCTCGGGTGCGAATGGGTTTGCCACAGAATGTGGACTACCACTGTCACCACTAGAGAGGGATGTTTCCACTAAGGTCCTCAATGATCGGTCACCAGAGTCGACAACTTTCTAGGTTAACACTCTGAGATGCACAAGACGCGCAAATCAGAGCATCTCCCAAGAAAACCTCGTCTGGTTGTGGATTTCATATAAACCATACATAACAAGATGCTACGTAGGCCACACTACCGTCCACTCTAGTCCTATGTATGTACTCAAGCCTGTGTAACGAGCTTATCTCTCAGAATACCCATCCCGCCAAACAGAAAACCAGCACAACACAGTCCAGTATAATAATGAAATGAAAATGCAATAAGTGCGGTAAATACAGTAAATACAGTAAAGCAATAATACAGTAAGTAGCCATACAGTAAAATAGTAAATACAACATTGAAGTAAACACCCAATGAAAGAAAAATAGACAAGCGCTAGGATTGACTCGCTTAGGGAACCAGAGATTCTGGGTTCGTTCCCCAACAGAGTCGCCAGCTGTCGCTCCTAGGATTTGTATCCAAGTACAAACGCGAAAGTGGCACAGAAATAGAGTCGCCAACAATGTGTATTTATCCCAAGAGAGGGAAAGGAAACACTGCATAAACCTGAGGGAAAGAAAGAGCATGGTTTTGCGACCAAGAGAACTGGGTTCGGGAGTCGGTTACGCGAAGGGAAGGTATTAGTACCCCCACGCATCCATCGTACCCGATGGGATCCACGCTTGCTGTCTCGATCAAAGGGTGTCATCGTCTGGAGCTTCGTTGTTACTGGAAAAGATAAGGAATAGGAACGGAAGAGAACGGAAACAAATGTAGGGAAAATAAAAGAGGTGCTCGAATGGGCCCTACCCCACTGCCTACGTATCTCATCGGGAACATGAGAATCAGAGCGACGTAGCTCCCCTCAGCTAAGGGAAAGTTGCTTGTGTTTTTTAGGGAACGGTTAATGTTCTAGCTCAGGTGTTGCAGGCTCACTGAATCGAGTGCGTTACCATCTTGCAAGAGAACGAGGAGAAGCACGTTCGTACGTTGAGAATGAGTGGGATGAGAAAAGAATTCCCGAAGGAAAGACGTTATTGTTTGTTTTTGTCTTTTAAAGCAAGAAGTGTTTTGATTATTTTATGTTTTGTAACACACATTGTATTTAAGTCCTTCATGTAGGATCAAATGCCTCGCATATCGACCCAAGATGGGACGTATGCTAAACATTCTAAGCAAGTGAGAGAAGACCTCTCACTATCTTATTCTCACATGAAAGGCTCAAATACAATACATGTTATGCCTTTTATTAAGTGTTTTTGCTTTTTTGTTTGAAGATGAGAAAGATAGACTCAAAAGGAAGCAAAAGGTGAAAACTAAAGGGGACTAAGACTCAAACCTTAAAGTTATCATACATGGATTTTCCTATGGTTAATGTGGTTTAAGAAACCTAATCCTAAGATAAAGGAGAAGAATAATGAATTAAACAACCCACTTCTAAAGTAGAAGATGAGTTATAACTCAAAAGGGAGGAGAAAGAAGTTATTCAAGGGAAGCATGTAAATGCTTATCATGATCACAAGTTGAATGATTGAAAGAGATAAGAGAGAATGAAAGAAAGAAGTGTATGTGGAAGCATATCCACACACTTACTTACCATTTGCACCTACATGAAAAGGTTAGTTCAAAAACTATCCACAAGTAGTAAAATAAGGAAAGAATACCACATAATGATCAAACAAATTAAGAACCAAGGAATAAAGATCTTAAGAGTTGAAAATCATTCAAGGTCAGAACCTATGCTCTAAGGATATTCTCTAATGTTAAGATACTAAACATGAACTAAATTTGCACACACAATGCCTTAAACATCAAAGAAGTGCAACATGAAAGGAATAGATGAAGAATGAGCGGAAATGCAAAGTGAACATGCAATAATGCTTCACAAGAGATCAAGGTCAGAACCATATACCATTTACAAATGTCTCACAATGCATATGAATCATCATACAAATCATGGATAAAAGAGTACAAGTAGAAGAAATAAGATGAAGAAGAAGTAAATATAAGAGCAACATGTTCAATTAGATGCACAAAGTGACATATTAGAGATGCATAACATGTGAAATGATTAGTGAATGCATATGGGCAGTGGCATACCATTGATGAGATGCTAATGGAATGAGGGAAATGTCATACAAAATACACACATGAGACATGTAGAGCATAAGAGGAGATAAGAGATGGAAACATGTCAAAGTTCAAATTAGAATGCATAAACTCATATCAAATGCAAATACAAATCAAAGTGACTTATAATGAAATAAAGGTGACCTATAATATCATACAAATGACCTATAAAAGATGCACAAAGCAAATCATAAAAGGGTGGCATAAATGCCTCATCAAAACATGTTAACATGAAGTAGAGGAAAGTGCACAAAATTAATTCCAATCATGAAGCATCAAACATCTATCAAAGCACATGAGAAAATTATGGAAATGAGCCACAACTAACCTAAGTCAGAGGCACAACATGAGTTAAAATCCCATGACCAAACTCTAAAGAAAACATGACCAAAGAGTCACACCAAGTCACATTTAAACACCTCAAAAGAAAATTCAAATATGCACATCAAAACATATGATAAAATGAATTTAAAAATGCAACCAAAATATTTTTAGATGCTTTATTATGTATTTTAACCAATCCAAAAAGAATGGATAGAAAATGGTGTGTGAAATGAAAGAAATAAAATGCACAAGTTCAAGTGTCAAAGAAAGGTGCAAATGAAAAATAAATTGAAAGAAAATTATGGAATTATGATATAAAATCAAGGAAGTCAGAATTAAAAATAACAGAAAAATATTTAAATGCATATATAACACACATGAATTAATTTAGAATTTTTCAAAGTGTTTTGGTATTTTTAAAAATAGAAAATGGAAACAATATAAAAAGGAAAATAAAATGAAAAGAAAATAAAGCAAAGGGGTGCAGCGTGAGTAATTTGTAGTTCAAAAATAGTTTGGGCTCAAACATGGGGGTGTGAACATCAATTAATGACCCAGTCCATTAAACACGTGTTTGTGTGTGATAGAGTGCACATGCAGTTAACATGAAGATTCAATCAAAGCCATTGGATCAAACAATGAAATCAATCAAGCAAAGTAAACCAATCTAATGGATGAGGACGCAAACACATGTTAGTTACCCTACACACACGCACACGCAAGAATATGAAGCAAAGAAAATGAAGCACGTGATCATCCATCTCCTCATTAATGTGTTGGCAACGCATAAGCCTTTGGATCAAAATAAATCAGACGGACGTGTTTTAAACTGGCATAAACCCTAAACGCAAACCTCACCAGCCGGAGAATGACCTCCGATCATCTTCTCCGGCCACCTGCAACCTCAGATATTCCAGAAATACGCAAACCATATATCAAAATGAAGCTGAAGTCATGTACATTCCAAATCTAACATTGAAAATCACATAGCATGCATATACAGAGAGATTCGAACACCAACAGTTTGCCCTAATTTTTTCAACTATGCTCCTAATGAGCCTATAAACTAGCCAGGACTCACACTGCTTCTATTAAGCCACAAACAACATAAGAACAAGCTTAAATCACGTGAATTCGTGTAAGCCAAGTTAGAGAAATGTGCACCTAAAACTGTGAAGAAACTTGGATCCAAAGAAAACCAGAGAGAAGCAATTAACCTTGAGCTTCCTAGGAGCAAAAAAAATGCTCTGAATCCTTAGATCTTGAAGAAGATAGGTGGAGATTTGAAAATGTAATGCAGTTGCGCTTGTAGGATTGTTGTTAATTCAGTGTATTCTTGATCCAGAAATACCAAACAATGATGATGATTGATAAAGATGAAGTAGATGAAGGACACTGGTGAATTCGTGTAGAGAGAAAGAGAGAGTTCAGAGAGAAGAGTGAGAATGATTTCTGAGAATGTGAAAAATGAGAGAGAGACCTTGAAATTGTGTGTGAGTTTGAATTATATATGTTGAGTTTAGAAGTTAACTACAGTGGTTAAGTGAGTTGGTGAGTGAGGTTAACTGAGTTCACCCTAACTAACTGAGTTAAGTTAGTTAGAGGCAAGTTAGGGAGATGCTGATATGGTGTGGGTGAGTTCAGGATGTGGTATGGTGGTGATTAGAAGGAATGATGGTGATGAAGTTATGTAGAGGTGTTAAGATCAATTACAAAGTGTGTTGAGTAAGTTTCAGAAATGAGAGAAAGAATTATGCGTGCTACTATTGTTTATGTATGTGATGGTGACATGTTGATGATGAATGGTTAAAAGGGATGATGGTGATGCATTCTTGCAGCATGGTTACTTGTAGAACAATTTTTGTCACTTCCCTTATTAGTGTATGCTGCTATGTATGTACATGGATGATAAAAACCGTGTCTAACCAAATTAAGCAAGCATGTGTGAAGGTTATGTTTGCTATGTGTGAACCAATTGATACAATAACAACAATGTTATAACATCTTGGCAGCAACACATTCAATGCAACAGTGGATGTTTGAGGATGAAAATCTCCCACATGGATGGATGATAATGCACGATTTTGGTGGCAAATGAAAGAGGGGACATGGGAGAATAAGATTGGTATGGAAATTGAATTGAAATAGGACCTCAAACACACTTGAAAATGGCCATGAACTCAAGTACACCAAAACTGGTTTTGGGCGTGTAACCTGGTAGGCCGGCATGGCATCATGGTCTATGGAATTCAGCATGAGACCCTTAACTTTGGACCATTATAACTCCATCATAACTTGTTCAAATGGAAAAATGTCCAACATCAAAGTTGGAGAGGACATTGAGATGAACAACTTTGATGTTCAACATTGTTTCATTTGAGGCTTCCTTCAATGATAAAAGTAGCTTTATATTTTTCCCACCATGTGTTTGACATAATTATGGCCTATGGGCTTGCGCTTGCCTTGCCATGACTTGGTTTTTAACCTAGTTTTGTCAAACTTTGATTGAACATAACTCCCTCAATTTTGATCCAATGGAAGAGTTCTTTATATGGATTTGAAGCTTGGAATGTGATCTTCAATTGGCTCAACTTAGGCCTGAAGTTTGGAGCTTGCATCTTGAAGAAAGAAAACCTTGAAGTGAGGTGCTAGATGATGCAAAAGTTTCCATTTTTAGAAACCCTAATTTCCAAATTTGGTAACTTTATATAACTCTTGATTTTTCATGATTCCTCCATCATTTCTTGATCAAATCTTGTCCAATGAACATATGTAACTTGAATTTCATGATTTTGACCTCAAAAAGTCAGGAGTTGACTTTTTCCTCTGCATAGTTGACTTTTCCCCAAATTGCCTGATTCTCAATCAATTGGTCAATTGAACCTCTTCTGAAATGAATCAATGGGCAATCTTCCATCCCTAAACCTTTGAGGACATGTAAAATACTATGAGATCAAGTATTGCCCAATAAATCAGAAATAAACTGATTTCATGGCAAACCCTAGTTTTAAACCCTCAGTCTAGGAGAAAATAACACATCCTCCAAATCCCAATTCCTCTGAATATGATGTATATCCTGTCTAAAAAAGATGAGATATGACATTTAGAGGTGATAAAAACTCAAAGATCTTGCCCATTAGGGCATTCTACTCAAGAATTCCAAAACCCTAGTTTGGCACTAATTAGGATGATGTGATTCCCTTGCATTCTCTTGTCAAGCTTGATCCTATGATAAGGTGATGACCCATTAAGACCTCTTGAGGCTCAAAGCTCCTTAGATTTGACTTAGGCACCCTAATCCCATGCCAAAGAACCAATGAAATGTAAATGATGATTACGCCAAAATGTAATGCAGCATAAGCCAGTAAAAGCTAAAAGTAAGAGGGCAAATTTTGAGGTGCTACATCGGGGAGTTGGGATGAAGGCCTCAGGGAGCCTTCCTCCCTGCAAGCATGAGAATATTATGGGGAGGTCTCTCTCGAGGAGTCTCCCCACGTTTATCGGGGTCTTCTCAATTGGGGAGCCTTACTGTCGAATAGGCTCGTCGTGCCATGTCGACGGGGGTTTCTTCGTGGATGGGTCTTTGTGTCGTGGAGAATTTGTCTGGGGCTCCTTGTCCCTCTCTTCACCCTTTCCCTTGATTTGCAGTGGAAGGGTGGATTTGATCTCGGAAGTCGAATTCACTGTTTTCCTCTGCTTTTCAGGTAAAATGGCCGTAAGGATCGAGGGCGTCATTCATATCGACGAAGAAGCCGACCCCGACGTACTCGTCCAGCAAGTCAGAGCCGAACAAGCCCGCACGCCCGAAGATTGGGTCGGGCATGGACCTGTTAATGTTGGGTCGTACTTTGTCGTCGACGACACGGACGCGTTCGCGACTGTCGAGGATCTCACCGTGGGCTCTTCCCCGAATTGGATGGTCTATAAGCCCAAAGAACAACATCGTATCTGCTTGAGTTTCAAGGGGTGAGGTTCCCGATGTATGAGTTCGCATTTCGGGACGCGGGAATTTGTCTCCCCTTCAGTGATTTTCAAAAGGGGGTGTTCCAATGGTTGCGTCTGGCGCCTTCACAGCTTCACCCCAACGCGGTAGCGTTCATGCGGGCGTTCGAGCTTGAGTGCGAACATCTCCGTATTGGGGCCACACTTCCATTGTTCTTCTACACTTTTCACCTACAGCGGGCGTCTGCTAATGGTCGGCATAGTTGGATATCCTTGAAGCAGCCGAGGAAACTATTCCGGGCGTACCAGGATTCTGTCCGCACCTTCAAGGATAGGTTCTATGTCGTCAAGCCCGTCTCGCACATGGTCGTCGACTCCCTATGCAACCTTGTGGTCGCAGAGGAGGACGGGAGGCGCGAGGAGACATTGGTGTCGAAGTTTATCCTCGAGTGGGAGGAAGGCCACTTCACGAAGGGCACGGACAACTACATTGTGAAACACGGTGACCTGGATGCTGACGACCAGGAATCTTACAAGAAGATAGTAAAATTCGTCTCCGGTTTCACTCCTGCAAAATGTGTTTACAAGGGTGGGAGTTTCATCCTCGACGATCGCGGGGAAGTTTGTCGTGAGGCTCGATTTATTAATACCAAGGTCCTCCTCGAATGCAGGTCCCATGAGGAAGCCTTGAGATTCTTAGGTAGTGAACGTTTGCTTTGCTCGCGCGTCGTCCTTTTTATCTTTTCTTGTACTGACTTATTTTTCTTTGCTCACTGTCGCATGCCAGATGTCGAACGTGCAGGAACGTATCATGAAGCTTGCGGCCACCAAGGGCGCGAAGAAAGCCATCAAGGGTAGAGTCTCCTAGGTCTAGCAGATGCTGAAGCCCGACCAAGGGGCATACAGTTCCTCTTCCCCCCAATGTAGCCAGTCTCCTCCTGTTGTACCCCAAATTTTACCCTTAGATCCATTGATCTCATGCATATCATATTAGGTCAATCATGTTGCATAGCTAACCCTTTTACCAGGTTTTGTTTGTGTTTGTTTGTTTTTATCAGGTTTTATCCTAAGAAGATGCAAGAGGTGATTAATCAAGATTTTGGATGGAGCATTGACTCAAGCAAGTCTCTCATTTCAAAGAGATATCTCCATAACCCTCTTCATGATCCTCTCCATAACCAAATACCTATCCATTTTATCCACCCTCAATTGTCTTTCTCAATTCCTAACCAATTTAAATAATCCTCTATTAACCAATTTTATCCAATTTCTCCATTTGTCAACATTAATTCTCCTAAACCATAACCATTTCAATTACCTAATTCACCTATTATTTATCTTTTTTTTTCTAAATCATTTTTCTTTTATAACAAAAGATAGAAAACCAAACCTTAAACATTTAGTTTTTCAGCCCATCATCAATAGGCCCATCGTGACCAAAAACATGTTACAGAAATATTGGAATGTACTCATTTGCCAAGGACCAATAGGAAGTGAGCATTGTGCTTTGACTTTTCAACTCCATCACTGACCAATGGGAAGACGACGTGTGGCTTGCAAAGAAGTAAAACATTCAAAGTTTGCTCGTCTCCTTTGTCTTGTTCACGAGCTGCAGAAGGGAGGAGGAAATTCAAATCCAAATACGAGTGAATCAATTCATTCCAAATCGTTTCATCCTCAATCCCTTGGCGCGTTTTATCCATTTTGAAATCTCCAAAAACATTTCCCGTTCAAGCTTTCAGTGGTTTGCTTCATTAAAAGTGTTTCTGAGGCATTACTCATTTCAGTATACAGCCTGCTCTCACCTGCAGGTCCCTCACGCAATCCCCAATCCTTACCTCATCTGATACCCTTTCATATGACAATAGATAAGGAGCTCTTAAGCAATACACGAAGTAGTGAAATGGACCCTGCAACCTCTGAGTTTTTGTGCAGCAAGGGCAGCGTATTTGTCTCCAAGGAGTGGACCAATATTTGAATTTTGAAGAGAGACGTTGTAACCCTAGTTTTTCACTCAGCACACCAAGTGTTTGTGCTTTGGACTCAAGCAACCCAAGCCCATTTGATCAGCCTATAAAAGGAGCTTGCTTCTACACTTTAAGACACGAACAATTCTCACAAACACTCAAATAGTCTCTGAAGTTTCCTAAGTTTCGAGCAAGCAAGGTGAAAGGTGGCTTTAGAGTGCTTTGGAAGGAAAGCAGTCAGC
The DNA here is from genome assembly GCA_022829125.1 of Lathyrus tuberosus. Classification (NCBI taxonomy): domain Eukaryota; kingdom Viridiplantae; phylum Streptophyta; class Magnoliopsida; order Fabales; family Fabaceae; genus Lathyrus; species Lathyrus tuberosus. The sequence goes on from JALAZF010000032.1 coordinate 12,872,320, forward strand.
ATACTTGAAGGCAGTGGACTTTACTCCACTTGGTATCACATTCTTTCCCTCTTGTTAATCATGCTCATTTGATATCATTATGTCATATGCATCTTGTTGTTTTTCTATATATGTGTCTTGCTGATGTGTGTTTGAATATGTTGATTGTTTACTCATGGTTTGATTTCATAAAATAGCATGATTTTTTTTAGTGATATGTTGAGGTATATGTATGCTTGTTGTATTAAGTTGTAATGATTGTGGTTGAATTTATGCTTGTTACATGACTAACTGCTACATGACTAATTTATACTTGTACCAACATGAGGAGTATGTAACATTTGGTGTGTAATTCATTTTGCTAACTACTTTTGATTTGGAATGTCTCTGCTCATATATGCAATTCTGTTTGACCTATGCTTTATGATGTATCAAAGTGCCATGAATCTAAATGAACTTGCCTTGACATTATATGTGATTGGTCTGCCCTTAATCTATCTTGATACATGAATCATCATTATAACCATGGCTGAATGCATTTTTTTCCTTGACATTATGTTTGATTGGGGTGCCTATATTTTTCCTTGATGAGTGGTTGAGTTGTATGGACTATCATTATATTTTTTGTTTGCTATCTTTGTGAAAATTGTCTGCTGCATGGCTTGATAACCTATGAATCTTAGCTTTTTGAATCTTGTTATCTTGTTGGTGTGCTAGCATTGTTTGTTGTGTATCTGATCTCATGAGATCATTACTTTGTGAAATGTAATTGCCCTAATGACATGTTGTTATCTGCTGCTAATTGCTTATGTTGTTGATGCTGTTGCCATCATTTCCTTAGCACCTTTTTGATATCCCTGAACTGTCATTAACAGTTAGGTTAGACTTAGAATCTGCCATTACCTTGATCTAACCTGTCTTTATTTTTACCACTTATTGTGACATATTTGAGTTGCTATTTGAACTTTGAAAAGATATCTTTGGAGCTGACTGCACCATGCCCTAACCTATCTCTTGTTTTCTTGCATTTTAAACTTATAACCTTGTCAATCATGTGATCTAAATCCTAGCACAACTCTGCTACTTTTCTTTAAAGCATGTTAAGAACTTTTTCCACTGTTGAAACTCAATCTTGCTATGAATCCTTATGAATGATTGTTTGATAGCATTCAAGTTATGTCCTTACATGATTCCCTTTTGAGTGTATTATGTATATGCTGTATGCTTGCTGCTATGACTGTGTGAATTTGTTGCTTTTTACATTCGAATGTTGTTACTTTGATGTCCAATTTGTATGACCAAAACACTTACTTGGTATCTAATACAGGTAGCAATTCATGATTTTTGAGATGGTAATTACATGTTTCTGCTTCATTTTATTTGACAATGGCTGATGTTGAATGGCATGGCTTATATGTTTCCCTTTCATGAGCAGTTAGTGTTGTGGTTTGGTTTGTGATTAATTTGAAATATGCGCGCTTGGAATGGTTATGTATTAATTGAATTGGGTTTATTACCGGATGTAACAGCCACCCCAATGGCAAGCACACACTATCACACGCCCTTGCACCCTTAGGAATGGGGTTCGAATCCCCCTTGCCCCAGTCCTTTTGTTTTATTTTCTAATTTCGCTTCCCTTTAAATATGTATGTGTGTTCTCATTGCTTGTTCAAGGGCGCGCATTGGCTTGTTTGCAAGCGAAGGGTCCTGGGTTCAATCCCTAGGAGTGCCCCTTCCTTCTTTTTTAGTACTTGGTTGTTTATTTATTTTCAAGTTTATGCTTAAATTTCAAATTTCCATAACTTGTTCATTTTCCATCCTTTTTATTCCATTCTTTTTGCTATGTTTTTCTAATTGAATCTACTTTTTGAATATGAAAAGAAATGGTTGGAAATATTTAATCTTGAGGTATTTATTCATGATAAGATTGGAAATTCTTCTAAGGTTTTATTGTACCCTTTTTTTATTCATCTTGCCATGTTGTCTTTGTCCATCTTGTGTAAGTAGTGTCTAATATGTGTAATTCTAACATTGCATGATTTCATAAGCTTTGTTTCATCTAATTATCTTATTCATGTATTCTCGCATCATCATATTGAATTTATAACTCTTTATTTCTTAGTAATTTTAAAACTACTATCTTTCCCCCCATTCCAAAGGGAGATCATCCTAAAATTGACTCATGAAGTCACTAAACAAACCACCCTACCTTATCCTCTTAAGTTTATCCTATTTCTTGGCCTCATGAGAGCCAATGAAATCATAACTTAGAAATAGGTTAGAGTTTTGAACTCTATGTGATTCTCACCATCATGAGAACTCACTTTCCCCTATAACTTAGATTTAGAGAGTTATCATGAACTCTAAAATGAGCTCATACTCATTTCCCCTTTGGAACTTTGGCCATAGTCAATGGTTCCTCTTCTTCACCCTTAGATCGATGAACTACAAATACTCTGATTCCACTCCCGTCAGGATACGTAGGCGTAAAGTGCGATGCTTTGTCGAGTATACTTAGATACTAACCCCTAGGGTTTCAACCTTTAGCATAGCACCCTTAGCAAGCGAGTAAGACATAACAAACTAAAGCAAGAGGTTCTCGTAGAGTACTACGGACGTTTAGGATGCTAATACCTTCCCTAGGCGTAACCAACCCCCGAACCTTATATCTCCCCCCTTTAGGTTTTCTCAATCTTGAACCTTTCCTTTGGATAAATCAAAGCTCGGTGGTGAATTTCAAAGTTTTGCGATGCAAGTTAATTAATAGCTTGTTATCCGATTCTCACCGCAACACCTCCCCTGCAGGAGACCTCTTCTAAAAGACAGCGAACCGAGGAGCCCATACTCGTCGACCTCGAGGAAAGTGCGCCCGTAGAGAAGTTCGTGCTGCCCCTTTGCCACGCCCATCATGACTTCTTCTCCGGGGGCAATTCCCCGACTATGGCCGCAGCTGAGATCAAGGCGATCATGGGGATCAACAGGGTGGCCAGAAGGAAGGTGTTAACTGAGGATATGGTTTCCATGATGAGGATCTTTGAAACGACCTTGGTCCTCAATGATGAAACTAACCCGACCTCTGAGCTGAAAAAGCTGCGGGACGAGAACGTCCTCCTTGAGGCGGAGAACGATCTGCTCGAGGGTCAGACGAGGTACGAAGCCTAGGTGCACCTCCTCCAAGAGATGACCGAAATAAGGGAAGATCTGAAGGGAACCAAGGAGGAACGGGATCACCTTCTGACCAAGGTTGCTGAGCTGGAGGCTATTGCCTAGCCTACTGAGGATGAAACAGAGGAGGAGAGGGGCCTCGCGGCCCGTGGTGCCCTGGTCGCCCGGATTCGGGAGCTCGAGCAAGACTGCTTGAAGGCTCTCGAGATAGGTTTCAACAATGCTTTAGAGCAGACCCAGGTCGCGAATCCTGGGGCTCAGCTTGTCCTCGAGAGGATTGGTACTTTCCACCACGTGGTTGATGGCAGGGTGGTTATCCCTGAGGAGTCCGTCGAGGGAGCTGGTGATGGGGGATCTAGGCCCGAGGAGGAAGCCGCTTAATTTATTTCTTGTTTAGCTGTTTGGCCTACGTGCCATTTGAACCGTTTTTTCCGGCCTGCGTGTCGTGGCTAGTAGTTGACTTGTCTGGTCTGCGTGCAGGGGCTTTAACTTGTAATTTTTGAACATTGGGCTCTGCCTGACATAATGCATTGTGTTCTATCTTTTGGTATGTTTATATTTGTGTGTGTTGCTTGTATGTCGAATATGTGTTTTATATTTGCGTGTTTTTGTTTAAGTATTTGGGGCCTTTGCTCAACGTTATTGGTCCTCGACAGTGTAGGGAACTGGTCGAGTGGTCGGAGTCAGATTCCGACCTTCGACGAAGCTAAGAGCTCAATCGAGGTCTTTGCTCCTAGGCGTGAACTTCCCATCATGAGCTAGGCATTTTTCCTAGTTGGTATGGCAACGGTGGAGCTCGGTTGAGGTATCCCCGTCGGATCAAGAGTTCGCTCGCACACACAAGAGCGGGCTCTTGTCTTCTTGTCTCGAGTTTAGGAGTCGCGCTTGTACCCTAGTGCGCCCCTGCGGTCGTGACGTAAATAGGTCACGAAAAGTGTTTAACTGTAGTACTGTTTAAGCTTTTCAGCATTCCATGGTCGACCAAGTTCCTCCCCGTGCAGGTTTTCAAGGTAGTAGGCTCCGGTCCCCGTTTTCGCGCGCACGCGATAGGAGCCCTCCCAGTTCTCGGCGAGCTTGCCTTCGCACAAATCTTTCTGGTTCCTCCGTAGGACTAGGGTGCCCACCTGAAATTCGCTCTTGATGACTTTGCTGTCATGTTGTAAAGTTATATTCTGTTTAAGTGAGGCTTCGCAGAGGGAGTCCCCCGACCGGATCTCTTCGACTAGGTCGAGCTTCTCCTTTTGGCCTCATCGTTGGTCTCCTCGCCGAGGGGGAACTCAGTCCTTCTTAAAGGTTCCCTTATTTCTACCGAAATCACTGCCTCGGTTCTGTAGGTCAGTCGGAACGGGGTCTCCCCTGTGGTTTAGTACGAGGTCATACTGTAGGCCTAGAGCATGCTGTGCAACTCCTCGACCCACCTTTTCTTGGCGTCGCCCAATCTTCGTTTCAGTCCTTGTAGGATCACTCTGTTCGCGGCTTCGACCTGCCCGTTCGTTTGCGGGTGCTCGACCGATGTGAAGTGTTGCTTCGTGCCCAGCTTGGTAACGAAGTCCTGGAAGTTCTTGTCGGTGAATTGTGTCCCATTTTCGGTGATGATTGCTTGGGGTACGCCAAACCGCGCAAGTATATTCCTTTTGTAGAAACGGAGTATGTTGTGGGCCGTGATTTTGGCTAAGGCTTCGGCCTCTATCCACTTAGTGAACTAGTCGACACCGACTATCAAATACTTGTTTTGGTATGACCCTATAGTGAAGGGCCCGAGGATGTCCATCCCCCACCAGGCGAATGGCCATGGGGATGAGAGCGTTTTGAGCTTATTGGGTGGCGCCAGGTGCAATGCTTTACGGGCTAGGGACCGTCCGCCGAGGTGCTGTGCATTGATCCCTTCATGGATCTCCTGGAGTATGCTGGGGACCGTGGACTCCTCGACGCATTTGAGGAGGGGAATAGAAAAGCCCCGCCGATATAGCCTGTCCTCAACGATGGCATATGAGCAGGCAAATCGCCTGACTACGCTAGCCTCCTTGGAGTCATTAGGTAGTTTTCTCGTGCTAAGGTACTCGTATACTGGGGTCATCCCGCAGTTGCTGTCACTAATGGCGTTTACGTCGACGGTCAGAGTGGGTTTCTCGATACTTGGCCGCGAAAGCACTTCTTGGATGACAGACTTGTTCCCACCTTTTTTCTTCGTGCTCTCCAGCTTAGATAGGATGTCCGCCCGGGTATTGTGTTCGCATGGGACGTGACTTATCTCCGCCGAGGCGAATTTTTCCATTTTCGCTTTTACTAGGGCCAAGTACTCGATGAGGTTGTCGTTCTTGGCCTGGTACTCTCCCCGCACCTGGGAGGCCACGAGCTGGGAGTCAGTAAATATTTTTACCTCTTTCGCGCCGAGGTCCTCGGCCAAGCGTAGTCCGGCGAGGAGGGCCTCGTACTCGGCCTGGTTGTTTGATGTCGGGAAGGATAACATGAGAGAGACCTCAATCAAGATTCCTTCCTCATTTTCTAGGATGATGCCTGCTCTGCTTCTCGACGATCTGGACGCCCCGTCGACGTAGATCATCCACTTCTGGGATCCGTCGTTCGAGTGTTCTGGGATGGTCATCTCCGCGAGGAATTCGGCTAGCGCCTGAGCTTTCAGGGCCCTCCTACCCTCGTATTGGACGTCGAACTCGGAGAGCTCGAGCGACCATTTGAGCATCCTGCCTGCCGTGTCGGGTCGGCCGAGGAGCTTCCTCACGGGTTGGTCTGTCCGTACGACGATCGTGTGGGCCAAGAAGTAGTGTTGCAACCTTTTGGCCACAGTGACGAGGGCTAGAGCAACCTTTTAGATCTGCTGGTACCTAAGCTCGGGGCCTTGGAGAGCTTTTCTAGTGAAGTATATGAGCTTCTGTCCTTCAGGGGTTTCCCTAATAAGAGTTGTGTTGACCTCCTCGGTTGTGACAACGAGGTACAAGTATAATGTCTCCCTGTTTTATGGTCGCGAGAGGGCCGGGGGCTGCGAGAGAACTTGTTTGAGGTGGATGAGTGCCTGTTCGCACTCCCCGGTCCACTAGAATGTGGATTCTTTGTGTAGGAGTTTGAAAAATGGAAGTCTGTGTTGGGCCGAATTGGCCACTAAAAGGGACAACGAGGTGAGCATCCCGTTTATTGATTGGATTGATTTCTTCGAGTTCGGTGTTGGGAACTCGGAGAACGCCATGCACTTTTCGGGGTTTGCATCGATTCCTCGTTTTGTGAGATAGAAGCTGAGGAACTTGCCTGCTCGGACACCGAAGGTGCATTTCTCTGGGTTGAACCTCATCTTGCATCTCCTCGCCGTGTCAAAGACTCTTCTGGGATGGGCAGTGTGGTTAACCTCTTTTCGTGATTTTACGATCATGTCGTCCATGTAGACCTCGAGCATGTCTCTGATCTCGCCCCAAAAGACTTTGTTCATCATCCATTGGTAGGTCGCATCGGTGTTTTTCAGACCGAAGGGCATTACGTTGTAGTAATAGTTGCCCAACTCGGTCATGAAAGCCGTGTACTTCTTATCGGCCTTCACCATGGTGATTTGATTGTATCTCGAGTACGCATCCATGAACAACAACAATTTAAAACCTGCAGAATTGTCGACCAGTTTGTCAATGTTAAGCAATGGGTATGCATCTTTCGGGCAGGCCCGATTAAGATCAGTATTATCAACACATATTCTCAATTTTCCATTATTCTTTTTAACGAGTACAACATCGGATAGTCAAGTTGTGTACTGGGCTTTCGAAATAAAGTTCGCCTCTAAGAGGTCTTTTACAGCCTTTTCTGCAGCCTTCGCTTTCTCGGGAGACTGCGTAGCCTACGTTGTACTACAACCCTATTGGTCGACCGCGTTGACGTGCGGGAGTGGCTTCTGCTGTTCATCCTGGGCGGACTTACCCTCAGTGTTGGACTTGATGTTGATTGAGTTCAAACCTTTGGTTCCAGCCTCGAAACATCTCCTGGAAGCCTCAATATCCCCGTGGAGGGTGACGACACGGCCGCTGGTCGTGTAGTACTTCATCTTCAAATGAACTGTAGATGGTATAACTGTGAGCTCGACTAAGGTCGGCCTTCCAAGAATGCACTGGTATAGAGAGGGGAATTCTACTACTAGAAACCGGACCTTAACTTGTCGGGCAGTCTCGTCGTTCTCGAAGGTGACCATTAGCTCGACGTAGCCCCACAGTCTGATAGTGGTGTCGTTGAAGCCCTGCAGGTCTAAGCCGACGTACGGGGTCAGATGTGTCTCGTCGAGCTGGAGGGTAGTGAGCAGGTGGCCATACATTACGTCCACTAAGCTCCCTTGGTCGACCAGGATGCGACGGACGTCATAGTTCGCCATCTGTACCCTGATCAGGAGGGCGATGTTGGAGTTGGGGGTGCCGCCCGACAATTCTTCGAGGTAGAAGGTGATGGGGTTCGACCGTCCATGGACCTTCTCGAAGGTGGCTGTTGCGGTGAGAATCGGATATCAAGCTATTAATTAACATGAATCACACATCTTTGAAATTCACCACCGAGCTTTGATTTATCCAAAGGAAAAGGGTAAAGATCGAAGAAAACCCTAATTGCGCTATGTAAAGACACAGCTAGGAGATCTAAGGTTCAGGGGTTGGTTATACCTAGGGAAGGTGTTAGCATCCTAGATATCTGTAGTACTCTGCAGGAACCTCTTGTTTGTATTTGTGTTATGCTATGTTTGTTTGCTAAGGGATCTATGCTAAGGCTAAGATAAAGACCTATGGTAAAGACCAAGGTGCTAAAGGTAAAGACCTAAGGGTATATACACTAAGTATACTCGCCAAGATGTCGCATCTCGTGCCTACGTATCTTAGTAAGGATGAAATCAGAGCATTCGTAGTTCACCTAACTAGGGATGAGGAACCATTGACTATGGTCAAAGTTCCAAGGGGAATGAGTATTTATGATCATGATACTCACATAGAGTTAAAGAAGTCTTTAAGTCTAAGTTGTAAAGGGTAAGTGAATACTCATGATGATGAGAATCACATAGAGTTAAGAACTCTATCCTAATTCTAAGTTTAAGGGGTGAATGGCTCTAATGAGGCCAAAGGGGAAGGGAACATCATGATGATGATGCTCACATAGAGTTGAAGAACTCTAGGGGGATCCTAGGTTGAGGTAAGTGGCTCTAATGAGGCCAAAGGGAAGTAAGCATTTATGATGATATTGCTTACAAGAGGGGGAAACCTAACTAGGTAAAGGGAGTAAAGTGGCTCTAATGAGGTCAAGGGATTGATCCTAATGAGGTCAAGGGAAAGGAGTGGCTCTAATGAGGCCAAAGGGGAAAGATGGCTCTAATGAGGCCAAGGATGGAGGATGGCTCTAATGAGGCCAAAAAGATAATGAGCTATCTATGACATTGAAATCAATAGAGAGACTTTCCTTTGGAAGGAGGAGAACAAAGAGGGTTAAGGAGAGGAGCTAACAAGCTAGTCTCACTTAAAAGGGGGGGGGGGGGGGGTGTAACTTAATGAAGTTAACAAAGGTATTCACATTTCATGGTAGAAAAAACATATGGATATAACACATGGATAAGGATGGTGAATATGATGACATTCAAGGCAAGTATCTTAAAAAGTACACAAGTATCATGTAAACACACAAGAATCAATTATCAATGAACAAGGTAAATACCTAAGGGAACATGATATAAGTATAGACTTCTTAAACAAGTAGGTGATGGATGACCTACAAAGGGGAATGTCTTTGACCTAATCTTGTGTCAAGGGGAAGTATCACTTATATTATTCTAAAGTTCACTTTATAAAAGGGAAGTCTAAGCACAAATGATATGGTATAACCTAAGTGGATGGTTTGTATCTATATTAATGTCATATACACATGAGGGGAGAGTCTTAATGTAAAGACCTATATAAGACCTTAATGGGATGACAAAAGTTCATACATTTTAAGGTAAACATATACACTTACAAGTGTGCCTAAAAAAACTTACAACTATACACAAGTCTAAGTCAAGGGGGATTGATCTTAGTATGTTAAAACAAACCTATGCAAGTCCTACAAGATAAGGAAGATCAAAGGTCAAAACCCTAACAAGTCAAAATTATTCTAAATGACATAAAAAACAACTAATGTTTCACATATAAATAAAAGACCCTAAAATAGATATTTTTGGATATTTTAAATGTCAACATAAAATACACAATAAAAGGAAAATAACGCAAACGGAATGGACTTAAAATCATAAAGAATGAGTGAGTTATGAATTTTGAAAGTTTGTGAATAAAACATAAAAAAACAAGTGTTAAAAAATAATTGGGAGGGTCCAAGTGGGAGTTAAACCCACACCCTTGGTGCTACATCTTAAAAGGCTTACCAAACCAACCAGAATGTGCGCTGTGACAAGGAATGGTTTAAGCATAATATATATGAAGCCTAGTTCCTTTCAGAAAAATAAAACAAAATGTAAGTTCCTGGATTGGCTGGAATTTTGGTAAAACAACAAGGTGTTCAATGCTGATGTCATGGTGTTGATGTTGCAGCATTGAGTCTTAGTACTGGGCTGTACTAAGTTGTGAAGGTTAACTATGTTTGATGTCATGGGCTTGATGTCATAACATTGCACTTAACACTGGGCTGTGTTAAGGTTGCTAGTTGCTGAAGTAGATGTCTGATGTCACATAGGTGATGTTGTAACATCAGACCTGCAGAACTGAAGCTAATGACAGCATGGGCTTGTTGTTATTAGGGTCGCGTATTAGCTGGAATTGTGGAGAGTGTTGACTCGTTGGATGAGAATATCTTGGGCTAGATATTTTCTGTTACATGGGAGATTTGATTGCAGGTTTGTTGGAGAATTAAAAGGTGGAAGATTTAAAAAGATTTTAGGGATAAAATATGTTTTAAAAGATTCAGTTTTTAATTAACAAATCTGATCAAATATTGTGACAAATCCAATCCAAATTCAAGGAGCTATATAAAGCGCACAAGACCAAGGAAGAAGGTACAGAAAACAGATTGAAGATCAAGAGCTGGAGGCTTAGAGTCTAGGGTTTGTTTAGAGTACTTGTAATCACACTATTCTAGGTTTGAATAGGTGTTGAATTTTCTGTCCTCTCTAGAAGCTGTGAAGCAATAGAGAGTTGTTGATTGATCGAAGCTAGGAAGCAAGATCAAGGGATCTCAAAGAGGTTGTTCTTTGAGTGTTTTAGGGGATTGAGTAGTGTTCTCATATCTAAGTGGTTTCTTAGGTAGAAAGTCACTAGTAGAGTATAAGTTTAGGAGATTGTCAACTGGTGTGTTGAGTCTGTAAATTATATCTACAAGTAGTGAATTTCATCCCTGGCTTGGTAGCCCCCAGACGTAGGTAGTTAGACCGAACTGGGTGAACAATTCCTTGTGTTTTCCTGTTGCTTATTCTGTCCATTATTGCAGAGTGTGTTGTTGTGACATCGCACCTTAACATCACACGTCTGGTACCAGAATTTCAATTGGTATCAGAGCAGGCATCCTGTCTGTCTCTGGGTGAGATCTAGGGAAGTTACTTTCTGGTGAAAGATGGACAAAGAGGTTGGAGGATTTGTCAACAGACCCCCTATATTGGATGGCTCAAACTATGAGTATTGGAAGCCTAGAATGACTACCTTTTTAAAGTCATTAGACAGCAGAGCTTGGAAGGCTGTCATTAAAGAGTGGGAAGCTCCTGTTGTGTGTGAAAAAGGTGATGCTGGCAAGGATAAAGAAGGCACCTCTAAGCGAAAGCCTGAAGAAGAATGGTCCAAGGAAGAAGATGAGCTTGCCCTTGGGAATTCAAAAGCCCTAAATGCTATCTTCAATGGGGTTGACAAGAACATATTCAGGCTGATCAACTCATGTGAAACTGCTAAGGCTGCTTGGGATATTTTGAAGGCTACTCATGAAGGTACATCTAGAGTGAAGATGTCAAGACTTCAGCTTTTAACATCTAAGTTTGAAAGCTTGAAGATGAAGGAAGAGGAAACTATTCATGACTTCCACATGAGTGTTCTTGAGCTGTCAAATGCATCCAGTGCTCTTGGTGAGAAGATGACAGAAGAGAAGCTGGTAAGAAAGATTCTTAGGTCCCTCCCTAAGAAGTATAAGATGAAGGTAACAGCCATTGAAGAATCTCAAGACATCAGCAAGATGAGAGTTGATGAGCTTATTGGATCTCTTCAAACATTTGAACTTGGGCTGAATGAGGAAGAACCAGAAAAGAAGCCCAAGAGTATAGCCTTAGTCTCCACTCCTGCAGCAGCTAAAGATGATGAGTCCCAGGAGGATCTGCCTCAGGCTATAGTTATGTTGGGAAGGCAATTCAACAAAGTGTTCAAGAAGATGAACTATAACTACAGGCCTAATGTCAAGAACATATCCTCTGACATCAGCAAGTCAAAAGAGAAAGATGAAGAGAAGACTGTCCAAGATAAAGGTGTTTAGTGCTTTGAATGTGAAGGGTATGGACATGTCAAGAAAGAGTGTCCCACATTCTTGAAGAAGCAGAATAAGGGCTTGACAATTTCCTGGTCTGACTCTGACAGTGAAAGTGAAAGTGAGTCAGCAAAGCATGTTACAGCTTTGACATGAATTGTTGAATCTGATGATGATAGTGATGGAGAAGTCACTTATGATGAGCTAGCTTCAACCTACAGAGAGCTGTGTTTTAAGAGTGCTGAAGTCTGTCAAGAAAACAAGTGCCACAAGCAACAGATAGCTCAGCTTGAGGATGATAAAGCTGAATTGGAGAAAGAAGTCCTGTGTCAAAGCTCATCTTGAGCATATGACTAAAACTGTTAGAATGTTGAACAGTGGTACAGCCACTCTTGACAAGATACTCCAGTCAGAAAAAGTTGCTGGAGACAAAGCTGGGATCGGATATGTGGCCGAAGACAAAGGTACCTCAGAAGCAAGTACTTCAGGTCTAAAGAAGGAAGAGTCACAAACTGTGCCTCAACATCAGCCAAAGAGGCAGAATCTTACTCCCAAGGAAGCTGATGTTTCACAACCTAAGAAGATTGAGAAGAAGACTGGTCATAATCAGAAGAGAAAGCAGCCTCAAGGTGCTAGATAGTATATGCCTCCCCAATATCATAGGAGCATGAAGGCTGCAAGGTACAAACAGAACATGTCAGAGCAGATGTCTCAACATCAGGAAAACTGGTATGGATCTGGTTTCAACAATGCTGTACCTTACAATTATAGGAGGAGGAAGCCTCATCACCATGGGAGACAGCCTAGAAGACAGCATCGTCAGTTCAGGAGACAGTCTATCTATGGTAAAAGACATCAGCACGATAGAAGACAAGCTAACTCTGGAAGGAGAAGACAACATTATGAGTGGCAACCACAGCTTTATCATCAAGGTGGGAGAAGGTTTAACCACTTCAGAGATGATAGAATCAGATGTTTCTATTGTGGAAGGTATGGACACATGCAGTACTCTTGTTACAAGCTGCATGGATACCCTCAGCCTCAAAACAGAGGGAGAAAGCACAAGCCCAAAGTTGTTAAACAATTGGTACAGAATGAGAAGATGAAGTGCTTATTGGCTCACCTGGCTGACAAAGAAGCTAAAGAAGAAACATGGTATTTTGACAGTGGGTGTTCCAAACACATGTCTGGATGTAGATCCATGTTTGCTGAATGTAGACCGTGTCCTTCTCTTGAAGTGGTGTTTGGTAAAGGGAATAACGGAGTTGTAGAAGGTATTGGAAAAGTAAGAGGACCTGAACTTGACAATGTCTATCTTGTCAATGGTTTGAATGCTAATCTGATAAGCATCAGCCAATTATGTGATGAAGGTTACTTAGTCAGATACACCAAAGACAAATGTGTTGTAACGAATGAGAAGGGTGAGGCTGTAATGACTGGTGCAAGGTCCAAAGACAATTGTTATCAGTGGATTCCTCAAACTGAAAGCCAGTCTGGTGATGATAAAGAAGATATCAAGTGTAGACATCAGAATGATGAAGGTTCCCTCAAGTTGATGAAGGTCAGAAGAAAAGATGATCTGAAATTAGTCAAGGGAAAATGTTACACATCAGTCCTCACCATTGATGGAAGGATTAAAGGTTCTCAGGAGCTGAATAGAGCAACATCTCTCGAGAGGAAAGATGCTGATGTCTTGACATCTGAACAAATCATCAGAATCTCGCATCAATGTAGTGGTCTGACTGTGAGTAAGTCTAAAAGGCTAGAGATTGAAGAACTCACTGAAGTTATGGGAGATACCAGTGGTAACTATAAAAAATTCTATCATCAAGATCTGAAGAAGATCGATGTCTCAGAAGAAAACCTCCCCTGGATGAATAGCTCTGTGTCGAAAGATACAGATGTCAGAGTAGATGCTGAAACATCTCAAGACAAGAAGAGTATTTCTAGCCTCAAGAAGGATGATGAGCAAAGTGCAAAAATGATTCAGAATAGACTAGAGTCTAAGACTGATCCCAATATGAAAATTGACATGTAGAGGACCTCTGATATTGGCTCTATCAGATCCTGGATTAAAATGTCAAGAATAAATACACATCCTCTAGGATGGAATCATGCTGGTCAAAAGATACAAACTGATCTTGGAAGACTAAGAAGAAGAAAGAGGGGCAAAATCAGATTAGTTCTCAGATCTAAGAAGAAGAACAGTCGTAGATCAGTGTTATGTGGAAAGAACGCATGCTATCAACTCTTGTGGAAGAAACGACTGTTGGGCAATCACCATGTCAAGAAAGATGTTACAACATTGCAGAATGTTACTCATCAATGGGAAGATGAGCAGGTTGATAGAAAAGATCTGGTTAAATACTCAGATTATTTGGTAAATAAAGAGAAATTAGATGATGAGTTCATGTATGCTAACCAATTTGAGAGCTTAAAATTGGGGAGCGTATTACTTCAAAATTAATTGAAAGATGTTTTATGGTGCAGTTGGCCTATAAGATAATGGTTATTCAACTGCAGATAGTATGGTACATAAAATAGTCTGTTCAATTTTTTAGTGTAGTCTCTCTAAGAAACTCATCTTGGTGCTCTGGTTCTGTTTAATGCAGTACAAATTTCAGCAGTTTAGAAAAGTACTGTAAAGTGTTTGGCATGGCAACTGAAAAATCTAAAAATAGGATTTTTATTCAATAGTTGAAAATACAAGATTATACTACATCCTCATGCCAATCTCCTGCATCCAGAAAAGCCTTCCAATCTGCATCCCATTCATCTTCTGAAGGCTGTTGTCGAGCAGAATGGTTCTTACCAGGCTTCATAGTGGTCACTGAAGTCCTGCCAGTTTTTGTTGCTCCTGTAGAAGGACCTGATGTCGTCTGAGATTTGATCTTCTTCTTCAAAGGGTCTGGTTGTGTATCCTCATGCTTGAGGTTCTTGGTTGGTTCTTTGGAGCTTGATTGACTCATGCTTTATTGGTGTGTTGTGCTGAGCATAGGAGAAAGAGTTGTTTTATAATGGTTTGTTCAAATGCTTGGGTTGTATCGCCTGACCAGTCAAGGGGTTGGAAGTTGTTTTTGACTATGTCATTAATAATGTCAGAACATTGTGCTTGGAGACTACATAGGTCTTGTTGCTACTGACAGTGGGACCAGTATTATGTCACCTTGTAGGGCATTTGATTTGGGATAGTTGTCTAATTATGGCTAAAAAGGGGGAGAGTTAATAAATGCCATAAAGAGAAGAGTAGTAAAAGATTAAGGTGTCTAGTTGAAAAGTGGAAAGTGTGCTGATGCAGCTGTGAAGGGGGAGTATAGACAGCATAGTTGTGGAGCTGCTAGTGAAGTATTCATAGCATTAAGAGTGCAGAGTGCAGCAAAGCAGACATCAAGGGGGAGATGTGCTGCACATTGTGAGCTACTGAACAGCTGTGATCCTGGTTCAAGTTTTTGAGGGGGAGCACCAATTGGCTGTTGTCAATAATCAATAATGAAGATGGTGCTGCAGTAGATCAAGTAATGAAGACTATATGAAGATTGTCAAACTGCTGCAAGTTAATGTTTCAAAATATTGAAGATATTCCGCTGCTGAAGTCTCTGAAGATGCAGAGATTGTTTTAGCCAAAATTAGCCAAAGGGGGAGATTGTAAGTTCCTGGATTGGCTGGAATTTTGGTAAAACAACAAGGTGTTCAATGCTGATGTCATGGTGTTGATGTTGCAGCATTGAGTCTTAGTACTGGGCTGTACTAAGTTGTGAAGGTTAACTATGTTTGATGTCATGGGCTTGATGTCATAACATTGCACTTAACACTGGGCTGTGTTAAGGTTGCTAGTTGCTGAAGTAGATGTCTGATGTCACATAGGTGATGTTGTAACATCAGACCTGCAGAACTGAAGCTAATGATAGCATGGGCTTGTTGTTATTAGGGTCGCGTATTAGCTGGAATTGTGGAGAGTGTTGACTCGTTGGATGAGAATATCTTGGGCTAGATATTTTCTGTTACATGGGAGATTTGATTGCAGGTTTGTTGGAGAATTAAAAGGTGGAAGATTTAAAAAGATTTTGGGGATAAAATATGTTTTAAAAGATTCAGTTTTTAATTAACAAATCTGATCAAATATTGTGACAAATCCAATCCAAATTCAAGGAGCTATATAAAGCGCACAAGACCAAGGAAGAAGGTACAGAAAACAGATTGAAGATCAAGAGCTGGAGGCTTAGAGTCTAGGGTTTGTTTAGAGTACTTGTAATCACACTATTCTAGGTTTGAATAGGTGTTGAATTTTCTGTCCTCTCTAGAAGCTGTGAAGCAATAGAGAGTTGTTGATTGATCGAAGCTAGGAAGCAAGATCAAGGGATCTCAAAGAGGTTGTTCTTTGAGTGTTTTAGGGGATTGAGTAGTGTTCTCATATCTAAGTGGTTTCTTAGGTAGAAAGTCACTAGTAGAGTATAAGTTTAGGAGATTGTCAACTGGTGTGTTGAGTCTGTAAATTATATCTACAAGTAGTGAATTTCATCCCTGGCTTGGTAGCCCCCAGACGTAGGTAGTTAGACCGAACTGGGTGAACAATTCCTTGTGTTTTCCTGTTGCTTATTCTGTCCATTATTGCAGAGTGTGTTGTTGTGACATCGGACCTTAACATCACACGTCTGGTACCAGAATTTCACAAAAGATCGGGGCGAGGGGGATTCAAACCCCAGTATTTCAGCATGGCAAACAAACACACAAACCTCCATTGACCAGCGGTGCTACGCCTTCATCCGTTAACATAAACAACATGAATAATACATATTCCATACTCACATGACAATGGCCACCTCAGCGCCATGTCACGCCAACTCACTGCCACCTCAGATCTTTTTCCTTCCCTTTCTTTTCTTCTTCTTTCTAGCTCGCTCGTGCCCAAGTTCAGGTTGTAACCAGGTTTTCCAGACAACACAACTCACTAATTTCTCAATCATTTTCCAATTTGTAAAAACCAAAGTTGAAGCATTTTCTACAAGGAATCTAATGGTCATGGTGGCATGTCCTAAAACTAACCACGTACTTCAAAAAACCAACCCTAACAGTGCAACATCCCTAAATAACACTTGAACAAAATAACACATATCCAATGCAAACAATGCAAGTAAGGTTTCAAACATGTTGTACACAAGGAAAATTACATTTTGATATAAGCATGAGACAACAAGATGCAAAGAATCTGAGCTTAGGGTTTCAAAGAAGCTTACCTCTTGGAGCAGGTCCAAGGCCTCTTCAAGTGGGGTTGCAGAGATGAAATGAGCTTCCCTTTAGGCTTGTTGATGCTAGGAAAGATGACTGGAGTGCTTGGAATGTATGGAAGTTGCCTCAAACTTCAAACCCGTGTCCTTATGCAAATGAAAGTTTGAGAATGACAGATGGTGAATGAGGTGTTACAGAACTTGTTTGATGGTTTAAACAAGTTCTATAGAGTGTTTATAGAAGGTTTATGAAGTTTGTTTGTGAGTTGCACGAGTGGATTGGAACTGGTCAGTGGCTTTGCAAGTTTGGAGAGTTCTTGCAAAAACTATGGGAGAGAGATATGAGGGTTTTCAGAGTAAGTTCTTGTGTGTCTTGAGGCTTGTTTGAACCCTCTATTTATAGGCAAAGGATGGATACTTGAAGCTAACCAGATGGTTGAGTTCACATCCTTTTGGCTCGGTTACAATGTAACTTGGATTTTCAAATACTTTGTCATTCCCCAAGCCAAGTACCATGCTGATCTAGGATTGTTGGAAGTGTACAGAGCTTTTGGCCTCTTCAGTACAAGACTTTTGAGTGTAGAGGAACCATTACACAGCTCAAGATAAGTTGACATTGCCAAAAGTAGCTTTATGTAAATGGCAATGTTCACTTTGTGCCAAAAATGGAAAAGTTCATGAGACAATGCCTAAACCACTTGGATAATACTTCAAAAGAACTTGTACTTATCTGATTTAAGTCAAATTAACAAGCAAGGAGGTCTTCCACACAAGATCATGAGGTTTTGGAGTGATCTTACAAGTTGAAACATCATGCCATGATCTAAAAAATCAAGTTTGTAACCCTAACTTCATGGATTCGAAACTCACAACTCACACATCTGATTGGGGAGTTCTTGTACTTTTTGGAAAGCCCCAAGTATGATCTACAATGTTCATGTTCACTCCAAGTTCTAGATCCAAAGGGATCATGATGAAAAATGGAGGAAAAGCTGCCTGAAAATTAAGGCAAAAAGAGTGAAATTTCACTAAGTCTTAATTTGTCTTGAATTTCCAAACTTCCTAACTTTAAAACCAAGCCTTTTTTTGAAGAAGGACCCTCTAATACATTTTAAAGTTCATGATGAGAGCTTCAATTTGAGCTTTGGACCACAAAAATTGGATGTGTGGTTTTAAAGTTATGACTCTTCAAAGTTTACACAAGGAGTGAATTCTTCCATACTTAGAAAATTTCAAGAACCAAACCTTGCCCTTTTTGCAAGAAACTTCTCAAATCTTGATTTCTCATGATCTAGCTTAAAAATAAAACATATCTTGATGGAATATGACTTGAATACTTCATCTTGGATTAAAAATATCAAAAGTCAAAGGTTTGACTTTTCAGTCAAAACCCTAATTTCTTCATGAATTCAACTGTGTGATCCTTGATGATCTTGCTTTCTCAATCTCTTCAAATACCAATTAGATGGACTCCAAGGATGTATATGAACATATGGGATCATATCCCAAGGCTTGGGATCATGCCTTGATCAAAAGTCAAAGGCATGGTTGACTTTACGTGACAAACCCCTAATTTGGGGCCAGATGAACTTGAGGCTCATTGCACTTATGATGGGAGCCAAACACACTCGATTTCTTGATAAATAAGGCCTCTTGGATGTATGTAAGTGTCGCGGTGAGAATTGGATACCAAGCTATTATGTTAACTTGAATCACATTTCTTTTATTTCACCACCGTCTTTGATTTATCCAAGGGAAGGGAGAAAGATCGAATTACCCACAATGCAATGCAAATGAAAAGCTAGAGTCTAAGGTTCGGGGGTTGGTTATACCTAGGGAAGGTGTTAGCACCCTAGATATCTGTAGTACTCTACAGGAACCTCTTGTTTATGTTATGTTATTTGTTTTGTTTGCTAAGGGTTTAAGGGTTGGAAGACCTAAGATTCTATTCCTAAGTGTGCTCGACAAGATATCGCATCTTGTGCCTACATATCCTGTCGGGAAGGAATCAGAGCACATGTAGTTCCTCTCTAAAGGATTCTAAAGCTGTTTAAAGGTTTAGGAGAGAAGATGAGTCATCATCTTAAGAAAACCAGCATAGTTTTTTTGAAATTGTTTATATTTTGTGGGGTATGGGATTGTATGTCCCTTCTTTGAGATGATCCACATCTAATTCTCTTGTGTGGAGAATTAGGTGAACTAAATTTTGATTATAAAAAAAAATCAAAATTAGGGGGGACTAACTTAGGAAGTCTATCCTAAAGTTGTCTAATAAACTTATCTTAAGGGTGTAAAACCTATGGGGAGGTATGATGCAAATGAAATGCACCATGCACAATAATTTGATTATCATGCATGGGATTTTCCCTTGGATATTAATGCGATTAATTATTAGATTTAAGCGAAAGTGCTAGCAAAGTGGTGCTAGTCTTGTGTCTAGTGACCAAAAGGTTGAATGCGATGCCTAAAGGTGATCGACTTCATGGGTAGAAAATGGGCTCGACGTTGGATCGAGAGTTTTAATGTTTTGAAAAGGTTTAGAACAGAATAGAATCCATACATCACATACAGTAGTAAACAAGCTAAAAATATAAGCAAAGCGATATCAATCAAGTTCTAATCTAAATCCATACAAACATAATCAAGCGCGAGGGATTCTAACGGGGAGCGTCTTATTGAGAAAAGAGAACCAATAAGAGGTTTATTATTATTTTAGAATTATGTTTTAATTTGAAAAAGTTAAGGATTATTAATAATTAAAAGGGGTTAAAGATTTCCTATATAAAAAAGGGTTTTCATGATTTTCAAAGTTTTTATTTTAGCTTTAAAGTTAAAGTTTTCTTATAAAAAGGTTTTACTATTATTATCTTAGTAAAAAAAAGTTTCATTATTTTTTTATTTCTTTTAAGTTCTAAAAGTTAATTAAAAAGAAAAAGGAATAAAGAGTTTTCTTATTAAAAAAAAGGTTTTAATTTTATTATTTGAATAAATAAGAGTTTTTCATTTAAAAGGTTTTTACTAATTAACAAAATGTTTTTTAATTTATTATTTTATTAAAAGGTAACATTTTAGAAAAGAGGTTATATTTTTTTTAATTAAAACTATAATAGAAGAAGGTTATTTTTAATATAAAAGGTTAAATTTAATAACTTTATAAAAAGCCAATTTTAAAATGAAATAAAATTATGATTATTTGCTGAGAAAGAAAGTTTTAAAAAAAATTAAGTTAATTAAAAGACAAGTTCTGGCTATTAAATAAAACGGGTGATCAGGTGTTTGCAAAGGAAGAGGGTCCATCGCGGACCCTCAAATCATGGTCGTTGTATTAAGATGGGTCAAAGTATGACCCTGATCAGCGTCAAAGGACGCGGGTGCACGTTAGGATTAATGGACGTGTGTGGACGTGATTACAGTTTACATAAAATGAAGATAGAGCAAACAATCTTCACCATTCTCTCTCTCGTTCCTCGCCGTCTTCTCTCAAATGGGAGGGTTACAAACCCTAGCCTCTCCTACCATTTTCATCTCTCAGTCTCTCTCGATTACCTTAAATCTAACATCAACAAAGAAACCCTAACCCCCAGCAATCCCAATACCCCAATCCACTATATTTTGGTTACATATTACATCAGATTATGAATAATGCGAAAATAAAGGAAAGAAAAACGAGATCGGCGAGGGTCGCCGGCGGAGATGCGAGCCTGATGCGAACAGATCCTCCTTCAGGGAAGAATCTTCATCTTTTACCTTCTTGTGTGATTTTGGTTGCCTTTGTGTGGTTCTGCTTCTTTCCTTTGTGACCTTCTGAGATGATGATGAACGCCTTTGAATCTCTGTATTTTTTGTTGGTAACAAAATTGATGATTTTTGGTAAGGGTTGTGATTTTCGTGTGAATGTTTGTGTTAGTAATTCTGGTGTTTGGTTCGTGTTTTTCCCCTCCTGCTGCGTGTGAACTACTTTATATAGGCAAACCAACTTGAATGCTCTTTTACTATGTGTTGGAAACATGTTTTATCCAATTAAGAAGGTTTTTGAAATTTGTCTGGTATTGTTACTTGGTTTTAGAAAGTTTTGGAGTTGTTGGTTTTGTTTTTTTGGAAGTTTTGTGATCTTGTCTGATTGTTTCCATAGTTAGGAACTCTTTAACTCATTGTCCAAGCATGTTAGAATTATTTAGGAATTCTTTTGAAATATCATAAATGAATATAATTGTTGTCTGATTTGTTGTCTCATTTTGGAATGGTAACAATTAGTTGGCTCAAATGTTTTGTTGAAACGTGCTATTTGGCTTCTAAAAAACTTGATACATAGTCTTCTTGTGGAAAGTTTGAATGTTGATCCTATCTTTTGGCCACGACTCATGATTATTACCTCTTCACCAACCTCTTGTATTTTTAGAGCAAAATTCTTGTTTTGTGTCTGTTATACAACTTCCAATGATGGCAATTGAAAGTTGTTGGAAATGTGGTGATTTTTGAGTACTATTGCCAATTTCAAATATGTCTGAATGGATCTTCTGTGATTGTATTACTTCTTGATTTAATGGTTGGTTTTCTTTGCAGGTCGAATGTAGATCCAACGAGTCATGTTGGAAGTAACCATCGACGAAGCTGCCGGTGTTAAGGCAAATCGTTCATCAGCTTAACTCAGAATAAGGAACGGTAATGCTTCTAACTTGGTTCACCTTCGATGTACTGTGATCTTTAATGTAATACATTGTAGATTAATCCTTTCATTTACTCGCAGGCCTTGATCTTTGAACAAAACTCAAATCAAATTCCTTGAAGTAGGCAGAGGACATGGCTCGTTTGTAATGGGTGCGCTTGGATATTTGAATTAGGGTGCTCTTGGATGTAAACCTTGTATCTAGAGGGTGAATACTTTTTGACTTGTAGCTCTTTGCTTATTGTTTAGGTTTCTTTCTTACTGCCATACTTTTTGATCCAGGTTTCAATATGGAAGAGATAATATTTTGTCGGCTCAAAGTTCTTCAATGACAGTTGTTCAACCTTGGATATGTCATGCCAGCAAGTATAATATCCGTCATGAAGACCTGGTGCGAGGCCAGCCAAAACGACGTAAGTTCCAAGTGCGATTAATGGAATATACGGGTTTGAGTGTTTTTGATTTCAAATGGATTTCACTTGAAGCTGGTTGTAGGAATCTTCTAAAATAAGCACTTCCATATGCAGGTGTTTGATTCAGTTCATCACTACGTCAGCAAAGCTTTAGCAGAACTCTTGGAAGGAATGGCTTCATGAACTGTTGGCGGCAACCGACACTTTTTGAGCGTCCTCAACCATGGCCCACAGATAATTCATATGAAGTGGAGCACCACTATTTCAAGAAATTTATCAAGCGTCGGATTCGCAAGCCTCGTTGACATCCTGCTTTTGTCGATAATGTCGTCTTGTTATAATAGGTGCTATTGAGCTGCCAAGGAAATTTAGCTAAAACATCTTACATTGATGTAGCTGAAGCTGGCTGCATTATTTTCACTTCTGGCGTGTAAACTTTGAAGTAACCCTTATGCTTATCATGATTTGTATCCAACCTTGAATTTTAAACAAACAGTTCTTTTTGTAAACCTCCTTGAATGAATAATATTGATTTAATCGGTGATGGATCTTTTATATATTTGTGCACTTCGAATCTTCTAATTGATCTGAGCTCATAACTCTTCAACCTTAATTAATCCTTCATGATGGGCATGAATTGAAAAAATGGTTTTGATTTCTGAAATGGACCTTGGATTTTGTAACAATTTGTAATCTTATAACGAATATGAACCTTGGAAAATAACTTGCTCTTAGAAATTCAATTAAACTCAAGTTGACAAACGAACTTAGCTTCAGGAATTATTACACTTGGTGCTAAACTCCAATGAGGGCCTTGGAAGAAAAATCTTAATCATAACTCAAATAAAAGCTTGTTCATTTTAAAATGAACATATCTCTTGATTTCTTAGAACATAGATGACATTGCCCTTAATGAGTCCTTATCCTTCGACCTGAACTTATACTGGAAATCTGAATCTTGAATTGGAAAACCAACTTTATAACCCAAATTATGTACTTCCACGAGTTTTAGAAATTATAACCAAATTCGGCTCTTGAATTAAGCTTTGGTGATAGCTTGAGATAATGATGGACTAAAAAGAATGACCAACCAAACCGATTAAAACATTTCAATCCTTTATTGACAAAACTTAAGGATTTAATCTTTTCACAATGGTCAAAACATCTTAATCCTTTAATTTCCCATTGATCTTCAAAACTGCTTGAAAAACTTGACAGCTTCGAGAATACAAATATCCTTTGAAACTATGGCATAGGCTTCATACTTGAATCATATGTGGATTTGAAACATGGAGATGATGGAAGGAACTTCAAACTTGAGCTTGTAAGCTTGTGACAACAAAGGACTTGAAATTACATCCTGGAATTCAAACTTCTACTTCCTTCCCAGATCTTAACCTTCATTACTTAAGAACATAACATCATCAAGCAAACACGTCTCCTAAATCTTGAGGAGCTGACAGAGGGGGGAGATGCCATCTTGTAATATAACCTTGCCACACAACTAGTGACTTGCCTTTAGGGCCCGATCAGAGGGTATAAGGACATAGTATCTGTGGGGAGGCTTCTGAGAAAACTGAGGGAATAAAGGGATTTGTGGTGGCTTAGGGACCAAAGGGATGAGGACACGATCACACAGGAGTCCAACACACATCTTGCAAAGACCAGAGGACCTTCACAAACACACACACAACACCGCCTTCACGTCCTTGAATCTTCTGCAGCAGTACCAGTACTTAAAAAACAAAACAGACAAAACTAGATAAAACAGTTAGTTATGCACGAATGGTTGACCTAATATATGATGCAAAGAACAAGGCGGGGATCTTAGGGTCAAAAATTAGGATGCGACAGATGCCCCTATTTAAGTTTCTCCTATTCGGAGATATGGAGATTGAAATCTTCGTCTCGACGAGATAGGAGAGACTTAAATACAAACATGCGCAAATTTTTGGCCCTAAGATGCTGCCAAATGCATATGATATGGTATGAAGATGATATGAAATGCAAGACAAAGGAACCTGTGAGGAAAACCGTCACAGGGGATAGCCGATGTTAAAACACAAAGAAAGAAAGGGAGACCCAACAAGGAACAGCTTAGCAAAGCAAGACTCCACGGGGAAAGATCCAACTCCACTAGGGGAAAGAGATAACCAACTGACAATCACAAGGTATCTTAAACATAGGGTGTCTTCCAGTGAAAAAAAAGTGTATATTGCAAAACACGCTTCTCGGTATGGTTCAATTTATTGTGTAAAGTCTTGAAATAAAGCGCTACGAGGTTGTCTGCCTCGAGCAAAAGTCTTGGGACACACATTACGAGGTTGTTCGTATGCTAGCTTCTATGATGTCAAGCAATGTTAGCAAGCAGAAAAATGTTAATTCTGAAACCGCTAATGCAACATATGTTTGTCTTGAAAATTTTATTAAAAGATATTTTTGCGATTGAATTACCAATTTTATGATGCCAACAAAATTGAGCATGGCTTATAAGAGTCAGGAAACGATATCCCAATGAGTATGCCTTTGAAATGAACCCTGCTTCAATTAGGTCTTTTGAGGGTTGTAAAATGGCTTGGTTCATGGTTTAAGAAACAAAGGATATAAGGCTCAAAGTTTGTTTGTGCCCACCCAATCTTCGTGATATTTTACTCCATTTTTTTGACTGAAAATTACCCTGCCCCGGGTTAAGAATGAGGGTTTTTTGATTTGGAGAAGAAAACTCATACTTCAAAGGCTCAAAAGGGTTAACGAGGGCATATCCCCCTTATATCTCCGGTGTTTAGGGATTTGAAACAATGCCTTACATCACAAGCAGAGTTTTATTCAAAAGCATACAACAAGAGATCTTGCGTTTGATTTCGTCATCCTCCATTCAATTCTCTGCCAAGGCAAGAGATTGGGCAACATTGGCATTATAAAATAGAAAAAACATTTTAAAAAGAGCGAAATGAATGGATTTCTTCAGGACAAACATATTTATTACATTAATTATTCAAAATAACAAGTTCTTGCATGCAAACCAAATTTTTACAATCAAAGAAATAATCATAAGTGCAAGCAAATAAATAAATAGCCTGATGAGCTCGGGAACGAGCTCTCCTCTTGATTTCGCCGGCTTGGACCTTCTTTAGTCTTCACCTGCAGGACATTCTTGTATCATGTTCACCTTGGCTCCTCATGTTGCGGTAAAGGATTATTCTGCGCATTTGGGTTTAAATCTTTGAAAGTTAGGATTCCACTTTTAACCAATCTCTGAACGCCGACTTTCATCCCACAACAACTTTCAATATTATGACCTGGCGCCCCTTGATGATAAGGGCAGAATAAGTCAGCTCTGTACCAAAAAGGAGGGTTCTTAGGCACCGCTGGTGGGGACTTAGTCTGGATATGTCCCTTGCGTAACAATACTGGGAAAAGTTCTGTATATCACATAGGAATCGGGTCAAAATTTGGTTTCCTCAGTGCACGACCAGGGTTGTTGAACGGTTGTCGGGCTTGTTGAGGAGATTACTGATTTTGTTGATGATACTGCTGTTGTGGCGAAGCAGGTGGAGTTTGAGGTGGTTGCGCAAACTGTGGTTGGTAAGCTGGAGCATTGATAGTTGGGGTTACAACAGCAACGTATGGGCGTGGGTGATTGATCGAAAAAATAGCAAGTGTACTATTTTAACGATGTAGTAATAATAGGGGTTATCCCCAATATCAATCTCGAGGACTGCGTAGGAAATATTAGTTCTTATAGTAATTCAATTGAACAAAAGGTCATATGGGTTTTGAAAATTGTTTTTAAAATTGAAATAAACGATAAGAAAATTAACAGAATAAAATCTACTTTTTAACAGATATGAGCAGCATGCTAGGGAAAGTGTATGAATTGCACTGCAAAAACTCTAAATCCTTATTCAATTAAACATTACTCTAAACAAACCTTACCGATTCTTAAGGTTATTTTTCCCTAATTCCTTAGCGAAAAAACCTTTGAGATTCAATCTTTACCCTAATTCCTTTGCGGTTAAGAAAGAATCACAAGCATTATATTTGATCAAGAATAATTCGGTTATTACAGGGTATCCCTATTCCTAGGCAATATCTACTGTAATATTATTATGCAAAAGCGTTAGGTAGGTTGGTCCGACCTAAACCCTAACCGTAAATCAATTTCAATTTGTCCGATCGAAAAAGCATTAAAAACATTGCATAACAAAAGATTTAAGGAAAAAAAGTATTATCTCATAGAACAATGGAAATAGAAGTCATTTCAAATGCAATTCAGGGACACCCCCTAGCATTAGGGGGTTTAGCTACTCATAGTTCGAAAAGAAATTACAAAATAAAAGTAAGACATTACAAGATTATTGGATGACTACGATCTTCAATTGCTTCCGCTCATGAACAATCTTCGTTCTCCAAAACCCTTGATAGCATCAAACTTTAGCGTCAAATATTCCGTCCAGTAAAAAGTCCTTTTTTCCTTCCTAAAAACTCATCTAAATAGTATCAAATTATTCAGATCGGTCAAAAATACCCAAAGTGCTCCCAAAACTTAATATATGGAGGAAATATGAAAAAAATTCAGGAAATCAACGTCAAAGCTGACACGGGCCGTGTCAGCCAACACTGCCGGCCGTGTCAGCTTGCTGGATTTTATAACCGAAATTGTTTCGATCATAACTTTTGATTCGTAAGTCTGTTTTGGTCCCCGTTCGAAGCGTCGGAAAGCTAGTGAGGAGAACTACAACATAGTACATACACGGAACTTGGTTTCCCAATATTTTTCCATGCTTGTTGAATTTTAGGTCCAGGCATCCTCTGCTTCATTCCAAAAAATTTTCTAAATCCCCGAAACTTCCGTTTTCTTCGCACGAGTCCTTTGGGCTTTTCCACTCAGACCTGAAACCATTGAAAACTACCAAACCAAAGCATAAAATGCAACATAATTGAAATAAAACAACAAATCATAAAATGCGAGAATAAAATACTACAAGTAAAATTGAATTGAAAAACAATGAAAAGACAAACAAAGTGCTACCGATTTATGGATTCATGCCGAATAATTGACGGAAAACTAGTAGAAATGGTGACCGATCACAAACCCAAACTTATCTCATTGCTTGTCCTCAAGTAATGCTCGAGACAGTAGAAAGGTCACCCCCGAATTAATCAAAATTTTCTTACCACAACACCGCTGAGATCTTTCGCGACTATATTTCCACTTTTCTTTCAACATTTCCTTCTTACCTGAATTTTGACGGTCAGCTACACTTCCACATCAAAGTACCTCTTTACCTGTCAGCTTTTCACACTCTCACCAAATTTCTCGGGTTACAGTGTTTACACTCAATAATCATAGCATGCAAAGTCAACTCATAAGCTTGAACAACATCTATTTTCATCTCAAACGCACACAACACACACTTTTTTAGGGCTTTTATGGTTGTAACGGGACTTAGGGACAAGGTGGGATAAACAAACAAAACGGAAAAACGATTGGTTTTTAGCTCAGACTCAGTGTCGTCATTCTAATCACTATGGTATTTGTTCTGTTTCACAATCAAGGGTATCAGACACCATTTTACTAGGATTCTTTAGTTTACACTCAATTGTTTCTTTGAGCTTACTTTTTGACTTCTTCAAACTAAATCCTCCTCTAGGTAAGTGCTTTATTCAACTTCTCATTTTTTTCTTTCTTTTCTCTTTTTTTTTCTTTTTCAAAACTTTTCTTTCTTTCTTTCTTTCTTTTTTTTTTCTTTTTGCACTTACCTAGTTCTTTAAGGTATCCCAACCCCAAACTTAGAATTTTTCACAGATCAAAAATCAACAACACTTATCTGAGCAGGGTGAGGGAGTGTTTGGGCTCATGGTTTAATTATGCGGTTAATAAAAAAGCAAAAGGAAAAAGGCTCGAGGGGGTTAACGAAGGATAACATAAAAGGGTAGGTTGGAAAGGCTCAGGGTTAAAAACGAACAAGTGCCTCAATGTGTATATGTGTGCATTGACATTCCAACAGACGAGTATGCAAACTAAGAGTGACAGAGACATACCTGATGAACTCTCATGATGATAAGGTGTTTGGCTTTTTATGATCCTCACCATGTTTGGCATATTGACAAATTCCAAGGTACCTTTAGTGTAATGTAGCTTCATTTCCGTCTCAGGTGCACAGTACTCCAGTATCAGTCCAGTGTTGGAAAGTCGCGTCCAATCATTCACTTCAGTAGTACCAACTTTCAGGGGTTTCCTGGAGATCAAGTATGGGTTGCGTCTTCTCATCCACTAACTAGAAGCCTAATCATTCATCCGGCACAAATACCTTCAATATGTAACACACGAAATACAAAACACACCAATCAACGGTACGAATATGAAATAACATAAATAAAAATACTGAAAGCAATAAACCCCCCCTCCCCCCACACTTTAACTATACATTGACCTCAATGTTTTAGAACAAGCTAGAGAGGGGAACTCACAGAGCCTCACTGCGGAGGGACAAAGTTATAAAAACCGAACGCGTGCCAGACACGGGCCGTGTCAGGATTCTGTCCTCAATCCACGAAAAAAGAAGAATTTTTTTTTCAGTAGGGCTGACACGGCCACTGTTTTTTTTCGCTATAATAGGGCTGACATGGGCCTACTGTAAATTTTTTTCGCCCTCCCGTGAAAGACTGTGAGTGTACCTAGTTAAACCTGAAACACAACAAAAACAAAAGAAACCATTAGAAATAAAACTCGTGGGTTGCCTCCCACGAAGCGCTTCGTTTAACGTCACATGGCTCGACGATTCACTCTCTGTTAAGGTGGCATATATGAAACAAAGAACACATCATCATTTTTCTTTCTTTTGTTTGGTAGCAATCCCACGAACTTGAGGTATTGATGATGTTGCTTCCAAATCATTTTCAGTTGGATTTTCATGAACAAGGCATAAGTGAAATCCAATACTTTGTTAATTTCTTGTCTTTTATCTACCTTGTTAAAATAGTTCATGGGGATACTCTTTTCTTGAAGATTTTCTTGTTGGATGTCTATATCTTCACAAATTGTTAAATCTGTATTTTCATCCAACACTAGATCATCTTCAAGTTGCATTTTTTCTCCTTCCCCATCTTTCTCATTTACCTCAAATTCTTCTATTTCTAATTCATCTTCTTCGTCAAACATCATGCCTTGTTCTTCTTCTTTCACACATTCTTCTTCTAACCTGCACTCTCGCAAAATAAAATAATCGGGATAATAGTTAGCTTCTTTACATTCATTCATAAGGATTTTTACCTCTCTCCTATATGCTTGAAAAATTTTAGTCGCCTCTTCCAAGGTGATTCCTGAATAGGGCGACCAACATTGAGGAGATACAGGTGGCAATGTATAAATCATAGCTTCACAACTCAGACACTGTGTTAGTTGCACAATATAGAAGAATTCATGAAGGTACAATAATCTGACTCTTTTTTTTTTAATAAAATAAAAATAAAAATAAAATTAACACTAAAATTTAATTTCGGAGCAACAAAATTTCAATTGAATTAAAATTAAAACTTATAATTTGGCAGTCCCCGGCAACGGCGCCAAAAACTTGATCGGAAAAATAGCAAGTGTACTATTTTAACGATGTAGTAATAATAGGGGTTATCCCCAATATCGATCTCGAGGACTGCGTAGGAAATATTAGTTCTTATAGTAATTCAATTGAACAAAAGGTCATATGGGTTTTGAAAATTGTTTTTAAAATTGAAATAAACGATAAGAAAATTAACAGAATAAAATCTACTTTTTAACAGATATGAGCAGCATGCTAGGGAAAGTGTATGAATTGCACTGCAAAAACTCTAAATCCTTATTCGATTAAACATTACTCTAAACAAACCTTACCTATTCTTAAGGTTATTTTTCCCTAATTCCTTAGCGAAAAAACCTTTGAGATTCTATCTTTACCCTAATTCCTTAACGGTCAAGAAAGAATCACAAGCATTATATTTGATCAAGAATAATTCGGTTATTACAGGGTATCCCTATTCCTAGGCAATATCTACTGTAATATTATTATGCAAAAGCGTTAGGTAGGTTGGTCCGACCTAAACCCTAACCGTAAATCAATTTCAATTTGTCCGATCGAAAAAGCATTAAAAACATTGCATAACAAAAGATTTAAGGAAAAAAAGTATTATCTCATAGAACAATGGAAATAGAAGTCATTTCAAATGCAATTCAGGGACACCCCTAGCATTAGGGGGTTTAGCTACTCATAGTTCGAAAAGAAATTACAAAATAAAAGTAAGACATTACAAGATTATTGGATGACTACGATCTTCAATTGCTTCCGCTCATGAACAATCTTCGTTCTCCAAAACCCTTGATAGCATCAAACTTTAGCGTCAAATATTCCGTCCAGTAAAAAGTCCTTTTTTCCTTCCTAAAAACTCATCTAAATAGTATCAAATTATTCAGATCGGTCAAAAATACCCAAAGCGCTCCCACAACTTAATATATGGAGGAAATATGAAAAAAATTCAGGAAATCAGCGTCAAAGCTGACACGGGCCGTGTCAGCCAACACTGCCGACCGTGTCAGTTTGTTGGATTTTATAACCGAAATTGTTTCGATCATAACTTTTGATTCGTAAGTCTGTTTTGGTCCCCGTTCGAAGCGTCAGAAAGCTAGCGAGGAGAACTACAACATAGTACATACACGGAACTTGGTTTCCCAATATTTTTCCATGCTTGTTGAATTTTAGGTCCAGGCATCCTCTGCTTCATTCCAAAAAATTTTCTAAATCCCCGGAACTTCCGTTTTCTTCGCACGAGTCCTTTGGGCTTTTCCACTCAGACCTGAAACCATTGAAAACTACTAAACCAAAGCATAAAATGCAACATAATTGAAATAAAACAACAAATCATAAAATGCGAGAATAAAATACGACAAGTAAAATTGAATTGAAAAACAATGAAAAGACAAACAAAGTGCTACCGATTTATGGATTCATGCCGAATAATTGACGGAAAACTAGTAGAAATGGTGACCGATCACAACCCCAAACTTATCTCATTGCTTGTTGTAATACCCCAAATTTTGACCACTTAGATTTCCCATCATTGTGAAAATCATCATCACAATATGGATGAACCATCATGCTTCATCAGTCTCCCCAAAGATGGGTGAGCATCCAATACAAGCAAAATTAGGGTTTCAAGCCCTCTCTGAGTGCTTAGACAAAGGATCAATCAAGAAATGACATGATCTTCAACTTGTCTAATCTCTCAAACATCCACAAAGGATCAAAAGGACTCCCACTTCAAGGATTAAGCACAAGATTGCTCCCTTCTAGGTGGATCAAGTCTCAAGATCGACAGTGTCACCAAATTAGGGTTTTGGTCAACCAGGGCCTCCAGATGGAAATTTTCATCTGGGCACAAGGCAATGATCCAAAACATAACCTAATATACTTCATGGAACCTCATGAACCCATGCATCAAGTCAATTTTTCCTCAGGGGATGCATTCATCAAAAATCAGGAATTAGGGTTTCTTGACCTAATTCACCCCTAAGTTGACTTTTGGGACAAACCATGAGCCAAGACCTCAAGACATGATTTGAGGGTCTCTAATACACCATATTGATCCATTTTGAACAATGGATTGATCCAAGAAGCTTGAGCAACAAGTTTCATTTTCATCTGCACCACAATTAGGGTTTTAAGGGAAAAGTCAACTGTAACTTTGACTTTTG
This sequence comes from Lathyrus tuberosus, assembly GCA_022829125.1. Taxonomy (NCBI): domain Eukaryota; kingdom Viridiplantae; phylum Streptophyta; class Magnoliopsida; order Fabales; family Fabaceae; genus Lathyrus; species Lathyrus tuberosus. The sequence goes on from JALAZF010000032.1 coordinate 12,903,946, forward strand.
ACCAAGACATGCTCCCAAACCCTAATACATGATTGAATATACCCTATGACACCCATGGAACATGTCCATCAAGTTTGATTTAGGTCAAGGACATGATTTCCTGAAGAATTGCACAGTTTGGAATTCATCTGATAAAAAGTCAACTGTGCACAAAAGTCAACTTTGACTTTTTGAGATTTTTCACCAAAATGGATTTTTAACCCTAAAATGATGTTAATGTATGATTTGAATCATCATTCATCAAGAAAAATCAAGAAAAGTGAGATAACTTGTAAAAGGGGTAACCATAAAACTTAGAAATTTTTCTAAGTTAAAAATAAAGTGGCAAAGGTACCAACTTTGAAGGACCATAACTCCTAAACCACAAGGCCATTTTTTCTCATCCAAAGATGGATTTGTAGCCCTCATTATCACCTACAAAAACTTCAACTACAAGTCATTCCAATTCATTAAGGATTTTGAGTTATGGAGTGATCAAAGTGGCTGAAAAGTGAAAAAGTCACTTTTTCCAACACTTAGTGAAATTTTCACTAAGTCAGATTTGCCTTCACTTTTTGCCAAATGTAGGGGGATTTTTCACTTGGAATCAAAAGAGATCAAAACCAAAGTTGTTCAAACAGTTGTTGTATCATGTTAGAGCTTTCCAAAATGGCCAAGAACATTGCCAAATTCAACCTACATCATGAGATACAACATTGTCAAGTTACCTTGCTGAAATCTGTCAAAGCAAGGCAGAGTTTGCATTTTGGGTCGATTTGCCATAATAAGCCAATTGCAATTGCTCCAATCCACTTGGACACCTCAGAGGATTGAATCCAAAGGGGACAATCACTGAGCCAAGCCTCCAAGGTCCAAGGAACAAAGAATAGCATGTTGAACCTAGAGTTGCCAAAATAGGGACAAGACTTCAAATTTGGAATGAGGCATTCAATGGAACCATCAAGGTGGCATGGACTGAGCCATTCTCATCTGAAATCAGTCAAGACTTATCCAAGACCAAGGGGACCAAAGCTCTGTGCCCTAACCTCTAGTCAATGGCTAGAGGAGACTTTCATTTCCATTGGCCAACATTGAGGAAACCTACTTACCAGCTGCCATGCACTATTCCTTACAAAACAAACTTGCTCTACTATAAATAGAGCTCAATTGTGGTCAGTTTGAGTACACCAAAGCCATCTAACAGATGCTTTCCTCAAAATCTCTTTCTCTTGGCAAAAATGCCTTTCTTAGCAAGGTAGCTATCGGGTTTTGAGTTTGAGAGCAATTCTGCACAAACCAATCACTCACACACCTCACATACATCACATATGAGCTGATCAAACACTCACATAACTTCTGAAACATCAAAATCTCAATATCACTTGCCATCCACACAAGTTTGAAGTGAAGTTGCAGCTGAGATGCCATAAACTGATCCAGTCCATTTCAATTCAATCCAAGTGTTCAAACACACTCCATATGGTGTAGGGAAGCTGTCCAGATCATCACCACTCATCTGTAACACCTCCAACTCAAAATCACATCTGAACTTGCTGTTACGACTTGGAGGTAAGCCTAAACTTGGGCATCTCTCAATCTATGCATATTTCCTCGCACAATAATTTGGTCATATGTTCATAATCATGCATGGAATGTTTTCCCTCAATTAATTGCATTGTTTGAATCGTGTATCAAAAATCCTAGCCTTCATGCAGAAATTAGAGTTCTTGAGGTTTCTTCGTGATTTCTTGTTGTATGTTTAATTTAAATGAAATTAAAGTACATAGACATGATCGTGAGGTTGAGGCGAGCATTATGATATGTGGATTGCATGTTATAATTACGTATTCAGTGAGATTGGATGGAAAATGCAAATCTGGGCAAACTGAAAAAACGCGCGTGTTCTTGGTGTTGTTCTTGGCGCCATTTTCATATATTTGAATATTTGAATTTTGTGATTTTGTTTAATTGATTCAAAAATTAATTTCTCTCTGAGTTTTAATGATTTTGAGTTGATTCTTTTTTTAATAATTCACAAAAATGTTAAAATATTTTATTTTATCAAAAAATCCCAAAAATATTATTTATTTCATATAATTGATATTTTTGCAAAGAATTAATGTTTTAATTGTTTTTGGCATTTTAAATATTTTTTCTACATTGATTTTGCAACTTTTAATGCTTTCTAATTATTTTGTAGGTCAATACTTAATTTTTGAAACATTAATCCAAGATCACAATTTGTTTTCCATGTGTTAAACAATTTTTGATCATTTCAATTAAGTTTTTATTCAATTAAATACATTTTGAAAACAAATTAGGATTTTGGAGTAATTCAACCCTCATAAATCATTTTCAAAACACTTTGGGCCTCTAATAGAGTGTAAGACCCAATCCTTTTTTTGACCAAACCATTTTTGGGCCTCACTTATTGTATAAGTCCCGATACCGTCAAAAAACAAACGGCGCGATCGTCGCCCTTTTCAAAAATCATCTGGGCCTACCCTCGAGTAGTAAGACCCATTTCTTTTTCTTTAAAACATTTTTGGGCCTCTATTAGAGTGTAAGACCCAATCTCCCTTTTAACCAAAACATTTTTGGGCCTCACTTATTGTATAAGTCCCTCTGCGTTAAAAGAAAACCTCGACGCGGTCACCATTTTAAACGGAAAAATCATTTGGGCATACCCTCGTGTTATAAGCCCCACTCTTTTTCTTTAAACCTTTTTGGGCCTCTTGAGAGAGTGTAAGACCCATCCCTTTGTACAGAAAACCTTTTTGGGCCCCAGTCACTTGTATAAGTCCCTCTGTACAAATTCAAACAGTGCGCTCACTGATAAAACCCTGGGCCTCTCCTTGAGCTGTAAGCCCCAGATCTTTCTTTTTCAAAGCACTTTCTCCTTTGATTTTGAATATACTGTTGTTTTTAATCTTTCTTTGTTGAACAACTAACCAAACAGCATGGAAGCACTACAACCGAGTAAGTGGTTATCGCTTTCATTTACTGCTTTCATATTATAAACTGTATTGTGGGGCTGCTCACTGTAAGTCTCCTTTCATAAACTCATATCTACTGTGTAATAATAGTATAGATATTTCGAGTTTCCCCGGCAACTACGTCTAGAACTAGGTGACGCCGTTTCACTTATTCGTAGAAATAGACGCTTAGATCCCCAGTAGGAGCACCAGATACAGTCTTCTCTTCGGTTGTCCTCCTTAGGAATCGTCAAGAAGCTCTACTCCCCAAGATGAATGTATTCTCCATGAATGGCATCTTTGAGTTTCTTCCCAATTCTCGAACTTTCCTGACTTGATCTATTCCTTGTGGATAGCTTGCCTTGAATGTCTCGGGGTTTGGGTACCCACTACGGTCATAATCTTGGACCTTAACTAAGGAACCCTCTTTAAAAGCTAAAAGTCGCTGGATAGTAAACCTCGCACGTTTACCAGTGGTTTTCATCTTTAAAAGAGTTATCTCTCCTAATGGAAAGGAGATGATAGACCCACGGGCTTCTTAAAAGCATCGGCCTCTTCTTGGGCATTATTCAAGGACCCTACGGCTTCTTAGAAGTATTTACATCCTCCTCTTAGGCTTCGTATAATGATCTCTTCCTCCGGGAATGATAGCCTCCTCTTGGGCTTCGTACAAGGACCCGTCGGCTTCTTAAAAGATTCCAGCCTCCTCTTGGGCTTCGTACAAATTGTCCCGACGACCTCCTATAGGTATAGGAACAGAACCTAGTCATCCTCATAGAACAGTCCTTTCATAGAGTCTACTACTGCTTCTCAAAGCATAGTACAAAAGATAAAACTCTAGACTTGGACAGTCTAACTTCCTTGAGTCTCAAAGACATTCTCAAGCACCCTTCGTTAAATAGGAAGGAAACCCGCAGACTCGGATAGTCTCAATACCCTTTGGATTTCCCGTTTCCTCAAAGAAAAGGAAATATCCCTGATCCTCAAATTAAATCCCTGTGTATAGTGTTACTCATATAAGAACTGATTTTCTCTTTTAAATCAGTATATTGGATCTGTCACTCAACTGAAACAGTTACAATAGCCTCCATCCCGGGCTTCGTACGAGATACCAAAATTCTCCCCAATGGAGTCAAAACAACCTTTTAGCCTCTCTCTCAGGCTTTGTATGAGACACAAAAGATTCCCTCGTTGAGTCAATCACCCTTTTTTTGCCTCCATCTCGGGCCTCGTACGAGATATAAATCCCTTAAGCAAGAGTCGAACTCTTTGCTAGCCTCCTCTTAGGCTTTGTATAACGATATGCCCCACTGGGTCAAAAACCTTTAGCCTCTCTCTCGGGCTTTGTACGAGACACAAAATAGCCTCCTCTTAGGCTTTGTATAATGATTAGCCTCCTCTTAGGCTTTGTATAAGAAAACCACTGGTTGATCCAATCGACCTTTTAGCATCAAAGCTGTGCCTCGTTCACAGCATACAAACATCAACAACTCCTTTCCCTTCATCTAATCGCTGTAAGCGACAAGCCTCTGGATCATCTACATCCATGCCACTGTCCCTCTTTTAGCATGAGAAATTCCTAAGGAAAGATGGCATTGCTCTACACTGAGTTAAAGTCTTCTCCTTCAGGTTAAAACCCTTTCTTCGGAAATTATGGCATTGCTCGGATCCGCGTATCCCAGTTAAAGTAATTCTCCTTCTCCCCTCTTTAGAGATGACAAATTCTCTCTAAAGTCGAGGTCCTTTCGCTTCACGTCTTGGGCTTTGAACAAGACACAAATAAACTTTTCAGCTTCACATCTTGGGCTTTGAACAAGATACAAACCACCTTTCGCTTCACGTCTTGGGCTTTGAACAAGACACCAAAACACCCATTTCCTCCCATAGAATAGGAGGAACTACGAACGCTCTGATTTCCCTGTTTCGGTAAATGGGAATACGTAGGCATAAGATCGAAAGAAAAGATCTTAGCGAACGCAATCAACAAAAAACCCAAATCCCATATCTCCATCAATTAAAAGCAGTAATTCAAAAGCATCAGTCCTAAAATCCTAATCCTTATTCCCCGCCAGAAACCCTTTGCCTAGAAAAAAGAAAGAAAGAACTGTATTGGCAAGATACGAATAACCAGTACAAAGGCCCCCCACATTGATAGCATCCATAACCTAACAGACCGCTGATTAAACTCAGTATGCAAGCAGGGTTAATTGGAGACATCTATTTCCCTTCCTTATTCAGCTCACAATAGGATAAAAAATGAATCGACCTGTAGTTTTAAGCTCAACCGCAGAGAGCGACCAGCGCTTAAGAACCGCGTCCAAAATCGCTCGCTACAGAAAAGTGGCGCCCACCGTGGGGCATATTCTTTCTTTCTTACAATTTAAACCTTGGGTAAGTCATTTTCTTGGCGGTGGCCGCCAACAGAAAAGTGGCGCCCACCGTGGGGCCAGTTTTTATTTCTGTCTGTTTTCCTTGTAAAATGGCGACTCTGCTGGGGAGTCTCCTTTTCTGCCTTAGGACATCATCCCCGTTTTCTACGGAAGATGGGAACTCTACCAAAGAGAAAGATTGACCTATGCTGGTCCATCTCTTAGGCAGGGAACCACAAATTGGGGCTTCCGTCGGGGAACCCATTTCTGTCAGGAATTTAAGAATCGTAGCTTTATAAGTCTAGGATGATTAGGACAAATATATATACTGCTTTTCCTAATTGCTATACGTGTTTATTTTTCTGCTACTGGGAATGCGTGTGATGCCGCATGTGGTGAGATTGAGTATACACTTAAGAAAAGCCAACCTTTTTCGTAGTGCGGAAGCTATCGGAAATAGCTGTTACGCGATACTACCCTCATTTGAGGCTGGTGATCTTTTCTCGGTGAATAGCACTTACTCTAAGATTGCACACAACTCGCTGGCGATCCGCTTGTTGTCTGTCTTCCTGGGAGGAGCTGATGATAATGAGTACAGGTACAAAAATCACCCTAGTATAAACCTTTGGGGATGGGTAGAGCCTTGACTTCATGACAACGACCTTCTGACCCCATGTTTTTTCTATGTTTTTGTGTGCTGCATTCATGCATTCATTTAATAAAACATTAAAACATTCAAAAAATTTCTCTTCTAGTCTCTCTGTTTTTCAAATTAAACTAAGACTGTGATTGCAAATATCAGAGAAAAAAGATTGCATTAATGGATTTCGGTAGAAGGAGAACTCACCAGTATACCTTCAAGGTTCCAAAACTAGGGGATTTGAGAAAGTTAGCGAGGATGATCGTTAACCCAGAGGCTTTCAGAGCCAAGCACGGTGGTTTGCTACCACTGTTAAGAGTCCATGTGATTAAGGGGATCATGGACGCGCTCATTCAGTTCTACGATCCGGTTTATCATTGTTTCACATTCCCGGATTACCAGCTGGCACCAACGCTAGAGGAGTATTCTCATCTGACTGATTTACATATCACAGATCGAGCTCCATTTTCTGGACTGGAAGAAATTCCAAAGAATCAGACTATTGCCAGAGCAATTCATTTGGACGAGTCTGAGGTCAGGACTCACATGATTACTATGGGTGGCATCCAAGGTTTGCCAGCCCAGTTCCTAACCAAGAAAGCTCTGTACTTCGCTAGTATAGGGAACGAGACTGCTTTTGAAAACATCTTTGTCTTGCTCACCTACGGGTTATTTTTGTTTCCCAACATCAATAACTTCGTCGATATCAACGCTATTAAGGTTTTTCTCATTGGAAACCCTGTGCCGACTTTGCTCGCAGATGCGTATCATTCTGTACACTTAGGAAATTTGTACAGCGGGGGGGAGATCACATGCTGTGTACCTTTGCTTTATAAATGGTTTATCTCTCACTTGCCCAAGTCTGCCGCTTTTTGGGATTGCAAGAGTGTCTTACGTTGGTCGCAGAAGATCATGTCCCTCACCAACTCTGATATAGATTGGTGTAATAGGATCTATGAGGGAATCAGAATCATTGACCGTTGTGGAAACTTCCCCAGCGTACCCCTCATAGGAACTAAGGGAGGAATCAACTATCATCCGATATTAGTTCTTCGTCAATTTGGATACCCGATGAGACACATCCCACTGGGTGTTCATCTGGAAGGTCTTTTCTTCAAAGAAGGAGAAAACGACAGAGCACTAAAGATGGAAATAGTGCAAGCTTGGGAACATGTTCATAAGAAAGGACGAGAGTCTCTGGGAAAACCGGACTGTGTCTCGGTGGAGCCTTATCTCCATTGGGTACAAACTAGAGCTCTCAAGCTAAAGATGCCTTATCCTCGTTACGGAATTCTTCCGCCGAGGGAAATTGTCATGTACTTCATGACGGAAACGTAAAGGCTTCAGGTTACTCTCAACAAAGTTCAAAAGGAAAGAAGGTCTTGGAAGAACAAGTACCGCACCCTCGACGTAGAGTGTATCCAAATACAGCAACTACTGAAAGAGAAAGATGCTCTGATTGAGATTTTAGAGCAACATGCTGTAGAGAATCAAGATGACCAAAGGAATTTGCTCACTCCTTTCACTTGGCAAAGGAATGACAACCCGACAACGGCCCAAGCGCCCCAGTCAAAGAAAAGGAAGATACCAGAATCAGCACCCGGTTTCTCCTCAGAGAGGACTCGGGACCCATTAGTTTAGGTTTCTGTTTCTGCATTTTGTAATCTACTGTATTTCCATTTCTGTAATCCTTTGGAATTCAATAAAAAGGGGTTTCCCCACTGTTTGATATTTGCAATCTAATTGTCGAAGTTTATTTTAATTAAACCTAAAAACAATTAATATAATCATTGCATTCATCATTCTCCCATAGCGTATTCTCCTTACCTACGAATCTCACGTTTGTGTCTCGATTCTAGAGTCAAACTGTCTCATTCGTATAATACTCGGGCCAATCGTCAGAAAAAAATGGATGATCTTGAGGAAGAAAATAGAGAGTTGAAAGAAGAGATCGACGCTCTGAGAGAGGATATGAGAAAGCTTCGTAACGACATGCAAGCCATGGCAGAAGCTCAGCTACAAAGAACTATGATCTCAGAGATCACCTCAACGCCCATCATAGAAAAGTATGATCCTAGGTATCAGATACCAAAAGATCGTCCTTGACGCATGCCTGTTAACTATATCCCGGAAGGATATGTTCCGCCGATCACTGAAGATCAGGGAATCGCAACAGAAGCCGCTGGGCCTGAAGGTTACAAACTTCGGGAAAGCGAAGATGCCAGGGGCATACTTAAGACTCCTGAAGGTTACAAACTTTGGGAGGCGCCAGGACTTACTGCCGTAGTCACGGTACCACCCCCTGTGGTGCACACTGTCCCGAAAGGACAAATTCCACCAACACCTTCTGGTAAGAAGGAAACTATGTTTGACAGAATGGAGGAATTCCAGGAACAGTTCTTGGAAATGCAGAAAGAGCTGCAAGCCATTCGCGGTCAGGATCTATTTGGGAAGGACGCCGCAGACCTCTGCTTGGTCCCAAATGTGAAAGTCCCGCACAAGTTCCAAGTGCCCGACTTTGAAAAATACAAGGGTAACTCTTGCCCTCAGAGCCATCTGGTGATGTACGCTCGGCGGATGTCAGCTCAGACAGAGAATCAGGACCTGCTGATTCACTACTTCCAGGATAGTTTAACCGGTGCCGCACTCAAATGGTACATGGGTTTAAACCTTACTACGATCAGCACTTTCAGAGATCTTGGTACTGACTTCGTTCAACATTACAAATACAATTTGGACATGGCACCCGACAGAGATCAACTCAGATCGATGTCGCAAAAGGACAAAGAAACCTTTAAGGAGTATGCTCAAAGGTGGCGTGAAATTGCCGCTCAAATTTGTCCACCTCTTGAGGAAAAAGAGATGACAAAAATCTTCTTAAAGACCTTAAGCTCATTTTACTATGACCGAATGGTTGCCAGTGCGCCCAGTGATTTCACCAAAATGGTCGGCATGGGTGTACGTCTTGAGGAAGCCGTCCGAGAAGGACGTTTGGTAAAAGACACTGAATCAACGAGCGGTACTAAAAAATACGGTAGTGCTCTCCCTAAGAAGAAAGAGCAAGATATTGGGAATATCTCTCTCGGAAAGCAAAGGCGTCATTATCAGCCAGTAGCAGTTGTTACTCCTGCTATCGGCCCCGCCCCTGTTCCTATGTATCAACCTCAGGTTGCGCAGAGCCAGCCTGATCAACAAAGGACACAACAACCTCTTCAGCAGGCTCGTCCTCCATATAACAACAACCGTACAACACGGCCACCAGGATTTGATCCTATACCCGTAACGTACGCAGAGCTGTTTCCGTTACTGCTGGCTAAGGGGCACATTCAAACTAAGTCTCCCCTTTCAGTTCCGGAGAATCCGTCCTTTTGGTTTAAAGCGGATCAAACATGCCCTTATCATCAAGGAGGTTCAGGGCATAACATTGAGACTTGTCTCAACTTCAAATCCGACGTGCAAAAGCTTGTTAGGAGCGGGCTCTTATCTTTCAAAGATACGAATCCCAATGTTCTCACGAACCCGCTGCCTCAACACGAGAAAGCTGCAGTCAATCTGATTGAGAAAGAGACTAACAATGTCTATCAAATTCACGATGTACTCTTGTTGAAAACCAATCTGGTCAAGATGCATTGTAGACAGAGTGGATATGGCCATGTGCCACCTCATAACTATCACCAGTGTGATATCTGCTCTAAAGATAACCAAGGATGTTCTGTAGTGCAAGCAGCTCTACAGGAACAAATGGATCTTGGATGGATCCAAGAGCACCGAGTTCGTGGAGTTAACATGGTTTACACGAATTCCAACGTCATTCAAAACCACGACATTCGTGCGATGAATGTCAACTTGGTGGTGATGCACTCAAGGCAAAGCCAGTATTATAATCTGCCGCGGCACGATTACAGTTCCTGTCTGATTTTCTCGGGAAACAAACAGGGATGCTCTTTCATACAAGAGGCCCTCCAGCGTCAGATGGATCTTGGATGGATCCAAGACTACCATGATAGGAACTCCTATCAAATCAACATGATTCAGATCTTTGACATTCGCGTGATGAATACCAATCTGGTAGAGTTACATGCTGAGCAGGTCCGACTCGGATTCTTAATATCACACGATTATCAAAACTGTAAAGCAGGTTGCAAAAACGATCGAGGTTGTACCCTTGTCCAGGAGGCACTTCAGCACTTGTTAAATCACTGGTGGATGCCAATCTATATGGACGAAGATACTCAGCAGATTAGTATCAATAACAGGAATCCTACTCGTCGTCAAAGTCAGGATGTCCGATCAATGGAAGGTAACCTAGTGAGGTTACATTGTATTCAAAGTGGGCGTGGCCAGGTGCCACCACACAACTATGACAGTTGTAGCGTCTGTTCGGAAAGTAACCAAGGGTGTTACCTTGTGAGAGCAGCTCTTCAGGTTCAGATCGATCACAGAGAAATTCATCCATATCCAGGTTCAGGACCCATCATTTGGTCGCCGAACTACCTTGCCGATCAAGTTGAGGATGTTGTCACGATCTCTGGTCATCACCATACCAGGGATATTTTTGCCATCGTTCCTCTACTTAACGAATCTAGAGTTCCCAACCGGGAACGGATCGAGGTTACTTATGACGGTCAGAAAAATCAGAAGGTTCCCATAGTCATCTATCTACTGGGGCCGCTACCGTATGAATCAGCTAAGGCAATCCCTTACAAATACGGTGCAACAATAATCGAGAATGGAAAGGAAATTCCATTACCCTCCGTCGTGAATATTGCAGACATCGGTCGTGTAACACAGAGCGGTCGAATCTTTAACCGAGGGGTTGGAGAGTCCAACAAAGAAAAGGAACTTCAGGCGGAAATTCCTGATCCACCAGTCAGTCAATCTGGTAATCCCGACTTTTCAAAAGACAAGGATGAGATGCTAAAGCTCATCCAAAGGAGTGAATATAACATTGTTGATCAACTGTTACAGACTCCTTCAAAGATCTCAGTATTATCGCTGTTACTCAGTTCAGAAGCCCACAGGGAGGCTCTACAGAAAGTCTTGGAGCAAGCCTTTGTGGAACAGGATGTAACAATCAGACAATTCGATAGCATTGTCTCTAACATCACTTCCTGCAATAATTTGGGATTTAGTGATGAGGAATTACCTGAAGGGGGTCGTCGTCATAACATGGCGCTCAACATTACGGTTAACTGCCAGGGCGATGCTTTAGCCAACGTACTGGTAGACACAGGGTCAGCCCTGAATGTTATGCCGAAGTCCACTTTGACGCAATTATCATTTAAGGGCCCTCCGATGAGAGTCAGCGAGGTCGTCGTCAAAGCATTCGACGGATCCAGAAAAACAGTTATCGGCGAAGTGGATCTTCCCATAACTATTGGTCCTCACACTTTCCAAATCATTTTCTAGGTCATGGACATCCGGGCAACATACAGTTGTTTATTAGGAAGACCTTGGATACATCAGGCTGGAGCGGTTACTTCAACCCTCCACCAAAAGCTAAAGTTCGTCAAGAACGATCAACTTGTCACGGTTTGTGGGGAACAAGCCTTGCTTGTGAGTAACCTATCATCATCTACTTTTGGGGAACCCGAGGAGGTTATTGGAACTCAGTTCCAAGCACTATCGGTGAGCAAGAACGATCAATCCAAAGAAGGAACTTCGATTTCTTCATACAACGATGCTATCAAAGCGGTCGAGAGTACCGATACAACCGGATGGGGACGGCTTGTCATTCCCACTGACAATAAAACAAAGAAGGGTCTTGGTTTTTCTGCAACCTGTACCCAGACAGCCGCCAACAATGAAAGTCTTCATCCCCTTCAAAACTTCTTCCACAGTGGAGGTTTTCTCCACCCAGTGTCTCAGACAGTTCATGCTATCAATGAGGAAGATCCCTCTGACACAGATGAAGAATGGAAGTCCTACCTTAACAAGGACGGCTATATGTCTCAGGAAGAGGTGCCTATGCCTTTTTGCTTTCCTACAGAAAGTCTGAGATTTATACCAAGATCAGACGTCGAAATGATCTACGGAGATTGTGATCCGGAAGGATGCCGTGCTCCGCCAAATTCATTAGAGGAAGACACTCTGATGAAAGAAAACTTTGATTGCAATTACTATGGCCCTATGGATGGTCTGCCAATGTGGCAGCCTTACCCAGGAAACTTGGGGCAAGAAAGTCAGCCGAGTAATGAAACTCAGCTGAGCGTCATTAAACAGAATACCTGTGTCCCCACCATGTCATGGGATCAACACTCAGGTCATTCAGAAACTACTCAACATGAAGATGAATTCACAACGTTTGCAGGACTTGAATTCATCAACTATGCTTTTCCTGAGGTCAACGTCATCGAGAGGGATGACTTCTCCAGTTCCAAAGAAGTTTGGGACACTCTGGGACAACCAAGTGGAAAATACGACTTTATGGTCAAGTACACTGCTCCCGAAAGCTCTCGTATCAGGCTCGAAGATATCCAGTCAACTGGATGGGGAGATACAGCTGAGAGCACAAATGCTATGCAAAATGCAACAGGGGAATCCTCCTATGACAATTCTGCCTGGGAGACAGATTCCAATGATCCTGCTCCACCAGAAATCAGCGTCATTTCTGAAGACAAATCAAGGAAGGTGCCAGACTTTGTGATTCACCGAGGAGTTCGCCGCCAATGGGTTGTTGTCGAGGTTCCGAAGGTCGTTCGCCAGTCAAAGTAATTGCCATCTTTAACCTTTCACCCTGCCCAGGTGAAACGGATGTTTTGATAGGGCTCATTTTCTGTAAATTTCCCTCTTCGCTTTGCCCAAAGCGACAGAGTTTTGTTTTATAGGGCTGTAGTTTCAAATTCGACTTGTTCATTAATAAAATAACGTCGTTCTGTAATTTCCGCATTAATTGTTGTTTTCTCTTTTTTACTTTTTCAGAAAATGGTAATCCTAAAAAACAATTCAATCATAAAAAATAAGCAGTAAAACAAATACACTGCACACACTTGCATTTTCTCTATCTCTTCTAAACACGAATCATCACGTCATGCAGATTGCTTGTTTTATACCCCGTTGAAACATACGATCCGATGCCTTCTTCCAACTTTGAGTTCCCGGTATTCGAGGCTGAAGAAGAAAATGACGACCAAATTCCAGAAGAGATCTCCCGACTACTCAGACAAGAGGAAAGGTCCATTGAACCTCACAAAGAACCGTTGGAAACGGTAAACTTGGGTTCAGAACAAGAGAAAAAAGAAATCAGGATCGGAGCACTGCTCAGTCCAACTGCCAGAGAGGGTTTGATAAAGCTTCTCAAAGAATTCCCCGATGTGTTCGCTTGGTCCTATCAGAATATGCCAGGGTTGGATACCAGCATCGTGGAACATCATTTACCGTTAAGATCGGAATGTCCGCCAGTAAAGCAAAGGTTGAGACGCACTCACCCGGACATGGCCATCAAAATCAAGGAGGAGGTACAGAAACAGATCGACGCGGGTTTCCTCGCTACATCTGAATATCCTCAATGGTTAGCCAACATCGTACCCGTTCCCAAAAAGGACGGAAGGGTCAGAATGTGTGTTGATTACAGAGATCTAAACAAGGCAAGTCCAAAGGACGACTTTCCTTTACCACACATTGACATGTTGATTGACAGCACAACAATGTTCAAAGTATTCTCCTTCATGGATGGATTCTCGGGCTATAACCAGATCAAAATGGCGCCGAAAGACATGGAGAAAACTTCGTTCATTACCCCATGGGGTACCTTTTGTTACAAGGTAATGCCGTTCGGTTTGAAGAACGCCGGGGCAACCTATCAAAGGGCCATGACTACTCTGTTTCATGACATGATACACAAAGAAATCGAGGTATATGTCGATGATTTGATTGCAAAATCAAGAACAGAGGATGAGCACGTTGAACATCTGTCAAAATTGTTTGAACGTCTAAGAAAATTCAAGCTCCGCTTGAATCCCAACAAGTGCACCTTCGGTGTCCGTTCAGGGAAACTGCTAGGGTTCATCGTCAGCCAAAAAGGAATTGAGGTTGATCCTGACAAGATCAAAGCCATTCAAGAAATGCCTTCTCCGAAAACTGAAAAACAAGTCAGAGGATTCCTGGGACGTTTGAACTACATCTCCAGATTCATATTCCTTATGACCGCGACTTGTGCGCCGATTTTCAAGTTATTGAAAAAGAACCAGGATTACGTTTGGTCAGAAGATTGCCAAACCGCCTTCGACAGTATCAAGGAATATCTGTTGAATCCTCCGATTCTATCACCTCCAGTGGAAGGAAGACCACTAATCATTTACCTCACAGTCCTAGAGGACTCAATGGGATGTGTACTTGGCCAACAAGACGAAACTAAAAGGAAAGAGTCTGCCATCTACTATCTAAGCAAGAAATTCACCGACTGCGAGACTCGGTATACAATGCTTGAGAAAACTTGTTGCGCTTTGGCTTGGGCAGCCAAACGTCTTCGCCAGTACATGATTCGTCTTACTACTTGGTTGGTCTCCAAAATGGATCCAATCAAGTAAGTTTTCGAAAGACCTGCTCTCACGGGAAGAATTGCCCGTTGGCAGATGCTGTTATCAGAATATGACATAGAGTACCACGCTCAGAAAGCCGTTAAAGGAAGTATTTTAGCCGATTATTTGGCTCATCAATCGATTGACGATCAGGAATCAATCGGGTTTGACTTCCCAGACGAAGATGTCATGTATCTAAAAATGAAAGATTGCGATGAACCTCTACCCAGTGAAGGGCCAGAACCAGGTTCCCAGTGGGGACTCATCTTTGACGGAGCAGTCAATCATTATGGAAACGGAATTGGGGCAATCATTGTTACCCCTCAGGGTTCCCACATTCCTTTCACTGCCAGACTTACGTTCAAATGTACGAACAACGAGGCCGAATACGAAGCATGTATCATGGGTCTCGAAGAAGCGATTGATTTAAGAATAAAAAACTTGGATGTATACGGCGACTCAGCCCTGGTTATTAACCAGATAAAAGAAGATTGGAACACATACCAATCAGGATTGATTCCTTACAAAGACTATGCAAGAAGGTTGTTACCCTTCTTCAACAGAGTCGACTTTCATCACATCCCTCGTGATGAGAATCACATGGCTGATGCATTAGCCACTCTCTCTTCCATGATTAGTGTAGGTCGATGGAATGACATACCTAAGATCGACATCATGCGCCTTGAACGGCCCGCTTACATCTTCATGATTGAAGCAGTCATAGACGACAGACCTTGGTATCACGATATCAAATGCTTCCTTCAGAAACAAGAGTACCCATCTGGGGCACTCAGAAAAGACAGGAAAACCCTCAGAAGATTGGCTGGAAACTTCTTCCTGAGCGGTGACACTCTTTATAAGAGAAATTTTGACATGGTCTTGCTCTGATGTGTCGACAGACCAGAAGCAGACATACTCATAAAAGAAATTCATGAAGGATCCTTTGGCACTCATGCCAACGGACACACAATGGAGAGAAAAATTCTCAGGGCCGGGTATTACTGGTTGACAATGGAATCCGACTGCTACAAGTACATGAGGAGGTGTCACAAGTGTCAGATATACTCCGACAAAATTCATGTACCGCCATCACATCTCAAAGTTCTTTCTTCCCCGTGGCCATTTTCCATATGGGGAATCGACATGATTGGCATGATTGAGCCCAAGGCTTCAAACGGACATCGGCTCATCCTTGTAGCCATTGACTATTTCACCAAGTGGGTCGAAGCAGCGTCATTCGCCAATGTAACCCGACAAGTGGTGGTCCGATTTATCAAAAACAATATCATCTGCCGTTATGGTGTTCCAAGCGAGATCATTACTGATAATGGATCTAACTTGAACAATAAGATGATGAAAGAGTTGTGTATAGAGTTCAAGATTGAACACCATAACTCATCTCCCTACCGACCCAAGATGAACGGAGCAGTAGAAGCGGCTAACAAGAACATCAAGAAGATCGTTCAAAAGATGGTTGTAACCTATAAAGACTGGCACGAGATGTTACCTTTTGCTCTTCATGGTTATCGCACATCTGTCCGTACTTTAACAGGGGCTACCCCTTTCTCTCTAGTATATGGCATGGAGGCAGTGCTTCCCATAGAAGTAGAGATCCCGTCAATCAGGGTATTGATGGAAGCTCAGCTCACCGAAGCTGAATGGTGTCAAAGTCGACACGACGAACTGAACCTGATCGAAGAGAAGAGAATCACGACACTATACCACGGTCAGTTGTATCAACAGAGAATAAAAAGGGCATTCGACAAAAAAGTCCGACCTCGTGTCTTCAGAAAAGGAGACCTCGTGCTCAAGAAGATACAATCATTTCTCACTGACTCTCGGGGCAAATGGACCCCGAATTATGATGGCCCCTATGTGGTCACGAAAGCTTTCTCAGGCGGCGCCTTGAGACTTGCAACCATGGACGGAGAGGAATTTTCCTACCCCACGAATGTTGATGTAGTCAAGAAATACTTCGCCTAAACTAAAAAAAAAAAAAAAAAAAAACGTCTCGGTGGATTGAAAACCCGAAAGGGCGGTCCAGGCAAAAGTTAGAGACATGGAGAAAAAAGAATCATCCCGATGGATTGGAAATCTCATAGTACAATCCAGGCAAAAATTAGGGATAATGGCAAGTAACTATGTTCAACAGAGGCAAGTCCCTCAGCAGCAGTTACAGCATCATCTATCGGAGGAAATCTCCAGTCAAAGGTCATCTTCGACGGAAGCTCAGGATGCCCCGAATTCAAAGTTGATAGAAGGATAGTGGTCGTTATGTTTCAACGTAGCCCTTTTCCCTGTAAATTACCATTTTCTAACTTTGTATATACTCTTTGGAATCACGCGTTTGGCTGATCTCCATCTTATCAATAAAATTTGAGCCTTTGTGCTTTTGTTTGTAATTCTTAACTTGCTTTAGCTTTACAGAACGACGTTGTTTAAACTTAATCAGCGATTCTTGAAATAAAACAAAAATGAATTTACTTGTTAAAACTTTTTCTGCTTTTAAATTAAAGATGGCATTTCTTTTGACTGTTGAACATCAGAAGAACATCGATTGCTTCTCCCGAAGTAAGCGAATTTCAAAGTGCAGAATCAAAGTACTCCTTCTAAGCCAGTATGCCTGAATGAAGGGATCAACTGTGTCAGAGACCTTGTTTCGCCTGACACGCCTCGGCCGAGTTCTCATCTCCTAAGCCCGATCAACATAGCTCCCCGCGTGGACTATCTCTCCTAAGCAAGGTGGAATTGCTATTCTGAATCAACGGTACTTCTTCGCCCCGCGATGGCCGAGTATCCAATTGTGTTCATCCATTAGTCTGTATGTCGCGTCTGTTTTGTCAGCATAAACATACATACTTCATGCATTTTATTTGCATTCACATTTCATATTGCATCACTATCACTTGAGTCGGTCTTGTCCCCTAGTGATAAACAGTTTTCTCAATCGAGTTTGTCAGTTCTTTCCTCGTCAGGAAGTGTTGCGTCTGCACAATCTCGCCACCAGTGTATCTTTAGATCAGAGTCGGCACTTGGCCACTTTGATAACTTGAACCTCTGAAAGATCAGAGAAACCTTCAACATATGTCACTCTTCGCCATTAAAGATGATATCCTCGCTTTCCCGGATTAAGGAAAATCCCCAGAGAAAGCCTCGTGATCAGAGATTCAGCAGCACGCCAGTTTTGCTCCGAAAAACCGCTGATGAAAAGGTCATTGGCACCTCAAAATTGGACCCCATCATATGGCGTTTCTCCGGGAAGATCCCGAGAAAAGTATGATGAAAGATCCCAAACGAAAACAGTCTCTCAAGAGACTCGCTTTCCCCAGTAGAATCGACAAATGGCGTCTCCAACAGAGAAGTTTGTACAACTCTACAACTCAGACGACTGGGTTCCCCAGCAAGTCTGACATCAAAACTTTTTCCACTCAAATGGCATCTCCCCAGGAAAATTCGGCGAGAAGTTTGAGGAAAGCCGCTATGAATAGCGTCCCTTGTAAAGAAAGTTTATTGACAAAAGAAACCAAGACCAGTTCCTTGGTAGGAAACCAGGATCGAGGGGAAGTTTACATCAGAAACTAAGACCAGTTCTTGGTAGGAAACCAGGATCGAGGGGAAGTTTAAATCAGAAACTAAGACCAGTTCTTGGTAGGAAACCAGGATCGAGGGGAAGTTTAAATCAGAAACTAAGACCAGTTCTTGGTAGGAAACCAGGATCGAGGGGAAGTTTACATCAGAAACTAAGACCAGTTCTTGGTAGGAAACCAGGATCGAGGGGAAGTTTAAATCAGAAACTAAGACCAGTTCTTGGTAGGAAACCAGGATCGAGGGGAAGTTTAAATCAGAAACTAAGACCAGTTCTTGGTAGGAAACCAGGATCGAGGGGAAGTTTACATCAGAAACTAAGACCAGTTCCTTGGTAGGAAACCAGGATCGAGGGGAGGTTTATTTCAAAAGAAAACTGAGACCAGTTCCTTGGTAGGAAACCAGGATCGAGGGGAAGTTTACCTTTTCTAAGCATCATCGCTTAGCTAAAGAAGATGAATGCGTAAGCTACCATTCATAACCACCATCAAAATTTCGGATATTCCGATATTTAATCCTCTTACACCCCGAATGCTCGAATACTTCGTCATTCATACCTTCGGGTCCAAGAAGATTAAATAGGGGCATCTGTAATACCCCAAATTTTGACCACTTAGATTTCACATCATTGTGAAAATCATCATCACAATATGGATGAACCATTATGCTTCATCAGTCTCCCCAAAGATGGGTGAGCATCCAATACAAGCAAAATTAGGGTTTCAAGCCCTCTCTGAGTGCTTAGACAAAGGATCAATCAAGAAATGACATGATCTTCAACTTGTCTAATCTCTCAAACATCCACAAAGGATCAAAAGGACTCCCACTTCAAGGATTAAGCACAAGATTGCTCCCTTCTAGGTGGATCAAGTCTCAAGATCGACAGTGTCACCAAATTAGGGTTTTGGTCAACCAGGGCCTCCAGATGGAAATTTTCATCTGGGCACAAGGCAATGATCCAAAACATAACCTAATATACTTCATGGAACCTCATGAACCCATGCATCAAGTCAATTTTGCCTCAGGGGATGCATTCATCAAAAATCAGGAATTAGGGTTTCTTGACCTAATTCACCCCTAAGTTGACTTTTGGGACAAACCATGAGCCAAGACCTCAAGACATGATTTGAGGGTCTCTAATACACCATATTGATCCATTTGGAACAATGGATTGATCCAAGAAGCTTGAGCAACAAGTTTCATTTTCATCTGCACCACAATTAGGGTTTTAAGGGAAAAGTCAACTGTAACTTTGACTTTTGACCAAGACATGCTCCCAAACCCTAATACATGATTGAATATACCCTATGACACCCATGGAACATGTCCATCAAGTTTGATTTAGGTCAAGGACATGATTTCCTGAAGAATTGCACAGTTTGGAATTCATCTGATAAAAAGTCAACTGTGCACAAAAGTCAACTTTGACTTTTTGAGATTTTTCACCAAAATGGATTTTTAACCCTAAAATGATGTTAATGTATGATTTGAATCATCATTCATCAAGAAAAATCAAGAAAAGTGAGATAACTTGTAAAAGGGGTAACCATAAAACTTAGAAATTTTTCTAAGTTAAAAATAAAGTGGCAAAGGTACCAACTTTGAAGGACCATAACTCCTAAACCACAAGGCCATTTTTTCTCATCCAAAGATGGATTTGTATCCCTCATTATCACCTACAAAAACTTCAACTACAAGTCATTCCAATTCATTAAGGATTTTGAGTTATGGAGTGATCAAAGTGGCTGAAAAGTGAAAAAGTCACTTTTTCCAACACTTAGTGAAATTTTCACTAAGTCAGATTTGCCTTCACTTTTTGCCAAATGTAGGGGGATTTTTCACTTGGAATCAAAAGAGATCAAAACCAAAGTTGTTCAAACAGTTGTTGTATCATGTTAGAGCTTTCCAAAATGGCCAAGAACATTGCCAAATTCAACCTACATCATGAGATACAACATTGTCAAGTTACCTTGCTGAAATCTGTCAAAGCAAGGCAGAGTTTGCATTTTGGGTCGATTTGCCAAAATCAGCCAATTGCAATTGCTCCAATCCACTTGGACACCTCAGAGGATTGAATCCAAAGGGGACAATCATTGAGCCAAGCCTCCAAGGTCCAAGGAACAAAGAATAGCATGTTGAACCTAGAGTTGCCAAAATAGGGACAAGACTTCAAATTTGGAATGAGGCATTCAATGGAACCATCAAGGTGGCATGGACTGAGCCATTCTCATCTGAAATCAGTCAAGACTTATCCAAGACCAAGGGGACCAAAGCTCTGTGCCCTAACCTCTAGTCAATGGCTAGAGGATACTTTCATTTCCATTGGCCAACATTGAGGAAACCTACTTACCAGCTGCCATGCACTATTCCTTGCAAAACAAACTTGCTCTACTATAAATAGAGCTCAATTGTGGTCAGTTTGAGTACACCAAAGCCATCTAACAGATGCTTTCCTCAAAATCTCTTTCTCTTGGTAAAAATGCCTTTCTTAGCAAGGTAGCTATCGGGTTTTGAGTTTGAGAGCAATTCTGCACAAACCAATCACTCACACACCTCACATATATCACATATGAGCTGATCAAACACTCACATAACTTCTGAAACATCAAAATCTCAAAATCACTTGCCATCCACACAAGTTTGAAGTGAAGTTGCAGCTGAGATGCCATAAACTGATCCAGTCCATTTCAATTCAATCCAAGTGTTCAAACACACTCCATATGGTGTAGGGAAGCTGTCCAGATCATCACCACTCATCTGTAACACCTCCAACTCAAAATCACATCTGAACTTGCTGTTACGACTTGGAGGTAAGCCTAAACTTGGGCATCTCTCAATCTATGCATATTTCCTCGCACAATAATTTGGCCATATGTTCATAATCATGCATGGAATGTTTTCCCTCAATTAATTGCATTGTTTGAATCGTGTATCAAAAATCCTAGCCTTCATGCAGAAATTAGGGTTCTTGAGGTTTCTTCGTGATTTCTTGTTGTATGTTTAATTTAAATGAAATTAAAGTACATAGACATGATCGTGAGGTTGAGGCGAGCATAATGATATGTGGATTGCATGTTATAATTACGTATTCAGTGAGATTGGATGGAAAATGCAAATCTGGGCAAACTGAAAAAACGCGCGTGTTCTTGGTGTTGTTCTTGGCGCCATTTTCATATATTTGAATATTTGAATTTTGTGATTTTGTTTAATTGATTCAAAAATTAATTTCTCTCTGAGTTTTAATGATTTTGAGTTGATTCTTTTTTTAATAATTCACAAAAATGTTAAAATATTTTATTTTATCAAAAAATCCCAAAAATATTATTTATTTCATATAATTGATATTTTTGCAAAGAATTAATGTTTTAATTGTTTTTGGCATTTTAAATATTTTTTCTACATTGATTTTGCAACTTTTAATGCTTTCTAATTATTTTGTAGGTCAATACTTAATTTTTGAAGCATTAATCCAAGATCACAATTTGTTTTCCATGTGTTAAACAATTTTTGATCATTTTAATTGAGTTTTTATTCAATTAAATACATTTTGAAAACAAATTAGGGTTTTGGATTAATTCAACCCTCATAAATCATTTTCAAAACACTTTGGGCCTCTAATAGAGTGTAAGACCCAATCCTTTTTTTGACCAAACCATTTTTGAGCCTCACTTATTGTATAAGTCCCGATACCGTCAAAAAACAAACGGCGCGATCGTCGCCCTTTTCAAAAATCATCTGGGCCTACCCTCGAGTAGTAAGACCCATTTCTTTTTCTTTAAAACATTTTTGGGCCTCTATTAGAGTGTAAGACCCAATCTCCCTTTTAACCAAAACATTTTTGGGCCTCACTTATTGTATAAGTCCCTCTGCGTTAAAAGAAAACCTCGGCGTGATCGCCATTTTAAACGGAAAAATCATTTGGGCCTACCCTCGTGTTATAAGCCCCACTCTTTTTCTTTAAACCTTTTTGGGCCTCTTGAGAGAGTGTAAGACCCATCCCTTTGTACAGAAAACCTTTTTGGGCCCCAGTTACTTGTATAAGTCCCTCTGTACAAATTCAAACAGTGCGCTCACTGATAAAACCCTGGGCCTCTCCTTGAGCTGTAAGCCCCGGATCTTTCTTTTTTAAAGCACTTTCTCCTTTGATTTTGAATATACTGTTGTTTTTAATCTTTCTTTGTTGAACAACTAACCAAACAGCATGGAAGCACTACAACCGAGTAAGTGGTTATCGCTTTCATTTACTGCTTTCATATTATAAACTGTATTGTGGGGCTGCTCACTGTAAGTCTCCTTTCATAAACTCATATCTACTGTGTAATAATAGTATAGATATTTCGAGTTTCCCCGGCAACTACGTCTAGAACTAGGTGACGTCGTTTCACTTATTCGTAGAAATAGACGCTTAGATCCCCAGTAGGAGCACCAGATACAGTCTTCTCTTCGGCTGTCCTCCTTAGGAATCCTCAAGAAGCTCTACTCCCCAAGATGAATGTATTCTCCGTGAATGGCATCTTTGAGTTTCTTCCCAATTCTCGAACTTTCCTGACTTGATCTATTCCTTGTGGATAGCTTGCCTTGAATGTCTCGGGGTTTGGGTACCCACTACGGTCATAATCTTGGACCTTAACTAAGGAACCCTCTTTAAAAGCTAAAAGTCGCTGGATAGTAAACCTCGCACGTTTACCAATGGTTTTCATCTTTAAAAGAGTTATCTCTCCTAATGGAAAGGAGATGATAGACCCACGGGCTTCTTAAAAGCATCGGCCTCCTCTTGGGCATTATTCAAGGACCCTACAGCTTCTTAGAAGTATTCACAGCCTCCTCTTAGGCTTCGTATAATGATCTCTTCCTCCGGGAATCATAGCCTCCTCTTGGGCTTCGTACAAGGACCCGTCGGCTTCTTAAAAGATTCCAGCCTCCTCTTGGGCTTCGTACAAATTGTCCCGACGACCTCCTAGAGGTATAGGAACAGAACCTAGTCATCCTCATAGAACAGTCCTTTCATAGAGTCTACTACTGTTTCTCAAAGCATAGTACAAAAGATAAAACTCTAGACTTGGACAGTCTAACTTCCTTGAGTCTCAAAGACATTCTCAAGCACCCTTCGTTAAATAGGAAGGAAACCCGCAGACTCGGATAGTCTCAATACCCTTTGGATTTCCCGTTTCCTCAAAAAAAGGAAATATCCCTGATCCTCAAATTAAATCCCTGTGTACAGTGTTACTCATATAAGAACTGATTTTCTCTTTTAAATCAGTATATTGGATCTGTCACTCAACTGAAACAGTTACAATAGCCTCCATCCCGGGCTTCGTACAAGATACCAAAATTCTCCCCAGTGGAGTCAAAACAACCTTTTAGCCTCTCTCTCAGGCTTTGTATGAGACACAAAAGATTCCCTCGTTGAGTCAATCACCCTTTTTTTGCCTCCATCTCGGGCCTCGTACGAGATATAAATCCCTTAAGCAAGAGTCAAACTCTTTGCTAGCCTCCTCTTAGGCTTTGTATAACGATATGCCCCACTGGGTCAAAAACCTTTAGCCTCTCTCTCGGGCTTTGTACGAGACACAAAATAGCCTCCTCTTAGGCTTTGTATAATGATTAGCCTCCTCTTAGGCTTTGTATAAGAAAACCACTGGTTGATCCAATCGACCTTTTAGCATCAAAGTTGTGCCTCGTTCACAGCATACAAACATCAACAACTCATTTCCCTTCATCTAATCGCTGTAAGCGGCAAGCCTCTGGATCATCTACATCCATGCCACTGTCCCTCTTTTAACATGAGAAATTCCTAAGGAAAGATGGCATTGCTCTACACTGAGTTAAAGTCTTCTCCTTCAGGTTAAAACCCTTTCTTCGGAAATTATGGCATTGCTCGGATCCGCGTATCCCAGTTAAAGTAATTCTCCTTCTCCCCTCTTTAGAGATGACAAATTCTCTCTAAAGTCGAGGTCCTTTCGCTTCACGTCTTGGGCTTTGAACAAGACACAAATAGACTTTTCAGCTTCACATCTTGGGCTTTGAACAAGATACAAACCACCTTTCGCTTCACGTCTTGGGCTTTGAACAAGACACCAAAACACCCATTTCCTCCCATAGAATAGGAGGAACTACGAACGCTCTGATTTCCCTGTTTCGGTAAACGGGGATACGTAGGCATAAGATCGAAAGAAAAGATCTTAGCGAGCGCAATCAACAAAAAACCCAAATCCCATATCTCCATCAATTAAAAGCAGTAATTCAAAAGCATCAGTCCTAACATCCTAATCCTTATTGCCCGCCAGAAACCCTTTGCCTAGAAAAAAGAAAGAAAGAACCGTATTGGCGAAATACGAATAACCAGTACAAAGGCCCCCCACATTGATATCATCCGTAACCTAACAGACTGCTGTTTAAACTCAGTATGCAAGCAGGGTTAATTGGAGACATCTATTTCCCTTCCTTATTCAGCTCACAATAGGATAAAAAATGAATCGACCTGTAGTTTTAAGCTCAACCGCAGAGAGCGACCATCGCTTAAGAACCGCGTCCAAAATCGCTCGCTACACTTGTCCTCAAGTAATGCTCGAGACAGTAGAAAGGTCACCCCCGAATTAATCAAAATTTTCTTACCACAACACCGTTGAGATCTTTCGCGACTATGTTTCCACTTTTCTTTCAACATTTCCTTCTTACCTGATTTTGACAGTCAGCTACACTTCCACATCAAAGTACCTCTTTACCTGTCAGCTTTTCACACTCTCACCAAATTTCTCGGGTTACAGTGTTTACACTCAATAATCATAGCATGCAAAGTCAACTCATAAGCTTGAACAACATCTATTTTCATCTCAAACGCACACAACACACACTTTTTTAGGGCTTTTATGGTTGTAACGGGACTTAGGGACAAGGTGGGATAAACAAACAAAATGGAAAAACAATTGGTTTTTAGCTCAGACTCAGTGTCGTCATTCTAATCACTATGGTATTTGTTCTGTTTCACAATCAAGGGTATCAGACACCATTTTACTAGGATTCTTTAGTTTACACTCAATTGTTTCTTTGAGCTTACTTTTTGACTTCTTCAAACTAAATCCTCCTCTAGGTAAGTGCTTTATTCAACTTCTCATTTTTTTTATTTCTTTTCTCTTTTTTTTTCTTTTTCAAAACTTTTCTTTCTTTCTTTCTTTCTTTCTTTCTTTCTTTTCTTTATGCACTTACCTAGTTCTTTAAGGTATCCCAACCCCAAACTTAGAATTTTTCACAGATCAAAAATCAACAACACTTATCTGAGCAGGGTGAGGGAGTGTTTGGGCTCATGGTTTAATTATGCAGTTAATAAAAAAACAAAAGGAAGAAGGCTCGAGGGGGTTAACGAAGGATAACATAAAAGGGTAGGTTGGAAAGGCTCAGGGTTAAAAACGAACAAGTGCCTCAATGTGTATATGTGTGCATTGACATTCCAATAGACGAGTATGCAAACTAAGAGTGGCAGAGACATACCTGATGAACTCTCATGATGATAAGGTGTTTGGCTTTTTATGATCCTCACCATGTTTGGCATATTGACAAATTCCAAGGTACCTCTAGTGTAATGTAGCTTCATTTCCGTCTCAGGTGCATAGTACTCCCGTATCAGTCCAGTGTTGGAAAGTCGCGTCCAATCATTCACTTCAATAGTACCAACTTTCAGGGGTTTCCTGGAGATCAAGTATGGGTTGCGTCTTCTCATCCACTAACTAGAAGCCTAATCATTCATCCGACACAAATACCTTCAATATGTAACACACGAAATACAAAACACACCAATCAACGGTACGAATATGAAATAACATAAATAAAAATACTGAAAGCAATAAACCCCCCCTCCCCCCACACTTTAACTATACATTGACCTCAATGTTTTAGAACAAGCTAGAAAGGGGAACTCACAGAGCCTCACTGCGGAGGGACAAAGTTATAAAAACCGAACGCGTGCCAGACACGGGCCGTGTCAGGATTCTGTCCTCAATCCACGAAAAAAGAAGAATTTTTTTTTTCAGTAGGGCTGACACGGCCACTATTTTTTTTCGCTATAGTAGGACTGACACGGGCCTACTGTAAATTTTTTTCGCCCTCCCGTGAAAGACTGTGAGTGTACCTAGTTAAACCTGAAACACAACAAAAACAAAAGAAACCATTAGAAATAAAACTCGTGGGTTTCCTCCCACGAAGCGCTTCGTTTAACGTCGCATGGCTCGACGGTTCACTCTCTGTTAAGGTGGCATATATGAAACAAAGAACACATCATCATTTTTCTTTCTTTTGTTTGGTAGCAATCCCATGAACTTGAGGTATTGATGATGTTGCTTCCAAATCATTTTCAGTTGGATTTTCGTGAACAAGGCATAAATGAAATCCAATACTTTGTTAATTTCTTGTCTTTTATCTACCTTGTTAAAATAGTTCATGGGGATACTCTTTTCTTGAAGATTTTCTTGTTGGATGTCTATATCTTCACAAATTGTTAAATCTGTATTTTCATCCAACACTAGATCATCTTCAAGTTGCATTTTTTCTCCTTCCCCATCTTTCTCATTTACCTCAAATTCTTCTATTTCTAATTCATCTTCTTCGTCTAACATCATGCCTTGTTCTTCTTCTTTCACACATTCTTCTTCCAACCTGCACTCTCGCAAAATAAAATAATCGGGATAATAGTTAGCTTCTTTACATTCATTCATAAGGATTTTTACCTCTCTCCTATATGCTTGAAAAATTTTAGTCGCCTCTTCCAAGGTGATTCCTGAATAGGGCGACCAACATTGAGGAGATACAGGTGGCAATGTATAAATCATAGCTTCACAACTCAGACACTGTGTTAGTTGCACAATATAGAAGAATTCATGAAGGTACAATAATCTGACTCTTTTTTTTTAATAAAATAAAAATAAAATAAAAATAAAAATAAAATTAACACTAAAATTTAATTGCGGAGCAACAAAATTTCAATTGAATTAAAATTAAAACTTATAATTTGGCAGTCCCCGGCAACGGCGCCAAAAACTTGATCGGAAAAATAGCAAGTGTACTATTTTAACGATGTAGTAATAATAGGGGTTATCCCCAATATCGATCTCGAGGACTGCGTAGGAAATATTAGTTCTTATAGTAATTCAATTGAACAAAAGGTCATATGGGTTTTGAAAATTGTTTTTAAAATTGAAATAAACGATAAGAAAATTAACAGAATAAAATCTACTTTTTAACAGATATGAGCAGCATGCTAGGGAAAGTGTATGAATTGCACTGCAAAAACTCTAAATCCTTATTCGATTAAACATTACTCTAAACAAACCTTACCGATTCTTAAGGTTATTTTTCCCTAATTCCTTAGCGAAAAAACCTTTGAGATTCTATCTTTACCCTAATTCCTTAGCGGTCAAGAAAGAATCACAAGCATTATATTTGATCAAGAATAATTCGGTTATTACAGGGTATCCCTATTCCTAGGCAATATCTACTATAATATTATTATGCAAAAGCGTTAGGTAGGTTGGTCCGACCTAAACCCTAACCGTAAATCAATTTCAATTTGTCCGATCGAAAAAGCATTAAAAACATTGCATAACAAAAGATTTAAGGAAAAAAAGTATTATCTCATAGAACAATGGAAATAGAAGTCATTTCAAATGCAATTCAGGGACACCCCCTAGCATTAGGGGGTTTAGCTACTCATAGTTCGAAAAGAAATTACAAAATAAAAGTAAGACATTACAAGATTATTGGATGACTACGATCTTCAATTGCTTCCGCTCATGAACAATCTTCGTTCTCCAAAACCCTTGATAGCATCAAACTTTAGCGTCAAATATTCCGTCCAGTAAAAAGTCCTTTTTTCCTTCCTAAAAACTCATCTAAATAGTATCAAATTATTCAGATCGGTCAAAAATACCCAAAGCGCTCCCACAACTTAATATATGGAGGAAATATGAAAAAAATTCAGGAAATCAGCGTCAAAGCTGACACGGGCCGTGTCAGCCAACACTGCCGGCCGTGTCAGCTTGCTGGATTTTATAACCGAAATTGTTTCGATCATAACTTTTGATTCGTAAGTCTGTTTTGGTCCCCGTTCGAAGCGTCGGAAAGCTAGTGAGGAGAACTACAACATAGTACATACACGGAACTTGGTTTCCCAATATTTTTCCATGCTTGTTGAATTTTAGGTCCAGGCATCCTCTGCTTCATTCCAAAAAAATTTCTAAATCCCCGGAACTTCCGTTTTCTTCGCACGAGTCCTTTGGGCTTTTCCACTCAGACCTGAAACCATTGAAAACTACCAAACCAAAGCATAAAATGCAACATAATTGAAATAAAACAACAAATCATAAAATTCGAGAATAAAATACGACAAGTAAAATTGAATTGAAAAACAATGAAAAGACAAACAAAGTGCTACCGATTTATGGATTCATGCCGAATAATTGACGGAAAACTAGTAGAAATGGTGACCGATCAGTGATACCTTCCTTTTGATCATCCTTGATACACAACACTAACTTCTTGTTCCTTTTTCTTTCCAAAATTACTTCCATACTTTTTGACATTGTTGGAAGTATTCCCTTCCTTAGCTAGTCTTCCTTCGCGGACGCCCTCTTCCATTCGCATCCCCATATTCACCATCTCGGTGAAATCATTTGGAGCACTTGCCACCATTCTCTCATAAAAGAAATGGCTCAGTGTTTTCAGAAATATTATGGTCATCTCTTTCTCTTCTAGAGGTGGCGTAACTTGAGCAGCTAGTTCACGCCAACGCTGGGCGTACTCCTTAAAATTCTCTCTTTCTTTCTGGACCATGGCTCTCAGTTGGTCTCTATCTGGGGCCATGTCGACATTATATTTGTATTTCTTAATAAAAGAATCACATAGATCATTAAAGTTGTGGATCTTTGAACTATCTAGCCCCATGTACCACTTGAGGGCTGCACCAGTCAAACTATCCTGGAAATAGTGTATCAGCAGTTGGTCATTATCCTTCTGAGTAGACATCTTCCGTGCATACATAACCAGATGACTATGTGGGAAAGAGTTTCCCTTATACTTCTCAAACTCAGGAACTTTGAACTTTGGGGGAACCTTAACATTAGGAACCAAACACAGCTCAGAAGCACTCTTTCCGAACAGCTCTTTCCCATGAAGGGCCTTGATTTCTTTCTGTATTTCTGAAAACTTGTCCTGGAACTCATCCATTCGTTCTTCCATCCCAATACTTTCACTAGGAGCAGCATGAAACACAGGTTCTTCTAGGTGGAAAGGAGTAGCATTTCCCACAGGTGGTGGTACAGTCATTACAGCAGTTGTGACAAGAGCTTGAGAAACCGGTGGGTGATATCCAGCTGGAGTGAAGTTAGAAGGCATGCCCCACGGATAACCAGGGGGCATGGAATGCTGAGTTTCATCTGTAGTGGGCACCACTGGGATCGGTACAGATATTATCTCAGAGATAACAGTGTTATATGATGGCGTACTATGTGATGGCTGATTCTGAGCAGCCATCAGTGCTTCCATCATCCCATTGATTTTCTCCAAACTTTCCTTCAGTGTTGTAACCTCTTCCCGAAGTGTTATGTTTTCCTGTTCGAGTTGGTCCATTCTTTTCTTGCGCCTGGCTCGAGTATCGTATCGATGATTCAGCTTGACTGAGAAGAGAAGCGCGAATGAGAACCTGGAATGCAAATGCAAATGATGCGTATGATGCAACAAGATTCATGGAACTCGGCTATTTATAATCATCGTGGAATATCAAAAAAATACATTTTATTAATCATAAAAGGTCGGTTACAATCATTATTATTCGGAATACCAAAAGACGGATTCATAAATAAAAATGATTATAACGTGTCGGTACACTTTTCAAGAGTCATAACGGAAAATCTAAATAAAAGCTAATAATGATGGATCTAAGGAGACTCTTCCGACAGTCTTCTCTTGAGTTTCTTGATTTCTTCCTCCATCTGAGCTTTTTTCAAAATGAGTAATAATCTTGAATCTTTCTTTATCTGTCACCAAGGTCTCCAATCTCCTTAGATCGTCCAGGTTAAGACTCTTATAAGTGTACTACATCGTTTTTTCTCTTTTTTTCCAGAGTCCATGATATCCCTACGAGGTTTACAAATAAAGCTAAGCTCCATGAAACTTTATGAAATGATGCTTATGAATGCATGAATGCAAGCACAGAGACAAACACAAAGCATACAAGGCAAGCAAACAAACAAAGAGTCCTAGGTTTGAAAGGTCACAACATGAAGTCAAGGTCTACCCATCCTAATAGGTGGGTACTAAGGGTTCATTTGTACCTGTACAACGGGTTCTACAAAGTTCCCAGAGTCTACAACTCATCTTTCGGATATTATCGATTTCCCAATTACTTGGTAGTCAATAATATTCTCAAGAGAATCTCGTATGAGTGTAATATCGCGTATCAACCATTTTAGGATTACTCCCTCATAGTCATCGCACTACATCCTAAAAGGCCAAGTTGGGTTAAAGGTAACTACGGTCCTCAATATCCCGGGCTCCTAGGTTGAAAGTAGTAATGTATTCACGATAGCTCGTTTAACAAATACCACCTTCGAGAGGGCCTCAACTGAGTGTGGAATCTCAAATTGACTTCTTTGGGATTACTCCCTCAAAATCTCCTTGACTATATCCACGATCCTATCTTATATGTGCTCTCAAGTCTGGGTTAGGACTTATCTCACCACTCAAGTGTAACAACCCTGCCAAATAGAAAATCCAAGCAAACTGATAGACAAGTATACAGATATATACAAGTGTAAACAAATAACATAAAAGAAACAAGTTAGGGGGAACCCTCTTATAATTATGTCCCTAGTGAAGTCGCCATTTCTGTCGCGGTGAGAATTGGATACCAAGCTATTATGTTAACTTGAATCACATTTCTTTTATTTCACCACCGTCTTTGATTTATCCAAGGGAAGGGAGAAAGATCGAATTACCCACAATGCAATGCAAATGCAAAGCTAGAGTCTAAGGTTCGGGGGTTGGTTATACATAGGGAAGGTGTTAGCAACCTAGATATCTGTAGTACTCTACAGGAACCTCTTGTTTATGTTATGTTATTTGTTTTGTTTGCTAAGGGTTTAAGGTTTGGAAGGCCTAAGAATATATTCCTAAGTGTGCTCGACAAGATATCGCATCTTGTGCCTACATATCCTATTGGGAAGGAATCAGAGCACATGTAGTTCCTCTCTAAAG
The DNA here is from genome assembly GCA_022829125.1 of Lathyrus tuberosus. Lineage (NCBI taxonomy): Eukaryota > Viridiplantae > Streptophyta > Magnoliopsida > Fabales > Fabaceae > Lathyrus > Lathyrus tuberosus. Next base: position 12,935,255 of record JALAZF010000032.1, read on the forward strand.
GATTCTAAAGTTGTTTAAAGGTTTAGGAGAGAAGATAACTCATCATCTTAAGAAAACCACCACAGTTTTTTTGAAACTGTTTGTATTTTGTGGGGTATGGGATTGTATGTCCCTTCTTTGAGATGATTCACATCTAATTCTCTTGTGTGGAGAATTAGGTGAACTAAATTTTGATTGTAAAAAAAAATTCAAAATTAGGGGGGACTAACTTAGGAAGTCTATCTTAAAGTTGTCTAATAAACTTATCTTAAGGGTGTAAAACCTACGGGGAGGTATGATGCAAATGAAATGCACCATGCACAATAATTTGATTATCATGCATGGGATTTTCCCTTGGATATTAACTCGATTAATTATTAGATTTAAGCAAAAGTGCTAGCAAAGTGGTGCTAGTCTTGTGTCTAGTGACCAAAAGGTTGAATGCGATGCCTAAAGGCGATCGACATACATGGGTAGAAAATGGGATCGACGTTGGATCGAGAGTTTTAATGTTTTGAAAAGGTTTAGAATAGAATAGAATGCACACATCACATACAGTAGTAAACAAGCTAAAAATATAAGCAAAGCGATATCAATCAAGTTCTAATCTAAATCCATACAAACATAATCAAGCGCGAGGGATTCTAACGGGGAACGGCTTATTGAGAAAAGAGAACCAATAAGAGGTTTATTATTCTTTTAGTATTATGTTTTAATTTGAAAAAGTTAAGGATTATTAATAATTAAAAGGGGTTAAAGGTTTCCTATATAAAAAAGGGTTTTAATGATTTTCAAAGTTTTTATTTTAGCTTTAAAGTTAAAGTTTTCTTATCAAAAGGTTTTACTATTATTATCTTAGTAAAAAAAGTTTCATTATTTTTTTATTTCTTTTAAGTTCTAAAAGTTAATTAAAAAGAAAAAGGAATAAAGTGTTTTCTTATTAAAAAAAAGGTTTTAATTTTATTATTTGAATAAATAAGAGTTTTTTATTTAAAAGGTTTTCACTAATTAACAAAATGTTTTTTAATTTATTATTTTATTAAAATGTGACATTTTAGAAAAGATGTTATATATTTTTTAATTAAAACTATAATAGAAGAAGGTTATGTTTTAATATAAAAGGTTAAATTTAATAACTTTTTAAAAAGGCAATTTTAAAATGAAATAAAATTATGATTATTTGCTGAGAAAGAAATTTTTTAAAAAAATTAAGTTAATTAAAAGACAAGTTCTGGCTATTAAATAAAACGGGTGATCAGGTGTTTGCAAAGGAAGAGGGTCCATCGCGGACCCTCAAATCATGGCTGTTGTATCAAGACGGGTCAAAGTATGACTGTAACACCCCCAATCTAAACCCCCAATTAATAAAAAGCAGTAAAAGAAAATTCAAAATTTCGTCAGAGTATAATTAAATTATCATGGCATAGATCGAGGGGTCACATCAAATTGAAAACAATACATACAACACCTGCTCATAAAGATATGCAACAGTGGGGTAGCAATCAACAGAGGAACTCAGTTCCTTACACCCACATTTCAGAATTTAGAATAAAAGCGGAAAATCTAAAACTGAATTACATATATATATATATATATATATATATATATATATATATATCACATGAAAGGTTTATCATACATCAAGTTGTACATGCTCAAGCCAAAAGATATATATATACATAATACACAAATAATCACAAACGGCCTCCCTAACTACCCGGTGTCACATATCAGAGCCGACTGACAAAAGAATGAAGACACAAAGCTTCACAAAAATACCTCCAGCAACTCTAATCTGCAATGCCTCATAGAGCATTATAAAATAGCAGAAGGGTGAGAAAAACAACCATAATATAATTGCATATAATTATATATAACACAAAAATACACATATATACGATTCTCACCACAACTCACGCCATAATGCAAACATAAGGCATTACAAGGAATAATTCATATTTCCATCACCAACACGTATCCATATATCAATTTATCCACAAATCCACACATAATCAACCATAATGATTTATGCAAATGCAAGAGAACGACACAACGACTCTATGCATATGCACATGCGGTATCAATTTATCATCACTAGTTCACTCAGGAACTCTGCTGGAATCATCGCTCGTTACATCACTGTAACTCCCCGTCGAGCATACGATGTCCCCCGTCGCTCACACCTCTTTGTATAAGGCACACGACCCGATCGCTCACACCCCACATGGGCACACGATCGTCTATAATCATCGCTCACACCTCTTTGTATAAGGCACACGACGTTATAGCGAATTCCCTCTGGAATCCAAACCGTCACTCAGGACGTCTCAACAATGCATATCATGATGCTTGGCATACAATGACCCATGACATTTAATATGCACACATAAATACATTCATTTACATCGACAAAATCACACTTTGCACTTATGCCCAAAACAATGCATTTAATTTCCATACGGCCTCAAATCATCGCAACACCATCTAAACACATACATTTACGTCGTACAACCACACCTTGCATGATACACATCAATTACGCACAATTACCACGACAAAAGTCGACAACCGACACTATTCCTGATTTTCCGACATAATTAAATCGACTAACAATTTCTAAACCATCATAATGAGAAAGTACAGCTCAATAGCTTTCCAACGATACCAAGAATGTAAAAATCAGATAAACAGAACTCAAGTTACGAAAGAAAACGAAAAAAATGATATTTTGAAAAGTCCCATTTTACCATTCTCCTGGCCATACGCGTATTGCCTGAAATCCTCGCCATGCCATACGCGTATTGCCCAAGGCCATACGCGTATGGGCAGAACCATTTTCTTCCCAAAATTCCCATTTTAAACCCCATACGCGTAGTGCATCCCAACATACGCGTAATGCCCTGAAGTGATACGCGTACCATACACAAATGGGCAGATGGCCGAGCAAAATAACATCTCATACGCGTATTGGCCCATGACTCGCCCTTCATACGCGTATTGCCAAGGTCCATACGCGTATGAACATGCCCCATACGCGTATGACCTGGAAAAACCAGAAAAATTTCTGCAGAACTTGCTGTTACGGGTTCAACCCAAAATCCCCCCAAATCATTATCCAATACTCAGAAAAACACCAATACAATATCTAATAACAAGTATCTATCTTGTACCAACATTAAGGAACACTAAAAACATGATTTCCAACACATTTAATCAATTTCTAATCAATTTTACCAAAAATGGGTTTTACTAAATATTTTCATTTCAATCCAACAAACATCACAAATACACATACATAATCATACACAATCATACAATAATTGAGTTTCGCACCCTTACCCGATTAAACCGATTCTAGGAGTTGATTTCTTTGATTTTTCCAAGTTTTCTCACTATTTCTCTTTTCTCTCCTTTTTCTTTCTTCTCCCTTTCTTTCTTTCTATTTTTCTCTCTTCTATTTTTCTATTTTCTTACTTAATGAAAAATATCCTAAAATGACCAAAATACCCCCACACTCAAATATCTCGCAAACGATCCCAAAACCCGAAAAAATATCACAACATTGAAAAATAACATATTTTCAGATAAAATTCGAAAATAAAATAAAATAATAATAAAATAATCAAACGACTCGATTAAATAAAACTCACACAAAAACTGGGTCGTTACAACTCTCCCCCACTTGGAAATTTTCGTCCTCGAAAATATTACCTGAGATGAACAACTATGGATACGACTCCCGCATCCGACTCTCCAACTCCCAAGTCAAATTGCCCTCAGCAGCACCTCCCCACGCCACTTTCACAAGTGCAATATCCTTGCCCTTCAACCGCTTCACTTCGCGATCCAAAATCTCAACCGGTAATGCCTCGACCGTAAGGTTCTCCCTTACCTCGACCTCATCCATCGGAATCACATGCGACGGATCTGGAACATACTTCTGAAGCTGTGAAACATGAAACACATCGTGCAAATTCGACAGATTCGGCGGCAATGCCACCCTATAAGCCACAGCACCCACTCTCGCGGATATCTGGTAAGGACCAATAAACCGAGAAGTAAGTTTCTTCGATTTCAATACACGACCCACACCCGTTACCGGTGTAACCCTCAGAAATACATGATCGCCCTCTTGGAATTCAAGATCTTTCCGTCTCCGATCATGATAACTCTTTTGTCTACTCTGAGAAGCCTTCATCTTCTCCCGAATAAACTTTACTTTCTCCGTCGTCTGTTGCACCAACTCTGGTCCAACCACCGTTCTCTCACCAGATTCGTGCCAACACAACGGTGTCCGACATCTTCGTCCATACAATGCTTCAAACGGTGCCATTCCATTACTAGAATGAAAACTGTTGTTATACGTAAACTCAATCAAAGCAAGATAACTATCCCACGCACCACCTTGTTCCAAAACACAAGCCCTCAACAAATCCTCCAAAGACTGAATCGTCCTCTCCGTCTGAAAATCCGTCTGCGGATGATAAGCCGAACTCAATCTCAATTTAGAACCCAAAGCCTTCTGTAAACTTTCCCAAAATCTCGAGGTATACCTCGGATCTCGATCCGAAACAATACTCAATGGAACTCCATGCAACTTCACAATCACACTGATGTAAATCTCAGCTAACCGATCTAAAGTAAAACTGATGCCAATCGGAATAAAATGAGCCGATTTAGTCAGCCTATCAACAACCACCCAAATAGGATTATGCCCCCGCTGAGTATTCGGCAACCCTGTTACAAAATCCATGGAAATGCTATCCCATTTCCATTATGGAATATCCAACGGTTGCAACAAACCACTAGGCCTCAGATGTTCCACCTTCGATTTCTGACAAGTCAAACATGCATAAACAAACTGAGCCACATCTCTTTTCAATCCAGACCACCAGAAAATCTTCTTCAAATCCTGATACATCTTATTCGCTCCCGGATGTATACTTAAATTACTCCGATGTCCTTCCTCCAAAATCATTTTTTTCAACTCCGCATCGTCCGGAATACAAATTCTACCTCGGAATCTCAAAACACCATTAATATCCACTTGAAAATCACTATTCGTATCTTTTCCTCCAACCAACATCAAATCCACAAATTTCACATCCAACTTCTCTTTCTCACAAACAGTCATCAGAAACTCATTAGTAATCGTTAGCATACCAAGCCTAACGCTATCCGATGTCACTTCACAAACCAAACTCAAGTCTCTAAACGATTCCAAAAGTTCCCACTCCTTAACCATTAAAGCGGACATATGTAACAATTTCCGGCTCAATGCATCGGCTACCACATTAGCTTTACCAGGGTGGTAATTCAAGCCAAAGTCATAGTCCTTCAAGAATTCCAACCATCTACGTTGTCTCATATTTAGTTCTTTTTTATCAAACAAATATTTCAAACTTTTATGATCACTAAAGACTTCAAACCTTGCACCGTAGAGATAATGCCTCCAAATCTTCAACACAAAAACCACAGCCGCTAACTCAAGATCATGAGTAGGATAATTTTTCTCATGAACTCTTAACTGCCTTGAAGCATAAGCCACCACCTTACCTTCTTGCATCAGAACACCACCTAGACCAATCAAAGAAGCATCACAATAAACCACAAATGGTTCATTAGGATCCGGTAAAATCAAAATCGGAGCTGTCGTCAATCTTCTCTTCAGCTTATTAAAACTTTCTTCACACCGAATATCCCAAATGAACGCTTGCCCTTTACAAGTCAACTGGGTCAAAGGAAGTGCTAGTTTAGAAAAACCTTCAATAAACCTGCGATAATAACCAGCCAAACCCAAAAGGCTTCGAATTTCAGTAACGGGTCTCGGAGCCTCCCATTGTTGAACTGCTTCTACTTTAGATGGATCCACAGCAATACCATTACCTGAAATTACGTGCCCAAGAAAACTCACCTCCGACAACCAAAATTCACACTTGGACAATTTGGCAAAAAGCTTCCTTTCCTTCAAAACCTGCAAAACAATACGCAAATGTTCTGCATGCTCCTCCCGAGACTTAGAATAAATTAAGATATCATCAATAAACACCACCACAAAACGATCCAGATGCTTGTGAAAAATACGATTCATGTATTCCATAAACACACCTGGCGCATTAAAAACCCCGAACGGCATCACAGAATATTCATAATGACCGTATCGTGTCCTAAAAGCCGTCTTCTGAATATCTTCCTCCTTCACCCTAATCTGATGATACCCTGATCTCAAATCAATCTTACTGAACACACAAGCACCAACTAACTGATCCATCAGATCATCAATCCTTGGAAGAGGATACTTATTCTTGATCGTCACCTTATTCAACTGGCGATAATCAATACATAATCGCATACTTCCATCCTTCTTTTTCACCAATAAAACCGGAGCACCCCAAGGAGAAACACTTGGTCTGACAAACCTCTTCTCCAACAACTCATTCAACTGCTTCTTTAACTCCACCAACTCAGATGCCGACATACGATAAGGTGCCATAGAAACAGGTCTAGTACCAGGAACTAGATCTATAGAAAACTCCACCTCTCTCTCTGGCGGCAAGTCTGAAATATCCTCAGGAAACACTTCCGAAAATTCACACACAACAGGAAACACCTCAATTGAAACTTGACTATCCATAGTCAACGATGCAAACAATCCAAACAACTGAGCTTCCTCCGCCAAAAGTTTCTTCAACTCTTTGGTAGATAAGAAACTCGAGTCTTCGTCTTCCTCAAGAGAAGGAAACCTTACCAGCTTATGATAACAATCAATGTGAACTCGATTGAATTGCAACCAATTCATACCCAGAACCACATCTAAACCCTCCAACGGAAAACACACCAAATCCATCTCAAAGTCTTTACCATAAATGGTCAAAGGACATCTTAGACAAACCAAGGAAGTAGTTACTGACCCCATTGCTGGAGTATCAATAACCATTTCACCACCCATCAAAGACAACACAAGATTCAAACGCTTCGCGCACTCAGACGAAATAAACGAATGAGTCGCTCCAGTATCAATAATAGCAATCAAAGGAGTACTATTAATAAAATAAGTACCTTTGATCAGACGATCTGCACTCGAAGTATGAGTTCCCGATAATGCAAACACTTTCCCACTAGCTGGAGCTTGCTTCGGTTTCGGACACTTTGTACTAACATGTCCCAGCTCCCCACAATTAAAGCACTTCACCACGTTCTTCTTACAATCAGCTGCAATGTGTCCTATACCTCCACAGTTAGAACACTTCCTAAAATCTTTCCTGCACTCAAACTGACGATGCCCCACTTCACCACACCTATAACATCTCATAGGACCAGACATTCCCTTTCTTCTCGCTCACACTCTTGTAATGAGTAGAACGAGCCTTACTGTCTTCTTCATAAATCCTGCAACAATCTACCAAATTAGAAAACCTCCAAATCCTCTGATAACCAATTGCCTGCTTTATCTCAGGACGCAAGCCATTCTCAAACTTAACACACTTAGAAAATTCAGCAGTCCGTTCAGGATAATGAGGATAAAACTGCACTAGTTCCACAAACTTAGCAGTATAATCAACAACAGACATATTACCTTGTTTTAGTTCCAGAAACTCAATTTCCTTCTTTTCTCTCACATCTTCAGGAAAATACCTCCTCAGAAACTCCATACTAAACACAACCCAAGTAATCTCCTCCTCTGCAGCTTCCAACACACGACGAGTACTAACCCACCAGTCATCAGCTTCTTCCAATAACATGTGAGTACCCAGTCTCACCTTCTGATCCTCTTCACAATCCATCACTCTAAAAATCCTCTCAATCTCTTTCAGCCAAATCTGTGCACCATCCGGATCATATCTTCCTTAGAAGACAGGCGGTTTGTTCTTCTTGAACTTATCATTACCAGCAGCATGAGGTGCACCCTGCACAGCACGAGCCATAGCTTGCATAGCCGCAGCCAAAGCAGCATCGTTCCTACCAGCCATATTCTGTTCATTTCCAATAACAGAAACTATGGTTAAACAAACAACTCATCAAACCACAACGACCAATAAGGACTGACAGAACTGACACGGACTGACACAAACTGGCTCTGATACCACTTAATGTAACACCCCCAATCTAAACCCCCAATTAATAAAAAGCAGTAAAAGAAAATTCAAAATTTCGTCAGAGTATAATTAAATTATCATGGCATAGACCGAGGGGTCACATCAAATTGAAAACAATACATACAACACCTGCTCATAAAGATATGCAACAGTGGGGTAGCAATCAACATAGGAACTCAGTTCCTTACACCCACATTTCAGAATTTAGAATAAAAGCGGAAAATCTAAAACTGAATAACATATATATATATATATATATATATATATATATATATATATATATATATATATATATATATATATATATATATATATATATATATATATATATATATATATATATATATATATATCACATGAAAGGTTTATCATACATCAAGTTGTACATGCTCAAGCCAAAAGATATATATATATACATAATACACAAATAATCAGAAACGGCCTCTCAAACTACCCGGTGTCACATATCAGAGCCGACCGACAAAAGAATGAAGACGCAAAGCTTCACAAAAATACCTCCAGCAACTCTAATCTGCAATGCCTTATAGAGCATTATAAAACAGCAGAAGGGTGAGAAAACCAACCATAATATAATTGCATACAATTATATATAACACAAAAATACACATATATACGATTCTCACCACAACTCACGCCATAATGCAAACATAAGGCATTACAAGGAATAATTCATATTTCCATCACCAACACGTATCCATATATCAATTTATCCACAAATCCACACATAATCAACCATAATGATTTATGCAAATGCAAGAGACCGACACAACGACTCTATGCATATGCACATGCGGTACCGACCTCCATTGTTTCTCATCACTAGTTCACTTAGGAACTCTGCTGGAATCATCGCTCGTTACATCACTGTAACTCCCTGTCGGGCATACGATGTCCCCCGTCGCTCACACCTCTTTGTATAAGGCACACGACCCGATCGCTCACACCCCACATGGGCACACGATCGTCTATAATAATCGCTCACACCTCTTTGCATAAGGCACACGACGTTATAGCGAATTCCCTCTGGAATCCAAACCGTCACTCAGGACGTCTCAACAATGCATATCATGATGCTTGGCATACAATGACCCATGACATTTAATATGCACACATAAATACATTCATTTACATCGACAAAATCACACTTTGCACTTATGCCCAAAACAATGCATTTAATTTCCATACGACCTCAAATCATCGCAACACCATCTAAACACATACATTTACGTCGTACAACCACACCTTGCATGATACACATCAATTATGCACAATTACCACGACAAAAGTCGACAACCGACACTATTCCTAATTTTCCGACATAATTAAATCGTCTAACAATTTCTAAACCATCATAATGAGAAAGTACAGCTCAATAGCTTTCCAACGATACTAAGAATGTAAAAATCAGATAAACAGAACTCAAGTTACGAAAGAAAACGAAAAAAACAATATTTTGAAAAGTCCCATTTTACCATTCTCCTGGCCATACGCGTATTGCCCTGAGCCATACGCGTATTGTGTGACGCCCCCAATCTATACCCCCAATTAACAGGCAATTAAAGCACTAAAAGAAAATTCGAAATTTCGTCAGAGTATATTTGAAATACGCCATAGAAAGGGGAATCACATCAAAGTAACCAAACATACACATAACATGCAACACCTGCCCATAATGATATGCAACTGTGGGGTAGCAATCATACAGAGGAAACTTAGTTCCTTACACCCACTTTTTAGAAATTAGAATTAAAGCGGAAAATCTAAAATCTGATTACCATATATACATATATACATATAAACATATAAACATGTCTATCATACATCCAGTTATACATATACAACCACAATATATCATCTGATATACAAAATAATCGCAAACGGCCACCCTAGCTACCCGGAGTCACATATCAGAGCATACCGACAAAAGAATGAAGACGCAAAGCTTCACAAAAAGAATACCTCCAGCAACTCTAATCTGCAACGCCTCATAGAGCGTTATAAAACAGCAGAAGGGTGAGAAAAACAACCATAATATAATTGAATAAAATTATATATATAAACACAAAAATGTACAAGTATCACATTCTCACCACAACCACATATAACATAATACCGCACAATTCTCAAGCATCGAATACCATTACACACCACACATATACCATACAATCATCAATCACATTCACAAATTCACACACAATTAATTCATGATTTATGCAGTGCACGTAGACCGACACAACGACTCTATGCACATGCCATGCGGTACCGACTTCCAATGTCTCATGTCTCATCATCAGTTCACTCAGGAACTATTGGAACCATCGCTCGTTACTGAGAATCTCAAGTAACTCCCCGTCGGGCCTACGATTTTCACCCGTCGCTTTAGGTCCTCAGGCATCGCCTCATATTTTCGAGGCACACGACGTTAAAGATTGCTTTAAGTCTCCAAAGGAGCCCACAATCGTCTATAACCACCGCTTTAGGTCCTCAGGCAGCGCCTCATATTTTCGAGGCACACGATGTTATAGCATATTCCCCTCGGGAATCAAACCGTCTCTCAGGACGTTTCCACAATGCACACTATGATGCTTGGCATACAATGACTCATGAAATTCACATTGCATCCATACACACATTCATAATCATGCACATATCATCAAATACAGTACTTAGCATTTTCTTTCCTTTCGGCCACAAAGCGTCATCACAACAGCACATAAGTCATCTCACGTACAAAATAACAACATACGGCATAATACACGTCAATTCCACCCCATTAAAATGACAAAAATCGATAACCGACACTATTCACATTTCCCGACATAATTTAATCGGCTAACAATTTGCAAAACATCATAATCATAAAGTACAACTCGATACCTTTCCAACGACACCAAGAATTCAAAAATCGGATAATCGGAACCAAAGTTACGAACGAAAACGAAAAATGATATTTTGAAAAGTCACATTTTGCAAAAGCTCTGTCCATACGCGTACCACCATGAGCCATACGCGTATGAGCAGAGACTCATTTTCCCAAAGTTCACGTGTAAAAACCCATACGTGTAATGCCCTCTCTCGTACGCGTATTGCCCTGAAATGCTACGTGTATCATACGCAAATGGGCAGATGGCCGAGAAAACAAGCAGCCCATACGCGTATTGCCCTCATGGCTCGCCCACCATACGCGTAACGCCAAGGTTCATACGCGTATGAACATGCCCCATACGCGTATGACCTGGAAAAACCAGAAAAATTCATGCATAATTTGTTCCACGATTTTCCACCCAAAAACCTCCAATTCATCATCCAAATCTCAGAAAAACAGCAAATGGAAGTGTAATAATACCTATCAAACATGTATAGACAATCTAAACACATTTAACACAAGTTCTAACACATTTAAATCAATTCATACTCAATTTTTCCAAAAAATGATTTTTACTAATTTTCTCCAAGTCAATCCAAAACAACAACAAACACACATACATAATCGTATACAATCATACAATAATCGAGTTTCGCACCCTTACCCGATTAATCGATTCCTAGAAATTGTTCTTGATGATTTTCCACTCTTTCTCCAATTTTCTCTCTTCTCCTCTTTTCTTCTCTTTTTCCTTCTTTCTTCTTTCTTTCTCTCTATTTTTCTTTCTTTCCCTTTTCTATTCTATTTTCTTTTCTTTCTTACTAACTTAGTAAAAATATCTATGAAATGTCCAAAATACCCCCACACTCAAATATCTCGCAAACGTTCCCGAAACGCGATAAAATATAATCACGACGAAAAATAACACATTTTCACATAAAAGTCGAAAATAAAATAAAATAATAATAAAATAATCAAAATACTCAATAAAATAAAATTGGCAAAACTGGGGCGTTACAATTCTCCCCCACTTAGAAATTTTCGTCCTCGAAAATCTTACCTGATACAAACAACTCTGGATACAACTCCCGTATCCTACTCTCTAACTCCCACGTCAAGTTACCCTCAGCAGCGCCTCCCCACGCCACTTTCACAAGTGCAATCTCTTTACCCCTCAACCGCTTCACCTCGCGATCCAAAATACTAACTGGTAATGCCTCGACCGTAAGGTTATCCCTTACCTCAACCTCGTCCATCGGAATCACATGTGAAGGGTCTGAAACATACTTCCGAAGCTGTGAAACATGAAAAACATCATGCCAATTCGACAGATTCGGCGGTAACGCCACACGATACGCCACAGCACCAACTCTCGCAGATATCTGGTAAGGACCAATAAATCGAGAAGTAAGCTTCTTAGATTTCAAAGCACGACCAACACCCGTTACCGGCGTAACTCTCAAAAATACGTGATCACCCTCTTGAAACTCAAGATCCTTCCGTCTCCGATCATGATAACTCTTTTGTCTATCCTGAGAAGCCTTCATTTTCTCACGAATAAACTTTACCTTTTCCGTCGTTTGTTGCACCAAATCCGGTCCAACCACCGAACTTTCACCTGTTTCGTGCCAACACAACGGTTTTCGACATCTTCGTCCATATAAAGCCTCAAAAGGTGCCATTCCAATACTAGAATGGAAACTGTTATTATACGTGAACTCAACCAAAGCAAGATAATCGTCCCACGCACCACCTTGTTCCAAAACACACGCTCTCAACAAATCCTCCAACGACTGAATCGTTCTTTCGGTCTGACCATCCGTCTGCGGATGATAAGCCGAACTCAACCTCAATCTAGAACCCAAAGCCTTCTGTAAACTTTCCCAAAATCTCGATGTAAACCTAGGATCTCGATCCGAAACAATACTCAATGGAATCCCATGCAATTTCACAACCACACTGATATAGATCTCAGCTAACCGTTCCAAAGAAAAACTGATGTCAATCGGAATAAAATGAGCCGATTTAGTCAGCCTATCAACAATCACCCAAATAGCATTATGACCTCTTTGCGTACTCGGCAATCCCATTACAAAATCCATCGAAATGCTATCCCACTTCCACTCAGGAATATCCAACGGTTGCAACAAACCACTAGGTCTCAAATGTTCCACTTTCGATTTCTGACAAGTCAAACATGCATACACAAACTGAGCCACATCTCTTTTCAAACCAGACCACCAGAAAATCTTCTTCAAATCTTGGTACATCTTATTCGCACCCGGATGAATACTTAAATTACTCCGGTGTCCTTCCTCCAAAATCATTCTTTTCAACTCCGCATCATCAGGAATACAAATACGACCACGGAATCTCAAAACACCAAAATTATCCACCTTGAAATCCACATTCTCATTCCTCATCAAATCAACGAATTTCAAATCCAGCTTTTATTTCTCACTAACCGACAACAAAAATTCATTAGCAACCTTCAACATTCCAAGCCTTACACTAGCCGAAGTCACTTCACATACCAAACTCAAGTCTCTAAACGACTCCAAAAGTTCCCACTCTTTCACCATCAATGCGGACATATGCAACGATTTCCGGCTCAATGCATCGGCTACCACATTAGCTTTACCAGGATGGTAATTCAAGCCAAAGTCGTAGTCTTTCAAGAATTCCAACCATCTCCGCTGCCTCATATTCAACTCTTTCTGATCAAATAAATATTTCAAGCTTTTATGATCACTAAAGACTTCGAACCTTGCACCATAGAGATAGTGCCTCCAAATCTTCAACACAAAAACTACAGCCGCTAACTCAAGATCATGAGTAGGATAGTTTTTCTCATGAACTCTTAACTGTCTTGAAGCATAAGCTACAACTTTACCTTCCTGCATCAGAACACCACCCAAACCAATTAAAGAAGCATCGCAGTACACAACGAACGGTTCATTAGGATCAGGTAAAATCAGAATAGGAGCTGTCATCAATCTTCTCTTCAGCTCACAAAAACTTTCTTCACATTGAATATCCCAAATGAATGCTTTGCCCTTACAAGTCAACTGCGTCAAAGGAAGAGCTAGCTTAGAAAAACCTTCAATGAACCTCCGGTAATAACCAGCCAAACCCAAAAAGCTTCGAATCTCGGTAACGGATCTAGGAGCCTCCCATTGTAGAACTGCTTCTACTTTAGATGGATCCACAGCAATACCATTACCTGAAATTACGTGCCCAAGAAAACTCATCTCAGACAACCAGAATTCACACTTGGACAATTTGGCAAAAAGCTTCTTTTCCTTCAATACCTGCATAACAATACGCAAATGCTCTGCATGTTCCTCACGAGACTTAGAATAGATTAAAATATCATCAATAAACACCACCACAAAACGATCCAAATGCTCGTGGAAAATCCAATTCATGTATTCCATAAACACACCAGGCGCATTAGAAACCCCGAATGGCATCACTGAATATTCGTAATGACCGTAACGTGTCCTAAAGGCCGTATTCTGAATGTCCTCTTCTTTCACTCTTATCTGATGGTACCCCCGATCTCAAATCGATCTTACTAAATACACAAGCATCAACCAACTGATCCATCAGATCATCAATCCTTGGAAGCGGATATTTATTCTTAATCGTCACTTTGTTCAACTGGCGATAATCAATACATAATCGCATACTCCCATCTTTCTTTTTCACTAACAAAACTGGAGCACCCCAAGGAGAAACACTTGGCCTCACGAACCTCTTTTCCAACAACTCATTTAACTGCTTTTTCAACTCCACCAATTCAGATGCCGACATTCTATAAGGTGCCATAGAAACAGGTCTAGTACCAGGAACTAGATCTATCGAAAATTCCACCTCTCTCTCTGGCGGCACATCTGAAATATCCTCAGGAAACACCTCAGGAAATTCGCACACAACAGGAAACACCTCCAATGAAACTTGACTATCCACAGTCAAAGATGCAAATAATCCAAACAACTGAGCTTCATCCGCCAAAAGTTTCTTCAACTCTTTGGTAGATAAGAAACTCGAGTCTTCGTCTTCCTCAAGAGAAGGAAACCTTACAAGCTTATGATAACAATCAATGTGCACCCGATTGAATTGCAACCAATTCATTCCCAACACCACATCTAAACCTTCCAACGGTAAACACACCAAATCCATCGCAAAGTCTTTACCATAAATGGTCAAAGGACAACTTAGACACACCAAAGAAGTAGTTACTGACCCCATCGCTGGAGTATCAATAACCATCTCAAAATCCATCACAGACAACACAAGATTCAAACTCTTCGCGCACTCAGACGAAATAAACGAATGAGTCGCTCCAGTATCAATAATAGCAATTAAAGGCATATTATTAATAAAGCAAGTACCTCCTATCAGACGATCTGCACTTGAGGTCTGAGTTCCCGCCAATGAAAACACTTTCCCACTAGTCGGAGCTTTCTTCTGATTCGGACACTTCGAGCTAATGTGACCAGGTTCCCCACAGTTATAACACTTCACTACATTCTTCCTTTTACAATCAGCTAAAACATGTCCGATACCACCACAATTAGAACACTTATCCACTATCTTCCTACATTCCATCTGGCGATGACCCAATTCACCACATTTAAAACACCTAGGAGCATTAGACATACCTCCTCCACTTGACCTTCGATCAAAATTACCCCTTTGTTTACCTTTATCAGCCGGTGACACATACGGACCACCACGGAACTGTTGTTTCCCTTTTCTGTCACTTACACTTTTATAGTGAGCAGAACGAGCCTTACTATCTTCATCATAAATCCTACAGCATTCCACCAAATCAGCAAACCTTCGGATCCTCTGATAACCAATAGCCTGCTTTATCTCAGGACGCAACCCACTTTCATACTTTACACACTTTGAAAATTCAGCTGTCGCTTCCACATAATGAGGATAAAACTGCACAAGTTCCACAAACTTAGCAGTATAGTCAATAACCGACATATTACCTTGTTTTAGCTCTAAAAACTCAATCTCCTTCTTTCCTCGGACATCCTCGGGAAAATACTTCCTTAGAAACTCTCGGCTAAACACCTCCCAAGTGATCTCTTCTTCCTCCTCCTCAGCTACCAACACCTGACGAGTACTGACCCACCAGTCATCAGCCTCTTCATGTAACATATGAGTGCCCAGCCTCACCTTAACATCATCGTCATCACAATCCATTACCCTGAAAATCCTCTCAATCTCCTTCAACCACAACTGCGCACCATCCGGATCATGCTTCCCTTTAAAGACCGGCGGCTTATTCTTTCTAAACTCATCATTTCCTGCAGCATTCGGTGCACCCTGCACAGCTCGTGTCATCGCTTCCATCGCAGCAGCCAAAGCAACATCATTACGACCAACCATATTCTGTTCGGCTAAACACAGAAACTATGGTTAAGCAACAACTCGTCCAACACAACTCGCCCAATATGCCAGACACAACATACACAACAGACACAACTGACACGGACTGGCTCTGATACCACTTAATGTGACGCCCCCAATCTATACCCCCAATTAACAGGCAATTAAAGCACTAAAAGAAAATTCGAAATTTCGTCAGAGTATATTTGAAATACGGCATAGAAAGGGGAATCACATCAAAGTAACCAAACATACACATAACATGCAACACCTGCCCATAATGATATGCAACTGTGGGGTAGCAATCATACAGAGGAAACTTAGTTCCTTACACCCACTTTTCAGAAATTAGAATTAAAGCGGAAAATCTAAAATCTGATTACCATATATACATATATACATATAAACATATAAACATGTCTATCATACATCCAGTTATACATATACAACCACAATATATCATCTGATATACAAAATAATCGCAAACGGCCACCCTAGCTACCCGGAGTCACATATCAGAGCCTACCGACAAAAGAATGAAGACGCAAAGCTTCACAAAAAGAATACCTCCAGCAACTCTAATCTGCAACGCCTCATAGAGCGTTATAAAACAGCAGAAGGGTGAGAAAAACAACCATAATATAATTGAATAAAATTATATATATAAACACAAAAATGTACAAGTATCACATTCTCACCACAACCACATATAACATAATACCGCACAATTCTCAAGCATCGAATACCATTACACACCACACATATACCATACAATCATCAATCACATTCACAAATTCACACACAATTAATTCATGATTTATGCAATGCACATAGACCGACACAACGACTCTATGCACATGCCATGCGGGTACCGACTTCCAATGTCTCATGTCTCATCATCAGTTCACTCAGGAACTATTGGAACCATCGCTCGTTACTGAGAATCTCAAGTAACTCCCCGTCGGGCCTACGATGTTCACCCGTCGCTTTAGGTCCTCAGGCATCGCCTCATATTTTTGAGGCATACGACGTTAAAGATTGCTTTAAGTCTCCAAAGGAGCCCACAATCGTCTATAACCACCACTTTATGTCCTCAGGCAGCGCCTCATATTTTCGAGGCACACGATGTTATAGCATATTCCCCTCGGGAATCAAACCGTCTCTCAGGACGTTTCCACAATGCACACTATGATGCTTGGCATACAATGACTCATGACATTCACATTGCATCCATACACACATTCATAATCATGCACATATCATCAAATACAGTACTTAGCATTTTCTTGCCTTTCGGCCACAAAGCGTCATCACAACAGCACATAAGTCATCTCACGTACAAAATAACAACATACGGCATAATACACGTCAATTCCACCGCATTAAAATGACAAAAATCAATAACCGACACTATTCACATTTCCCGACATAATTTAATCGGCTAACAATTCGCAAAACATCATAATCATAAAGTACAACTCGATACCTTTCCAACGACACCAAGAATTCAAAAATCGGATAATCGGAACCAAAGTTACGAACGAAAACGAAAAATGATATTTTGAAAAGTCACATTTTGCAAAAGCTCTGTCCATACGCGTACCACCATGAGCCATACGCGTATGAGCAGAGACTCGTTTTCCCAAAGTTCACGTGTAAAAACCCATACGCGTAATGCCCTCTCTCGTACGCGTATTGCCCTGAAATGCTACACGTATCATACGCAAATGGGCAGATGGCCGAGAAAACAAGTAGCCCATACGCGTATTGCCCTCATGGCTCGCCCACCATACGCGTAACGCCAAGGTTCATACGCGTATGAACATGCCCCATACGCGTATGACCTGGAAAAACCAGAAAAATTCCTGCATAATTTGTTCCACAATTTTCCACCCAAAAACCTCCAATTCATCATCCAAATCTCAGAAAAACAGCAAATGGAAGTGTAATAATACCTATCAAACATGTATAGACAATCTAAACACATTCAACACAAGTTCTAACACATTTAAATCAATTCATACTCAATTTTTCCAAAAAATGATTTTTACTAATTTTCTCCAAGTCAATCCAAAACAACAACAAACACACATACATAATCGTATACAATCATACAATAATCGAGTTTCGCACCCTTACCCGATTAATCGATTCCTAGAAATTGTTCTTGATGATTTTCCACGCTTTCTCCAATTTTCTCTCTTCTCCTCTTTTCTTCTCTTTTTCCTTCTTTCTTCTTTCTTTCTCTCTATTTTTCTTTCTTTCCCTTTTCTATTCTATTTTCTTTTCTTTCTTACTAACTTAGTAAAAATATCTATGAAATGTCCAAAATACCCCCACACTCAAATATCTCGCAAACGTTCCCGAAACGCGATAAAATATAATCACGACGAAAAATAACACATTTTCACATAAAAGTCGAAAATAAAATAAAATAATAATAAAATAATCAAAATACTCAATAAAATAAAATTGGCAAAACTGGGGCGTTACATATTGCCTGAAATCCTCGCCATGCCATACGCGTATTGCCCAAGGCCATACGCGTATGGGCAGAACCATTTTCTTCCCAAAATTCCCATTTTAAACCCCATACGCGTAGTGCATCCCAACATACGCGTAATGCCCTGAAGTGATACGCGTACCATACGCAAATGGGCAGATGGCCGAGCAAAATAACATCTCATACGCGTATTGGCCCATGACTCGCCCTCCATACGCGTATTGCCAAGGTCCATACGCGTATGAACATGCCCCATACGCGTATGACCTGGAAAAACCAGAAAAATTTCTGCAGAACTTGCTGTTACGGGTTCAACCCAAAATCCCCCCAAATCATCGTCCAATACTCAAAAAAACACCAATACAATATCTAATAACAAGTATCTATCTTGTACCAACATTAAGGAACACTAAAAACATGATTTCCAACACATTTAATCAATTTCTAATCAATTTTACCAAAAATGGGTTTTACTAAATATTTTCATTTCAATCCAACAAACATCACAAATACACATACATAATCATACACAATCATACAATAATTGAGTTTCGCACCCTTACCCGATTAAACCGATTCTAGGAGTTGATTTCTTTGATTTTTCCAAGTTTTCTCACTATTTCTCTTTTCTCTCATTTTTCTTTCTTCTCCCTTTCTTTCTTTCTATTTTTCTCTCTTCTATTTTTCTATTTTCTTACTTAATGAAAAATATCCTAAAATGACCAAAATACCCCCACACTCAAATATCTCGCAAACGATCCCAAAACCTGATAAAATATCACAACATTGAAAAATAACATATTTTCCAGATAAAAGTCGAAAATAAAATAAAATAATAATAAAATAATCAAACGACTCGATTAAATAAAACTCACACAAAAACTGGGTCGTTACAATGACCTTGATCAGCGTCAAAGGACGCAGGTGCACGTTAGGATTAATGGACGTGTGTGCACGTAATTACAGTTTACATAAAATGAAGAAAGAGCAAACAATCCTCACCATTCTCTCTCGTTCCTCGCCGTCTTCTCTCAAATGGGAGGGTTACAAACCCTAGCCTCTCCGCCATTTTCATCTCTCGGTCTCTCTCGATTACCTTAAATCAAACATCAACAAAGAAACCCTAACCCCCAGCAATCCCAATACCCCAATCCACTATATTTTGGTTACATATTACATCAGATTATGAATAATGCAAAAATAAAGGAAAGAAAAAGGAGATCGGCGAGGGTCGCCGGCAGAGATGCGAGCCTGACGCGAACGGATCCTCCTCCAGAAAAGAATCTTCATCTTTTACCTTCTTGTGTGATTTTGGTTGCCTTCGTGTGGTTCTGCTTCTTTCTTTTGTGACCTTCTGAGATGATGATGAACGCCTTTGAATCTCTGTATTTTTTGTTGGTAACGAAATTGATGATTTTTGGTTGTTGGTAAGGGTTGTGATTTTCGTGTGAATGTCTGTGTTAGTATTTCTGATGTTTGGTTCATGTTTTCCCCTCCTGCTGCGAGTGAATTGCTTTATATAGGCAAACCAACTTGAATGCTCTTTTACTATGTGTTGGAAACATGTTTTATCCAATTAAGAAGGTTTTTGAAATTTGTCTGATATTGCTATTTGGTTTTAGAAAGTTTTGGAGTTGTTAGTTTTGTTTTTTTTGGAAGTTTTGTGATCTTGTCTGATTGTTTCCATAGTTAGGAACTCTTTAACTCATTGTCCAAGCATGTTAGAATTATTTAGGAATTCTTTTGAAATATCATAAATGAATATAACTGTTGTCTTATTTGTTGTCTCATTTTGGAATGGCAACAATTAGTTGGCTGAAATGTTTTGTTGAAACGTGCTATTTGGCTTCTAAAAAACTTGATACATAGTCTTCTTGTGGAAAATTTGAATGTTGATCCTATCTTTTGGTCACGACTCATGATTATTTCCTCTTCACCAACCTCTTGTATTTTTAGAGCAAAATTCCTGTTGTGTCTGTTATACAACTTCCAATGATGGCAATTGAAAGATGTTGGAAATGTGGTGATTTTTGAGTACTATTGCCAATTTCAAATATGTCTGAATGGATCTTCTGTGATTGTCTTACTTCTTGATTTAATGGTTGGTTTTCTTTGCAGGTCGAATGTAGATCCAACGAGTCATGTTGGAAGTAACCATCGACGGAGTTGCCGGTGTTAAGGCAAATCGTTCATCAGCTTAACTCAGAATAAGGACCGGTAATGCTTCTAACTTGGTTCACCTTCGATGTACTGTGATCTTTAATGTAATACATGGTAGATTAATCCTTTCGTTTACTTGTAGGCCTTGATCTTTGAACAAAACTCAAATGAAATTCCTTGGAGTAGGCAGAGGACGTGGCTCGTTTGTAATGGGTGCGCTTGGATATTTGAATTAGGGTGCTCTTGGATGTAAACCTTATATCTAGAGGGTGAAGACTTTTTTACTTGTAGCTCTATGCTTGTTGTTTAGGTTTCTTTCTTACTGCCATACTTTTTTATCCAGGTTTCAATATGGAAGAGATGATATTTTGTCGAATGGATTTTTTGATTTCGAATGGATTTCGCTTGAAGCTGGTTGTAGGAATCTTCTAAAATAAGCGCTTCCATATGCAGGTGTTTGATTCTGTTCATCACTACGTCAGCAAAGCTTTAGCAGAACTCTTGGAGGGAATGGCTTCATGAACTGTTGGTGGCAACCGACACTTTTTGAGCGTACTCAACCATGGCCCGCGGATAATTCATATGAAGTGGAGCACCACTATTTCAAGAAATTCATCAAGCGTCGGATTCGCAAGCCTCGTTGACATCCTGCTTTGGTCGATAATGTCGTCTTGTTTTAATAGGTGCTATTGAGATGCCAAGGAAATTTAGCTAAAACATCCTACATTGATGTAGCTGAAGCTGGCTGCATTATTTTCACGTCTGGTGTGTAAACTTTGAAGTAACCCTTATGGTTATCATGATTTGTATCCAACCTTGAATTTTAAACAAACAGTTCTTTTTGTAAACCTCCTTGAATGATTAATATTGATTTAACAGGTGATGGATCTTTTATATATTTGTGCACTTCGAATCTTCTAATTTATCTGAGCTCATAACTCTTCAACCTTAATTAATCCTTCATGATGAGCATGAATTGAAAAAATGGTTTTGATTTCTGAAACGGACCTTGGATTTTGTAACAATTTGTAATCTTATAACGAATATGAACCTTGGAAAATAACTTGCTCTTAGAAATTCAATTAAACTCAAGTTGACAAATGAACTTAGCTTCAGGAATTATTACACTTGGTGCTAAACTCCAATGAGGGCCTTGGAAGAAAAATCTTAATCATAACTCAAATAAAAGTTTGTTCATTTTAAAATGAACATATCTCTTGATTTCTTAGAACATAGATGGCATTGCCCTTAATGAGTCCTTATCCTTCGACCTGAACTTATACTAGAAATCTGAATCTTGAATTGGAAAACCAACTTTATAACCCAAATTATGTACTTCCACGAGTTTTAGAAATTATAACCAACTTTATAACCAAATTCGGCTCTTGAATTAAGCTTTGGTGATAGCTTCCGATAATGATGGACTAAAAAGAATGACCAACCAAACCGATTATAACATTTCAATCCTTTATTGACAAAACTTAAGGATTCAATCTTTTCATAATGGTCAAAACATATTGATCCTTTAATTTCCCATTGATCTTCAAAATTGCTTGAAGAACTTGACAACTTCGAGAATACAAATATCCTTTGAAACTATGGCATAGGCTTCTTACTTGAATCATATGTGGATTTGAAACATGGAGATGATGGAAGGAACTTCAAACTTGAACTTGTAAGCTTGTGACAACAAAGGTCTTGAAATTGCATCCTGGAATTCAAACTTCTACTTCCTTCCCAGATCTTAACCTTCATTACTTAAGAACATAACATCATCGAGCAAACACGTCTCCTAAATCTTGAGGAGCCGACAGAGGGGGGAGATACCATCTTGTAATATAACCTTGCCACACAACCAGTGACCTGCCTTTAGGGCCCGATCAGAAGGTATAAGGACATAGTATCTGTGGGGAGGCTTCTGAGAAAACTGAGGGAATAAGGGGCTTTGTGGTGGCTTAGGGACCAAAGGGATGAGGACACGATCACACAGGAGTCCAACACACATCTTGCAAAGACCAGAGGACCTCCACAAACACACACACAGCACCGCCTTCACGTCCTTGAATCTTTTGCAGCAGTACCTGTACTTAAAAAATAAAACAGACAAAACTAGATAAAGCATTTAGTTATGCACGAATGGTTGACCTAATATGTGATGCAAAGAACAAGGCGGGGATCTTAGGGTCAAAAATTAGGGTGCGACAGTAAGCTCAATTGGTTGATGAACCAATCAAGGTATTGACTGATCACACCAAGATTCCTTTATAATTCCTCAGGTCAAAACCCTAATTCCACAACTCCTGATCTCATGGTTTCTCTTTGATTTCTCTTGATCCAATCACATGATATCATGGAATATGATTTGAAAACTTCATGATTAACCTTCAAGGCCAAAGGTTTAAACTTTTGGAGCCTCAGTTGACTTTCTTGACCAGATGAATTCAAACACCTTCCTCAACCACCTAGTGAACATTAGGGATGGATGTATTGAGCCAGAAAATGTCTTAGGAGACCTTGAAACATATGAGAACATGGTTTATTGATCTTGTCCTCCTTCTTGTGCAAGCCCTAGCTTTTAAAAAAGAAGAACAAACTAGCAAACTATGATGGTTAGTTAACAATGCATAGATGATTAATTCCTAATGCAATTGCAAGATGTCATGGCATCTAAGGGGTAAAATTTGGGGTATAACAGTTGCCCCTATTTAAATAGCTTTACCGGATGGCGCGAGCGATGATAATCCTTGTGAAATCAAGGTGAAAAGGTATTTAAATATAGCAAACCGAAATTTTTTCCCTTAGATGGAATGCACATGCTAAGGACAGGCAAAATACCCAAATGCTGACATGCCATGAATTTCTAATATGATGATATGATGACATGATGGTGCAAAACCCAGACAAAACATGACACCAAAGGGACAAAGGTCAAACACCCACAGATAAGACTTACTGGGGATGAAGGTTAACAATCAACAGAAGAAACTTACTGGGGAGAGACTAAGATGACACTGGGGATAAGAAAATAAAAATATGGGGGATCCACAGATCTTCACTGGAGATGGAAATCAGAGAAGTGTTCTCCATTGGCGAAAGATCCAGGGAGACGGACGACGTGTTCAGATATGACCGGGCGACCTCAGGGATAGACAAAAAGAGGCAAACAAACTCTTTACTGGGGAAGAAACCAGAAAGAGGACACGATCTCCACTAGGGATCAATTTGAACAAAAGGATAGACACCCAACAAACGATTTTGTGGGGATTTCTTATACTAAAGAGTTCAAACGAGATCTTCAAGAAAAACCAGAAAAGACAGAGATAAACACAAACTCTGTGTGCGCCAAATGATGATAATCGCAAGGACTTTCAAAAGATACTGGTAATGACCAACCTTAAAATGCCAATAATGATTGGACTTAGAAAACATACCAGTAATTACTGGGCTTAGTATGCTGATAATGATCAGACTTTCAACAAATTCCAGTGAACACTGGACTTTTACGAGGATATTGGTGATGACCAAAACCTCTGCTGGGGGTAGATTGCAAGATGCCAATAATGATTGGACTTTGAAAAACATGCCAGTAATCACGAGACTTGCTTACCAATAATGATTGGATGAAAACCATGCTAGTGAACACCAGACTTAAACGATATCGACGATGATCGATATTAAAAACAATGCCAGTAATTACTGGACTGGGGACACCAATAATGATTGGATCTTGAGTAGAGAGACATACAGTTAAAGATGACCAATTAAGATTGGATTTTTAAGCAATGCCAGTAATTACTGGACTTGAGAAATCAATAATGATTGACTTGTGAAGCAATGCCGGTGGACACTGGACTTAGCGTACCAAAAAAAGGGTCTTTTATACGATGCCAGCAAACACTGAACTTAGCGATACCAATAATGATTGGGTTTGAAAACAATGCCAGTAAATACTGGACTTCACAATACCGATGATGATCGATATTTGGAACAATGCCAATAAACATTGGATTTTCAATACCAATAATGATTGGATTTTTCAAAACACGCCAATGAATATTGGACTTCACGATACCGATGATGATCGATATTAAAACATGCCAGTGAATACTGGACTTTATACATACCAATAATGATTGACCTGATGACAGATTTTAAACAACAAATAGGACATCACCGGGGTTGCATAGTAATGACTAAGCTTCCTGGGGAATAAGGGCAATAATCAAATTTGATGCACGCAGGTGATAACCGGACGCAAACAGGACACAGATAATGATCCACGAGTTCAAAAGGAAACTTAACCTGAGCAGGCTAAGGTAAAGGAGGTAAAGACCCACAAGAAACACACCAAATGTACATGATATGGTATGATGCGAATGCTCCATGATATGCAAGAGACGACTCTGGTGAGAGACAAAGGACTGGGAAAAAGGGAAAATGGATAACACAATCACTGCAAAGAGCCACACTAAAACTGAGGAGAACAGCCGCTCTAGAGTCAAATAGGGGAAAATTCTTCTTTCACCTAAGGAGATAAAGGCTTTCCACTCTCAACAAACATCAGTGGAAGATACTGGGGGGAAATTCTTTGTATCTCGGTAGTCAGTCATTACTGAAGTGTCCAATCTAAGAGCATTGCCATCTAAACTTGCTTCATTAGGGAATTACTCGCCAAATGGTTTAACAGGGCTTTCGTCACAACAAGAACCAATGGGGGAGCATGTGATTTTACTAAATCGTCCCACAAGCCAAAATAGATTATGTTTCCATTGTGTTTTCTCACACGATTTGTTTTTATTTCAAAATTTTCCGCTTCCAAAACCATTATTAATAAATAAATGAAGTTTTGCATAACAAAAAAAGAGTAGAGAAATGATAAATATCAAACAAAGAATGGTTCAAAATCCAATTTCATTAGAATGGCAACTTGCCAATGGCAAAGTTCCATGGAACATTACAATTAGGAAATGGCAATAGGAAAAAGGTTACAGCATATTCAATGACCACTACTATCCCTTATGACTAAGAATCCTCCAAGACCTTGCTGCTGATGAGAGCAAATGAGCTTGAACTTCTGCTTGAATTCCTTGGTATTGGTGATAACCCTTTCTGACACAGTGAAACGCCTTTTGTCCCTAACTTTTACCTGGACTGCCCTTTCGGGTTTTCAATCCAGCGGGACGCTCTTTTTTTCCTAGGCCGCCCTTTCGGGTTTTCAACCTAGTGAGCTCTTTTTTTATTTAATCCCTAACTTTTGCCTGAGTCTCCTTCATAGGTTATGACCCGTCGGGATACCCTTTTCTTGCCCAAGTCGCCATTTCTGGTTTTCGACATAGCGGGATTTTTAGGCGTAATATTTTCGTACTGCGTCAGCATTCACAGGGTGTGAAAGTTGTTCACTATCCATCGCTGTAAGAATTAGGGAACCTCCTGAGAATACTGTCTTTACCACAAATGGGCCTTCATAATTAGGCGCCCATTTTCCACGTACATCCCTTTGAGATGACAAGATCTTTTTGAGTACGAGTTCTCCTTCTTGGAATTCGCGAACACGGACCTTCTTATCAAATGCCCTTTTCATCCTCTTCTGATACTAATGACCATGACACATCGCAGTCAATCGTTTCTCATCAATGAGGTTCAACTGATCATATCTTTCTTGGACCCATTTTGCTTCATCAAGCTTGGTCTCCATCAGAATTCTCAAAGACGGTATCTCTACTTCAATGGGAAGAACGACATCCAACCCATACACTAGAGAAAAGGGAGTTGCCCCTGTCGAAGTCCGAACCAAAGTTATGTACCCATGCAAGGCAAACGGTAACATCTCATGCCAATCCTTATAAGTCTTGACCATTTTCTGTAGGATCCTTTTGATGTTTTTGTTAGCAGTTTTGACAGCTCCATTCATCTTGGGACGGTAAGGCGAAGAATTATGATGCTCAATCTTGAAGCTATCACACAACTCTTTCATTGTCTTATTGTTCAAATTTATTCCATTATCTGTTATGATCTTGTTTGGAATTCCATAACGACAGATAATTTGGTTCTTGATAAAACGGGAACCACTTGCTTGGTCACGTTGGTGTAAGAGGTAGCCTCAACCCATTTGGTGAAGTAGTCAATAGCCACTAAAATGAAATGATGACCGTTGGAAGCGTTTAGCTCAACTGCCCCAATCATGTCAATCCCCCACATAGAGAACGACCAAGGTGACGACAACACATTCAACAAAGTTTGAGGTACTTGCTCCTTCGTGGATGTCGTGAATTAACAGGTCTGCTTCTCATTTATCAACACTTCTTAGCAAAACTGTAACACCCCAATCCCCATCGCGAATAAATAATGCATAAATAAATCAGAGTAAATAAATATTTATTTTTCCGACGGAAAATGGGGATGTCACACTTAAAGAAAGAAAACACAATCCCTGCTCATAAATTTGATACATAGCATAAAATAGAATACCCTAAAGGGGAAACTTTTTCCATATAAAAGGAAAGGTCAATTATGGAATAAAGCGGAAAGATCCATAACTGACTTGTTTTACAAATAAATGGTTTTATGACATCAAAATATAAATACAGAAGTGATACAAAATATATTCAACAGTTATATACATATATAACATAATCGTTCCCCGACTCCCGTGCTACGTATCAGAGCAGACAGACGACGAAGGACGAAGGACTAATCTCCACCAAAAAGACCTCCAGCAACTCTAATCTGCAATGCCTCATAGAGCATTATAAAACAGCAGAAGGGTGAGAAATAACAACTAAAATCAAAATTGCATAATAATATGCAAATACATAACAATTCACACGCATAGCTATTCTCACCACAAACATCACATACTAATACATATAACATATTTCTAACATTCCAACAACATAGCATATATCAATTATTCCTACATAAGGCACACCAAGGTTATGACATATGGAAACACACCACCACACCACATATTTTCACACATAGCATATCGTCCATAAACAATGCATTTATCACGTATGCACATCAAATTACCAATGCTATCACAATCTCAACACATAACAAATCAATGCACAATTTACCACACATAATCAATCAAATCATGATTTTCCACACATAATGCATCCATGATTTATGCAAATGCACAGAGACTGACACAACGACTCTATGCAAATGCCATGCGGTACCGACTTCCAATGTTTCTCATCACTAGTTCACTCAGGAACTCTGCTGGAACCATCGCTCGTTACATCACTGTAACTCCCCGTCAGGCATACGATGTTCCCCGTCGCTCACACCCCACACGGGCACACGACGTTTATGGATCGCTCACACCCCACACGGGCACACGACCCGATCGCTCACACCCAACATGGGCACACGATCATCTATAACCATCGCTTTCGGTCCTCTTATTTTTAAGGCGATTCATACCTCTTATTTTTAAGGCTCACGATGTTATAGCAGATTCCCTCTGGAATCAATCTGTCGCTCACACCCCACATGGGCACACGACGTTTATGGATCGCTCACACCTACATGGGCACACGATCCGATCGCTCACACCCCACATGGGCACACGATCGTACAAGATGCATATCATGATGCTTGGCATACAATGACTCATGACAATCAAATGCATCTTCACACATATATGCAACCATAATCATGCATATATTTCAACTCATCAATTCCATACATTCACAAGTCAACCATATGAATTAATCAACCTCGTCACATTCATGCATTACAAATCGATTCAAACAATGCATATCATCACAAACCACCACAATCATACAATCACAATTACTTCCACAAGGCATTCACACCACAAAGGCTACCCACAACACACCATAACAACATACATTGATATTCAATCAAACAATGTATTTTACCACACAACAACATCATTAATCACGCATCGAAGTTTAATTCAAAATAATGCACATATTTGCCATAAAGCCACAAACCATCATCACAACATTACATCATGTATATTCACATCATATAGCGGCACACAAGCTACACGTTACATACCAATAGCACAACACATAGTAAAACACCCACCGCACGCATTTAACGCGATAAAACCTGACAACCCGATTATTTTTCGAAAACACGAATTAATTAAATCATCTTTTACCCTCCAAATCATTTTTAATAGAAAGAATATTTTATAAGTTGTCCAACGCTTCGAACGGGGGTCAAAACGGACTTACGAATCAAAAGTTACGATCGAAACAATTTTGAAAGAAAACCTACAGCAGGGCTGACACGGCCGCCCGTGTTGTGTGACATGGCCGTGTCACCCAAAAATTCCATATGGCCGCAGATTGACACGCCTGACATGGCCGCCCGTGTTGTGTGACACGGCCCGTGTCAGAACCCAGAAAAATGCATTTTTTTACCGTCGGAAACCTTCCGGACCTCCGATTTCGATTCCGTAAAAAGCCCTGGTCTCAGAATTCAACGTACTACAATATTCTCACCATTAAAAGACCATCCAACAAATTTTCCATTTTTTAAATATTTTGAAACATAATTTTATCAATTTAACCCGATTCCAAACTCGATCAAAACCACTCGAAAACACACCAACAACCATTCACCGATTAAGTATCAACCTATACCAATATTACCAGGCATATCCAAACACTTTTACTCGATCACAACATCAATTTGCACAAAAACATCAATATATATCAAAAACGTAAAAGTTACAAATTCAACTCGATTCAATCAAACGATCACGCTAAATCAAGACCCAACATCACACGACTCTACTACGCGATTTATTCCGACTTTCGTCCGTGAAAACATCGAATTCTACTCATTTTTACCATTTCGACCTAAAATGAAAACTATAAGAAAATATCCAAAAATAATCCAAGAAAACATACACATATACATATACAAGCAAGATATAATCGAAACTTCTCACCCTTACCCGATTATTCGCGCTTTAAACGGATGAATTCCTGATTTTCCTTCTTTTTTCCTCTTCTCCCTTTCTTTCCTCTCCTTTCTCTTTTTCTCTTCTCTTTCTCTTTTTCTTTTTCCTTACTATTTTTCTCTCTTTTCTTTCTACTTATGAAAATATCTACCCCCAAAAAGACCAAAATACCCCTCAGCTCAAATATCTCCCAAACGCTCTCAAAATGCGATAAAACATAAACAACGATGAAAAATAATATATTGCCAAATAAAAGTCAAGAATAAAATAATGTAAAAAGAAAATAATTAAATCGACTCGATTAAATAAATAAGACAAAACGGGGCGTTACAATTCTCCCCCACTTAGACATTTTCGTCCTCGAAAATATAACCGAGACGAACAACTCCGGATACGACTCTCGCATCCGACCAACAAACTAACAGGCCTAAAAAAACACACCACGAATAACACAACTGACAACCCACCTTGCTAACAGCGACTACAACAATGACACGACAACGACGAGATGCAAAGCCCATATAATGCACTTGACGACCAACTCACAACTCAAGGAAAACCACGATACCAACACACAAGTTCACTCTTGAACCGAAACACAACAAGATCGTTACCCTCACCCTAGGTAACACTCCCCTAACTCCCCACACAGGAATTAGCTACTCGCACTCGAACCAACACAATAGGAACGAGGCAACAACACAAATAAGAACACAAGTTCCACAACGCCACATTGTCTCAACAGCAATAACAAAACCAGAATACCAACATCCTTGTCACACAACCTTATTACAACAATGCTACGATTCACCAATCGAACCTATAACCAAAACATCCATCTACATAGTAGCCCATGGATAATATCTAAACCTTTCACCTAACACTTCCTTTCTGAAACGTCCAATGGTCTCATCATTCCTACATGTTCACAATGTTCAACCTAAGAACACTTACCAGTCACACACGCATATACGAAATGTGCCACATCACGCTTCCACTGCGCACTCTGATTACTCGTAACCATCAAAACTACCAATTTCACGACCAAAGTCTAACTCTTTCTCATATTCGCCAAAACTCATTGTTCACTCTTAATATACCCAACCTCGCACTCTACTGTGTTACCTCACACACCAGACACAAGTCTCGGAACCGCTCAAATAATTCTAATTCTCGGACCATCAAAACAGACATACATAGAAACTTTCGACTTAACTCATCAGGCACAACCTCAGCTTTTCCCCAAAGGATAATCCAAGCCAAATTCATAACTCACCACGAATTCCAATTAAAGTCATAACTCATCACAAATTCTAACCATCCTCATTGTCTCATACTCTATTCCTTCAAACCAACCAAGTACTTTAAACTCTTGCGATTACCAAACACTTCGAGCCGAGAACTATAAAAATAATACCTCCAAATTTTCCAACACAATACAACTGCGACCAATTCCAAATCCAGAATAGTATAGATCCTTTTATGAATCCTCAATTGTCGTAAAGCATAAGCCACGACTTTACCCTCTTGCATTAACACACTGACTAAACTCATCAAAGACGCATCCCAATACCTCAAAAACGGTTTATTAGGACCACACAGAATCAAAACTGAAGCCGTAGACAATTTCTACTTTAACCCTCTCAACTTCTTCCACAATGAACATCCAAAGAAAACAACTTACCCTTTGCAAGTCTACCGAAGTAACGAAAATGCTAACTTGGAAAAACCCTCCATAACTTCCTGTAATAACCAACTAAGGTCCAAAAAGTTTCTATTCTCCGTAATCAACCTCGGAGCCTCTCCTTGTAGAACTAGATCTACTTCCGATGGATCCATAACAATACCATTACCTGAAATAACATATCCAAGAAAATTAACCTTTTTCAACCCAAATTCTCACTCGAATAACTTAGCATAAAACTTCGTCTCTTTTTGACACTTGTAATTCAAATCCCAAACACTCTACCTGTTCTTCCTCTGAGTTTACAACAGATCTGAATATCCTCAATCAAAGCCATTACGAACTTATTCAAATAAATATGAAAGATACGCTTCATATACTCCACAAACATTCCAGACGCATTACTAACACCGAACAACATCACTGTACATTGTAATGTCCAACCAAACCACTCCAATCATCTATTCTTGAAAGTGGACACTCATTCTCAATCGTTGCCTTATTCAACTGTCCGTAATCCATACATAATTTCTTCTCTCGACCGTCCAATTCCACAAATTCCAACATGTATCAACAATCACCCAAAAATAACTCTCAATCGCAATATTACCTCCACACACAAGGGTTTTCCTCAAAATTCCCATTAATGCTCTAAAACTCCAAGGACTCCAAACCTCACCAGAACTCTAAGTTTTGCTTTCCAAAGTCTCAATACCATTATACCCATCATGCTTGTTATTCCGTTCAATCATCCATCCTGTTTGTTGCTAACAATACTGGAGCTCTCTAAGGCGACACACCTGGTCTCACAAATCCCTTTTCCAGTAAATCTTCCAACCGCTCTTCCCATCTGAGTTTCACGTCCTAAAAGTTCTTCTACTTACTTAGCAGATCCAAACCTCAAATCCTTACCTTCGTCCAATTTGAGTTCACACTCTACTCTCTGAGAACAACCTTTAACAATACCCAATCATTCTCCCTCAGAGACATTCCAACTGGGCCAACATACCAAAACCTCTAATCCGTCTCATCTTCCGATATTAAAATCTTCATCGACTCAACAAAACAATCCATAACCATTTCCTTAATTCCAAACAATTCATTGCACATACTATCAAAGCCGGAAAGACACGTCTATTCCATCCAACATAATTCCGTCTACTATCAACAAGAGATTAAGGGTGATCAGTTCCTCAATTTGTCAATAGACAGCCGACAATCATGATGGGGTATAAACCGTCTTTGCCAAACTATAATAGCATTTCTTGCATCTTGTGCACAAAACTACCTAAGGCCTAAATCCTTAGTTGACATAAACCTTACCTCCGCATTCGCTCTAGAATCGGAAACAACACTATCCAAACAACACTTACAATCTTGCAATTCACAACACACTGAGCCAGCGCTCCCCACCTGAAGCAACATGGAGAAGTTCCAGCTTCTCCCCCACTTATCTCATTCTCAATCCCGAAGACAAAGGATTAGAAAAACCAAAAAGCACTGACAGTGTTTCACACACATATCACGTACTAAGGAACAAACAACAACATCGACAGTATTCAACTGTCACACCAACTGACTCAACAACTTGGCCGGACGGACCGACCTGCTCTGATACCACTAATGTAACACCCCAATCCCCATCGCGAATAAATAATGCATAAATAAATCAGAGTAAATAAAAATTTATTTTTCCGACGGAAAACGGGGATGTCACACTTAAAGAAAGAAAACACAATCCCTGCTCATAAATTTGATACATAGCATAAAATAGAATACCCTCAAGGGGAAACTTTTTCCATATAAAAGGAAAGGTCAATTATGGAATAAAGCGGAAAGATCCATAACTGACTTGTTTTACAAATAAATGGTTTTATGACATCAAAATATAAATACATAAGTGATACAAAATATATTCAACAGTTATATACATATATAACATAATCGTTCCCCGACTCCCGTGCTATGTATCAGAGCAGACAGACGATGAAGGACGAAGGACGAAGGGTTAATCTCCACCAAAAAGACCTCCAGCAACTCTAATCTGCAATGCCTCATAGAGCATTATAAAACAGCAGAAGGGTGAGAAATAACAACTAAAATCAAGATTGCATAATAATATGCAAATACATAACAATTCACACGCATAGCTATTCTCACCACAAACATCACTTACTAATACATATAACATATTTCTAACATTCCAACAACATAGCATATAATTATTCCAACATAAGGCACACCAAGGTTATGACATATGGAAACACACCACCACACCACATATTTTCACACATAGCATATCGTCCATAAATAATGCATTTATCACGTATGCACATCAAATTACCAATGCTATCACAATCTCAACACATAACAAATCAATGCACAATTTACCACACATAATCAATCAAATCATGATTTTCCACAAATAATGCATCCATGATTTATGCAAATGCACAGAGACCGACATAATGACTCTATGCAAATGCCATGCGGTACCGACTTCCAATGTTTCTCATCACTAGTTCACTCAGGAACTCTGCTGGAACCATCGCTCGTTACATCACTGTAACTCCCCGTCGGGCATACGATGTTCCCCGTCGCTCACACCCCACACGGGCACATGAAGTTTATGGATCGCTCACACCCCACACGGGCACACGACCCGATCGCTCACACCCCACATGGGCACACGATCGTCTATAACCATCGCTTTCGGCCCTCTTATTTTTAAGGTGATTCATACCTCTTATTTTTAAGGCTCACGATGTTATAGCAGATTCCCTCTGGAATCAATCCGTCGCTCACACCCCACATGGGCACACGGCGTTTATGGATCGTTCACACCCCACATGGGCACACGATCGCACAAGATGCATATCATGATGCTTGGCATACAATGACTCATGACAATCAAATGCATCTTCACACATATATGCAACTATAATCATGCATATATTTCAACTCATCAATTCCATTCATTCACAAGTCAACCATATGAATTAATCAACCTCATCACATTCATGCATTGCAAATCAATTCAAACAATGCATAACATCACAAACCACCACAATTAGAAAATCACAATTACTTCCACAAGGGATTCACACCACAAAGGCTACCCATAACACACCATAACAACATACATTGATATTCAATCAAACAATGTATTTTACCACACAACAACATCATTAATCACGCATCGAAGTTTAATTCAAAACAATGCACATATTTTCCATAAAGCCACAAACCATCATCACAACATTACATCATGTATATTCACATCATATAACAGCACACAAGCTACACGCTACATACCAATAGCACAACACATAGTAAAACACCCACCGCACGCATTTAACGCGATAAAACCCGACAACCTGACTATTTTTCAAAAACGCGAATTAATTAAAACATATTTTACCCTCCAAACCATTTTTAATAGAAATAATATTTTATAAGCTTTCCAATGCTTCGAACGGGGGTCAAAACGGACTTACGGATCAAAAGTTACGATCGAAACAATTTTGAAAGAAAACCTACAACAGGGCTGACACGGCCGCCCGTGTTGTGTGACACGGCCGTGTCACCCAAAAATTCCATATGGCTGCATATTGACACGTCTGACATGGCCGCCCGTGTTGTGTGACACGGCCCGTGTCAGAACCCAGAAAAATGCATTTTTTTACCGTCGGAAACCTTCCGGACCTCCGATTTCGATTCCGTAAAAAGCCCTGGTCTCAGAATTCAACGTACTACAATATTCTCACCATTAAAATACCATCCAACACATTTTCCATTTTTGAAATATTTTGAAACATAATTTTATCAATTTAACCCGATTCCAAACTCGATCAAAACCACTCGAAAACACACCAACAACCATTCACCGATTAAATATCAACCTATACCAATATTACCAGACATATCCAAACACTTTTACTCGATCACAACATCAATTTGCAAAAAAACATCAATATATATAAAAAACGCAAAAGTTACAAATTCAACTCGATTCAATCAAACGATCACGCTAAATTAAGACCCAACATCACACGACTCTACTACGCGATTTATTCCGACTTTCGTCCGTGAAAACATCGATTTCTACTCATTTTTACCATTTCGACCTAAAATGAAAACTATAAGAAAATATCCAAAACAATCCAAGAAAACATACACATATACATATACAAGCAAGATATAATCGAAACTTCTCACCCTTACCCGATTATTCGCGCTTTAAACGGATGAATTCCTGATTTTCCTTCTTTTTTCCTCTTCTTCCTTTCTTTCCTCTCCTTTCTATTTTTCTCTTCTCTTTCTCTTTTTCTTTTTCCTTACTATTTTTCTCTCTTTTCTTTCTATTTATGAAAATATCTACCCCCAAAAAGACCAAAATACCCCTCAGCTCAAATATCTCCCAAACGCTCTCAAAATGCAATAAAACATAAGCAACGATGAAAAATAATATATTGCCAAATAAAAGTCAAGAATAAAATAATATAAAAATAAAATAATTAAATCGACTCGATTAAATAAATAAGACAAAACGGGGCGTTACAAAAACCATGTCATGATTCCTTTTGTATAGTACAACATTGCTAAGGAAAAACTTGGACGACAGCCTTCTTAAAGTCTTCTTGTCAAGATTTGAAGCACTAGCAGGATATTCTTAGTTCTTTAGGTAATTTCTGATGTCATGAAACCATGGTTTCCCATCCACCTCTTCTGCAATCAACTGGTAGTAGGCGGGTTCAGTCTTGCGCTCAATTCTGATCAGTGGCGCCTCATTAACAAATCTGACCTTCCACATTGAAGCTAGCATGGCTAAAGCATCAGCTATGTGGTTTTCTGAATGCAGAACATGACGGAAAGTGATCTCATCAAAGTATTGGATCATCTCCACAATATAAGCACGGTACGAGATTAACTTCACATCTCTAGTCTCTCATTCACCTTTGACTTGAAAGATAACCAGAGCAGAATCTCCGCTGACTTCCAAAATGGTAAACGGGGGTAAGATAGACGGATCTATGACCCAAGAAAAGGTAAACGAAGGGTAAGACCGGCCTATGCACAATCTACGACCCAAGAAAGAGGCTTGAAGAGGGTAACTTCTTATGGGGAAACGAAGTGTAAGATCTATGGGTGATCTACAACCCAAGGGAGAGGGTAAGATCGACGTATGATCTACGACCCTGGGGATAAAAGAGACGCAACGGGTAAGATCGACGTACGGTCTACGAACCTGGGGATAAAAGAGACGTAACGGGTAAGATCGACGTACGGTCTACGACCCCGGGGATAAAAGAGACGTAATGGGTAAGATCGACGTATGATCTATGACCCTATAGGAAAGAAGAGAGCAAGATATCATGTGAAATTTACTTGGGAGTGAGATGGCAGGCCTTGCGTAGGTTCATCTGTTGGGGATTGATTAAAATATCTGTTGGGGAATAGGATCAGTATTCTCTCTAGGGATATGTCATTGTCTTGACTGAGGATTGATTTGGGCTTTCGTGCAAGGTACCAAATCTGGCTTATGCTTCGTATGCATATGCTTGAATTTTGTATAGCGTAATGATCCACTACGAGATGGATATTGAAATTCTGGTACAGATGTGTGATGTCTTGTGCAATGTCACAACATCGCAATCTGCTGAACAAGGCAATAATAGAAACAGTAAATGAACACAATCAATTGTTCACCCAGTTCGGTTCAACCAACCTACATCTGGGGGCATACCAAGCCAGGAAGGAAGTCCACTATTAGTAGTATCAAATTACAGACTCAACACACCAGTTGACGATCTACCTAATTCAATCACTACCCAATGACCCTTCTACCTAAGTCCTCCCTAGGTAAGAGACTCCATCTCACTTCCAATCATCTCGATGATGTCTAGCAGTCAACTACACCGTCACTGCATCAACATCTTGACTCCTTAAACTTTTCTATTACATAGACTTTGGAAGACACACTTCCATGACACCCCTTTGGAGTTGCTTCAAAGCTTCCTCCAAGAACAATACATCTCTTACCTACAGGCTTCGAGATAAACACGATGACCATCCCACAAACCGGGTGGTTCATCAACCAACACAGCCCTTATAATCTACATGATGGCTGGCTTGCCAAAACTAGGTTACAATGCACTTATTTATAACCTATTTCCCAACTGGATTTGGGCCTTCAAATCATATCCAACCTTCTGCTAAATCTGCAACAGATTCTGCTCCCAAATAGATCTTCAATCAAATCTTCAATTTAAATCTTCAATAATTAACTCTAAATATTCTCCATATCTTTATGCATTAAATTCAGCTCCACATAATATTTCCAGGATATTATGTATCTTTTAAATCTTCTCTTTAAATCAGCTGCAAGATCTTCTCCACACAAATAGGAACAATCTTCTCCACACAAATAGGAACAATCTTCTCCACACAAATAGGAACAATTCTCCATGTCTATTTGCACAAAAATAGTAACAAACTATTCTCCACAAGATATGCAGAATTAATTGTATCAGAATAAATCTTCTCCAATAAATTCGCATCCAATCTAATTAACAGATCTCCTCAAATCAAACTAATGCGTGCAGCCCTAAAAACATCACAACCTGATGTTTTAAGTTTCTGGTATAGTGATGTCAAGACATCGCATGTGACATCACTCTTCAGCACTTTAACATTCTGCAATACAAAAACCACAACAAATGGTTTTCTGATGTTATGTCAACTGCAACCCTTAAACACTTAACATAACCAGAATGCTAACTAAACATAACAAGGCTGTTAAAAACTCATGTTGAAACATCAACCATGACATCAACATTGTTTTACCAAAATTCTAGCCAACTCCAAGAATTAACAAATATGCTACGCATTTGAGGATGCAATGTAATGATGATTACTATATGTAGAAGGGGAAAACAGGCTCATTGGGGGGAGCTCTTTGCTTCGTTGTCTTGGGACACCAATGTGGATTGGTGTTTGAAAACTTGCGGTATCAATGATCATTGCATTTGTAAGTTGCTGACGAAACGGATCTTCAGATACACCACTGAAGAATGAGTTGTAATTTTAATGGGAGAAGTGACTTGGTCTGGCTTTCCATACGTCCATCCTGACTCCATGGTTGTTGTAAGATGACCATGGATCTCTTTGATAACCCCAATTTTGCTTCATTGTCGGGGAGTTGGCGACTTCACATGGGATGATGACGACCTCTGCAGTTTTAACTAGGTCAAGGTGAATGTGGTGATCCGATTACATGCACACAGAAAAGAGGTATTGGATGCCCCAACATTCCTTTGGGTTGCTTTTGAATCTATGCAAGATTCTGTTTCGTTTTAGCTTACAATTATTAAACCCCCAATATGTTCAATGCCATGTTTAATAACAAATTAAATCACATTTCGCATACAAACTAGAAGAGGGAAAAAATAATAAAGGTTTTTGGCACAAAAATGATTTTTATTGAATATGAAAGTTTTGCCTGTGAATAGGCGATTGTACAAGGAAGCAACTCCTAAATGAGGTATTTACAAAAGAGAAAAACAAAGTGTACAATGGCAATAAGAGATGCTCGAATTTCCATTAGAATCGGCATTGCTATAGTCCCTATGTCCTTGGTAATCTCAACGCTTGGATTCTGAAGAGAGGTGGTTGAATTAATCTGTCCCTTGTCTGGGGCACGTTGTCGTTTGTGAAGAGTATTCAGACTGCAGTCTCTCGCTCTTGATCCCTAATTTTTGCCTGGATCTCCCTTTCGGGTTTTCGATCCACCGGGATACCCATTTTTGCCTAAACTGCCCATTGCAGGGTTTTCAACTTAGCAGGCTCTCTTTGTTTTTTTATATATCCCTAACTTTTTCCTGGACCTTTTCTTTTTATGATCCACCAGGATGCCCATTGTTGCCTAAGTCGCCTCTTAGGGTTTTCAACTTAGCGGGTCATTTTTATGCGTAGTATTTTTTACTGAGTCTGAATTGACTGGGAGTGAAACGTCATCCCCATCCATATCTGTCAGGATTAGAGCACCTCCTGAGAAGGCTTT
This sequence comes from Lathyrus tuberosus, assembly GCA_022829125.1. Taxonomy (NCBI): domain Eukaryota; kingdom Viridiplantae; phylum Streptophyta; class Magnoliopsida; order Fabales; family Fabaceae; genus Lathyrus; species Lathyrus tuberosus. The sequence continues at coordinate 12,974,982 of JALAZF010000032.1, forward strand.
CTTCATGATGTATGGTCCCTCGTAATTGGGAGTCCATTTGCCCCTCGGATCAGAGTGGATTTCTCGTATGATATTCCTTACCACTAGGTCGCCTGTATGGAACTCTCGAGGTCGGATCTTCTTGTCGAACGCTTTCTTGAGTCGTCTTTGATACAGTTGACCATGACAAATGGCCGATAAGCGTTTCTCTTTGATGAGGTTTAGACCCATTCTGTCTCGTTGAGCTTGGTGTCCATTAGAACCCTTAACGAAGGAATTTCTACTTCTACGGGGAGTACAACATCCATGCCATAGATGAGAGAAAAGGCGTTTGCCCCAATTGAAGTGCGTATTGAAGTTTGATAACCATGTAGGGCGAATGGTAGCATTTCATGTCAATCCTTATACGTCCTCACCATCTTCTGGACGATCTTTTTTATATTCTTGTTGGCTGCTTCGACTGCACCGTTCATCTTTGCCCGATAAGGTGATGAGTTATGGTGTTCAATTTTGAACTACTCGCACAACTCCTTCATTATTTTGTTATTAAGATTGGATCCATTATCTGTGATGATCTTGTTAGGAATCCCATAACAGCATATGATTTCCTTTTTTATAAAGCGAGCGACAGCCTGCTTGGTTACGTTTTTGTAAGAAGAAGCTTCAACCCACTTGGTGAAATAGTCGATAGCAACAAGGATGAATCTATGTCCATTTGAAGTGCTTGGCTTAATACGCCCGATCATGTCAATGCCCCACATTGCAAAGGGCCATGGCGAAGTCAAGACATTCAGAGGAGTTGGAGGAACGTGTAACCTGTCTGCATATATCTGGCATTTGTGGCACATCTTCGCGTACACACAACAATCATTTTCCATGGTTAGCCAATAATACCCTGCTCGCAAGATTTTCTTGGCCATGGCATGCCCACTGGAATGAGTACCAAAGGATCGCTCGTGGATTTCTTGTATGATCGATTCTGCTTCGTGTCTATTCACGCATCTGAACAGAACTGAATCATAGTTTCTTTTGTACAGGATGTCTCCTGACAAGAAGAATTTAGATGCTAACCTTCGAAGCATTCGCTTATCACAAATTGTAGCACCCTCCGGGTACTCTTGCTTCTCCAGGTATCTTTTGATGTCGTAATACCACGGATTTTCGTCAGACGTATCTTCTGTTGTAAGACAATGAGATGGAAAGACATGTGCAAACTCTTGATATCGAAAGATTCTTATATCAGACACGTGATTCGGGAAGCTGACTCTAAACATGGCTGCTAGAGCGTCTGCCAGTTGGTTCTCTTCTCGAGGGATGTGATTGAAGGTGGCCTCATCAAAAGCAGGCAACAACTCCAATATATAATCTTTGTATGGAATCAGATTGGGGTGTCGCGTCTCCCAGTCACCTCGTACTTGGTGTATGACCAGAGCAGAATCTCCATAGACTTCAAGAAGTTTAATCTTTAAATCGATGGCTGCCTCGAGACCCATTATACAAGCTTCGTATTCAGCAATGTTATTCGTGCAGTCAAAGCATAACCTAGTGTAGCGCGGTTTTTGTGGTTTCGAATCATTATCGCTTTGGTACTACAGTTCGATTCATTTTTTATCCTATTGAAGCTGATTAAGGAAGGGAAATAGATGTCTCCAATTAACCCTGCTTGCAAACTGAGGTTAAACAGTCAAAACTGTTAGTTTACAGATGCTATCAAAATAGGGGGGGTTCTCCCTTTGGGTTATTAACTAAAAATAGTGTCTAGGGTATTGGTAGGATGTTAGGACTGATGCTTTTCAATTGATGTATGAAGGTATGGGATTTTGGGTTTTTGACTAGTATGCTCGCTAAGATTTTTATAATCTTATGCCTACGTATTCCCGAAGCAGGGAAATCAGAGCGATCGTAGTTCCTCCTATTCTATGGGAGGAAAAAGATGTTTTGGTGTCTTGTTAAAAGCCCAAGACGTGAAGCTAAAGAGGTTTGTATCTTGTTCAAAGCCCAAGATGTGAAGCTGAAGGGTCTATTTGTATCTTGTTCAAAGCCCAAGATGTGAAGCTGAAGGGTTTATGCTAAGAGAGAATTTGTCATCTCTAAAGAGGAGTTGTTGATGTTTGTATGTTGTGAGCAAGGCATAACTTTGATGCTAAAAGGTTGATTGACTCAACCGGGGTTTTCTTTATACAAAGCCTAAGAGGAGGCTATTGACCCTACAAGAGGGTATTTGTTATTTGTCTCGTACGAAGCCCGAGATAGAGGCTAGAAGGGTTGACTCAACAAGAGAGTACTAACAAGTGACTGACCCAACAAGAGAGTGTTTTATATCTCGTACGAAGCCCGAGATAGAGGCTGAGAGGGGATTGACTCAACTAGAGAGTCCTTTATACTCAACAAGAGAGTAATCTTATGTGTCTTGTACAAAGCCCAAGACGGAGGCTAAAGGGTGCTTGACTCAACAAGAGAATCTTTTATACTCAACAAGAGAGTGTTTTATGTGTCTTGTACAAAGCCCGAGAGGGAGGCTAAAAGTGGTCGACTCAAATAGAGAGTCTTTTATACTCAACAAGAGAGTGATTTTCTATCTCGTATGAAGCCCGAGATGGAGGCTGAAGATGGTTGACTCAACAAGAGAGTCTTTTATACTCAACAAGAGAGTGATTTTCTATCTCATTCGAAGCCCGATATGGAGGCTAAAAAGGGATTGACTCAACAAGAGAGTCCTTTATACTCAACAAGAGAGTGATTTTATGTGTCTTGTACAAAGGCCAAGACAGAGGCTAAAGGGTATGATTGACTCAACAAGAGAGTATTTGAACAAGTGATTGACTCAACAAGAGAGTCTTTTATACTCAACAAGAGAGTCTTTTATACTCAACAAGAGAGTATTTACGTGTGTCTTGTACGAAGCCCGAGATGGAGGCTAAAGGTGGTTGACTCAGCAAGAGAGTCTTTTATACTCAACAAGAGAGTGATTTTTCTATCTCGTACGAAGCCCGAGATGGAGGCTAAAAGGAGATTGACTCAACAAGAGAGTCTTTTTTACTCAACGAGAGAGTGCTGTATATGTGTCTTGTACAACGCCCAAGACAGAGGCTAAAAGAGGATTTGACTCAACAAGAGAGTCTTTTATACTCAACAAGAGAGTGTTTTGTGTCTCGTACGAAGCCCGAGATTGAGGGTAAAAGGTTGACTCAACAAGAGAGTCTGAAAAGGTTAGCTCCGCTGGGGAGAATCATTTGTACAAAGCCCAAGAAGAGGCTATCTTACCGCTGTGGATTCTGGAGATCCGGAGGCGGGTCCAAGTATGGGGTAACTCTCATGGGAGAGACCAGGTTTCTTTCTATGTTTGAAAAGGAACTTAAGAATGTCTTTGAGACTCAAGAGGCTTAGATTGTCCAAGTCTACTGGTGTTTTGAGAAATCGATTCTCAGATAGTGAATGCTCTTTGTATGATGCCCAAGAGAAGGCTGGTATGTTAAGGGATGAAAGTCAACCCATTAACTGGTCTGACACTTGACTCAGAAAGACAGCTCTAGCAAATTGATGACTAGGTTATGTTCCTATACCTGTAGAGGTCTTTGGGTCCTTGTACTAAGCCCAAGAGAAGGCATGAGAGCTTGTAAGAAGCTGACGGGTCCTTGTACAATGCCCAAGAGGAGGCGAGGATGATTTTAGGAACCCTGTGGGTCCCCAAACCCCGAGAAGTTCAAGACATGCCATTCACCGAGAATAGATCAAGCCAGGAAAGTTCGAGAATTTGGAAGAAACTCAAGAGATGCCATTCATGGAGAAAAGATCATCTCTGGGGAGTTAGAGTTTCTTTGACAATTTCTAAGGGTGACAGTCTGAGAAAGGGTTCACCGAGAATGCTGCCTTTCACGTCTCCATATTGTTTAACCCCAAGAGGAGGGAAGACTGTATATGGAAATCCTACGGGGATCTAGTTTTGTTTGTATTTAAGAGTGACCAACAGGCTTTACCTAGTGCTAGACGTAGTTGCTAGAGAAAACTTTAAATAACTATACTAGTATTACACAGGGGATATTTTGACAAGTATATAACAGTTTGTGAAAGAAGACTTACAGTGAAATAGCCCCACAATACAGTTATATATATATGAAAGCGGTAAATAAAAGCGGATAAACACTTACTCGGTTGTAGAGCTTCCATGCTGTTTGGTTAGTTGTTCAACAAAAAAAGCTTTGATAACAATATTACATTCTAAATCAAAGGAGAAAGTGCTTTGAAAAGATTGTTGGGGCTTACAGCTCAAGGAGAGGCCCGAGGTTTTATCAGTGACTGCACTGTTGTTTGAATTTGTACAGGGACTTATATAAGTGACTGAGGTCCAAGAAAGGTTTTCTGTACAAAGGGATGGGTCTTACACTCTATTAGAGGCCCAAATATTTATCTTTATACAAGTGGTGGGGCTTACAGCTCATGGAGAGGCCCACTGAAAAACAACGATAACACCGTTATTTTGAAAACTGTACAGGGGCTTATACAATGACTGAGGCCCAAAATGTTTATGTACAAAGGGGGGTGGGTCTTACACTCTATTAGAGACCCAAAGTATAAAGATGGGTCTTATAGCTCAAGGAGAAGCCCAGTTGATTTTTGTTTAAAAGGCGACGATCGTGTCGAGCTTTCTGACGATATCGGGACTTATACAATACACTGAGGCCTAAAATATTTTGGTTTCTAAGAGGGGTTGGGTCTTACACTCTATTAGAGGCCCAAAGTTATTTTAAGAGAAAGAATGGGGCTTACAACTCAAGGAGATGCCCAATTGGATTGTTTGAAAACGGTGATCGTGCCGAAGTTTTTGAAAACACAGGGGGTCTTATACAATGACTGAGGCCCAAATTATTTTGGTTTTCAAAAGGGATTGGGTCTTACACTCTATTAGAGGCCCAAAGTGTTTGAAAATGATTTGTTGGGGTGATTAAGATCAAAACCCTAAATTAATTTCAAGATGTGTTTTAATTAAATAAAAATTTAATTAAGATGGTCAAAATTATCAAACATGTATAAAAACAAGTTGTGATCTTGGATTAATGTTTGAAAAATCATGTTTATATCTACAAAATGATTGGAAACCAATTAAATTTGTAGAATCAAGGAGGAATAAATATTTCAAATGTTAAAAACAAATAAAACATTAATTCTTTGCAAAAATATCAAATATATGAAATAAATAATATTTTTGTGAATTTTTGGCAAAATAAAATATTTTAACATTTTTGTGAATTATTAAAAAAAGAATCAACTCAAAATCATTAAAACTCAGAGAGAAATTAATTTTTGAATCAATTAAATAAAATCACAAAATTCAAATATTCAAATATTTGAAAAAGGGCGCCAAGAACATGGCAAGAACACGCGCCCTCCCTCTGTTTCTGCAGATTTGTATTTTCTATTCAATCTCACTGAATACTTGATGATATCATGCAATCTACATGTCAATCTACTCGTTTTCACCTCACGGTCATGTTTATGGTCTTTAATTTCATTTATTTTAAGCATGGAATAAGAAATCAAAGAGAAACCTCAAGAACCCTAAAATTTGCATGAAGGTTCAGAAATTCCACACACCATTCAAACAAAGCAATTGATTGAGGGTAAACACTCTATGCAAGATTATGAACATATGGCCAAATTATTGTGCAACAAAAAATGCATGGATCATAGAGTTAGAAGAGCTCATGCTTACCTCTTGCAACTGGTGATCATGTTTTGGGTTAGAGGTGTTACAGCTTGGTTCCAATGATTTGGACAGGTTCCCTAGGTGCAATGGAGTGTGTCTGGATGCTTGGAGTTGATTGAATTGAGCTGGAACTTGATTTGGCACCTCAACTGCAAGTCTGCTAAAAGCTTGAGCAGTTGGCTGGTGATTTTGTGATTTTGGTGTTCCAGATGTTATGTGAGTGTTTGGATCACTTCTATATGATGTTTATGAGGTGTGTGTGTGATTGGTTTGGTTGGAATAGCTCTCAAACTCAAAACCCGATAGTGACTTGCTTTGGAAGGCAAATTTGGAGTGAAGGAAGAGATTTTGAGGAAAGCATCTGTTTGATGGCTTTGGTGTACTCAAACTGATCACAAATGAGCTCTATTTATAGTGCAACAAGTTTGTTTTGCAAGCAATAGTGAATGGAAACTGCTGCAGAGGTTTGGCTAATGTTGATCAATGGGAATCAAAGTCTCCTCTAGCCAATGACTAGAGGTTAGGGCACAGGCTGCTGGTTCCCTTGGTCTTGGATAAGTCTTGACTGAATTCAGTTGGAAGAGGCTCAGTCTATGCCACCTTGGTACATCCATTGAATGCTCCAAAACAAAATTGGAGTCTTGTCCCTCTTTTAGGGATTTCTAGGTTTGGCATGCTACTTTTGGTTCCAAGGACTTGGGAGGCTTGGGATCAGAGTTGGTTCCTCCTTGGTCCCCCCTTGAGGTGTTCAGATGGATAAGTGTGTTTGTCATTTGCACAAATTTGGCAAATCGAGTAAAATGCACAAATCTGCCTTGTTTTGACAGTTTTCAGTAAGGCATATTGCCATTGTCATATCTCATGGCTCAAGTGGAATTTGATGGAGTTCTTGGCCATTTTGGAAAGCCCTCATATGATACAACAACTGTTTGATCATAGTTGGTTTTGATACTTTTTGGATCCAAGTGAAAAATGCCCCTACATTTGGAAAAAAGTGAAGGCAGATTCTGACTTAGTGAAAATTTCACTAAGTGTTGGAAAAAAATGGCATTTTCACTTTTTGTGATTTTGATCATTCCATAACTAAAAATCCATGAGGAATTGGAATGAGTTGTGTTTGAAGCTTTTGTAGAGGGCCATGAGAGCTACCAATCCAGCTTTGAATGGGGAAGAATGGCCTTGTGGTTTAGGAGTTATGATCCTCCAAAGTTGGTACCCTAGCCACTTGGTTCCATAACTTAGAAATTTCTAAGTTTTTATGGTTTCCCCTTTTACAAGTTATCCCACTTTTCTTGATTTTTCTTGATGAATGGTGATTCCAATCACACATTAACATCATTTTAGGGTCAAAGAACCATAATTATGAAAAATCTCAAAAAGTCAAAGTTTGACTTTTGTGCACAGTTGACTTTTTATCAGATGAATTCCAAACTGTGCGATCCTCTATGAAATCAAGTCCTAGACCTAAATCAAACTTGATGGACATGTTCCATAGGTGTTATAGGGTGTATTGAAGTCAAACATGTCCATCAAGTTTGATTTAGGTCAAGGACATGATTTCCTAGAGGATTGCACAGTTTGGAATTCATCTGATAAAAAGTCAACCGTGCACAAAAGTCAAACTTTGAATTTTTGAGATTTTTCATAAACATGGTTCTTGGACCCTAAAATGATGTTAATGTGTGATTGGAATCATCATTCATCAAGAAAAACCAAGAAAAGTGGGATAAATTGTAAAAGGGGTAACCATAAAAAACTTAGAAAATTTCTAAGTTATGGAATAAAGTGGAAAGGGTACCAACTTTGGAGGATCATAACTCCTAAACCACAAGGCCATGTTTCCCCATCCAAAGCTCGATTTGTAGCTCTCATGGCCCTCTACAAAAGCTTCAAACATAAATCATTCCAATTCACCATGGATTTTGAGTTATGGAATGATCAAAATCAAGAAAAGTGAAAATGTCACTTTTTTTCCAACACTTAGTGAAATTTTCACTAAGTCAGAATCTGCCTTCACTTTTTTCCAAATGTAGGGGCATTTTTCACTTGGATCCAAAAAGTATCAAAACCAACTATGATCAAACAGTTGTTGTATCATATGAGGGCTTTCCAAAATGGCCAAGAACTCCATCAAATTCCACTTGAGCCATGAGATATGACAATGCCAATATGCCTTGCTGCAAACTGTCATGGCAAGGCAGATTTTGGAGTTTTGCTCGATTTGCTCAAATTTTGCAAAGGGCAAGCAACTCTATCCATCTGAACACCTCAAGGGGGACCAAGGAGGAACCAACTCTGATCCCAAACCTCCCAAGTCTTTGGAACAAGAAGTAGCATGCCAAACCTAGAAATCCCTAAAAGAGAAACAAGACTCCAATTTTGGATTGGAGCATTTAATGGATGCACCAAGGTGGCATGGACTGACACATTTGCAACTGAATTCAGTCAAGACTTATCCAAGACCAAGGGAACCAGCAGCCTGTGCCCTAACCTCAAGTCAATGGCTAGAGGAGACTTGGATTCTCATTGCTCAACATTGGCCAAACCTATGATGCAGTTACCATTCACTATTGCAGCCAAAACAAACTTGCTCTACTATAAATAGAGCTCAATTGTGTTCAGTTTGAGTACACCAAAGCCAACAAACGGATGCTTTCCTCAAAATCTCCTTCTCACTTCCAATTTCGCCTTCTAAGGCAAGTCACTATCGGGTTTTGAGTTTGAGAGCTATTCCAATCAAACCAATAACACACACACACACCTCATAAACATCATATAGAAGTGATCCAAACACTCACATAACATTTGGAACACCAAAATCACAAAGTCACTAGCCAATTGCTCAAGTTCTTGACAGATTTGCAGTTGGGGGTACCATCTCAAGTTCCATATCATTTCAATCCACTCCAAGCATCCAGACATACTCATGGCACCTAGGGAAGCTATCCGCATCATTGGAACCTAGCTGTAACACCTCTAACACAAAATACGATCACCAGCTGCAAGAGGTAAGCATGAGCTCTTCTAACTCTATGATCCATGCATTTTTTGCTGCACAATAATCATGCATAGAGTGTTTACCCTCAATCAATTGCCTTGTATAAATCGTGTATGGAATTTCTGAACCTTCATGCAGAATTTTGGGTTCTTGAGGTTTCTCTTTGATTTCTTATTCCATGCTTAAAATAAATGAAATTAAAGACCATAGACATGATCGTGAGGTGAAAACGAGTAGATTGATATGTAGATTGCATGATATCATCAAGTATTCAGTGAGATTGGATAGAAAACGCAAATCTGCAGAAACAGAGGGAGGGCGCGTGTTCTTGCCATGTTCTTGGCGCCCTTTTTTCAAAGATTCAAATATTTGAATTTTATGATTTTATTTAATTGATTCAAAAATTAATTTCTCTCTGAGTTTTAATGATTTTGAGTTGATTCTTTTTTTAATAATTCACAAAAATGTTAAAATAGTTTATTTTACCAAACAAATCCCAAAAATATTATTTATTTCATACAATTGATATTTTTGTAAAGAATTAATATTTTAATTATTTTTGGACATTTAAAATATTTTTTCCTTCTTGATTTTGCAAATTTTAGTGACTTCCAGTCATTTTGTGGATCAAAACTTGATTTTTGAAACATTAATCCAAGATCACAATTTTATTTTCACATGCTTTACAATTTTGGTCATTTTAATTGAATTTTTATTCAATTAAAATACATTTTTGAAAACAAATTAGGGTTTTGGTTAATTCAACCCTCATTGAACTTTTTTAAACACACTTTGGGCCTCTAATAGAGTGTAAGACCCAACCCCCCCCCCTTTGAAAACCAAAATAATTTGGGTCTCAATCATTGTATAAGACCCACGGTGTTTTCAAAAACCTCGGCGCAATCGCCGTTTTCAAACAAATAAACCTTGGGCCTCTCCTTGAGCTGTAAGCCCCACCACTTGATAAAAATAATCACTTTGGGCCTCTAATAAAGTGTAAGACCCAAGCCTTTTTGTAAACAAACCCATTGTGGGCCTCACTTATTGTATAAGTCCCTCTGTGTATTTTCAAAAACTTCGGCGTGATCGCCGCTTTCAAGCAAAAATCATATGGGCCTACCCTCGAGTAGTAAGACCCATTTCCTTTCTTTAAACTCACTTGGGCCTATAATAGAGTGTAAGACCCAATCCCCTTTTAACCTAAACAATTTTTAGGCCTCAGATATTGTATAAGTCCCTCTGCGTTAAAAGGAAAATCTCGGCACGATCTCCAGTTCAAAATCAACCTTGGGCCTACCCTCGAGTAGTACGACCCATTTCTTTTCTCTTCCTACTTTGGGCCTCTAAGAGAGTGTAAGACCCATCCCGTTGTACAGAAAACCTTTTTTGGGTCTCAGTCACTTGTATAAGTCCCTGTACAAATTCAAAACAACAGTGCAATCACTGATAAAACCTTGGGCCTCTCCTTGAGCTGTAATCCCCAACAATCTTTTCAAAGCACTTTCTCCTTTGATTTTGAATTCAAATATACTGTTGTTTTCAATCTTTCTTTGTTGAACAACTAACCCAACAACATGGAAGCTCTACAACCGAGTAAGTGTTTATCCGCTTTCATTTACCACTTTCATATATATATAACTGTATTGTGGGGCTGCTCACTATAAGTCTTCTTTCACATACTTTATATACCGTATAATACTAGTATAGCTATTTAGAGTTTTCCCCCGGCAACTACGTCTAGCACTAGGTAAAGCCCTGTTGATCACTCTTGAATAGACAAAACTAGATCCCCCATAGGAGCACTAGATACAGTCTTCTCTTCGGTTGTTACCCTTAGAAATTGTCAAAGAAACTCTAACTCCCCAGGGATGATCTTTTCTCCGTGAATGGCATCTCTTGAGTTTCTTCCAAATTCTCGAACTTTCCTGGCTTGATCTATTCTCTGTGAATAGGCTGTCTTGAATTTCTCGGGGTTTGGGGACCCACCGGCTTCTTAAAAGCATCCCCGCCTCCTCTTGGGCGTTGTACAAGGACCCGTTGGCTTCTTAGAAGTTTTCACAGCCTCATCTTAGGCTTTGTATAATGATTCTTCCTCAGCAAAGATAACCTCCTCTTGGGCTTCGTACAAATTGTCCCTTCGGCTTCTTAAAAGTTTTTCTGCCTTCTCTTGGGCTTTGTACAATTGTCCCGACGGCCTCTTAAAGGTATAGGAACAGAAACTAGTCATCTTAATAGAGCAGTCTTTCAAAAGAGTCTAGACCTTCATCCTTTAACATTCCAGCCTTCTCTCAGGCATCATACAACATGCCTTCGCTATCTGAGAATCTATTTCTCAAACACCAGTAGACTTGAACAATCTCAACACCCTAGGATTTCCCATTTCCTTAAAGAACAGGAAATAACCCTGATCCTCTGATCACAACCTTACTCATAATCTTTCTCTTCATAAGAACTGATTTTCTCTTTTATCCAAAACACTGGACCTGTCACTCAACTGAAACAGTCACCATCACGATAGCCTCCTCTTGGGCTTTGTACAAATGACTCTCCCCAGCGGAGCTAACCTTTAGCCTCCATCTCGGGCTTCATACGAGATACAAAAAACACTCTCTTGTTGAGTATAAAAGACTCTCTTGTTGAGTCACCAACTTTTAGCCTCCATCTCGGGCTTCGCACGAGACACAAAAACACTCTCTTGTTGAGTATAAAAGACTCTCTTGTTGAGTCACCAACTTTTAGCCTCCATCTCGGGCTTCGTACGAGATACAAAACACTCTCTTGTTGAGTATAAAAGACTCTCTTGTTGAGTCACCAAACTTTTAGCCTCCATCTCGGGCTTCGTACGAGATACAAAAAACACTCTCTTGTTGAGTATAAAAGACTATCTTGTTGAGTCACCAAACTTTTAGCCTCCATCTCGGGCTTCGTACGAGATACAAATCACTCTCTTGTTGAGTATAAAAGACTCGCTTGTTGAGTCATCAATCCCTTTGGCCTCCGTCTTGGGCTTCGTACAAGACACATAATCACTCTCTTGTTGAGTATAAAAGACCCCGGTTGAGTCAATCAACCTTTTAGCATCAAAGTTGTGCCTTGCTCACAACATACAAACATCAACAACTCCTCCTTAGAGATGACAAATTCCCTCTCAATCAGGAACCCCTTTAGCTTCACATCTTGGGCTTTGAACAAGATACAAATAGACCCTTTAGCTTCACATCTTGGGCTTCGAACAAGATACAAACCACCTTTAGCTTCACATCTTGGGCTTTGAACAAGACACCAAAATAACCTTTTTCCTCCCATAGAATAGGAGGAACTACGATCGCTCTGATTTCCCTGTTCCGGGAATACGTAGGCATAAGATTGAAAAATCTTAGTGAGCATACTAATCAAAAATCCAAAATCCCATATATCAATCCCCAAAAGCACCGAATCCTAACATCTTACCAAAAACCCCCACAAATGGTCCAAACATTCTATTCTTAGCAAAATAACTGAGGAGAGGCCCACATCTTAATAGCATCTATAAACCAACAGTTTTGACTATTTAACCTCAGTTTGCAAGCAGGGTTAATTGGAGAAATCTATTTCCCTTCCTTCATCAGCTTCAATAGGATAAAATGATGAATCGAACTGTAGTACCCCAGAGCGACAGTGCTTAAGAACCACGTCCAAAATCGCTCTCTACAGAAAAATGGCGCCCACCGTGGGGCTTTCTTCTCTTTCTTACGATCTTCGGTAGAAACGTTAAGTTCAGAAACGCCATAGAAAAGGGCGACTTCGCTAGGGAAGATCATTCTTTCTTCTATGAAATTCAAATTTCACAGAAATGGCAACTCTGCTGGGGAGCCATTATCTGTTAGGATCATAAGACTACAAGTCTAGGATGATTAAGACAAATATATATACTGCTTTTCCTAATTGATATCTGTGTTTATTTTTCTGCTAATGGGAATGCGTGTGATGCCGCATGTGGAAAGATTAAGTATACACCTAAGATAGGTGATGGCAATGCGGGTAATCTTACTGGGAGTGAATTCTAGTTAAGAGTCCTCAATCGACCAACAAACTCAGTGGAGACTCCCTTTACAGATACATTACCTATACGACTCCGGTTGTTGAAAGTAGTGTGGTCGACTGGGTTATCTGAGAAGCTGAGGTTTTTAGTAGACTTAAGCCATTTTGTAGTGCGGAAGCTATCGGAAATAGTTGTCACGCGATACTACCCTCATTTGAGGCCACTCTAAGATGCATCAGCTCGCTGGCGATCCGCTTGCTGTTGTTATCCCAAGAGGGGTCAATGATTTTGCGGACAGGTACAAAAATCACCAGTATAAACCTTTGGGGGGGTAGAGCCTTGACTTCATGACACCGACCCTTTGACCCCATGTTTTTCTATGTTTTTGTGTGTTGCATTCATACATTCATCTAAAAAACATTAAAAAACAGAAAAAATCTTCTCTTATAGTCTCCCTTTTTCAAATTAAACTAAGACAATGATTGCAAATGTCAAATAAAAAGATTGCGCTAATGGATTTCGGTAGAAGGAAAACTCATAAGTACACCTTCAAGGTTCCAAAACTAGAGGATTTAGGAGGTTTGGCTAGGATGATAACCAACCACGAGGCTTTTAGAGCCAAGTACGGAGGACTGTTGTCCTTGTTAAGGGTTCATGTAATCAAAGGAATCCTGTCCACACTAATCCAGTTCTACGATCCGGTCTATCACTGTTTCACATTCCCGGATTATCAGCTAGCACCAACGCTGGAGGAGTACTCTCACCTGACTGATTTACATATTACTGATCAAGCTCCATTTTCTGGACTGAAAGAAATTCCAAAGGATCAAACCATTGCAAGAGCAATCTATTTGGATGAGTCAGAAGTCAGGACTCACATGACTACTAAGGGTGGAGTCCAGGGTTTGCCAGACCAGTTCTTGATAAAGAAAGCTCTATACTTTGCTAGTATAGGGAATGCGGCGGCTTTCGAGAGCATATTTGTTTTGCTCACCTACGGGTTATTTTTGTTTCCCAACATCGATAACTTTGTAGATATCAACGCCATTAAGATTTTTCTGATTGGAAACCATGTACCAACTTTGCTCGCGGATGCTTATCATTCGGTACACTTAAGGAATTTGTATAGCGGAGGAATGATCACATGTTATGTGCCCCTGCTATATAAATGGTTCACTTCCCATTTGCCCAAGTCTGCTGCATTTTGGGATCAAAAGAATACTTTACGTTGGTCATAGAGAATTATGTCTCTTACCAACTCTGACATCGATTGGTACAATAGGATCTACGACGGGATCAGGATCATTGACCGTTGTGGAAATTTCCCAATTGTACCCCTTATAGGAACTAAGGGAGGAATCAATTATCATCCAATTTTAGTTCGTCGTCAATTTGGATACCCGATGAGGCATATCCCATGTAATGCTCATCTGGAAGGTCTTTTCTTCAAGGAAGGAGAAAACGATAGGGCACTAAAGAAATAAATAGTGCATGCATGGAAACACGTTCATAGAAAAGGACGAGAGCCTCTAGGAAAACCGGACTGTGTCTCGGTGGAGCCTTATCTCCACTGGGTACAAACTAGAGCTCTCAAGCTAAGGATGCCTTACCCTCGTCAGGAGGTTCTTCCATTAAGGGACTCTGCCCTTTATTTTATGTCTGAGACGGAAAAACTTCAGGTTACTCTCAGCAAGGTTCAATAGGAGAAGAGGTCTTGGAGGAACAAGAACCGTATTCTCAATGTGGAGTGCAAGAAACTACAGCAACTATTAAGGGAAAAGGATGCTCTGATTGAGATTTTAGAGCAGCATGCTGTAGAGAATCAGGATGACCAAAGGAGTTTGCTCGCTCCTTTCACTTGGCAAAGGAATCACAACCCGACAACGGCCGAAGAGCCCCAGTCAAAGAAAAGAAAAGTACTAGAACCAGCACCTGAGCTCCCCTCGGAGAGGACTCGGGATCCATAAGCTTAGATTTTCTTTTTCAGCACTTTGTAAATTACTGTATTTCTGTTTCCGCAATCCTTTGAATTCAATAAAATGGGGTTTCCCCACTGTTTGATATTTGCAATCTAATTGTCGAAGTTTACTTTGAATAAACAAAAAATGTACAATTAATATAATCATTGCATTCATCATTCTCACATAACGCATTCTTCTTACCTACAAATCTCACGTTTGTGTCTCGATTCTAGAGTCAAACTATCTCATTCGTACAATACTCGAGCCAATCGTCAAAAAAAAAAGATGGATCTGAGAAAGCTTCATAGTGACATGCAAGCTCTAGCAGAAGCTCAGATGCAACAACAAAGGACTGTGATCTCAGAGATCACATCAACACCCATAGTGGAGAAGTATGATCCTAGGTATAGAAGGCCGAAAGATCGTCCCTGGGGCATGCCACTTAACTATATCCCGAAAGGATATATTCCGCCGATCACTGGAGATCCGGAAACTTCAGCAGGAGCCGCTAGGCCTGAAGGTTACAAACTTCGGGAAAGCGAAGATGCCAGGGGCATACCAACAACTCCTGAAGGTTACAAACTTCGGGAGGCACCAAGATTCGCTGCCGTAGTAACAGTACCGCCCCCTGTGGTGCACACTGTCCCGAAAGGACAGATTCCACTAATACCTTCTGGAAGGAGGGAAAGTATGTTCGACAGAATGGATGAGTTCCAGGAACAATTCCTGGGGATGCAGAAAGAACTGCAAGCCATTCGCAGTCAGGATTTATTTGGAAAGGACGCCGCGGACCTTTGTTATGTCCCCGATGTGAAAGTCCCGCACAAATTCCAGGTGCCCGATTTTGAAAAGTACAAGGGTAACTCTTGCCCTCAAAGCCATTTGGTGATGTACGCTCGGCGAATGTCAGCTCAGACAAAAAACCAAGAGCTGCTGATCCACTACTTCTAAGATAGATTAACCGGTGTCGCACTCAAATGGTATATGGGTTTAAACCGCACTGAGATTAGCGCTTTCAGAGATCTTGGCGCTGCTTTCGTTCAGAAATACAAATACAACCTAGACATGGCACCAGACAGAGATCAACTCAGATCAATGTCACAAAAGGATAAGGAAACCTTTAAGGAGTACGCTCAGAGATGGCGTGAAATCGCCACCCAGATTTGTCCACCTCTTGAAGAAAAAGAGATGACAAAGATCTTCTTAAAGACGTTAAGCTAATTTTACTATGATAGAATGGTTGCCAGTGCGCCCAGTGACTTTATCGAGATGGTGGGTATGGGAGTGCGTCTTGAGGAACCAGTCCAAGAAGGACATTTAGTTAAGGACGCTCGATCATCAAGTAATACAAAACGATACGGTAGTGCTCTCCCTAAAAAGTAAGAGCAAGATATTGGGAATATCTCTCTCGGAAAGCAAAGGCGACGGTATCAACCAGTAGCAGCCGTGACTCCTGCTATTAACCCTATGCCCATTTCTACGTATCAACCTCAGGTTGTGCAGAGCCAACCTAATCAACAACAATTTCAGCAAAGGACACAACAGTCTCTTCAGCAGACTCGTCCTCCATATAACAACAACCGCACAATGCGGCCACCAGGGTTCGATCCTATACCGGCATTGTACGCCGAACTGTTTCCATTATTACTGGTCAAGGGGCATGTCCAGACCAAGTTTCCTCTCGCAATACTGGAAAATCTACCCTTTTGGTTCAAAGCGGATCAGACTTGCCCTTACCATCAAGGAGGACCAGGGCATAACATAGAAAACTGTCTCAGCTTCAAATCCGATGTCCAAGAGCTTGTTAGGAGCGGGGTCTTATCTTTCAAAGATACGAATCCTAATGTTCTCACCAACCCGCTGCCTCAACACGAGAAAGCTGCAGTTAATTTGATAGAGGGAGAGTCTAACAACAGCTATCAAATTCATGATGTACTCTTATTATGGGCCAATTTGGTCAAGATGCATTATAGACAGAGCGGATACGGCCATGTGCCACCTCATAACTATCACCGGTGTGATATCTGCTCTAAAGACAATCAAGGATGTTCTGTGGTGCAATCCGCTCTATAGGAACAGTTGGATCTCGGATGGATCCAACAACAGCAAATTCGTGGGGTTAACATGGTTTATACGAATTCCAACATCGTTCAAAATCACAATATTCTAGCAATGAATGTTAACTTAGTGGCAATGCACTCAAGGCAAAGCCAACATCATAATCTGCCATGGCACGATTACGATTCCTGTCTGATTTGCTCGGTAAACAAACAAGGATGCTCTTTTATACAAGAGGCCCTCCAGCGTCAAATGGATCTTGTGTGGATCCATGACTACCATGATAGAAATTAGTATCAAGTGAACATGGTTTAAATCTTCGATATTCGGTTGATGAATACCAGCCTGGTGGAGTTACACGCCAGGCAAGTCCAACTCGGTTTTCTCACTTCGCATGATTATCTAAGCTGTAAAGTATGTTGTGAGAGTAACCAAGGGTGCGCTCTTGTTCAAAGGACTTTACAACACTTTCTAAACCACTGGTGGCTTCCGATCTATATGGATGAAGACACACAACAAATCAGTGTGGTTAACGGGAACCCTACTCGGCATCAGAGTTAGAATGTCCGATCTACGGAAACAGACCTAGTGAGGTTACACTGCATTCAAAATGGACGTGGCCAGGTGCCACCGCATAACTACGAGCGTTGTAAGGTCTGCTCGGAAAATAATCAAGGATGTTACCTCGTACGAGCAGCTCTTCAGAGTCATTTGGACCCCAAAGAGATTCAATAATACTCAGTTTCGGGGTCTATCAACTGGACGCCAGACTATTTCGCTGATCAAATCAAGGACGTTATTGTAATTTCTGATCGTGAGAGAACCAAGGATGTTTGTACCATCATTCCTCTACTTGACAAGTCAAAGGTTTTTAACTGGGAATTGATTGAAGTTACTTACGACAGTCAGAAAAATCAGAAGGCTCCTGTAGTTATCTATCTACCAGGACCAGTGCCGTATGAATCAACTAAGGCTATCCCTTACAAATACGGTGCAACAACAGTCGAGAATGGAAAGGAAATTCCATTACCCTCCGTCGTAAATATCGCAGACATCGGTCGAGTAACACGGAGCGGTCGAATCTTTAACAGAGGAGTTGGAGAACCTAACAGAGAAAAGGAACCTCAAACGGAAGTTCCTAATCCACCAGTCGGTCAATCCAGTAATCCCGACCTTTCAAAAAACGATGATGAGATGCTGAAGCTCATCCAAAGGAGTGAATACAACATTGTCGATCAGCTGTTACAAACTCCTTCAAAGATCTCAGTGTTATCGCTTTTGCTTAGTTCCGAAGCCCACAGAGAGGCTCTACAGAAAGTCTTAGAGCAGGCCTTCATGGAACAGGATGTGTCAATACGACAATTCGATAGCATCATCTTTAACATCACTTCCTGCAACAACTTGGGGTTTAGTGATGAGGAATTGCCGGAAGAAGGCAAAGGCCACAACATGGCGCTTAATATCACAGTTAACTGCCAGGACGATGCCTTGGCCATCATACTGGTAGACACCAGATCGGCTCTCAACGTTATGCCGAAGTCCACTCTGATGCAACTATCATTCAAGGGACCTCCAATGAGAGGCAGTGAAGTCATCGTCAAAGCATTTGACGGATCCAGGAAAACAGTTATTGGCGAAGTCGACCTTCCCATAACTATCGATCCTCACACTTTCCTAGTCACTTTCCAGGTCATGGACATCCGGGCAACATACAGTTGCTTATTAGGAAGACCTTGGATACACCAGGCTGGGGCAGTAACTTCGACACTTCACCAGAAGCTGAAGTTTGTCAAGAACGACCAACTCGTCACAGTCTGCAGAGAACAAGCCCTGATTGTGAGTAACCTTTCATTATCCACTTGTGTAGAACCCGAGGAGGTTGTTGGGACTCAGTTCCAAGCGCTTTTGATGACTAATGAGGATCAACTAGAGAAAGGAACATCGATTTCCTCGTATAAAGATGCTCTCGAGGCAATCAGAAATAACAATGCAAAGGGATGGGGACAGCTCGTCATTCCTACCAATAATAAAACAAAGAAGGGTCTTGGTTTTTCTTCAACCTGTACCCAGACAGCTGCTAATGATGAAAGTCTTCATCCCATTCAGAACTTCTTCCACGGTAGAGGTTTCCTTCACCCAGTGTCTCAAGAAGTCCATACCATCAACGAGGGAGATTCCTCCGACATGGAGGAAGAATGGGAGTCCTATCTTAACAAGGACGGTTATATGTCTCAGGAAGAGGTACCTACGCCATTTTGCTATCCGGCACAGAGTCCGAGATTTATACCGAGATCAGAAGTTAAAATGATATACGGAGATTATGATCCAGAAGGATTCCGCGCTCTACCAAATTCATTAGAGGAGGACACTCCAATGAAATACAACTTCGACCACAACTACTATGGCCCGATGGATGGTCTACCTATCCGGCAGCCGTACCCAGGAGACTCGGGGCAAGAAAATCACCGGAACAATGAAAATCAGCTGAGCATCATTGAAAAGAATACATGCATCCCCACAGAATCATGGGATCATTACTCAGGGCATTCAGAAAATATCCAGTGCGACGACGAAGTTGCAAAGTTTGCCGGACTAGAATTCATTAACTATGCTTTTCCTGGGGTCAACATCATCGAAAGGGATGACTCCTCCAGTTCCAAAGAAGTGTGGGACACCTTGGGACAACCAAGTGGAAAATACGACTTTATGGTCAAGTACACCGCTCCTGAAAGCTCTCGCATCAGGCTCGAAGACATCCAGCTAACTGGATAGGGAGATATACCTGAGAGCACAAATACTCTGCGAAATACAACTGAGGAATCCTCCTACGACAACTCTGCTTGGGAGTAAGATTCCAATGATCCTGCTCCGCCAGAAATCAGTGTCATTTCTGAAGACCAGCCAAGAAAGAAGGTACCAGACTTTGTGATTCACCAAGGAGTTTGCCGCCAATGGGTTGCAGTCGATGTTCCGAAGATCGTCCATAAGTCAAAGTAATTGCCATCTTTGTTTTAACTTTTCACCCTGCCCAGGTGAAATGGATGCTTTGATAAGGCTCGCTTTCTGTAAATATACCTCTTCGCTTCGCCCAAAGCGACAGAGTTTTGTTTTATAGGGCTGTAGTTTCAAGAATCGACTAAATCATAAATAAATAAACGTCGTTCTCTAATTTCCGCATTAATTGTTGTTTTCTCTTTTCGCTTTTTAAGAAAATGGTAATCCTAAAAAACAAAACAAATAATAAAAACAAGTAGTTTTCAGAAAAAACACTACACACACTCTTACATTTTCTCTATCTCTTCTGAAACACAAATCATCACGTCATGCAGATTGCTTGTTTTAAACCCCGTTGAAACATATGATCCAATGCCTTCTCCCAACTTTGAATTCCTGGTATTTGAGGCTGAAGAAGAAGATGATGACGAAATTCCAGAAGAGATCTCCCGATTATTCAAACAAGAGGAAAGGTCCATTAAACCTCACAAAGAGCCTTTGGAAACAATCAACTTGGGTTCAGAGGAAGAGAGAAAAGAAGTCAAAATTGGAGCACTGCTCGGTTCAACTGTCAAAGAGAGTTTGACAAAGCTTCTCAAAAAGTTTCCCGATGTATTCGCTTTGTCCTATCAGGACATGCCAGGGTTGGATACCAGCATCGTGGAACATCATCTACCGTTAAAGTCAGAATGTCCACCAGTAAAATAGAGGTTGAGACGGACTCATCCGGACATGGCCATGAAAATCAAAGAGGAAGTACAGAAACAGATTGACGCGGGTTTCCTCGCCACATCAGAATATCCTCAATGGTTAGCCAACATAGTGTCAGTCCCGAAAAAGGACGGAAAGGTCAGAATGTGTGTAGATTACAGGGATCTGAACAAACCCAGTCCAAAGGATGACTTTCCTTTGCCACACATTGACATGCTGGTAGATAGTACATCAAAGTTCAAAGTTTTCTCCTTCATGGATGGATTCTTCGGCTATAATCAGATAAAAATGACGCCGAAAGATATGGAGAAAACCTCCTTCATCACCCATGGGGTACTTTTTGTTACAAGGTAATGTCGTTCGGTTTGAAAAATGCCAGGGTAACCTATCAAAGGGCCATGACTACTCTGTTTCATGACATGATACACAAGGAAATCGAGGTATATGTCGATGATATGATTGCCAAATCTAGAACAGAGGAGGAGCATGTGATCCACCTGTCAAAACTATTCGAGCATCTGAGAAAGTACAAACTCCGCTTGAATCCCAACAAATGCACCTTCGGTGTTCGCTCAGGGAAACTCTTAGGGTTCATCGTCAGCCAGAAAGGAATTGAGGTTGATCGTGACAAGGTCAAGGCCATTCAAGAAATGCCTTCTCCGAAAACTAAAAAACAAGTCGGAGGATTCCTAGGACGTCTGAACTACATTTCCAGATTTATATTCCTCATGACCGCGACATGTGCGCCAATTTTCAAATTACTCAAAAAAGACCAGGATTGCGTTTGGACAAAAGACTGCCAAACTGCCTTCGACAGTATCAAGGAGTATCTGTTGAACCCACCGATTTCGTCACCTCTAGTGGAAGGAAGACCACTGATCATCTACCTAATAGTCTTGGAGGACTCAATGGGTTATGTACTTGGCCAACAAGACGAGACCAAAAGGAAAGAGTATGCCATCTACTATTTGAGCAAGAAACTCACCGACTGCGAGACTCGATACACTATGCTCGAGAAAACTTGTTGTGCTCTGGCTTGGGCACCCAAACGTCTTCGCCAGTACATGATTCGTCACACTACTTGGTTAATCTCCGAAATGGATCCAATCAAGTACGTCTTTGAAAACCCTGCTCTCACGGGAAGGATTGCCCGTTGGCAGATGTTGTTATCAGAATATGACATAGAGTACCATGCTCAAAAAGCCGTTAAGGGAAGTGTTTTAGCCGATCATTTGGCTCATCAACCAATTGACGATCAGGAATCAGTCAGATTTGACTTCCCAGATGAAGATGTCATGTATCTAAAAATGAAAGACTGCGATGAACCGCTACCTAGTGAAGGGCCAGAACCAGGTTCCTAATGGGGACTAATCTTTGACGGAGCTGTCAATCATTACGGAAACAAAATTGGGGCAATCATCATAACACTTCAGGGTACCCACATTCCTTTCACCGCCAGACTTACATTCAAGTGTACAAACAACTAGGCCGAATACGAAGCTTGTGTCATGGGTCTCGAAGAAGTGATTGACTTAAGGATTAAGAACTTGGATGTATATGGCGACTCAGCCCTGGTTATCAATCAGATCAAAGGAGATTGGAACACATACCAATTAGGATTGATTCCTTACAAAGATTACGCGAGAAGGTTGTTACCCTTCTTCAACAAAATCGAGTTTCATCACATCCCTCATGAAGAGAATCACATGGCTGATGCATTAGCCACCCTCTCTTCCATGATTAGTGTAGGTCAATGGAATAACATGCCTAAGATCGACATAATGCGCCTTGAACGGCCCGCTTACATCTTCGTGATTGAAGTAGTCATAGACGACAAACCTTGGTATCACGACATCAAATGCTTCCTTCAGAAACAAGAGTACCCACCTGGGGCATCTAGAAAGGACCGAAAGACCCTCAAAAGATTGGCTGGCAGCTTCTTCTTGAGTGGTGATACACTCTATAAGAGAAACTTTGACATGGTCTTGCTTCGATGCGTAGACAAACCAGAAGCAAACATGCTGATAAAAGAAATTTATGAAGGATCCTTTGGCACTCATGCCAATGGACACACAATGGCGAGAAAAATTCTAAGAGCATGGTACTACTGGTTGACCATGGAATCCGACTGCTACAAGTACATGAGGAAGTGTCACAAGTGTCAGATATACTCAGACTAAATTCATGTACCGCCAACGCATCTCAAAGTTCTCTCTTCCCCATGGCCTTTCTCCGTATGGGGAATCGACATGATTGGCATGATTGAGCCCAAGGCTTCAAACGGACATCGGTTCATCCTGGTAGCCATTGATTACTTCACAAAGTGGGTCGAAGCAGCGTCATATGCCAATGTAACCCGGCAAGTGGTGGTCCAATTTATTAAAAATAATATCATCTGCCGTTATGGTGTTCCGAGCCAGATCATTACTGACAATGGATCTAACTTGAACAATAAGATGATAAAAGAGTTATGTGCTGAGTTCAAGATCAAACACCATAACTCATCACCCTACCGACCCAAGATGAACGGAGCGGTAGAAGCGGCTAACAAGAACGTCAAGAAGATCGTTCAAAAGATGGTTGTAACCTACAAAGATTGGCATGAAATGCTACCCTTTGCTCTCCATGGTTATCGTACATTTGTCCGCACTTCAACAGGGGCAACCCCTTTCTCTCTAGTATATGGCATGGAAGCAGTGCTCCCCATAGAGGTAGAGATCCCATCAATCCGGGTATTGATGGAAGCTAAGCTAACAGAAGCTGAATGGTATCAAAGTCGACACGATGAACTGAATCTGATCGAAGAAAAATGAATAACGACACTATACCACGGTCAGTTGTATCAGCAAAGAATGAAGAAGGCATTTGACAAAAAGGTCCGACCTCGTGTTTTCCGGAAAGGAGACCTTGTGCTAAAAAAGATACAATCATTTCTCACTGATTCCCGGGGCAAATGGACCCCGAATTATGATGGCCCCTACGTGGTCAAGAAAGCTTTCTCAGGCGGCGCCTTGAGACTCGCAACCATGGACGGAGAGGAATTTGCCTACCCCACGAATGTTGATGTAGTCAAGAAATACTTCACCTAAAAAAAAAGAAGAGTTGCGGTGGATTGAAAACCCGAAAGGGCGGTCCAGGCAAAAATTAGAGACATAATCAAAAAAATCATCCCGATGGATTGGAAATCTCAAAGTACAATCCAGGCAAAAATTAGGGATAATGGCAAGTAACTACGTCTGAAACGGGTAAATCCTCAGCAGCAGTTACACCATCCATCAGGAAAACTCCAGTCAAGGTCATCTTCAACAGAAGCTCAGGATGCCCCGAATTCAAAGTTAATAGAAGGATAGTGGTCGTTATGTTTCAATATAGCCCTCTTCTCTTAAGTTACCATTTTCTAACTTTGTAAATACTCCATGGAATCACGCGTTTGGATGATTTCCTTCCAATCAATAAAATTTGAGCCCTTGTGCTTTTGTTTGTAATTCTTATTTTTTTTAGCTTTACAGAACGACATTTTAACATGATTACTGATTATTGAAATAAAACAAAAATGAATTTACTTGTCAAACTTTTTCTGCTTTTAAAATAAAGGTGGCAATTTCTTTTGACTGTTGAACATCGAAAGAACATCGATCACTTCTCCAGAAGTAATCGAACCTCAAAGTGCAGAATCAAAGTACTCCTTCTAAACCAGTCCACCTGAATGAAGGATCAACGGCGTCTGATGCGAATGTTCCATCTGAAACCCCACCGGCAGAGTTCTTACCTCCTAAGCCCGACCAACATAGCTCCCAACAGGGACTATCTCTCCTAAGTAAGGCGGAATTGCTACTCTTGGACCAGCGATACCTCTTTGTCCCCTGCAGTGGTCGAGTATCCAGTCATGTGCATCTATTAGTCTGTATGTCACGTCAGTTTTGTCAGCATCTACACACATACATTATGCATTATTATTTTACATGCATATCCATATTACTATCACTCTGGTCGGTCTAGTCCCCTCAGTGGTTAAGTCCTCTCAGTCGAGAGTTCAGTTCTTTCCTTGTCAGGAATCGTCGTATCTGAACAACCTCTCCTCCAGTTTATGTCTGGATTGAAGATGGTCCCTTGACCACTTTGATAACTTGAACCTCTGAAAAGCCGAAGAACCTTCGACCAACATCACTCTTCGCCATTGAAGATGATGTCTTCGCTTTCCCGGATTAAGGAAAATCCCCAGAGAAAGCACCTCAGAATTGGATCACATCATATGGCATTTCTCTAAGAAGATCCCGAGAAAAGTATGATGTAATATGTAACACCCCAATCTATACCCCCAAGCTATTAAAGCTATAAATAAAATTCAAAATATCATCAGAGTATATTTAAAACATTCACGGAATAGACCAAGGGGTCACATCAATTGAAACAAATACACATACACCTGCTCATAAAGATATGCAACAATTCAGGTAGCACATAACAAAGGAATTGAGATCCTAACACCCACAATTCCAATACAGAATAAAAGCGGAAAATCTGTACCGAAACTCATATATATATCACATAAAGAGTTTGTGAGTCATATACATCATCATACATGTACAATCCCAAAAGATACATGTATACATAATACTAATAATCACACTCGATCTCCCCGACTACCCGGTGCTACATATCAGAGCCGACCGACAAAAGAATGAAGACCTAAGCTTCACAAAAAGACCTCCATCATCTAATCTGCAATGCCTCGTAGAGCATTTAAAAATAGCAGAAGGGTGAGAAACACAATCATAATATAATTGCATATAATTATATAATAACACTAAAATACATATATAAATATTCTCACCACAACTTATACCAGAATTCAAACACGAACAACACAAAGTACATTAACCAAGCACAATACGAATATCATCAACATATATACATATATCAACTCATCTATCTCATCCACAATTCCACACACAATCAATCCATTCATTATTTTCCACACATAATGCATACATTCACAATTCTCACACAATCAATCCATTCATGATTTATGCAAATGCACAGAGACCGACACAATGACTCTATGCAATGCACATGCGATACTATCCAACCATCATTTCTCAACATTAGTTCACTCAGGAACTATTGGAACCATCGCTTGTTACTCAACGTAACTCCCCGTCGGGTAAACGATGTTCCCCGTCACTTTAAGTCCTCTTGGTATAAGGCGCACGACGTTTATGGATCGCTTTAAGTCCTCTTTGTATAAGGCGCATGATCCGGTCGCTTTAAGTCCTCTTTGTATAAGGCGCACGATCGTCTATAATCATCGCTTTAAGTCCTCTTTGTATAAGGCGCACGATGTTATAGCGGATTCCCTTTGGAACCGTTTCGTTGCTCATACCCACTAGGGCACACGACATCACCAACATGCATATCATGATGCTTGGCATACAATAACTCATGACATCCAAATGCACACATATATGCAACCATCTCAAGCAACAATAATCATGCTTTGCAATTCAAGCCCAAAACAATGCATTTATTTGCCATACGGCCACAAACCATCATCACACCATCTAAACACATGCATTTACCCCACACAACAGCACACAAGTCATACAACATTCATATCCATAGCATATTGCATAACACACATCAACTACACACTCTTATATTAGTACAAGTTAACAAAACAACACCATTCCAATTCCCGACATAATTAAATCGGCGCACAATCTCAAAACTAGTTTAATAAGAAGGAACATGTCAAAACCTTTCCAACACACTAAACCGCGCCTCAAACCGGCTCACTGATCAAAATTTATAGAGAAAACATTTTTGGGAAAAACTGTCACATTCGCATTGCGAAGCTCCTAGCGAGTCCTTCGCTTCTTCATTCGTAGTGCGAATGTCCCAGCAAACCAAGTCAGAAAGGAAAATGGCCTAAAAATTTCCTAACGTTCGCAGTGCGAACCATCCAGCGGATCTTCGCTTCCCCATTCGCAATGCGAGTTCCCCAGCGAACAGTGGCAGAAAGAAAACAACACAAAATATCCCAAAGTTCGCAGTGCGAACCTCTGGCGAATGCTCGCCCTCACATTCGCAGTGCGAATAGCCAGCGAATGCTCGCTTTCCCCTTCGCTAGGGGATTCGCAGTGCGAACCTGCAAAAACCATAAATTTCAGCAGCGCTGTTACATAACCCAAAATGATATTTTCACCACCAAAACACTTTCAAACCAACACATAACAATCAGAACATATTCTAATCATGGTAACAAGTATTCTACCGTGTTTACATCGATTTCCAACCGCGAAAACATCGATTTCTACCATTCCGACCTAGAATTGAAACCATACAACACCACAAATACCCACGCATATACATACATAATCACACACAAGCATAGTATAAACGAGTTTCGCACCCTTACCCGATTAAATCGCGTTTGAAAAGTTGGTTGAATCGGTTCCTAGATTTTCAAGTTTTCTCTCTTTTCTCCTTTTCTTTCTCTTTTCTTTCTTCCTCTTTTTCTTCTCTTCTTTTTCTTTCCTTTCTATTTTCTCTCTTTCTATTTCTATTATATGCAAAATATAACATCTACCCAAACAAAAGACCAAAATACCCCTACACTCAAATATCTCGCAAACGTCCCAAAACGCGATAAAAATATATTCATGATGAAAAATAACATATTTTCACATAAAAGTCAGAAATAAAATAATATAATAATAAAATAATCGAAACGACTCAATTAAATAAAAATAAACAAAACTGGGGCGTTACAACTCTCCTCCACTTAGAAATTTTCGTCCTCGAAAATATTACCTGAGACAAACAACTCTGGATACGACTCCCGCATCCGACTCTCCAACTCCCAAGTCAAATTGCCCTCAGCAGCGCCTCCCCACGCTACTTTTACAAGTGCAATATCCTTGCCCCTTAACCGCTTCAACTCGCGATCCAAAATCCTAACTAGTAACGCATCAACCGTAAGGTTCTCCCTTACCTCAACCTCATCCATCGGAATCACATGCGACAGATCCGGAACATACTTCCGAAGCTGTGAAACATGAAACACATCATGCAAATTCGACAGATTCGGCGGCAATGCCACCCTATAAGCCACAGCACCCACTCTCGCGGATATCTGGTAAGGACCAATAAACCGAGAAGTAAGCTTCTTCGACTTCAATGCACGACCAACACCCGTTACTGGCGTAACTCTCAAAAATACATGATTGCCCTCTTGAAACTCAAGATCTTTCCTCCTTCGATCATGATAACTCTTTTGCCTACTCTGAGAAGCCTTCATTTTCTCACGAATAAGTTTCACCTTGTCCGTAGTCTGTTGAATCAATTCCGGTCCAACCACCGAACTCTCACCAGATTCATGCCAACACAAAGGTGTTCGGCATCTTCGTTCATACAACGCTTCAAACAGTGCCATTCCAGTACTTGAATGGAAACTGTTATTATACGTGAATTCAATCAACGCAAGATAACTATCCCACGCACCACCTTGTTCAAGAACACAAACCCTCAACAAATCTTCCAACGACTGAATCGTTTTCTCCATCTGCTCATCCGTCTGCGGATGATAAGCTGAACTCAATCTTAATTTAGAACCCAACGCCTTTTGTAAACTTTCCCAAAATCTCGAGGTAAACCTCGGATCTCGATCTGAAACAATACTTAACGGAACCCCGTGCAATTTCACAATCACACTGATATAAATCTCTACTAACCTCTCCAAAGAAAAACTGATGTCAATCGGAATGAAATGCGCCGATTTAGTCAGCCTATCCACAACCATCCAAATAGCATTATGCCCCCGCTGAGTGTTCGGAAACCCTGTTACAAAATCCATAGAAATGCTATCCCATTTCCACTCCGGAATATCCAACGGTTCCAATAAACCACTAGACTTCAGATGTTCCACCTTCGACTTCTGACACGTCAAACATGAATACACAAACTGAGCCACATCTCTCTTTAATCCAGACCACCAGAAAATCTTCTTCAAATCTTGATACATCTTATTAGCTCCCGGATGTATACTTAAATTACTTCGGTGTTCTTCCTCCAAAATCATCTTTTTCAACTCCGCATCATCAGGAATACAAATTCTACCGCGGAACCTCAAAACACCTCTATCATCCACTTTAAAGTCCTCATTTTCACTTTTATCCCCAACTGTCATCAAATCCACAAATTTCACATCCAAATCCTGTTTCTCGCTAACGGTCAACAGAAAGTCATTAGTAACCTTCAACATACCAAGCCTTACACTGTCAGACGTCAATTCACATACCAAACTCAAATCTCTAAACAATTCCAAAAGTTCTCACTCCTTAACCATCAAAGCAGACATATGCAACGACTTCCGGCTCAACGCATCGGCTACCACATTAGCTTTACCAGGATGGTAATTCAAGCTAAAGTCGTAGTCCTTCAAAAATTCTAACCATCTACGTTGCCTCATATTCAACTCTTTCTGATCAAACAAATATTTCAAACTCTTATGATCACTAAAGACTTCGAATCTTGCACCGTAGAGATAATGCCTCCAAATCTTCAACACAAAAACCACGGCCGCTAATTCAAGATCATGAGTAGGATAATTTTTCTCATGCACCCTCAATTGCCTCAAAGCGTAAGCCACCACCTTACCTTCTTGCATCAACACACCACCTAGCCCAATTAAAGACGCATCATAATACACCACAAACGGTTCACTAGGATTCGGCAATATTAAAATCGGAGCTGTCGTCAATCTTCTCTTTAGCTCATTAAAACTTTCCTCACACCGAATATCCCAAATGAACGCTTGACCTTTACAAGTCAACTGGATCAACGGAAGTGCTAACCTAGAAAAACCTTCAATGAACCTTCGATAATATCCGGCTAATCCCAAAAAGCTTCGAATTTCAGTAACAGATCTCGGAGCCTCCCATTGTAGAACTGCTTCTACTTTAGATGGATCGACAGCAATACCATTACCTGAAATCACATGTCCAAGAAAACTCACTTCCGACAACCAGAATTCACACTTGGACAACTTGGCAAAAAGTTTCCTTTCCTTCAAAACCTGCAACACAATGTGCAAATGCTCCGCATGTTCCTCCCGAGACTTAGAATAAATCAAGATATCATAAATAAACACAACAACAAAACTATCCAAATGCTCGTGGAAAATACGACTCATGTACTCCATAAACACACCTGGCGCATTAGAAACCCCGAACGGCATCACAAAACATTCATAATGATTGTATCGTGTCCTAAAAGTCGTCTTCTAAACATCTTCCTCTTTCACCCTTATCTAATGATACCCCGACCTCAAGTCAATCTTACTAAACACACACGCACCTACCAACTGATCCATTAGATCGTCAATTCTTGGAAGAGGATACTTATTCTTAATCGTCACCTTATTCAACTGGCGATAATCAATACATAATCGCATACTTCCATCTTTCTTTTTCACCAACAAAACTGGAGCACCCCAAGGCGACACACTCGGTCTCACAAACCTCTTTTCCAACAATTCATTCAATTGCTTCTTTAACTCGACCAACTCAGATGCCGACATTCGATATGGTGCCATCGACACAGGTTTAGTACCAGGAACTAGATCTATAGAAAACTCCACCTCTCTCTGGCGGCAAGTCCGAAATATCCTCAGGAAACACTTTCGAAAAATCACACACAACAGGAAACACATCAAGTGAGACTTGACTATCCACCGACAACGACGCAAACAACCTAAACAACTGAGCTTCCTCTGCCAAAAGTTTCTTCAACTCTTTGGTAGATAAGAAACTCGAGTCTTCGTCTTCTTCAAGAGAAGGAAACCTTACTAGCTTTTGATAACAATCAATATGAACCCGATTAAACTGCAACCAATTCATTCCCAGAACCACATCTAAACCCTCCAACGGCAAACACACCAAATCCATCTCAAAGTCTTTACCATAAATGGTCAAAGGACAACTTAAACAAACCAAAGAAGTAGTTACTGACCCCATTGCTGGAGTATCAATAACCATCTCTCCATCCATCGAAGACAACACAAGATTCAAACGCTTCGCGCACTCAGACGAAATAAACGAATGAGTCACTCCAATATCAATAATAGCAACTAAAGGCATACTATTAATAAAACAAGTACCTCTGATCAGACGGTCTGCACTTGTAGTCTGAGTTCCGGCCAAGGCAAAAACTTTCCCACCAGTTGGAGCTTGCTTCGGTTTCGGACACTTTGTACTAATATGACCAGGTTCACCACAATTGAAACACTTCACCACATTCTTCCTCTTGCACTCAGCTGCGACATGTCCTAAACCTCCACAATTAGAACACTTCCTCAAACCCTTCCTACATTCGAACTGACGATGTCCTAATTCACCACACCCAAAACATCTCGGAGAATTAGACATAGCTCCTCCACTTGGCCTCCTCTCAAAATTACCCCTTTGTTTACCCTTATCAGCTGGCGTCACATACAGACCACCACGAAACTGTTGCTTCCCTTTTCTCTCGCTCACACTCTTATAGTGAGTAGAACGAGCCTTACTATCCTCCTCATAAATCCTACAACAATCCACCAAGTCTGAAAACCTCCTTATCCGTTGATAACCGATTGCCTACTTAATCTCAGGACGCAATCCGTTCTCAAACTTCACGCACTTAGAAAACTCCGCAGTCGCTTCCGCATAATGTGGATAAAACTGCACAAGCTCCACAAACTTAGCAGTATAATCAACAACAGAATACTACCTTGTTTCAATTCCAAGAACTCAATTTCCTTCTTTCCTCTAACATCTTCAGGAAAATACCTCCTCAGAAACTCAATGCTAAACACAGCCCAAGTGATCTCCTCCTCTGTAGCTTCCAACACCTGACGTGTACTAACCCACCAATCATCAGCTTCTTCTAGCAACATGTGAGTACCCAGTCTCACCTTCTGATCCTCCGTACAATCCATCACTCAGAAGATTCTTTTAATCTCCTTAAGCCAAATCTGAGCACCATCAGGATCATATCTTCCTTTGAAGATAGGCGGTTTGTTCTTCCTGAACTCATCATTACCCGCAGCATTAGGAGCACCCTGCACAGCCTGAGCCATAGCTTGCATCGCAGCAGCTAAAGCAACATCATTCCTACCAGCCATATTCTGTTCATTTCCAATAACAGCAACTATGGTTAAACAAACAGCTCACCGAACCACAAAGACCAACAAAGACTGACATAAACTGGCATGGACTGGCTCTGATACCACTTAATATAACATCCCCAATCTATACCCCCAAGCTATTAAAGCTATAAATAAAATTCAAAATATCATCAGAGTATATTTAAAACATTCACGGCATAGACCGAAGGGTCACATCAATTGAAACAAATACACATACACCTGCTCATAAAGATATGCAACAATTCATGTAGCACATAACAAAGGAACTGAGATCCTAACACCCACAATTCCAATACAAAATAAAAGCGGAAAATCTGTACCGAAACTCATATATATATATATATCACATAAAGAGTTTGTAAGTCATATACATCATCATATATGTACAATCCCAAAAGATACATGTATACATTATACTAATAATCACACTCGATCTCCCCGACTACCCGGTGCTACATATCAGAGCCGGCCGACAAAAGAATGAAGACCTAAGCTTCACAAAAAGACCTCCAGCATCTAATCTGCAATGCCTCGTAGAGCATTTAAAAACAGCAGAAGGGTGAGGAACACAATCATAATATAATTGCATATAATTATATAATAACACGAAAATACATATATAAATATTCTCACCACAACTTATACCAGAATTCAAACACGAACAACACAAAGTACATTAACCAAACACAATATGAATATCATCAACATATATACATATATCAACTCATCTATCTCATCCACAATTCCACACACAATCAATCCATTCATTATTTTCCACACATAATGCATACATTCACAATTCTCACACAATCAATCCATTCATGATTTATGCAAATGCACAGAGACCGACACAACGACTCTATGCAATGCACATGCGGTACCATCCATCCATCATTTCTCAACATTAGTTCACTCAGGAACTATTGGAACCATCGCTTGTTACTAAACATAACTCCCCGTCGGGCAAACGTTGTTCCCCGTCGCTTTAAGTCCTCTTGGTATAAGGCGCACGACGTTTATGGATCGCTTTAAGTCCTCTTTGTATAAGGCGCACGATCTGATCGCTTTAAGTCCTCTTTGTATAAGGCGCACGATCGTCTATAATCATCGCTTTAAGTCCTCTTTGTATAAGGTGCACGATGTTATAGCGGATTCCCTCTGGAACCGTTTCGTCGCTCACACCCACTAGGGCACACGACATCACTAACAAGCATATCATGATGCTTAGCATACAATAACTCATGACATCCAAATGCACACATATATGCAACCATCTCAAGCAACAATAATCATGCTTTACAATTCAAGCCCAAAATAATGCATTTATTTACCATACAGCCACAAACCATCATCACACCATCTAAACACATGCATTTACCCCACACAACAGCACACAAGTCATACAACATTCATATCCACAGCATATTGCATAACACACATCAACTACACGCTCTTATATTAGTACAAGTTAACAAAACAAAACCATTCCAATTCCCGACATAATTAAATCGGCCCACAATCTCAAAACTAGTTTAATAAGAAGGAACATGTCAAAACCTTTCCAACACACCAAATCGCGCCTCAAACCGGCTCACGGATCAAAAGTTATAGAGAAAACAATTTGGGAAAAACTGTCACATTCGCATTGCGAAGCTCCTAGCAAGTCCTTCGCTTCTTCATTCGCAGTGCGAATGTCCCAGCGAACCAAGTCAGAAAGGAAAATGGCCTAAAAATTTCCTAACGTTCACAGTGCGAACCATCCAGCGAATCTTCGCTTCCCTATTCGCAGTGCGAGTTCCCCAGTGAACAGTGGCAGAAAGAAAACACACAAAATATCCCAAAGTTCGCAGTGCGAACCTCTGGCGAATGCTCGCCCTCACATTCGCAGTGCGAATAGCCAGCGAATGCTCGCTTTCCCCTTCGCTAGGGGATTCGTAGTGCGAACCTGCGAAAACCAGAAATCTCAGCAGCGCTGTTACATAACCCAAAATGATATTTTCACCACCAAAACACTTTCAAACCAACACATAACAATCAGAACATATTCTAATCATGGTAACAAGTATTCTACCGCATTTACATCGATTTCCAACCGCGAAAACATCGATTTCTACCATTCCGACCTAGAATTGAAACCATACAACACCACAAACACCCACACACATACATACATAATCACACACAAGCATAGTTTAATCGAGTTTCGCACCCTTACCCGATTAAATCGCTTTTGAAAAGTCGGTTGAATCGGTTCCTAGATTTCCAAGTTTTCTCTCTTTTCTCCTTTTCTTTCTCTTTTCTTTCTTCCTCTTTTTCTTCTCTTCTTTTTCTTTCCTTTCTATTTTCTCTCTTTCTATTTCTATTATATGCAAAATATAATATCTACCCAAACAAAAGACCAAAATACCCCTACACTCAAATATCTCGCAAACGTCCCAAAATGCGATAAAAATATATTCACGATGAAAAATAACATATTTTCACATAAAATTCAGAAATAAAATAATATAATAATAAAATAATCAAAACGACTCAATTAAATAAAAATAACCAAAACTAGGGCGTTACATAATATCCCCAAGCAGAAAACAGTCTTTCAAGAGACTCGTTTTTCCCTAATAGAGTTAACAAATGGCGTCTCCAACAGAGAAGTTTGTGCCTCGCTACAATCAAAACTTTTTCCGTCAAATGGCATCTCCCCAGGAAAATTCGGCGAGAAGTTTGAGGAAAACCGCTACAAATAGCGTCCCTTGTCAATAAAGTTTACTAACAAAAGAAACTAAGACCAGTTCCTTGGTAGGAAACCAGGATCGAGGGGAAGTTTATTTCAGAAACTAAGACCAGTTCCTTGGTAGGAAACCAGGATCGAGGGGAAGTTTATTTCAGAAACTAAGACCAGTTCTTTGGTAGGAAACCAGGATCGAGGGGAAGTTCATTTCAGAAACTTAGACCAGTTCCTCAGTAGAAGACCAGGATCGAGGGGAAGTTTACCTTTTCTAAGCATCATTGCTTAGCAAAAGAAGATGAATGCGTAAGCTACCATTCTTTACCACGATCAAAATTTCGGGTATTCCGATATTTAATCCTCTTGCACCCGAATGCCCGAATACCTTCGCCATTCGCACCTTCGGGTCCAAGAAGATTAAATAGGGGCATCTGTCATACCCCAAATTTTAACCTCTAAGATTCCCATCATTGTGTAAATCATCATCACAATATGGATGGACCATCATACCTCATCAGTCTCCCCACAGATGGGTGAGCATCCACTACAATCAAACTTAGGGTTTCAAGCCCTCTCAGAGCTCTTAGACAAAAGATCAATCAAGGAATGACATGATCTTCAACTTGTCTAAACCTCTCAAACGCCTATAAAGGATCAAGAGGACTCCCACTTCAAGAATCAAGCGCAAGGTTGAAGCATTCCAAGTGGATCAAGCCTCAAGATCGCCAGTGTAACCAAATTAGGGTTTTGGTCAACCAGGGCCTCGAGATGGAAATTTTCCTCTAGGCATGAGCCAATGTTTCAAAGCATAACCTAAGATGCTCCATGGAACATCATGAACCCAATCATCAAGTCCATTTAGCCTCAGGGGATGCATACATCAAAAATCAGGAATTAGGGTTTCTTGACCTAATTCACCCCTAAGTTAACTTTTGGGATAAAACATGAGCCAAGACCTCGAGAGAGGTTTTGAGGGTTCCTAATACACTACATTGATCCATTTGAACCAATGGATTAATCCAAGAAGCTTGGTTCACAAGTTTCAAATTCATTAAAACCACAATTAGGGTTTCGCGGGAAAAGTCAACTGTGCCTTTGACTTTTGACCCAGGCATGCTCCCAAACCTTGGGACATGATTCAATACACTCTATAACACCTATGGAAGATGTCCATAAAGTTTGATTTAGGTCAAGGACATGATTTCATAGAGGATTGCACAGTTTGGAATTCATCTGACGAAAAGTCAAACTTTGACTTTTTGAGATTTTTCACAAATATGGTTCTTGGACCCTAAAATGATGTTAATGTGTGATTGGAATCATCATTGATCAAGAAAAACTAAGAAAAGTGGGATAACTTGTAAAAGGGGTAACCATAAAAAACTTAGAAAATTTCTAAGTTATGGAATAAAGTGGCAAGGGTACCAACTTTTGAGGATCATAACTCCTAAACCACAAGGCCATTTTTCCCCATCCAAAGCTGGATTTGTAGCTCTCATGGCTCTCTACAAAAGCTTCAAACACAACTCATTCCAATTCACCATGGATTTTGAGTTATGGAATGATCAAAATCAAGAAAAGTGAAAATGTCACTTTTTTCCAACACTTAGTGAAATTTTCACTAAGTCAGAATCTGGCTTCACTTTTTTCCAAATGTAGGGGCATTTTTCACTTGGATCCAAAAAGTATCAAAACCAACTATGATCAAACAGTTGTTGTATCATATGAGGGCTTTCCAAAATGGCCAAGAACTCCATCAAATTCCACTTTATCCATGAGATATGACAATGCCAATATGCCTTGCTGCAAACTGTCATGGCAAGGCAGATTTGGGAGTTTTGCTCGATTTGCTCAAATTTTGCAAAGGACAAGCAACTCTATCCATCTGAACACCTCAAGGGGGGACCAAGGAGGAACCAACTCTGATCCCAAGCCTCCCAAGTCTTTAGAACAAGAAGTAGCATGACAAACCTAGAAATCCCTAAAAGAGGGACAAGACACCAATTTTGGATTGGAGCATTTAATGGATGCACCAAGGTGGCATGGGCTGACACATTTGCAACTGAATTCAGTCAAGACTTATCCAAGACCAAGGGAACCAGCAGCCTATGCCCTAACCTCTAGTCAATGGCTAGAGGAGACTTGGATTCTCATTGCTCAATATTGGCCAAACCTATGCTGCAGTTTCCATTCACTATTGCAGCCAAAACAAACTTGCTCTACTATAAATAGAGCTCAATTGTGTTCAGTTTGAGTACACCAAAGCCATCAAACAAATGCTTTCCTCAAAATCTCCTTCTCACTTCCAATTTTGCCTTCTAAGGCAAGTCACTATCGGGTTTTGAGTTTGAG
The DNA here is from genome assembly GCA_022829125.1 of Lathyrus tuberosus. NCBI lineage: Eukaryota > Viridiplantae > Streptophyta > Magnoliopsida > Fabales > Fabaceae > Lathyrus > Lathyrus tuberosus. The sequence goes on from JALAZF010000032.1 coordinate 13,011,670, forward strand.
AGCTATTCCAATCAAACCAATCACACACACACCTCATAAACATCATATAGAAGTGATCCAAACACTCACATAACATATGGAACACCAAAATCACAAAATCACTAGCCAATTGCTCAAGTTCTTAACAGATTTGCAGTTGGGGTACCATCTAAAGTTCCAGATCATTTCAATCCACTCCAAGCATCCAGACACACTCCATGGCACCTAGGGAAGCTATCCACATCATTGGAACCTAGCTGTAATACCTCAAACACAAAACACGATCACCAGCTGCAAGAGGTAAGCATGAGCTCTTCTAACTCTATGATCCATGCATTTTTTGCTGCACAATAATTTGGTCATATGTTCATAATCATGCATAGAGTGTTTACCCTCAATCAATTGCCTTGTATAAATTGTGTATGGAATTTCTAAACCTTCATGCAGAATTTAGGGTTCTTGAGGTTTCTCTTTGATTTCTTATTCCATGCTTAAAATAAATGAAATTAAAGACCATAGACATGATTGTGAGGTGAAAACGAGTAGATTGATATGTAGATTGCATGATATCATCAAGTATTCAGTGAGATTGGATAGAAAACGCAAATCTGCAGAAACAGAGGGAGGGCGCGTGTTCTTGCCATTTTCTTGGCGCCCTTTTTCAAAGATTCAAATATTTGAATTTTGTGATTTTATTTAATTGATTCAAAAATTAATTTCTCTCTGAATTTTAATGATTTTGAGTTTATTCTTTTTTTAATAATTCACAAAAATGTTAAAATATTTTATTTTACCAAAAAAATCCCAAAATATTATTTATTTCATACAATTGATATTTTTGTAAAGAATTAATATTTTAATTATTTTTGGACATTTAAAATATTTTTTCCTTCTTGATTTTGCAAATTTTAGTGACTTCCAGTCATTTTGTGGATCAAAAATTGATTTTTGAAACATTAATCAAAGATCACAATTTGTTTTTCACATGCTTAACAATTTTGGTCATTTTAATTAAATTTTTATTCAATTAAAATACATTTTTGAAAACAAATTAGGGTTTTGGTTAATTCAACCCTCATTAAACTTTTTCAAACACACTTTGGGCCTCTAATAGAGTGTAAGACCCAACCCCCCTCCCCCCTTTGAAAACCAAAATAATTTGGGCCTCAATCATTGTATAAGACCCACGGTGTTTTCAAAAACCTCGGCGCGATCGCCGTTTTCAAATAAATAAACCTTGGGCCTCTCCTTGAGCTGTAAGCCCCACCACTTGTCTAAAAATAATCACTTTGGGCCTCTAATAGAGTGTAAGACCCAAGCCTTTTTGTAAATAAACCCATTGTGGGCCTCACTTATTGTATAAGTCCCTCTGTGTATTTTCAAAAACTTCGGCGTGATCGCCGCTTTCAAGCAAAAATCATCTGGGCCTACCCTCGAGTAGTAAGACCCATTTCCTTTCTTTAAACTCACTTGGGTCTCTAATAGAGTGTAAGACTCAATCCCCTTTTAACCTAAATAATTTTTGGGCCTCAAATATTGTGTAAGTCCCTCTGCGTAAAAAGGAAAATCTCGGCACGATCGCCAATTCAAAATCAACCTTGGGCCTACTCTCGAGTAGTAAGACCCATTTCTTTTCTATTCCTACTTTGGGCCTCTAAGAGAGTGTAAGACCCATCCCGTTGTACAGAAAACCTTTTTTGGGTCTCAGTCACTTGTATAAGTCCCTGTACAAATTCAAAACAACAGTGCAATCACTGATAAAACCTTGGGCCTCTCCTTGAGCTGTAAGCCCCAACAATCTTTTCAAAGCACTTTCTCCTTTGATTTTGAATTCAAATATACTATTGTTTTCAATCTTTCTTTGTTGAACAACTAACCCAACAACATGGAAGCTCTACAACCGAGTAAGTGTTTATCCGCTTTCATATATATATATATATATATATATATATATATATATATATACCATGTAATACTAGTATAGCTATTTAGAGTTTTCCCCGGTGTCGCGGCCGGAAAAAATATTCGAGTCGCCATCATATTTTTTCTAAGGAAAATAATGATAAACCTAAAAAATCCTAATCATAAAGGTAGAGATTCCTAAGGTTCGGGAGTCGGTTAAGTGAGGGGAAGGTGTTAGGCACCCCTCACCTCCATTGTACTCAATGGGATCCTCCTTAGATTTTAGGGTATGCTTGTTTGTTTGTCTAAATGATTTATTTACAAAGGAAACCTAAGTTTTTTTATTAATTATACTCACTAGGGTTCACAACCCTATGCCTACGTACCCTCATTTTGAAGGATCAGAGTAACTGTAGTTCACCTCCCCTATTCCTACCCCCTAATCCTATTCCTAATCCTAATCCCAAACCCAATCCACTATTTATACTCTTGGATAAAGAGTTCTATCCCTTAAATCTATTATTTATACTCCTAGATAAAGAGTTCTATCCCTTATCCATTATTTATACTCTCGGATGAAGAGTTCTATCCCTTAAATCTATTATTTATACTCCTAGATAAGGAGTTCTACCCATTATCCATTATTTATACTCTAGGATGGAGAGTTCTATCCCTTGTCCATTATTTATACTCTCGGACGGAGAGTTCTATCACTTGTCCATTATTTATACTCTCGGACGGAGAGTTCTATCCCTTATCTATTATTTATACTCTCGGATGAAGAGTTATATCCCTTAAATCTATTATTTATACTCCTAGATAAGGAGTTCTATCCCTTATCCATTATTTATACTCTCGGATGGAGAGTTCTATCCCTTGTCCATTATTTATACTCTCGGATGGAGAGTTCTATCCCTTAAATCTATTATTTATTCTCCTAGATAAGGAGTTCTATCCCTTATCAATTATTTATACTCTCAGATGGAGAGTTCTATCCCTTGTCCATTATTTATACTCTTGGACGGAGAGTTCTATCCCTAATCCGTTTATTTATACTCTCGGATATCAAGAGTTCTATCCCTAATCTGTTTATTTATACTCTCGGATATCAAGAGTTTTATCCCAAATCCTATCCCTTATTTAGGCTCTCGGACCAAGAGCTTTATCCGAAATTTAAATCCCTAGAAAACTCTTTTATGTCCCTTATTTTAATAAAAAATCCTTGAACTCCATAAAAATTCAATAAGACCCCAAAATACCTTCTATGCTAATAATATAGCAAAACGATTTCCCCAAATTAATCCCAAAAATGATTTTTAAAACCAATATGAACCCTCAATTAAACTAAGATTATTTTTCGCCCCCCAAAACCCAAATTTCCAAATAAACCCAAATCCATTCCCATTTCCTTAAAACCCAAATATATTGAATGTATGGAATATGAATTTAAACTCAACCCCAAAAATTCCTTAATAAAAGTCTCCAAGTTAAATCCCCATTTAGAAAGTAAATTGTATTCAATACATCAACCTTGCTAACCACCTAATTAACCAATTAAATTAAGTCATTAATTTAATTGATAAAAAAAACCCTAAAAACCCTAATTAAACAATTAAATTAAGTGATTAATTTAATTGATAAAAAAATCTAATAAAGCCCTAATTAACCAATTAAATTAAGTAACTAATTTAATGGATAAAAAACCTAATGAAAACCCTATAATTTATAAATCTTAATTAGTATTAAACCCTAATTTATTAATTAACTTAAGTAATTAAATTATTTAATAAATAATAATAAAAAAACCCAGGGGGTGTGTGTTGCATTGAATAAGCAAATGGGCTCTTTATTGGGGTGTAAGTAGCAGAGGGCGCTAGGCCCAGAAGCCCTAGGCCTGCTGGTGGTGGGGAAAGAAGAGTCAATGTTTGACTCATTATGGCACGTACGATCCTGATCAAAAGGATCTCCAAGCCATGGAGCCATGGCCACTGATGGTGATTACCAGAATAAATAATCCAATCAAACGGTTCTCATACCTAGTCAAGCGAATGACCACGGAATGCTCTCACGCACACGATCTATGTTTGACCCAACGGTCAATTAATCTGAAGCGTAGGGAGAATGCCACTTGGCATCCATCCTGCGTCACACGGAGGAAGTATAAAAGGGTGAATCCTTCTCACAAACCTCTCATTTCTGATTTTTCTTTCTCTCTCTTCCCTTTTCCGTCTCTCTCTTCCTTTTAACTTTCTCTCCTCACTCTCTAAACTTCCGTCGCCGGTGGGCCGTCCGGCCACCGTGCGACGCCCCAAACCACCCTCAACTTTCCAGAATCCGATTGAGGATTCAACCGAAAACTTTAATAACCAAGAACCCTAACCTAAAACCTAAGAACCCTAACCTAAAACCTAAGAACCCTAACCCTAACCTTCACCCCTAACCCAGAACCTCAAGAACCCCCAAGAACCCTAACCCCCAAACCTAAAGAATCCTAACCCTAACAAGAACCCTAACCCTAACCCTAACAAAACCCAGAAACCCAACAAATCCACACAAATCGCGACATAAGACGCAACGAGACGATAAAACGAGAGCTAAGTCCTTACCTCTCTTCGTGTTTGTTATCCTTATCTTTCTCCGATTTCAGTTTCTAATCTCCCTTTCTGATTTTTTCGCAGGTGCAAAAGATTTGGAGGTTCGTGGCCGTCTCTCCCTCTCGGAATCCAACCCCTTCCTCTATTTTCTTTTCTGTTTTTATAGACTTAGAAATTAGGGTTTTAGGATTTATTAGCTTTAGATTTATTTAGGACATTTTTGATGTAGCTTTTATTATTTTTGATCCGATCTGCCTCTTTCTGATTTTGTTGCAATTTTAGAATTAGGGTTTTCATCTGATCTTTGTAACTTTGGATCTGATTTCACTTTGTGTACACGTTTTGATTTTTGTTGTCATTTTGATCTGAGTGTAATGTACCAAATTGATTTGGAAAATTAATGGAGATGATTTGTTTTGATACGATCTCAAACGGTTTTTTTTTCAAATCTGCACAGTTAGGGTTTAATTTGGAGAAGATGACCCTTTTGGGTCAACAACGTTGACCAACAAAAAACTAAAATAATAATAAAATAAAATAAACAAAAATAATAATAAACTAAACAACCCCCTAAATAATTAACCATAAAAAATAAAAAATGGAAATTCTATTATTACTAATAGTGATCGACCTAATTAATAAAAAATAATAATAAAAACATAATATAAAAGCCATACTACTCATACTAATAAATAAATAGAAAATAAAACAAAATAAGAATAAATAATCAATAACCGGATTAAAATAATAAATAAAAAAATGATATCTTAATCTTAATTATTTAATAAAAACAACATCCCTAACTTAACAACCAGACAAATAAGTATTGAATTAACAAAAATCCCTCCCAAAAGACTACTAATAATAAAATGATAGAAATTATTAATTCTAAAAATAATGTTTTACGATCATCTAAAAAGCTCAAATCTTTTCTAATAAAAAATAAAAATCCTAATTAATTCTACCGTAAAAAATCTAAAATAATAAATTGAAATGAAATCCCCCATAAATTTAAAAGAAGACTCTATTTCCTACTATTAAAAATAAATTGAGCAAAAAATAAAATTAAACTTAAAAATTTTAAATCCTCACTAAACATAGAAAAGCCCCTTATATAAACCCAAACCCTAAAATAGGCCCAAAACTACCAACAAACCCCAAAACTCAATGACATTCAGATGACACCCCTTTGACACACAAAAATCCCAAAAAAATTGAAAAAACACTGGTCAAAATTTAGGGTACTACAGCTGCCCCTATTTAATCGTCTTCGAATCAAAAGGATGATGTCGACGAGCCTTCCTCCTTTTGAGGAGGAGACGATTAAATACAAGAAGGACCCTAATTTTGACCGCAGAACCCGATAGGTGCTAAGCTGATACCCTAAAATCCCTAGTAATAATCCCATGGTGAAAAACCTGATTAAACCCCTCGATAACTCCTCTTGATGAACCCCTGGATGGAACCCCTTAATACTTAAATAAAAATCCCTTAACATAATACCCTGATAAAATCTCCAGATGAGATCCCTTTGGTGATTATGAACCCTATGCATGTATGCATGTTTGTGTATATGAGTGCATGTATGCGTGCTCTTATGTATGATGCATTATTTGGGCTAACGCCTCTTTTATGATATGCAATGTATGTCTTCGTCTGAAATAAAACTTTCCATAACGTCCTGACTCCCTGACCCTTGAGACCTTGATAATTGTAGTAAGCCATGATATCCTTGATTCCTGTTTAACGTGCCGTTAAAGAACCTCCCATGTTGGTTAGATTGTAACGTATATTCCTGTCAGTGTATAGACCCTATATCCTGCTTTGGAAGAATATGATCCCTTTGATGATTCCAAAAATCGAAGTAAAATCCATTTTCCCTTTTCAAAGCTTTATTTTATACCTGATATTTCAATGCATTATTTCACAATTAATCGACACTTTGTCATCAAGCGGAATAATTTAGGAGGCAAAGAAATGTATTTGGAAAGCAAATTTATTGAGAATTGACTCGAAAATGGGCCATGATAAGTAAGGAGGGTAATTCTCATAAGGAGATATTACCGTAAATCCAGAAAAATGTAAAATGGCAATAAGAAAACAAATTTATTTATGTTCCTATTAAATTTAACACCAGCTAATATCCCTAAGACTCCAAGATCACGACACTTCGCTTCTGAAGATGATGGCTGGAATAATCGCTCCCTTCCGAATTCTTGTTACGGGGTGACTTGAGTGTTTTCAGTCATATGCCTTTTGGATATCCCTAACTTTTGCCTGGACTGCTCTTTTTAGAGTCTTAGTCCATCGGGATGATATACCATTTTTTTCAACTCAGCCGCCCTTTAGGGTCTTCGACTTGTCGGGTATCATTTTTATCCAAGTCCCTAATTTTTGCCTGGATTGCTCTTTTGAGTTTTCAATCCACCGGGACGCCCTAATTTTTGCCTAAGTCGCCCTTTAGGGTTTTCGACTTAGCGGGCATTTATCCTCTTTTTCTAGGCATAGCATTTTTGACCGAATCGGAGTTCACCGGACGCGGTAAATCCGCTCCATCCACGGTTGTTAATATTAGTGCTCCGCCAGAGGAGGCACTCTTCACGACATATGGCCCTTCATAGGGTGGGGTCCATTTGACGTGGAAGTCTTTATGGATGGGTAATATTTTCCTTAACCCCAAGTCTCCCTTTTCGCGTAGGTGAGGACGAATTTCTTTGTCAAACGCTCTCTTAATTCCCTGTGGATATAACTGCCCATAACCACACGTTTCCCTTATATGAGGTTTAGCTGATCGAGCCTAGTTTGCACCCATTCTGCCTTATCCAGTTTAGCTTCCTTTAAGATCCCAGACAATGAATTTTCACCCCAATTGATAGCCCCTCTTTGAGGCCCATATCCTTATGCAAATATAAGTTTCCATCGAGATCCAGGTCCAGGTCCTTCATAGGAGTCCAAAGTTTCATAATCCTTTATATCCATGACATCTTTGTCCGGGAAGTCCATCTGCATGAGTTTGATAGTCGTCAACTGGTTTATGAACGAGATGATTTGCTAGTGTACTTCCTTTAATAGCCTTTGGGGTGACCTATTGGATGTCACATTCAGTTAATAACATATGCCACCTAGCTATTCTCCCTGATACGTCATGTAACCCATTGAATTCTCAAATATTGTTAAGTACATTATGAGTGGTCTCCTTGGGACTAGTAGCACAAATATAGGTGACTTTCATTTTGTCCTTTATTCCCTTTTGACTGACCGTGTACCCTGAGATTTTCCATATCTGATTCCATAGGTACACCTTGTGGGCTTTAGTCGTAACTTGAATTTCCTTAACTGATCCACCAACTTTTGTAAGTTAGTTATGTGATCTTCTTCTTTTTGTGACTTGGTAATCATATCATCCACATGAACCTCTATCTCCTCATACACCATATTACCATAGTCCTTTGATAAGTTACTCCTACATTCTTTAACCGAACAGGTGTTACCTTGTGACAACAAGTCAAATTGTTTCTTGACTTCTTCCCAGATCTGGAGGATCATATCTGATCTGGTCTTCCTCAACTTTTGCTTGACTGGCGTACATTCTAGTTTGAGTAGTGGTTTGTGTTTGTCGATGCTTGTACCAAGTCCTGGCGTATCTTGGTATGACCGTGCGAACACGTCGAAGTATCCTCGTAATAGCTCGATCAGTCTTTCCTTTATATCCTTATCCAGAGAAGCACGACTCTGACCTCTTTCCTATCTTCCTCAGTTCCCAGATTGATCACATCCACTGGTTTCTGATGAGGTTGTATTTCCTTGTCCTCTTGCCTCAACAGTCTGGCTAACTCTTTGGGAAGCTCACACTCTTCCTCATCACTCTCTTCCGCTTGGTTAATCGATAATCTGAAGTCATTCGAGATTATAGCGGTGTCATTCTTAATAGGTTCATTTTTTAATTTGCATGGGGCAGAAGATTTTTCCTTTTGGAATGAAGTGCTAGAAGTGAAAATATTGGAAGAAGGTATATTGCCATTTTGAATAAACAGAAAATGAAAAAAAAAAGATCTTGATTGAAAACAAAATGCAATTTTATTGATATAAATAATCCAAAGAAATAAAAGGTGGCCCTACAAAGCTTTGTCCACTTGCCTTGGGCATAGCAAGGGACTTATTATTATTTTAAGAAAAAGTAAATTACTTCAAAACAGAAATCATCTCAGAAATCCCGATGGTTCTCCAATTGTCGAAATTAGGCATTCTTTTCTTCCTCTCCCATTAAGGCCACATGATCCCAAATTCCAAGTCCTGTACCATAGAAATCATCTTCTAATCCTTCATTAGCCGGTTTGTAACCCAGCCCAAACAAATCCTTCTCCTTTCCCTAACAGTGGTTCCTTTATTTTCGAAGGCCACTTGTCTCGGATTTTCACCCTCGTAGTTCTCACGTGGGGTAGGTCTGTAAATAGTACGAGGCGCCCCATTGGAAATAGGTGGAGAGACGGTTCCCTCGAGAGGTTGGTCAACAGTTTTGTGCTTAGTAGTTTCAGTCTCCTCACGTTCCAGATCATGGACAAACCCTAGTAGAGTGTTATTGTCTTCAACATGGGAGGTAGGAATAGGAACCTTCCTTTGATGGCTTGACTTGGTTCTTCTGGCTATCAAATTCTGGACAGCAAGTGTCATTTGATCAATCTGGCTTTTCATTTCTTCCACGTTCCCCTTGACAGTATCCATTTCTCCTCTTAGAGTAACCAGTTCCTTCTCCATCTGATCCATAGCTTTCCCTTGGTACGCTCGAGTGCGAGGCCGGGAAGTCAGATTGTTATACTCAATGACCCTGAGACGAAGTATTTTTTTAAAAAAGATTTTTTGTTCCTTTTTCCTTATGTTGAATGCATGTTGGTGATGAATGTATGAATATGCATGATGTATGCTAAATAATTTTAAAATTTTATTTGGGGGGAATTCCAAAATCCACTGTAGCTATAGATGGATATATCTAAAGGATGAAACCCATACACATAGCATATCAAATCCAAATCCATTAGCCAATCCCCAAATCCAAAATGCCTTCCAAACTTATAACAATAATTCCTCAGGAATAACCCAAAACAATAATCCCAAAATGGAAGCTCCTGAACTTAAGAAGACATAAACTAAATAGATGCCCCCAATGCCTTCCTAAAACTCCTCCAAGTACCCTTGCATTTCCCTATCCTCCTTGTGGTGAGATAATAGATCCTCAACAGGCACAGCTAAGTCTTTAGGCTTGACCCTTTTTCCTTTTATGTTTTTTTTTTGTTGCTTTTTCTTTTTCCTTTTTTTTCCATGCCCCTTGTAAGTTTTTTTTCTCCTTGTAAATCCAAGTATAGCGTAAGAGCTAGTTGAAAATCCTTGAAGGGGAAGTCACGTAGAGGAGGATTGTGCAAGATTAGTTATGTCATCTACCTTTCTAGGAGTCCCTAAGAGATCGAGGATCCTTCCATACTTGTATATAACCATCCTTTGAGCAGATTAAGTCTTGAAGGTCTTTGAGGCTTTGTAAATCAGCACTTAGCATTCTGATGCGTTGGGTAGCCCTTTTATTTGAATCAATCTTTCCCATATTCCTACAACACCTCTTGAAATTCCCCACAAAAATGCATATATGCAAAAAAAGTTTTTAAATGCATGATGACATGGACATTTTGTTCTTTGGTCAAATGTTTTTTAGGTTAGGGTAAGGTGAAAATGCAAGCATGACCCTAACTAGGTAGGCTCCCTATAATAGGTTTAGATGTAAAGCTTGTCTACCCAATCCCCTCACATGTAGGACATAAAAGTTTGGACAGCATAACGACCCTATAAGGTACAGACTATACCCTTGTTTTACCATGAGAAGGAGCATTCCTTCCTAAGGTAATCCTTCGGGATAAGTCTCATCTGGGTAGGACCCTAGTAACAGCCCTTGAGGGTTGAATACATAGGGTCTCCATGAGTTGGTAAGGGGTAGGCTAAAAGTTCTCAGAGTCTTAGACCACATCCAAATCATCCTCTACGTTAGGGGCTAGCCATTTCATGAGGACACCTTTGGAAGGATCTATTCTGAGTGTGGCATCAATGAATTGTTAGGGATGTCACATCCCCCCCAAAAACATTTCTGTTCCACGTCCTAATCTAGGGTTATACTCCAAGCTTGGGCTTTAGCTTCACACATTATTTGCCCCAATCCAATGCATAATGACAAAAATAAAAAATATTAGAGACAGATAAAAACATAAAATAAATCATAATAATAATAATAATAAAAAAACAAAAATTAAAAACAATAAACACCCAAAACAAACAAGGACCCTAAAACCTAAGGTTAGGAGGGACTCTCTTTAGGGAGGAGTCCCCAACAGAGACGCCAGCTGTCGCGGCCGGCAAAAATATTCGAGTCGCCATCATATTTTTTCTAAGGAAAATAATGATAAACCTAAAAAATCCTAATCCTAAAGGTAGAGATTCCTAAGGTTCGGGAGTCGGTTAAGTGAGGGGAAGGTGTTAGGCACCCCTCACCTCCATTGTACTCAATGGGATCCTCCTTAGATTTTAGGGTATGCTTGTTTGTTTGTCTAAATGATTTATTTACAAAGGAAACCTAAGTTTTTTTATTAATTATACTCGCTAGGGTTCACAACCCTATGCCTACGTACCCTCATTTTGAAGGATCAGAGTAACCGTAGTTCACCTCCCCTATTCCTACCCCCTAATCCTATTCCTAATCCTAATCCCAAACCCAATCCACTATTTATACTCTTGGATAAAGAGTTCTATCCCTTAAATCTATTATTTATACTCCTAGATAAGGAGTTCTATCCCTTATCCATTATTTATACTCTCGGATGAAGAGTTCTATCCCTTAAATCTATTATTTATACTCCTATATAAGGAGTTCTATCCCTTATCCATTATTTATACTCTCGGATGGAGAGTTCTATCCCTTTTCCATTATTTATACTCTCGGACGGAGAGTTCTATCCCTTGTCCATTATTTATACTCTCGGACGGAGAGTTCTATCCCTTATCCATTATTTATACTCTCGGATGAAGAGTTTTATCCCTTAAATCTATTATTTATACTCCTAGATAAGGAGTTATATCCCTTATCCATTATTTATACTCTCGGACGGAGAGTTCTATCCCTTGTCCATTATTTATACTCTCGGACGGAGAGTTCTATCCCTTAAATTTATTATTTATACTCCTATATAAGGAGTTATATCCCTTATCCATTATTTATACTCTCGGATGGAGAGTTCTATCCCTTGTCCATTATTTATACTCTCGGGCGGAGAGTTCTATCCCTAATCCGTTTATTTATACTCTCGGGCATCAAGAGTTCTATCCCTAATCTGTTTATTTATACTCTCGGATATCAAGAGTTTTATCCCAAATCCTATCCCTTATTTAGGCTCTCGGACCAAGAGCTTTATCCCAAATTTAAATCCCTAGAAAACCCTTTTATGTCCCTTATTTTAATAAAAAATCCTTGAACTCCATAAATATTCAATAAGACCCCAAAATACTTTCTATGCTAATAATATAGCAAAACGATTTTCCCAAATTAATCCCAAAAATGATTTTTAAAACCAATATGAACCCTCAATTAAACTAAGATTATTTTTCGCCCCCCAAAACCCAAATTTCCAAATAAACCCAAATCCATTCCCATTTCCTTAAAACCCAAATATATTGAATGTATGGAATATGAATTTAAACCCAACCCCAAAAATTCTTTAATAAAAGTCTCCAAGTTAAATCCCCATTTAGAAAGTAAATTGTATTCAATACATCAACCTTGCTAACCACCTAATTAACCAATTATATTAAGTCATTAATTTAATTGATAAAAAAAACCCTAAAAACCCTAACTAAACAATTAAATTAAGTGATTAATTTAATTGATAAAAAAATCTAATAAAGCCCTAATTAACCAATTAAATTAAGTAATTAATTTAATGGATAAAAAACCTAATGAAAACCATATAATTTATAAATCCTAATTAGTATTAAACCCTAATTTATTAATTAACTTAAGTAATTAAATTATTTAATAAATAATAATAATAAAAAAACCCAGGGTGTGTGTGTTGCATTGAATAAGCAAATGGGCTCTCTAATGGGGTGTAAGTAGCAGAGGGCGCTAGGCCCAGAAGCCCCAGGCCTGCTGGTGGTGGGGAAAGAAGAGTCAATGTTTGACTCATTCTGGCACGTACGATCCTGATCAGAAGGATATCCAAGCCATGAAGCCATGGCCACTGATGGTGATTACCATAATAAATAATCCAATCAAACGTTCTCATACCTAGTCAAGCGAATGACCACGGAATGCTCTCACGCACACGATCTATGTTTGACCCAACGGTCAATTAATCTGAAGCGTAGGGAGAATGCCACTTGGCATCCATCCTGCGTCACACGGAGGATGTATAAAAGGGTGAATCCTTCTCACAAACCTCTCATTTTTTATTTTTCTTTCTCTCTCTTCCCTTTTCCGTCTCTCTCTTCCTTTCAACTTTCTCTCCCCACTCTCTAAACTTCCGTCGCCGGTGGACCGTCCGGCCACCGTGCGACGCCCCAAACCACCCTCAACTTTCTAGAATCCGGTTGAGGATTCAACTGGAAACTTAAATAACCAAGAACCCTAACCTAAAACCTAAGAACCCTAACCCCAAATTAACGAACCCTAACCTTAACCTTCACCCAAAACCCAGAACCTCAAGAACCCTAACCCCAAAACCTAAAGAATCCTAACCCTAACAAAACCCAGAAACCCAACAAATCCACACAAATCGCGACATAAGACTCAACGAGACGATAAAACGAGAGCTAATCCTTACCTCTCTTTGTGTTTGTTATCCTTATCTTTCTTCGATTTCAGCTTCTAATCTCCCTTTCTGATTTTTTTGCAGGTGCAAAAGATTTGGAGGTTCGTGGCCGTCTCTCCCTCTCGGAATCCAACCCCTTCCTCTATATTCTTTTCTGTTTTTATAGACTTAGAAATTAGGGTTTTAGGATTTATTAGCTTTAGATTTATTTAGGACATGTTTGATGTAGCTTTTATTGTTTTTTATCCGATCTGCCTTTTTCTGATTATGTTGTAATTTTAGACTTAGGGTTTTCATCTGATCTTTGTAACTTTGGATCTGATTTCACTTTGCGTACACGTTTTGATTTTTGTTGTCATTTTGATCTGACTGTAATGTACTAAATTGATTTGGAAAATTAATGGAGATGATTTGTTTTGATACGATCTCAAAAGGTTTTTTTTTTCAAATCTGCGCAGTTAGGGTTTAATTTGGAGAAGATGACCCTTTTGGGTCAACAACGTTGACCAACAAAAAACTAAAATAATAATTGAAATTCTGGTATCAGACGTGTGATGTTAAGGTGCGATGTCACAACGTCACACTCTGCACAATGGATAGAATAAACAGCAAAATAACACCAAGAATTGTTGACCCAGTTCGGTTACAACCAACCTACTCCGGGGGCTACCAAGCCAGGGATGGAATTCACTACTTGTAGATATAATTTACAGACTCAACAACCCGTTGACAATCTCCTAAACTTATACTCTACTAATGACTTCCTACCTAAGAAACCACCTAGGTATGAGAACACCACTCAATCCCTTACAAACACTTAAAGAAACCACTTTGAGTAACCTTGATCTTACTTCACAGCTTCAATCAAGCAACCACTCTCTATTGCTTCACAGCTTCTAGAGAGGACAAAATACGACACAGCAATTCACCCTAGAATTCTGGTTATACAACTTGTACAAAATACTCAAGACACTTAGCCTATGCTCTTGATCTTCTCTCTGTATTTCTGTCACTTTTTCCTTTGGTCTTGTGCGCTTTATATAGCTCCTTGAATTGGTCTTGGACTTGCTACAATATCTCCCAGATTTTTTATTTAAAACTGAATATTTAAAACAGATTTTCTCCTAAAATCTTTTTAAATCTTCACCCTTTTAAATCTCCTACAAATCTGCACCAGATCTCCTATGCAGCAGCAAATATCTATCCCAAGATATTCGCATCCCATGAGACAGCATGCTCTCCACAATTCCAGCTAACACGCAACCCTGACAACATCACAACCTGATGTTATTAATTCTGCAGATCTAATGTCACAACATCGCCTATGTGACATCAGACATCCAACTTCAGCAATTAATTACTTAACACAGCCCAGTGTTAAGACTTCAATGTTGCAACATCAGTACCTTGACATCAACATTGAATATACTTTGTTTTACCAAAATTCCAGCCAATCCAAGAACTAACAATCTCCCCATTTGGCTAATTTTGGCTAAAACAATCTCTGCACTCTGCATCTTCAGAGACTTCAGCAGCGGAAAAACTTCAATTAATAATTTTGAACTCCAAGCAGCAGCATCAGCAACATCTTCAATTCACCAAACTCTGCTGCTCACATAAATACTTCAACATAACTACATCAGCATATATCATTAAGCTGCAAGCAGCTACAATCTGCACACATTATCTTCCACTACAGCTGCATCTTCAATTTACTAGCAGAAAAACTCTGTTGCGGCACCTTCTTCAACAGCAACAATTTTCAACAATGTTGCTCCCCCTCAATGCAGCAACAACATCCAACAATGCTGCTCCTCCTCAATGCAACAACCAACATAGTAGCTGTCAATAACTCCCCCTTAATATCTGCATCACATTAGCAGCATTTGGCAATAACATTCTTTGATACTCTTGACTCTCTTGGCTACCATTGACTCTCTTGGCTACCATCTCCCCCTTTTTAGCCACAATTAGGCAAGCTTCAATTAGAAGCCCTATTAACTACAGTTAGTACAGCCTAGCTCTCATTGTTAGCCTCACAGTTAGCAACCTTGCAAAACAAATCATAGAATGAAACTAAAAACAAAGACAGGTGCATAAAATAGCACAATATTCAAATTACATAACCAAGCACATTTAGTGCTGAAATAAAGACAAAAAATAAAGCTAACACTACTAATTAAGAAGGCAAACATTAAAAGCTTGAATCATCTGAGCTGAGATCATCATTATCTTCTTCATCACCAGGTCCATCATCAACATCCTTGCTTGTGTTGGCTGCTTCACCTTCCTTTGCTGCCAATCTCAGAGTCATGACAAGTCTTTCAAATTTTTGTTTCCTTTCAGTACTAACTCTTATGACTTCATCTAACTCCTTGCAAGCCTCCTCTAGTTCTGTAATCAACCCAGTCTTGGCTGGTGACTGTTGTGATTTTGAAGCAGATGTCTTGACACTGTCAGGAACATGTTTCACTTCAAACAACTTGGAATGGACTGACAAGGCAGGCTTCCTTTTGCAAGCAACATCTGAATGCTGTAGAATTCCAGGATGTTGAGACAAGATAATCCCACAAATGAGAGAGGTAAAAACAATGGGCATCTTCACAGTATTTGTAGCAGCATGCTTAATAGTATGATCATAGATGTAGGAGCCATAGTCAATTCTTTGCTTTGTCCCAACTGCATAAATTATCTTCCCCAATCCAACAGAAATTGAGGTCTTGTGACTAGTAGGAACCCAGTTGACAACACCTATTCTGTGCAGAATAGCATATTTGACACTCAACAAACTGGCTAACAGCTTTCCTTTTACGGGCCAAACATCTACCTGACCACCAGTGATTTCTTTGCATATAACATTATTAGAGACTTCTAATTCTCCATAATCTTCCTCACTTCTTCCTAAGTAGGCATTGATCACTTTAGGAGAGAACCAGACACACTTACCCCTGATGGTAACTCTTCTGAAGGTTAGGCTCTTGTTGTCATTTATAGATTCAGGGATATTAACTATGAATTCTCTGACCAGTCTATCATAGCAATTAGTCAACCCTGACATAGTCCTTATGAGACCAGCAACCTTAATTAGGTCTACAATTTCAGTAGACTCTAAGTCTTCAGCTACTACCTCTCTTTCCAGAGCTATCCTTCTTTGGCTCACACAATTCCACATGGATGCACTTCTGGCACAATGAGATGAGATGTTATCAGGCACTTGATTAGTAGCAGGGTTGATGTCTTTAGCATCACACTCAGAGTCTAACTCTTCCCTGATTCTCCTCTTCTTGCTAGACCTGGCAACTTTGCTTCACGACTGAGGAGAGTCTGTAACTGAAGTCCTTTTCTTATCCTTCCTTCTTCCAATTCTATCATCATCAGATGAGTCCTCAATCTCTATAACCTCAACCTGATCCTTCCCTTTACCCCTGTGACTTTCATTCCTAGGGGACGATGTTCTGACATCAAAGATGACATCAGTATCATCAGGATCTTCTCTATCAGCTTCTTGACTCAGGGTCTGTCTTTGAAGATTTTTGTCCTCACTTTGAGGGTCCACCTGCTCAGCAGGTATTTGCCTTAAAGGGACAGAAATCCCTTTCACACGTATTCCCTTCTCAAGGATTTTGGTGGCAATCTGCTCCAAATGCATGTCTACATCATACTTCTCCTCAACAGCTTGAGAGGATGATGACCTAGCTTCAGTTTTATTCACCGTGGTTGAGGGTTTAGGGTTACCTGACTCGGGAAGAGCAATAGAAATGTGTTCTTCGTTAACTAGTTCTTTTTCGGAAGAAACCCTAGTTCGTACCTGCTCAGGTTTTTGAGACTCAGAGTTCTTGGAAGGGGAAGACATCGTTCCTTTGTAACATACTAGGTTTAGAGAAGAACTTTCTATTATGTTGAGATTTAGGGAGATGAATCGTTGAGATGAGAACCCTTTGATAAATCTTGATGTAGAATCAATATGATAAGGCGCCTGATTTTGAGTACCTCTTAAAGACCAATCACTAATGTTTTCCCTCCATAAAGACTTTCCTTTTAAAAAATTAAAAGGATTCACATCAGAACTTGTTAACTCTGAGTGACCTTTCAGCATCCTGACATCATAGTCTGATGTTATAACTTCAACCTGAACATCATTAGTTGAACTATCTTCAAGAGAAATCCACTGATAGTAGTGATCTTTGGTTCTGGTACCCTTCATAACAACCTGATTATGCTCGTCAGAAACCACACACTCATCTTTGGTGTAGTTTACCTTGTAACCTTCATCACACAACTGGCTTATGCTGATCAAATTTGCATTTAAACCACTGACAAACAGAACATTGTCAAGTTCAGGTCTACCATCACCTTTCACTTTCCCAACTCCTGCAACAACACCTTTTTCTCCATTGCCAAACATAACTTCAAGAGGGGGATAATGACTGACTTCAGCAAACATGGATCTACATCCAGACATGTGTTTGGAACACCCACTGTCAAAATACCATGTTCCTTCTTTAAACTCTTTGTCAGCCAAGTGAGCCAATAAGCACTTCACCTTCTCCTTAGGTACCCATTGTTTAACAACTTTGGGCCTGTACTCTCTCCATCTATTTTGAGGCTGAGGGTATCCATACAGCTTGTAGCACGAGTACTGCATATGTCCAAACCTTCCACAATAATAGCATCTCACCCTTTCATCTCTGAATCTTCTGCCATGATGAGATTGCTTAGGCTGCCAGCCATAATGTGGTCTCCTCCTACCATAACTGGCCTGCCTTTTATTATGTTGGTATCTTCTCCCATAAGAAGGCTGAGAATGTTGTTTCTTGGATTGTCTCCCGTGATGGTGTGGCTTTCTTCTTCCATAGTGATGAGGCACAGCATTGTTATATCCATACCCATAACTATACCAGTTGTCCTGATGTTGGGACACCTGATGTGACATGTCCTGTTTGAGCCTTGCAGCCTGCATGCTCTTGTGATATTGGGGAGGCATATACTGACTAGCTCCTTGAGGCTGCATCTTCCTCTGTTGGGGCCATCCTTTTTCTCAACATTCTGAGGCTGAACAACCTTCTTAGGGGTAGTATCTTGTCTCTTTGTTTGATACATAGGTTGAGACACCTCCTCCTTTGCTCCTGAGGTGCTTGCCACATATCCTATACCAGACTTATCACCTGCAACCTTTTCTATCTGAAGGATCTTGTCAAGTGTGTCTGTACCACAGCTCAGCATCCTAACAGACTTGGTCATTTGATCAAGGTGAGCTCTAACTAGTACAACTTCATTTTCCAGATCAGTCTTTTCATTCTCTAGCTGAGCAATCTGTTGCTTGTGGCACTTGTTTTATTGACAAATCTCAGCACTTTTTAAACACAGCTCTTGATAAGTAGATGCTAACTCCTCATAAGTTACTTCTCCATCACTAGAATCATCATCAGAAACAACAGCTCCTGTTAGTGCTCTAACATGCTTTGCTGACTCACCTTCACTTTCACTATCTGAGTCAGACCAGGAAACTGTCATGCCCTTCTTCTGCTTTTTCAAGAAGGTGGGACATTCTTTCTTGACATGTCCATACCCTTCACACTCAAAGCACTGAACTCCTTTATCTTGGGCGGTTTTCTCTTCATCCTTCTCTTTTGACTTGCTGGTGTCAGAAGATATGTTCTTGACATTAGGCCTGGAGTTATTATTCATTCTCTTGAATACTTTGGTGAACTGTCTTCCCAACATCACTATGGCCCGAGATAGATCCTCCTGCGATTCAGAACTCTTCCCTTTTTCCTCTTGATCATTTGACACCGGGGCTATATTCTTTGGCTTCTTTTCTGGTTCTTCCTCATTCAACCCAAGCTCAAAGGTTTGAAGAGATCCAATGAGCTCATCTACTCTCATCTTGCTGATGTCTTGTGATTCTTCAATGGCAGTAACCTTCATCTTATACTTCTTAGAAAGGGACCTAAGGATCTTCCTAACTAGCTTTTCATCTGACATTTTCTCACCAAGAGCACTGGATGCATTAGCCAGCTCCAGAACATTTATGTGGAAGTCATGAATAGTTTCATCGTCCTTCATCTTTAGGCTTTCAAATTTTGATGTTAAAATCTGAAGTCTTGACATCTTGACTCTAGATGTTCCTTCATGTGTAGCCTGCAAAATATACCACGCTTCCTTAGCAACTTCACAGGTATTGATTAACCTGAAGATATTCTTATCCACTCCATTGAAGATGGCATTTAGAGCTTTGGAATTTCCAAGGGCAAGCTCATCTTCCTCCTTGGTCCACTCTTCTTCAGGCTTTGGCTTAGAGGTGCCTTCTTTATCTTTGCCAGCATCATCTTTCTCACACATGACAGGTGTTTTCCATTCTTTAATAACAGCCTTCCAAGCCCTGCTGTCCAAGGATTTTAAGAAGGTGGTCATCCTTGGCTTCCAATAGTCATAATTGGATCCATCCAAAATAAAGGGTCTGTTGACGAATCCTCCAACTTCTTTGTCCATCTTTACACCAGAAAGTAACTTCCTTAGATCTCACCCAGAGACAGACAGGATGCCTGCTCTGATACCAATTGAAATTCTGGTATCAGACGTGTGATGTTAAGGTGCGATGTCACAACGTCACACTCTGCACAATGGACAGAATAAACTAGAAAATAACACCAAGAATTGTTGACCCAGTTCGGTTACAACCAACCTACTCTGGGGGCTACCAAGCCAGGGATGGAATTCACTACTTGTAGATATAATATACAGACTCAACAACCCATTGACAATCTCCTAAACTTATACTCTACTAATGACTTCCTACCTAAGAAACCACCTAGGTATGAGAACACCACTCAATCCCTTACAAACACTCAAAGAAACCACTTTGAGTAACCTTGATCTTACTTCACAGCTTTGATCAAGTAACCACTCTCTATTGCTTCACAGCTTCTAGAGAGGACAGAATACGACACAGCAATTCACCCTAGAATTCTGGTTATACAACTTGTACAAAATACTCAAGACACTCAGCCTATGCTCTTGATCTTCTCTCTGTATTTCTGTCGCTTTTTCCTTTGGTCTTGTGCGCTTTATATAGCTCCTTGAATTGGTCTTGGACTTGCTATAATATCTCCCATATTTGTTATTTAAAACTGAATATTTAAAACAGATTTTCTCCTAAAATCTTTTTAAATCTTCACCCTTTTAAATCTCCTACAAATCTGCACCATATCTCCTATGCAGCAGCAAATATCTATCCCAAGATATTCGCATCCCATGAGACAGCATGCTCTCCATAATTCCAGCTAACACGCAACCCTAACAACATCACAACCTGATGTTATTAATTCTGCAGATCTAATGTCACAACATTGCCTATGTGACATCAGACATCCAACTTCAGCAATTAATTACTTAACACAGCCCAGTGTTAAGACTTCAATGTTGCAACATCAGTACCTTGACATCAACCTTGAATATACTTTGTTTTACCAAAATTCCAGCCAATCCAAGAACTAACAATAATAAAATAAAACAAACAAAAATAATAATAGACTAAACAACCCCCTAAATAATTAACCATAAAAAATAAAAAATGGAAATTCTATTATTACTAATAGTGATCGACCTAATTAATAAAAAATAATAATAAAAACATAATATAAAAGCCATACTACTCATACTAATAAATAAATAGTAAATAAAACAAAAGAATAAATAATCAATAACCGGATTAAAATAATAAATAAAAACATGATATCTTAATCTTAATTATTTAATAAAAACAACATCCCTAACTTAACAACCAGACAAATAAGTATTGAATTAACAAAAATCCCTCCCAAAAGACTACTAATAATAAAATGATAGAAATTATTAATTCTAAAAATAATGTTTTACGATCATCTAAAAAGCCCAAATCTTTTCTAATAAAAAATAAAAATCCTAATTAATTCTACCGTAAAAAATCTAAAATAATAAATTGAAATGAAATCCCCCATAAATTTAAAAGAAGACTCTATTTCCTACTATTAAAAATAAATTGAGCAAAAAATAAAATTAAACTTAAAAATTTTAAATCCTCACTAAACATAGAAAAACCCCTTATATAAACCCAAACCCCAAAATCGGCCCAAAAGTACCAACAAACCACAAAACTCAATGACATTCAGATGACACCCCCTTGACAGCACAAAAATCCCAAAAAAAATGAAAAAACACTGGTCAAAATTTATGGTACTACACCCGGCAACTACGTCTAGTACTAGGTAAAGCCCTGTTGATCACTCTTGAATAGACAAAACTAGATCCCCCATAGGAGCACCAGATACAGTCTTCTCTTCGGCTGTCACCCTTAGAAATTGTCAAAGAAACTCTAACTTCCCAGGGATGATCTTTTCTCCATGAATGGCATCTCTTGAGTTTCTTCCAAATTCTCAAACTTTCCTGGCTTGATCTATTCTCTGTGAATAGCCTGTCTTGAATTTCTCGGGGTTTGGGGACCCACAGGCTTCTTAAAAGCATCCCCGCCTCCTCTTGGGCTTCGTACAAGACACATAATCACTCTCTTATTGAGTATAAAAGACCCCGGTTAAGTCAATCAACCTTTTAGCATCAAAGTTGTGTCGTTCTCACAACATACAAACATCAATAACTCCTCCTTAGAGATGACAAATTCCCTCTCAGTCAGGAACCCCTTTAGCTTCACATCTTGGGCTTTGAACAAGATACAAATAGACTCTTTAGCTTCATATCTTGGGTTTCGAACAAGATACAAACCACCTTTAGCTTCACGTCTTGGGCTTTGAACAAGACACCAAAACAACCTTTTTCCTCCCATAGAATAGGAGGAACTACGATCGCTCTGATTTCCCTATTCCGGGAATACGTAGGCATAAGATTGAAAAATCTTAGCGAGCATACTAATCAAAAATCCAAAATCCCATATATCAACCCCCAAAAGCACCGAATCCTAACACCTTACCAAAAACCCCCACAAATGGTCCAAACATTCTATTCTTAACAAAATAACCGAGGAGAGGCCCACATCTTAATAGCATTTGTAAACCAACAGTTTTGACTGTTTAACCTCAGTTTGCAAGCAGGGTTAATTGGAGACATCTATTTCCCTTCCTTCATCAGCTTTAATAGGATAAAAAATGAATCGAACTGTAGTACCCCAGAGCAACAGTGCTTAAGAACCATGTCCAAAATCGCTCGCTACAGCCGTGAAAGGAAGGTGAGTATTGCGTGGGGAGGTTAAAACTACCCCAATACCATGGCCTAAGGCATTTGACGCACCGTCAAATATGAGACTCCATCGGTCCCCTGATTCTGGTTCTTCGTCACCATCAAGTTCCATAATATCCTCATTCGGGAATTCAAACCTCATTGACTCATACTCTTCCAAAGGCTGATGAGCAAGATGATCTGCGAGGATGCTACTTTTGATAGCCTTTTGTGTGACATACTGGATGTCATACTCAGATAAAAGCATCTGCCACCGGGCCAGTCTACCAGTGAGAGCTGGTTTGTCAAAGATGTATTTTATCGGGTCCATCTTTGATATCAGAAGGGTTGTATGTGCCAACTTGTACTGCCTCAGACGTCGAGCAGCCCATGCAAGAGCACAACAAGTTTTCTCAAGTAGTGAATATCTTGATTCGCAATCAGTAAACTTTTTACTTAAATAATAGATAGCATGCTCTTTACGCCCTATATCATCATGTTATCCGAGCACGCATCCCATGGATCCTTCTAGTACTATTAAGTACATGATAAGTGGCCTTCCAGGGACTAGAGGCATAAGGATTGGCGGCTCCTGAAGATACTTTTTGATCTTTTAGAAGGCTTCTTGGCAATTGTCGTCCCAACGGATAGTTTCATTCTTGCGCAACCATTTGAAGATTGGTTCGCATGTGGCTGTAAGATGCGAGATGAATTTGGCTATGTAGTTCAGCCTACCAAGGAACCCACGAACTTCTTTTTCATTTCTTGGTGCTGGCATACTTTGTATTGCCTTTACTTTGTCGGGATCTACTTCGATTCCTCGTTGACTTACGATGAAACCAAGTAGTTTACCAGATCGTACTCCAAAAGTGTATTTGTTCGGATTAAGCCTTAGTCTGAATTTACGTAGGTGAACAAATAGTTTCTGAAGATGATCCAGATGTTCTTTCTCGGTTTGTGACTTTGCAATCATATCGTCAACGTACACCTCGATCTCTTTATGAATCATGTCATGAAAGAGAGTCACCATGGCTCGTTGATATGTCGCACCAGCATTTTTGAGACCAAAAGGCATGACTTTGTAACAAAAAGTGCCCCAAGGAGTCGTGAAGGTCGTCTTCTCCATGTCTTCTAGAGCCATCTTTATCTGGTTGTATCCAGAAAATCCATCCATGAAGGAGAACACTGAGAATTAAGCAATGTTGTCAACCAATACATCAATGTGAGGTAGAGGGAAGTCGTCCTTCAGACTTGCTTTGTTTAGATCTTGGTAGTCTACACACATGCGTACCTTTCCGTCTTTCTTGGGGACGGGTACGATGTTTACAACCCACTGAGGATATTCACTTACAGACAGGAATCTAGCGTTGAGCTGCTTTTCAACTTCCTCCTTGATCTCTAAGGCCATATCTGGTCGAGTTCTTCGTGGTTTTTGTTTTACCGGTGGGTACTCGGGCTTGAGTGGCAACCTGTGCACGACTATATCAGTGTCTAAACCAGGCATATCTTCATATGACCAGGAGAAGATGTCGATGTACTCTTGAAGTAACTCTATCAACCCCTTCTTTTCCTCGTCACATAAGGCAACGCCTATCTTGATTTCTTTCTTAACCTCTTCAGTTCCCAGATTGATGGCTTCTATGGCTTCTTGATGTGGCTGAATGGCTTTCTCTTCTTGTCTCAAGAGTCTGGCCAATTCTTCAGGAACTTCACAATCTGCCCCACTGTCTTCGTCAGCATGGTCAATTAGATTCTCAAAGTCATTGGGAACCATACTAGAGTCGTTTCTTATAGAATCCGAGTCGGATCTGCATGATTGATGAATCATGCTTGATTTTAGAATGTGAGAGAAAAAATATTGCCATTTTTGTTGAAAATAAAAATGAAAGACAGGGAACACAAATCGTATGCGAAAAATGTGACTTTTATTCATTATTAAACAAAGATTGAAACATATGGGGCCCCTTTTGCAAGCTTGTCAATATACCTCGAGCAAGGTATAAGACTTAGTGAAACAGAAAATTACATGTCAAGAAAAACAACTTTGGGAATATCCAAAGCGATCCAGTTGTTGAGCTCTTGATCTGGTGCAATTTGGTAGACGAATCTGGAAGTATCTTCATTGTCATCTTCATCACTTACTGCAAAGACTGGCTCTTCTTGACTAGTGCCGACACTGGTGAACACTTTTTGGATCAGGAGGATCTGTCTTCCTTGGAGTGGAGGAAATGAGCTGACTTGACTGGAGGAATAGGGCTGATATCCAATACCGAACCTGTCTCTTTTCTCTGACACTTCCACAACTTTTCCCCAACCACTGTGAGGGGTTCCAGCTTCTATAAGGGCTCTGGCATCATTCAAGGAAGCCAATGGGGCCTCAAGCTTCTTCTTATCTTCTATGACAGGGAGTCTATCAACATAAACGATCTCTAAAGCTTGAAAAGGAGTCTTATGCACCTCCCCTTCTACTTCCCCATAGCTGTAAGTAGTCATGTAACTTTAATTTTTGGTGAAGAGTAGACGTCACGGCTCCTGCCAGATGGATCCATAAATGACCCAAGAGGCAAGTATAAGATGGACGAATATCCACGACGTAGAAAGAAAGGTAAAATATATGAGGACCAATTTTGACTGGCAAGTCCACCTCTCCTTCCACAGACCTCCTCGACCCATCAAAGGCTTTGACGGTTAAGGTGCTAGGCCTCATCATCACGCCATCCATATTCAGCTTAAACAAAGTGGTCTTCGACATCACATTAAGGGAGGACCCTGTATCCACTAGGACTCGGGATAAGACAGTGTCCAAACACCTTATGGAGATGTGTAACGCTTTGTTATGTGCTCTGCCTTTAACTGGGAGCTCATCATCGGAAAAACCCAAACAGTTTCCTGCAGCAATGTTGGTTGCAACCCTTTCAAATTGAGCTACAGTGATGTCTTATGTTACATGTGCAGAGCTCAAGACTTTCTTCAAGGCATTGTGGTGTGCTTTAGAACACATGAGTAGCGATAGAATAGAAATTTTGGATGGTGTCTGGTTGAGTTGATCGACCACCCTATAGTCACTTCTCTTGAGGATTCTTAGAATTTCCTCGGTCTTCGGGTCGGGAGATGATTCAGGCAGATCGACGACTACTTGCTTGCCTTTAGCCTATGCTATAACGTCATTATTGGTTTCTTTATGAACCGGTGGTGGTGGAGGAGCAAAGATCCTACCACTGCGGGTCATGCCACTGGTTCCGGCAATGTTGGTGATGTCTTTATTACCCACTGGAGGGTAATCATACTTCTTTACATATATATACACAACATTGTAACTCCATGGAACTGCATTTGTGTTATCACATGGGGGAGGAGTAGGATTTTAAACTACTGGGGCTTGAATCACCACAGGAGTGGTCGGAGCTTGAATCACCACTGGGGTGGCTGGAGCTTGAATTAATAAAGGAGCATTCTGAGTCACGGGAATGTTCATCGGATAATAAGGAATTTCTAGAATGGCCACATATTTTTTGGGGGATGCCTGTTCCACCTGGAGGATACCCTCATTCATCAATTATTGAATGGCATTCTTCAGTTTATCACAACCTTCAGGATTCATAGAACAATGTTCGCAAGAATCATGGAGTTCTTGCATGACCCCTTGCTTCAAGAGGTGTTCTCTGATAGTTTCTAGCGGCATTTTGATCTCATCCACCTTAGTCATCAGTATCTGCTCATTGTTTACCTCGACGGCATTGGATGCTACCCCTGTGTGAGTAGGCATAGGATTGTTCTGAACATTAGGACCAGGCGATGTGAAGGTTATGATTTTTGCATCAATGAGGTCTTGGACTTTGAACTTCAACGCCTTACAATTCTCAGTGGTATGGCATGCGGCCCCAGAGTGAAATTCACAACGTGCGTTGACATTATATGCCCTTGGGAGAGGATCTAGAGGCAGACCAAGTTCTCGTAGCTGGACCAACTGACCGACAAGTAGTTGTGGAAGGAGCTGAGCATATGGCATTGGAACATGATCCATCCTTCTTGTAGGCCCTCTAGGTCTTTGTTGCCCTTGCTGGCCTTGTGGTCGCTGGTTCTGTTGGTTGTAATTTTGCGGAAGGGGCACGTATTGTTGCGGTTGAGCAATTTGTTGTTGAGGCTGAGGATATGGTTATTGGATAACCCAAGGTTATGGTATAACACCAGCAGCATTCGCTTGAGGAGCATATTGATTCGGAACAGCCATAGGCATTGGATAATAAGGGAGTTGTACTTGAGGGTACGCAGGAGCCTTCCCTTTATCAATGGTAGAGTTGCAAGATTCTACCTCTTTCTTTTTAATGAAGTTGGAGTGAGGTTTCTTATTGTTGCCATTGTTGTTGGTGGTACTAGAAGCACCTTGAATTTTCCCAGCTTTATTTAATGCATGTCTCAACACGTTCCCCAATAATGACCATGTCAGAGAAGGATGTGGAAGTGCTACCAAGCACGTGTGTAAGATATGGGCCTTGCAGAGTACCCATAAACAGATCTACCAGTTCATGGTCCAATAGAGGGGGTTGGTCCCTTGTCGCTAATTCACGCCATCTTTGGGCGTATTTCTTGAAGGATTCGTCAGACTTTTGAACCATATTCTGTAACTGTGCAAGGCTAAGAGCCATGGCAGTGTTGTAATGGTAATGCTTTAGAAAAGCATCAGCCATTTCTCCCCAGGTACTCACATACGTTTGTTCCAACTGCATGTATCATTCCAAAGGTGCCCCAGTGAGGCTGTCTTGGAAGAAATGCATGAGTAAAGGCTCATTGTTAGCATGTGCAGCTATTTTATGATAGTATGAACGGAGATGGGTCTCGGGGCAAGTAGTGCCCTTATATTTGTCAAAGTTTGGGACCTTGAACTTCGGGGTAATGATAATCTCAGGCACCAAACACATAGCAGCAGCGTTGAATTCGGATGTTTTGGAAGCCTCCACAGCCTTGAGGCATTCTTCTAGCGCATGATACATTTTTGCAGTTTCAGCAACATTAGTCATGAGATTACCTTGCGGACCTTCATGGTCTATGACATTCTCATGGTCATCAACATCCTTGTCAGCGGTGATCACAACAGTATACTGAGGCAGAGGGTTGCCGGTGGCGGGAGTGGAAGGAGTAGCTTCGGCAAGCCTGGCAACGCTCAGTTTGAGCTCTTCTTGTCCTTGAATGACGGTGTGGAGAGTCTCGAGAAGTTGTTCACTCTAGCCACCATATTCTCCATGTCTGTGATGGCAATCTGGTTTTGCTCTAGCTGATCCATGAGTCTTCGCTGGTTGTTTCTGGTGTGATACGGATGTAAGGAAGTCAGCTTGGATGATTTGGATACCCGTTCTGCAAAGAGGGTCCCCGAATAAGTTCTGTTTTTAAAAATGAATGCAAATGATTATTATGCATGAATTCTTTATGTTCATCGACTTATTTCTGAGGAATCTTGCCTGATTTATAATGATTAGTGAACATTCAAATGGAAAGTAAGATAATAGATAAAACAACCAATCTTTCATTCATTCAAAGGAAGTACATAGTTTCATTACACTTTAATTGTTACAACTGAAAGAAATAACATCAAATGACAAATGAAAACATAAGAGTGCTCAAATGACCTTCTTTAGAACACGCTTCTTAAGCTCTTCCAACTCAACTTTGAACCTCTTGGTCAAATCTTCACAGAAGTGGACAAAATGCTGAACTGCAGTAGGAACTTTGGTCTCCTCCATATATTTTATAGCACTTTCAAGCCTCCATGGCAATTCCTTGATCAGGTTGTTGCAAAACTTCACCAACCCATCATACTTGGCACGGTACATAGCAGCAGCCAGCTGCCATGTGTTGATATAGTGAGCATATGTGTCCAAAGTGTGTTTTGGTGGTTTATCTCACCAATCAACCCTGATATGTTCCTATCCAGAGCTTCACATCTCTCTTTCCATTGCTGTCCAGTATTGTTAGCAGCCTCTAACTCTTGGCACTTCGCGTTCCAATCTTGCGGTGTGAAGTGGGAGACTCGTTCAACCTCAATTCTGTAGTGACGCTCATCTTCTGCTACTTCTCGGGCTTCTTTGAGTAAGGACTTGAGCTTTTTTATCTCTCTTTCAGCTTTCTTCTTCAACTCTTCTCTCTTTTGCACAGCCAGGTCACGCCATTGGTAGGCTTCCCCACGCTCTTTCTCAGTTTTCTCTAGCTTTTGGCGGAGCGTAGCTCGACTTGCATCAGATGACGCTAGACCCTCTTGGTACAATACACGGAGATCTCCTTTAGTTTTGGCCCTCTTGGAGGTTTAGGCCAAAAGATCTTCATTGTCTTCGCACTTCCTTTTGAGCTTTGAATTCTCTCATTTTGCATCACTGAGTTGCAGTCGGAGCTCTTCATTCTCTTTGGTCAGTTGAGCAATGATAGCCCTTAACTTGTCAGCCTCCTCCATAGAAATGTGTGTAGGTTCAGGTTCTGGTATATGGGTTAGGATCTCAGCACTATATGGGAGCTTGACTCCTTCACCCTATCCAGGACCCACTGGCAGTATGGTTCTTTAGCTCGGCAATCCCTTTTACCTAACTCCTTCGACTTTCGATAAATACTAATCCAAGTCCTCTTGATCTTCTTCAACAAGTCAGGACTCTCAGTTTCGAGACTATGCATAATGAACTCCTTAATTTCGTATTCCTTAGGTATCTTGTCCATGAGGTAGCCTACTTGTCTCAAGGCCAAAATGGGGTTCTAATTGATGTAACCTCGTGGACCTATGAGAGGGACATTGTTGAATTCTCCATAACTGGTGATAATTTTCTCCATATCCCATGTAGGTAGGCACCATGTGATGGCGTCAGTAGTAAGGGAAGCCAACTTCTGGGACCACTTCAAATCCCTCATGAATTCCACCCAGGGGCCTTTCTGTGGTAGGTGGGATGTCAGCCAAGAGTATAGTAAAGGAGCACAGCAAAGGATCACACCATTCTTCTTCTCTTACCTGGTGTGGAGGCAATAATAAGTATAGGCCAGGAGGGCTGGAACAAGATTTCCGGATAGGAACACATTAATAACAAACAAGCTTATGTAGTCGTCATCTTGGGGAAACAAGAATACTCCATAGACAAGAAGAGCCAATACTGCACTGAAGGATTCCCATTTCTTATCCTTGTCTTGACCCTAAGCCTTATCTTCCAAATACTTTCTTGAGAATCCTCTTGCCCCTAGATGGGGTGCAATGTCTCCAACAGGAAGATGGAGTGCCTTTGCTACCATCTCTGAAGTAACCTCTTCCCTTAACTTTGTGAACGGCGCGTGATCTTTGATGAACCAACCCAGCAGCCTCTCATACTCTTCAATGATAGGAGCAAGTTGAAAGTCTTGAAATGTGAAGCAACGGAGTGGAAGATCATAGTACTGGGCGAGAGTGACCAATGCCCTTACATCTGTCTCAGTAGTCAAAAGCTTCAAGATTTGGCCATAACGTCTCGTGAAATTGCCTCTTTTATTATAAGGTATCTTTCCAACCAAGGCTATCAAATTATCTGTGTTAGGCATCTTGAACTTGAGAGGAAGTGTCTTTCTCTTATCCATGGCTGCTCACTGCACAAAATAAATCTTTTAAGATTCCCCAAAAATAAAGGTCTGAATGCAAATGGGATGCTATGTTATGTTATGCATGCATAGAGATCAGAGGTCTGACGCATCATTGAACAATCATCATTGAATATTTGGTTTGGGTGTGTACCACCCTTTTCTACCCCTAAATAATGTTGCAGCAGAAGCAACTCAAATATCAGAGTAAAGCATAAAAATTCCCTCGAATGGTGCACATTTCTCATTAAATCAAAATAACACAATTACCCTGTAAACAAAAAGGGGTTTTCCTCAAACTTTCACAAAAAGCCTTCACATGGCAACGGAACTCGAAATTCTCAATAAAAGGGTTTCCACAACGTCGTAATAATAAAAAATAAAACCACATCATCGCATGACAACAAAACAAAGAAACCACATAGTTCGACTCAAAGGACCCCAACCCGATGTTACACTATCAGAGCAAGACCCTCTAAATCGACCAAAAGAAAATAACTTCAAGTCCTCGAAAGCATCCTTGGCTAAGCCTGATCACCTGCACGTTATCCATGTGGAGGCAACATTCAAACAGGCAGGGTGAGTAATCACAATGCAATATAAATCATATAAAGAAAAGACATCAACAGGGCAACAGTTGTTTTAATCAATTTCTTCAATGACTCACCCAAAACATCATATAAAACATCAAATCACCAATATCACTCATGTGCAATCATGCAATGCCACCAAGAATTAAATGCAACGTCATAAAAATGCATGTGGTACCTAATCGTCATAGTAATGGACACTAGGCCATCAACCCTCCACAAGGGAGCACGTCACAAAATACTCCAATCCGCACAATGGGATTGAAGCCACCAAAATAACGGACTGAAGTCCCCTCATCGTCATTGGACCGAAGTCCTAACATTATCAATAGACCGAAGTCTAAATGCTTTGAATGCATGATGCACAACGTCCTAAACATCATCATCAACTAAAGTCAATACGTGCATCATCATCCATCAAACTCACATTTTCGTCATATCATCAAAGACGTCATCAAATCATCATTAATCAGCATCTCGTAATCACCCATATAACTCAAGGTAATTCACACCAAAATAGTCATGTATCATCGTCATAAAATCATCAACATATCTCATAGTAATTCACATCATCAATTGTTCGTCAAAACATCACATATATACACAGCCCATAACGTCAACATACATCATGGTAATTCATATCATCAATTAATCATATATAAACGGTTCATAATCATCAATAAAACTCATAGTAAATTGGATCATCAATTATTCATAAAAACATCACAATATCACCATCTCATATCCATCACATAACACGTCAACACATAGCAGCAATTTACAGCAACATCACCGCACTACTATAATATAAAACAAACATTTTCCACTAATTTTAAGTCAATAAAAAGTATTATTTTTCAGTCCCAGGTCGCGCTAAGCGCGCCCCACCCGCGCTAAGCACGCTACTCACTACCTCGAAGAGGCGAAATTTCTTCAGACGCGCTAAGCGCGCTAGGCCGCACTAAGCGGGCTCTGCGATTTCAGCAGAAAAACCCTGCGATAACAACACTAATCCTTCTGCGAGTTCCTACCCTTAAACTGGTTTTTAACATCAATTTACCACAGATTATGACATTATAACATATATCTACCACATATACATCAACAAAACAATCACAATACCACAAATCATCACTACCCCCATCACCCCTAACCTCTTAATCCTAGGTTTTCCCCTTAAAAACCCAAATCCCTACAAACATCTAAACTCTATATCATAAATATTGAAATGTAATACTCCCCATACCTTAGAGTCTTGATTCTTTCGATCTTCTCTTGAAGTTTCACCGGAAATCCCTCTATGCCCTAGTCTCCTCCACTCTTCTTGTGTTCTTCAGAGCGCTCTTTTCTTTCTTTCAACCAAAATAACACGAATAATGAAACTCCCCTCACTATTCCTTGTTTTAACTCAAAATACCCCTAAATGTGCTCTTCTCAATATACCCTCACTTATCCATCCCTAATGACCAACATACCCTCAATACTCTCACTTCTATTATTTTAAATAATAAACATTAATCTGAATAATACTATATGATTATTCTTACTATTAATATTATTAAAATAATTTCACCACAATGCATCGTGCCGCATAACCATATATCGCCAAAATCACCTTATATCCTCAAATAAGCAACAATTAATCATAATCGAATTTGGGGTGTTACAACTCTCCCCCACTTAAGGAATTTTCGTCCTCGAAAATTTACCTGAAGCAAATAGAGTCGGATATGACTCCTTCATCTGGTCTTCATGTTCCCAAGTCCAACTTTCACCAACTGGCCCTTCCTATAAAACTTTCACCAAAGCAATCTCTTTACTTCGCAGTTGTTTCATTTCTCGACCATCGACACGCACAGACAATGCTCCCACAGTCAGATTATCCTTTACTTGTACATCATCCATCTGAATCACATGCGATGGATCCGAAATGTACTTCCTCAATTGAGACACATGGAACACGTCATGCAAATTCGCAAGTGACGGCGGTAAAGCAATTCGATAGGCTACCTCTCCTATCCTTTGTGATATCTGGTATGGACCAATAAAACGTGGAGTGAGCTTCCTAGAATTCAAAGCTCGACCCACACCAGTCACTGGCGTCACTCTCAAAAACACGTGATCTCCCTCTTGAAATTCAAGTGCTTTCCTCCTCTTGTCATGGTAGCTCTTTTGACGACTCTATGAAGCTTTCATCCTCTCTTAGATCTTCCTAATCTTCTCAGTCGTCTCTTGCACCATCTCAGGTCCGAGTACAGCACTCTCGGCTGACTCATATCCACACAACGGAGTCCTACACCTTCTCCCATACAAAGCTTCATAAGGCGCCATTCCAATACTGGCATGAAAACTATTATTGTACGTGAACTCAATCAACGGTAAATGGCTATCCCACGATCCTCCATGATCTAACACACAAGCCCTCAGCAAATCTTCTAAAGATTGGATAGTCCTTTCTGTCTGACCGTCCATCTGCGGATGATAGGCAAAACTCATCCTCAACTTAGTACCCAAAGCATCTTGCAAACTCTTCCAAAACCTCGATGTAAACCTCGGGTCTCTATCCGACACAATACTCGAAGGTACCCCATGTAACTTCACAATCTCTTCAATATACAACTCGGCTAACTTCTGCATAGAATGATTAATCTTCATCGGCAAGAAATGAGCCGACTTAGCTAATCTATCCACGATCACCCAAATTGAATCATTTCCCTTAGCAGTCTTCGGCAATCCCACCACAAAATCCATGGAAATACTATCCCATTTCCATTCTGGAATCCTCAATGGCTGCATCATTCTTAAAGGCTACTGATGCTCCACCTTCGACTTCTGACAAGTCAAACACGCGTAAACAAACTCCGCAACATCTTTCTTCATACTTGGCCACCAAAACAACTTTTTCAAATCTTGGTACATCTTCGTAGCACCGGGATGAATACTCAACCTACTTCGATGTCCCTCTTCTAGAGTACTCTTCTTGATTTCTAGGACATCTGGAACACATACTCTATCTCGAAACCTCATCACACCATCCTCACCAATACGGAAGTCACCTTCGTTACCTTGGTTAATCAAAGTCAATTGGTCAACCAACTTTAAATCGGATTGTCGTCCCACTCTGATTTTCTTCCAAAATACTACTTGTCAATCTCAATATTCCCAACTTCACACGATCAGGAGTCGCTTCACATACCAAACTCAAATCTCTGAATTGCTCAATTAGTTCCAACTCTTTCACCATAAGTATCGACATATGCAATGACTTTCTGCTCAATGCATCGGCCACTACATTTGCTTTTTCCGGATGATAACTCAAATCAAAAATCGAAATCCTTCAACAACTCTAACCACATTCTCTACCTCATATTCCATTCCTTCCGATTAAATAAGTACTTCAGACTTTTATGATCGCTGAACACCTCAATTTTAGAGCCAAACAGATAATGTCTCCAAATATTCAACACAAACACCACCGCGGCTAATTCCAAGTCATGTGTAGGATAATTCCCCTCATGAACTCGCAATTGTCTTGAAGCATAGGCAACAACTTATCCATTTTACATCAATACTCCACCAAGACCCATCTTCGACGCATCACAATACACTACAAAATATTCACTCGGATTAGGCAAAATCAACACTGGAGCAGTCGTCAACCTCTTCTTTAATTCCACAAAACTCTCTTCACATGCTACATCCCACACAAGAGCTCGACCCTTTCGAGTCAACTGAGTCAACGGTAGTACCAACCTAGAAAAGCCTTCAATAAACTTGCGGTCATAACCAGCCAATACCAGAAACTTCGTATCTCGATAATAGACTTCGGAGTCTCCCGCTGTAACACAACATCAATCTTAGAAGGATCAACAACAATCCCACCACTTGAAATCACACGGCCAAGGAAACTCGCTTCCTTCAACCAGAACTCACACTTCGACAGCTTTGCATACAACTTCTTCTCTTTCAACACTTGCAACACAGTCCTCAAATGCTTGACATGTTCTTCTTCAGGCTTGGAGTATATCAGAATATCTTCAATAGAAACCACCATAACTGATACACTCAAGAAAATTCAGATTCATATACTCCATGAATACCAGGTGCATTAGACACACCAATGACATTACAGTATACTCATAGTCATCATACCTCGTCCTGAAAGTCGTCTTCGGAATATCATCAGGCTTAACACGAATCTGATGATAACCAGACCTCAAATCAATCTTGATAAACACACAGGCATCTGCTAACTGATCCCTCAATTCCTCAATCCTCGAAAGCAAACACTTATTCTAGATCGTCACTTTATTCAACTATCTATAATCAACACACAACCTCATGCTTCCATCTTTCTTCTTCACCTACATCACAGGGGCACCTCACAGAAAAACACTTGGTCGGACAACTTCCTCTTAGACAATTCTTCCAGCTATCCCTTCAATTCACTTAACTCAGAAACATACATCTCGTATGCAATCACCGACATCAAGCATTGCATCGAGTACCAGGTCGATAGCAAGTTACACTCTATACTACAGTGGTAAATCACTAATATCTCTTGGGAACACCTCCAAATAGTCATACACCATAGGTAGATCACGCACCACCGCATCCCTTATGCCTTCCAATAATCCAACATCATAACACCTTTGCACCATCTTTCATAGACTCACCCACTTGCTTCACAGAACAAATAACTCTTCACCTTCGTCGAAATTAGATTCAGGTGATCGTCAGGAATTACACAACATCGGCGTATCACTAGCCATCACCCTGTTCTCCATCCCTCAAAAGCAGAAATCAACAATACCTGATTGTCCTCCTCAAGATATTTCCCACTTGACCGACAGACAAGAAACTCTAATTTGCCTCATCTTCAAGTTTATTGGTCTGCATCGACTCAGCAAAACAATCCGCAAGCACTTGGCTTAACCTCAATAATTCATTGCGTACACTACTCAAGTTCTCAAGACACGTCTATCCCACCTAACATGATCCCGTTTATTATCAACAAGAGATTAAGGGTGATCAGTTCCTCAATTTGTCAATAACAACTGATATCATGAGGCAGTATAAACTATCTCCACCAACTATCGCAGTGTCCAACCCCGCACTTAGCCAACGCTCCACACTCGAAACACCTTGGAGAAGCACCACCTTCTCCCCCACTTGTTTCATTCCCAGCCTGCAAATGGAAAACAGAACAAGCATCGACAGTGTTTTTACGCACATGTCGCACACTAGGGAAACAAACAACATTAGACAACCTGGCCGGACGGACCCACCTGCTCTGATACCACTAATGTAACACCCTTTTCTACCCCCAAATAATGTTGCAGCAGAAACAACTCAAATATCAGAGTAAAGCATTAAAATTCCCTCGAAGGGTGCACATTTCTCATTAAATCAAAATAACACAATTACCCTGTAAACAAAAAGGGGCTTTCCTCAAACTTTCACAAAAAGCCTTCACATGGCAGCGGAACTCGAAATTCTCAATAAAAGGTATTCCACAACGTCGTAATAATAAAAAATAAAACCACATCATCGCATGACAACAAAACAAAGAAACCACATAGTTCGACTCAAAGGACCCCAACCCGATGTTACACTATCAGAGCAAGACCCTCTAAATCGACCAAAAGCAAATAACTTCAAGTCCTCGAAAGCATCCACGGCTAAGCCTGATCACCTGCACGTTACCCACATGGAGGCAACATTCAAACAGGCAGGGTGAGTAATCACAATTCAATATAAATCATATAAAGAAAAGACATCAACAGGGCAACAGTTATTTTTATCAATTACTTCAATGACTCACCCAAAACATCATATAAAACATCACATCACCAATATCACTCATGTGCAATCATGCAATGCCACCAAGAATGAAATGCAACTTCATAAAAATGCATGTGGTACCAAATCGTCATAGTAATGGACACTAGGCCATCAACCCTCCACAAAGGAGCACGTCACAAAATACTCCAATCCGCACAATGGGATTGAAGCCACCAAAATAACGGACCGAAGTCCCCTCATCGTCCCTGGACTGAAGTCCTAACATCATCAATAGACCGAAGTCTAAATGCTATGAATGCATGATGCACAACGTCCTAAACATCATCATCAACAAAAGTCAATACGTGCATCATCATCCATCAAACTCACATTTTCGTCATATCATCAAAGACGTCATCAAATCATCATTAATCAGCATCTCGTAATCATCCATATAACTCAAGGTAATTCACACCAAAATAGTCATGTATCATCGTCATAAAATCATCAAAATATCTCATAGTAATTCACATCATCAATTGTTCGTCAAAACATCACATATATACACAGCCCATAACGTCAACATACATCATGGTAATTCATATCATCAATTAATCATATATAAACGGTTCATAATCATCAATAAAACTCATAGTAAATTGGATCATCAATTATTCATAAAAACATCACAATATCACCATCTCATATCCATCACATAACACGTCAACACATAGCAGCAATTTACAGCAACATCACCGCACTACTATAATATAAAACAGACATTTTCCACTAATTTTAAGTCAATAAAAAGTATTATTTTTCAGTCCCAGGTCGCGCTAAGCGCGCCCCACCCGCGCTAAGCACGCTACTCACTGCCTCGAAGAGGCGAAATTTCTTCAGACCGCGCTAAGCGCGCTAGGCCGCGCTAAGCGGGCTCTGCGATTTCAGCAGAAAAATCCTGCGATAACAACACTAATCCTTCTGCGAGTTCCTACCCTTAAACTTCTTTTTAACATCAATTTACCACAGATTATGACATTATAACATATATCTACCACATATACATCAACACAACAATCACAATACCACAAATCATCACTACCTCATCACCCCTAACCTCTTAATCCTAGGTTTTCCCCTTAAAACCCCAAATCCCAACAAACATCTAAACTCTATATCATAAATATTGAAAGGTAATACTCCCCATACCTTAGAGTCTTGATTCTTTCGATCTTCTCTTGAAGTTTCACCAAAAATCCCTCTATGCCCTAGCCTCCTCCACTCTTCTTGTGTTCTTCAGAGCACTCTTTTCTTTCTTTCAACCAAAATAACACGAATAATGAAACTCCCCTCACTATTCCTTGTTTTAACTCAAAATACCCCTAAATGTGCTCTTCTCAATATACCCTCACTTATCCATCCCTAATGACCAACATACCCTCAATACTCCCACTTCTATTATTTTAAATAATAAACATTAATCTGAATAATACTATATGATTATTCTTACTATTAATATTATTAAAATAATTTCACCACAATGCATCGTGCCACATAACCACATATCGCCAAAATCACCTTATATCCTCAAATAAGCAACAATTAATCATAATCGAATTTGGGATGTTACAGGGTGGAGTTTATAGGGTTTCCTGCAAAACAAATCCCTCTTCCCGTCATGGGTGAGTTCTATGACTTTCATGAAGATTCTTAGACTCACGGATCCATCTTGAGAATACCCTCATCAGTGCAAAAATAACTTGCAAAGCCAATGATACTCCCAAGGGAATCTCCTCTAAGTGAGGTTGCCCCCAACTTCGAAAAGCCAGGGTGTTCTAAAGGTCCCTAGAGTCATGGACTTCCTCTGGAAGAAAGGTCGTCAACGCGAAATGACTCACATGGCAACCAAACTTCAAAGGAAATCTACTCTAGGCGGGATCTTTGTACCTTCCCCCCAAGATAACTACACCTTGACGGGTCAGTACAAATCTCCCTTACTATCTTAGGTGAACTCTCCAAGCCTGTGTATCGGGCTTATCACTCAACAAGATCATGAAACCCATTCCCTGCAAGAGAAATATAACAGATAAGGTCAGCATAGAATACATAAAGCAAGTAAGGAAATAGAAATAAACACCCAAGCATACAAAAGAACAAACAAGACTAGGTTTTACTTGCTTAGGGAGAAGAATCCCTAGCAGAGTCGCTAGTTGTCGCTACGCGAGAAATACAGAGTCGCCACCAAACTTTATTTATTCCGAAGAAAGGGAAAATATCGATAAAACCCCTAAAACGTGTTGAACATGGTCTCGCAACCAAATTCGGGTTCGGAAGTCGGCTATGCAATGGGAAGGTATTAACATCCCTCACATCTATCGTACTCGATGAGAACCATCTTGTTTGTGTATGTGTGAATGGGTGTCGTTTATCTAAAGGTTACTTGCTAAAGGGGAAATGGATGTGTTTTAAATTAGTGTGCTAGCCAAGGATTGGGGCCCTTGTGCTTACGTATCTTCGTTGTAAAATGAAGAATCATAGCGTCCGTAGTTCGGAGGACTACGGGTGGGGTGAAGGAAGGTAGTTCGCCAAGATCTTGCAATCTTGTGCCTACGTATCTTCATTGACCAATGAAGAATCAGAGCGTCCGTAGTTCGTGGGACTAAATGATTGTGGGTTTGTTGTTTTTAATGGGCGATGTTAACGTTCACATCCAAGCAATAGGTTTTGCCACTCGCACGTAAGGAGACTTATGCTTTAGCCTGTGTTTCGATATAATGGAAATAACATGCCCTTTTGAAAAGGTTTTAATTTTCGCCCTCGAGGCAAGATGTCACATTTGATTGGTGAAGTTGATTTTAGGGAAAATATTTCTTTTGAAAGATGTGAGGCGAGTCTAATTGTAGATACTTAGAGGGAGACGAGTATCTAACCATAGGATAAGTACGGCCTACAATCGAATACTCGAGAGTTGAGGGGACGATGGTATCCCAACCACTCCTTTTTCGCTCTAACAGGACCAGATTAAACTCTAGTCGTTATTAAGTGTTTTTTGAAAGGAAGACAAGCGTTGGGTCCCTAGCCAATCAGGGCCAACAACCCAAGTACTTGAGAAATAGGGTGCACAAGTACGTACACTCCATTCCCTTTTCTCCCAAGTTATTGTGAAAATGGTTTGAAAAAAAGTGACTTGGCGTTGGACCAAGTGTTTGATATTTTTGAAGTATGAAAATGAGATAGGAAAGAGATGAGAGGTGAGAATGATGATTGATGGAGGTTGGTGGCGATGCACAAGGCGGTCGACTTACAAGGGTTAGTACTTACAAGGCTTGCTTGTGGTGTAATGAGGTAGAAGGGTGTAAGAAAGGTGAGAGGTGTAGGAAAGTCCTAAGATGAAGCGAGATAAGCATTCAATTTGATAAGTTCAAAACGGCTCGATGTTGGAACGAGCTTTATTTTCCTTTTATTTTTGAAATCATTTTCTAAGCGCTTTCAATTTTATCTTTCTTAACAGTTAAGCAAGCAACAAGCATAAAGCGATAAAAGTAAAGTCCTAAACTATTACACTTTAATGGGAGTGGGGAAGCATAAGGAACCCATCAAGGGGGGAGACCTAATCTAAGGCATGAAAGTAGTAAATGAAAATAAATGGTATAAACCGTAAAAGTACAACGAAGTGATTAACGTTCTAAACGTCCAAAAGTGAGAAGTCCTCAAGTTACCTCACAAAATAAGGTAGAATGGTTAGTATGACGTAATCATGAATGAATGTGAGAATCATGAACAAAATGGATCTAAATGAGGTGTGAAATCACTTAAAGAAAAAGGCAAAAATGAACAAATTGACATGTTAAAATCACTCTAACAAAATTCAATAAACTAATTCACAAAATTCAAAAGAAGCATGTTGTAAAATTTTAGTAAAGTATATAGAAATTCCAACGAAAATTATAGTCAAAATTCTATAAAACACCATAAAATTCTACAAAATAACACCACAAAAATCTAAACAATTATAACTTTATTTTTGAGTAATTACCATCATACAATTTCTAAGCAATCACTACCATATAATTTCCAAGTAATTATGCTATTGGAAATTCTGCAAAGTCATAAAAAGAAACTAAAGAATTATACCAAAAGAAATTTTAATACTCAAAAAAATACTATCAAAATCTACCAAAAAAATTACTGAAACGCTACTAACAGGGGGTGTAATTAAGAGGAAACCTAGGTCCACGTTTGCAAACAAACAGGGCCCAAAATGCACACGTATCCAGAACGGATCTGGAACAATGGACCAGATGCGATTGAGAAAGGGCCCCTTCCAGCCATCAGATGTATTCACCCTCCATAATAATCAAAACGTAAGGCTAAGATGTGAGTACTCATTATACACCCTAAGTAGAATGCATCCACTGTAGGCTTTCTCATTTGAAACACAGGGTAAAGGACAACGATACATATGCTCAGCAACTTTCTCTCTCTCACCTCCGTTCACTCACGTCTCTTCCGCCGCGCCGTGAATCGCCTCCGGTGGCGGCGGAGTCATAAACAACCAAATAAATACCTCACAATGCTCGTCACGATGAGCTCTACACAAATTCACAGTCAAAACCGTAAAATTCCTAAGATACGCTCCAGATCGACCAAATAAATGCGCGAGCCCTAAGGTGAAAAACAGCGATTACACGAAGGCAGTGGAGCCTCAGGTCACAAGACCTTGGGGGAAGGCTCCACCTTCTCACACTCTACACAGAGACGTCGAGAAATGCACGAGAAAGGGGGAAGAGAATCTTACCTCGACGGCGGTGAAATTAGAGATTCCGACGAAGAACGTTGAAGCTGACGATGGCTTTCAGGTATCAATCTATCTCTTCTCTTCTCGTCGGTAACTGTTTCTTCTACTATCCAATATATTCTTCTTCTTCTGTAATGAGTGGTAGTCTGTAGGTTTTGTGTTGCGTTCTTGATATTGAATCAGTGTGTCTTGCTGCTTGAGAGAGTGTAGATGAGACAGAGGTTTAGCACCCGCCAAATTGAAGCTCTAGTGATAAGCTTCAATGGTGTTTTTGATGGTGCGTAAGGTGAGGTGAGGTTAGGGAAGAGAGTGAGAGAAGAGAATGCAGAGAGGTTTTCGAAATTGGGAGGGAAAAGATGGTGTCCCTGTGAAATGGAGGGGATGAATGTATTTATATCGGTAGAGGTTGGACGATTTCAGCCTTTGGATGAGGAATGTTCGGTTAGAGTTTGGATGGTGGAAAGTTAGTTCTAAGGTGGTTATGACGTGAAAAACTGTTATGATGTTAGTTAAGTTTGTTTGGGAGGTTAGTTAGAATTTAGTTAGTGAAGGGTTAGTCATAGGTGAAGTGAGTTAGTTAGATTCTGAAAGAAAAACTGTTATGAATTGGTTATCACTTGTTGAATTCTGTTAGGAGGTTATGAGGTTAGTTAGGAAAAAAAAGGGAGTGGTTAGCCTTAGTTTTGCTCATGATCAAAGGATAGTCATGCTAATGAATGGTCACTATGTATTGTTTGATATTGATTGTGAATTGTTAGTGAAGTTGGATTAGTTTGTAGCCTGTTATGACTGTAATTTGCCATGTCTTTTCATTGCGTGAAGTTAATGAATGTTATGAATTTTTGTGATGTTTAGTGTTGAACCATGAGAGCCCTGCTTATACTGTTAGCTAATGCCATGAAGTTGTGTTAACACTGCTGCAGTTAGAATGTATGGTGATGCTAAAATGCCAACTGTGTTGCAATGTCAAACGTTCCTCTTCTTTAACTGCAGTTAACTTTGCTGAGCTGATATTGTTAATGTTGTGTTGTTTTGAAAACAGGTTCAGGCATGGTAGTGATGATGAGTTACCATTAGAATTCAAAGCAAGGCTCAATCAACGGCATCTCAC
Source organism: Lathyrus tuberosus (assembly GCA_022829125.1). Classification (NCBI taxonomy): domain Eukaryota; kingdom Viridiplantae; phylum Streptophyta; class Magnoliopsida; order Fabales; family Fabaceae; genus Lathyrus; species Lathyrus tuberosus. Next base: position 13,054,053 of record JALAZF010000032.1, read on the forward strand.
AATTGATGGTTCGAAGGGCAAAACAATGGTATAGGTTTGAGTCTGATCACACCCTTCCCTTCAAACTCTACATGTAGAAAAGTGGTATTCTTGTGGCCTTGATCATAAGATGACAGATTCACTCTATCAAACTCATTATCTTTGTACCATGCGATTGTGGTGGTTCTCATATAGTGTACTTCAACATTCTTGTTGGGATTTCTTGATGTGATTATGGCTTCTAATTGGTAATCCATTCGACGCATTGGTCGACCTCCTTGATTAAATACGAGAAGGAGGGAAAACTGAAATTGAGGGCTTGTCCCTTCACCCGTTCAGACTTGTCAAGAAGAAGCGGTGACTTGAAACGAGATGATGATACTGCAGAGGCCCGTGTTCATAATTAAAAAATCGCAATCTTATCGCTCACTACAATGAATGAGCCTCTTTACTACACAAACCTTATGCATTTTTTTTCTTCTGCTGTTAATACAATGCCTTAATGTTGCAGGTCCAAGAGACATTGTGATGGTCTCCATTTCGTGGTAAGGACTGAACGAGAACCTAGGACCGAATATCCTTTTGAATTGGGGTTCTGCGAGTTAGAAGTAGGAGTGGTGACACACTTTGAAAACATAGATGGCCATCCCTTGATGAGTTTCACTAAAGATTTCCCTGCAAGCAGGTGGGCAGTTTCATAGCTATGCAACCAAAGACTCAACAAGTCATCCATCAATATAGTCACGTGTTCAGATGGGCAGTAATTCCCGCTTGTACGGTAAAGATGACAGGCTGCTTGTGAAGACCTCCAGGTATTGTGCATGAATGCCTTGTAGCTATATTAAGCTGTTGTGATTTTATTTGGGAAAATCTATTATGAGATGGCTAAATGGAACTTGGTTTGTGTGATTGAATGGTGAGGTTAGAAATGAATTGGTTTGAATTATTTTGTGACTTGTTAATGCAGTT